>JALAZF010000031.1:6285000-6890000 GCA_022829125.1 Lathyrus tuberosus
AGAAAACTTTGAACTTTGATGTACTGTCTACCAGCATGTTATGTGTGGTAAAGGAAAGTCATCCTTTGGACTAGCCTTGTTTAGATCTCTGTAATCGACACACATTCTGACTTTTCCTTCCTTTTTCAGAACTGGTACTATGTTGGCTAACCATTGAGGATACTCTGACGTGGCGAGGAAACCAGCGTCAATCTATTTCTGTACCTCCTCTTTGATTTTGATGGCCATGTCCGGGTGAGTCCGTCTCAACCTTTGTTTTATTGGCGGACATTTTGATCTTAATGGTAAGTGATGTTCCACGATGCTGGTATCCAACCCTGGAAAATCCTGATAGGACCAAGCAAACACATCGGGGAATTCTCTGAGAAGCTTTATCAGACTCTCTTTGGCAGTTGGACTGAGCAGTGCCCCAATCCTGATTTCTTTTCTCTCTTTTTTTGAACCTACGTTAATCGTTTCCAATGGCTCTTTATGAGGTTCAATGGACATTTCCTCCTGTTTGAGTAGTCGGGAGATCTCTTCTGGAATTTCGTTGTCAACTTCTTCTTCGGCCCCAAATACCGGGAATTCAAAGTCGGGAGAAGGCATCGGATCGTATGTTTCAACGGGGTTTAAAACAAGCAATCTGCATGACGGTATGATTCGTGTTTAGAAGAGATAGAGAGAATGCAAGTGTGTGCAGTGTATTTTTTTTTTAAAAACTGCTTGTTTATTTTGAATTGTTTTTTTTAGGATTACCATTTTATGAGAAAAGCGAAAAGAAAAAACAACAATTAATGCGGAAATTACATAACGATGTTATTTTATTAATGAACAAGTCGATTCTTGAAACTACAGCCCTATAAAACAAAGCTCTATCGCTTTGGGCGAAGCGAAGAGGGATATTTAGAGAAAGCGAGCCCTATCAAAACATCCGTTTCACCTGGGCAGGGTGAAAGGTTAAAGATGGCAATTACTTTGACTTATGAACAATCTTCAGAACATCTACAGCAACCCATTGGCGGTGAACTCCTCGGTGAATCACAAAGTCTGGTACCTTCTTTCTTGGCTTCTCCCCAGAAATGACGCTGATTTCTGGCGGAGCAGGATCATTGGAATCTGTCTCCCAGGCAGAGTTGTCGTAGGAGGATTCCTCTGTTGTATTTTGCATAGTATTTGTGCTCTCAGGCAAATCTCCCCATCCAGTTGGCTGGATGTCTTCGAGCCTGATACGAGAGCTTTCGGGAGTGATGTACTTGACCAAGAAGTCGTATTTACCACTCGGTTGTCCCAAGGTATCCCACACTTCTTTGGAACTGGAGGAGTCATCTCTCTCGATAACGTTGACCTCAGGAAAAGCATAGTTGATGAATTCTAGTCCGACAAGCTTTACCAATTCATCGTTGTACGGGATAGGTTCCGAATAACCTGAGTGTTGATCCCATGACATGGTGGGGACACAGGTATTCTGTTCAATGATGCTCAACTAATTTTTATTGTTCGGCTGATTTTCTTTCCCTAAGTCTCCTGGGTAAGGTTGCCAGATAGGCAGGCCATCCCTTGGGCCATAATAGTCGTGGTCAAAGTTGTCTTTCATTAGAGTGTCCTCCTTTAACGAGTTTGGTGGAGCACGGCATCCTTCCAGATCACAATCTCCATATATCATTTCGACGTCTGACCTTGGTATAAATCTTGGACTCTGTGCGGGATAGCAAAATAGCATAGGCACTTCTTCCTGAGACATATAACTGTCCTCGTTAAGATAGAACTTCCATTCCTCATCCATATCAGAGAAATCCTCCTCGTTGATAGTATGGACTGTTTAAGGCACTGGGTGAAGGAAACCTCCATTGTGGAAGAAGTCCTGAATGGGATGAAGACTTTCATCGTTAGCAGTTGTTTGGGTACAGGTTGCAGAAAAACCTAGACCCTTCTTTGTTTTGTTATCGGGAGGAATGACAAGCTGTCCCCACCCTTTTGTACTGTTGCTTTTGATCGCTTTGAGAGCATCTCCGTACGAGGAAATCGAGGTTCCTTTCTCTGATCAATTTTCATTTCTTAATGAAAGTGCTTGGAACTGAGTCCCAACAGCTTCCTCTGGTTCTACATAAGTAGACGATTATAGGTTACTCACGAGAAAGGCTTGCTCTCCACAGACTGTGATGAGTTAATCGTTCTTGACGAACTTCAGTTTCTGGTGCAGCGTCGAAGTGACTGCCCCAGCCTGGTGTATCCAAGGTCTTCCTAATAAACAGCTTTACGCTGCCCAGACGTCCATGACCTGGAAAGTGATTAGGAAAGTATGAGGGCCGATAGTTATGGGAAGGTTGACTTCGCCGATAACTGCTTTTCGAGACCCGTCAAAGGCTTTTACGATGACCTCACTGCCCCTCATCGGGGATCCTTTGAATGATAGTCGCATTAGAGTGGACTTTGGCATCACATTGATGGCTGATCCTGTGTCTACCAGTACGCTGGCTAAAGCATCGTCCTGGCAGTTAACTGTTATATTAAGTGCCATGTTGTGACTTTTGCCCCCCTCTGGCAAGTCCTCATCACTTAATCCTACGTTGTTGCAGGAAGTGATGTTAGAGATGATGTTATCAAACTGTCGTATTGACACATCCTGTTCCACAAAGGCCTGGTCTAAAACTTTCTGTAGAGCCTCCCTGCGGTCTTCGGAACTGAGTAAAAGTGATAGCACTGAGATCTTTGAAGGAGTCTGTAACAGTTGATGAACAATGTTGTATTCAATCCTTTGGATGAGCTTCAACATCTCATCGTTGTTTTTCGAAAGGTCGGGATTACTAGACTGACCGACTGGTGGATCAGGAGCTTCTGTCGGAAGTTCCTTTACTTTGTTAGGTTCTCCAACTCCTCGGTTGAAGATTCGACCGCTCCATGTTACTCAACTGATGTCTGCAATATTCACGACGGAGGGTAATGGAATTTCCTTTCCATTCTCAATTATTATTGCACCGTATTTGTAAGGGACTGCCTTAGCTGATTCATACGGTAATGGTCCCGGTAGATAGATAACTACAGGAGCCTTCTGATTTTTCTGACTGTCGTAAGTAACTTCAATCAGTTCCTGGCTAAGAACCTTTGATTCGTCCAGTAGAGGGATGATGGTACAAACATCCTTGTTCCTCTCAGGGTCAAATATTACAACCACGTCTCTGATCTGATCAGCGAAGTAGTCTGGCGTCCAGTTGATTGGTTCGGAACCCGGACATGGGCGAATTTCTCTACGATCCACCTGACCCTGAAGAGCTGCTCGCACAAGGTAGCATCCTTGATTATTCTCCGAACAAACTCTACAACGTTCATAGTTGTGTGGTGGCACCTGACCACGCCCGCTTTGAATGCAGTGCAACCTTACCAGGTTTGTTTCCATTGATCAGACATCCTGACTTTGACGCCGAGTAGGGTTTCCATTAAGCACACTGATTTGTTGCGTGTCTTCGTCCAGATAGATTGGAAGCTAACAGTGGTTTAATAAGTGTTGTAAAGTTCTTTGCACGAGAGCGCACCATTGGTTACTCTCATTGCATACTTTACAGTTCAGATAATTATGCGAAGTGAGAAAACCGAGCTGTACTTGTGTAGTGTGTAACTCTACCAAGCTGGTATTCATCAGACGAATATCAAAGGTTTGAATCATGTTGATCTGATAAGGATTTCTATCATGGTAGTCCTGGATCCATCCAAGATCCATCTGACGCTGGAGGGCCTCTTATACAAAAGAGCATCCCTGTTTGTTTACCGAGCAAGTCAGTCAGGAATTATAATCGTTCCGTGGCAGATTATGATACTGGCTTTGCCTTGAGTGCATCGCCCCCAAGTTGACATTCATTGCACAGAGGTCATGATTCTGAATGATGTTGGAATTCGTATACGTCATGTTGACTCCACGAACCCGATGCTCTTGGATCCATCCGAGATCCAATTGTTCATGTAGAGCTGATTGCACCACAGAACATCCCTGATTGTTTTTAGAGCAGATATCACACTGGTGATAGTTATGAGGTGGCACATGGCCATATCCACTCTGTCTACAATGCATCTTGACCAAGTTGGCCCTTAACAAGAGTACATCGTTAATTTGATAGGTATTGTTAGACTCTCCCTCTATCAAATTGACTGCAGCTTTCTCATGTTGAGGCAGCAGGTTCGTGAGAACATTCGGATTTGTATCTTTGAAAGATAAGACCCCCCTCCTAACAAGCTTTTGCACATCAGATTTGAAATTGAGACAATTTTCTATGTTATGCCCTGGTCCTCCTTGATGGTAAGGACAAGTCTGATTCGCTTTGAACCAGAAAGGCGGATTTTCCGGTACTGTAAGAGGAGACTTAGTTTGAACGTGCCCCTTGGCTAGTAGTAATGGAAATAGCTCTGCGTACAACATTGGTATATGGTCGAACCCTGGTGGCCGTGTTGTATGGTTGTTATTATATGGAGGACGAGCCTACTGAAGAGGTTGTTGTGTCCTTTGTTGATATTGCTGTTGATTCGGTTGGCTTTGTGCAACCTGAGGTTGATACGTAGGAATAGGCGCGGAATTGATAGCAGGCATTACAACTGCTACTGGTTGATAACGTCGCCTTTGCTTTCCGAGAGAGATATTCCCAATATCCTGCTCTTTTTTCTTAGGGAGAGCACTACCGTATCGCTTTGTACTACTTGATGATCCAGCGTCTTTTACTAAACGTCCTTCCCGGACCGCTTCCTCAAGACGAACTCCCATGCCCACCATCTTGGTGAAGTCACTGGGCACACTGGCGACCATTCTGTCATAGTAAAATGAGCTCAAGGTCTTTAAAAAGATATTTTTCATCTCCTTTTCCTCTAGAGGTGTACAAATTTGAGTAGTAATTTCACGCCATCTCTGAGCGTATTCCTTAAAGGTTTCCTTGTCCTTTTTAGACATCGATCTGAGTTGATCTCTGTCCGGTGCCATGTCCAAATTGTATTTATATTTTTGAACGAAGGAAGCGCCAAAATCTCTGAACCTGCCGATCGTGGCGCGGTTTAACCCCATGTACCATTTTAAGGAGGCACCGGTTAAACTATCCTGAAAGTAGTGAATGAGCAGCTCTTGGTTCTCTGTCTGAGCTGACATTCGCCGAGCGTACATCACCAAGTGACTCTGAGGGCAAGAGTTACCCTTGTATTTTTCAAAGTCGGGAACTTAGAACTTGTGTGGAACTTTCACATTGGGGACCAAGCAGAGGTCCGCGGCGTCCTTTCCAAATAAATCCTGACCGCGAAGGACTTGTAGTTCTTTCTGCATTTCCAGGAACTGTTCTTGGAATTCATTCATTCTGTCGATCATGCTGTCGTTTCCACCAGAAGGTATCTGGGAAACCTGTCATTCCAGGATAGTGTGTACCACGGGCGGTGGTATAGTCATTATGGTCGAGCTCCTGGCATCTTTGCTTTCCCGAAGTTTGTAACCTTCAGGAGTTGGTGTCATGCCCCTGGCATCTTTGCTTTCCTGAAGTTTGTAACCTTCAAGCTTAGCGGCTCCTGCTGTGGTTCCCTGATCTTCAGCGATCGGCGGAACATATCCTTCCGGGATATAGTTGATAGGCATGCCCCAGGGACAATATTTCGGCATTTTGTACCTAGGATCGGACTTTTCCACTATGGGCGTCGATGTGATCTCTGAGATCACAATCCTTTATTATTGCATCTGAGCTTCTACTAGAGCTTGCATGTCGTTATGAAGCTTTCTCAAATCCTCTTTCAGAGTGTCGATCTCTTCTCTCAACTCTCTGTTCTCTTCCTCGAGATCATCCATCTTTTTATGACGATTGGCCAGAGTATTGTACGAATGAGATAGTTTGACTCTAGAATCGAGACGCAAACGTGAGATTCGTAGGTAAGAAGAATGCGTGATGCGAGAATGGTGAATGCAATGCAATGATTATATTAATTATTTTTGTTATTCAAAGTAAACTTCGACAATTAGATTGCAAATATCAACCAGTGGGGAAACCCCGCTTTATTGAATTCAAATGATTGCGGAAATGGAAATACAGTAGATTACAAAGTGCTGGAAAGGGAAACCTAAACTAATGGATCCTGAGTCCACTCTGAGGAGAGCTCAAGTACTGGTTCCGGTGCTTTCCTCTTCTTTGACCGGGGCTCTTAGGCCGTTGTCGGGTTGTCATTCCTTTGCCAAGTGAAAGGCGTGAGCAAAACTTCTTTAGTCATCCTGATTTTCTACAGCATGTTGCTCTAAAATCTCAATCAGAGCATCTTTTTCCCTTAATAGCTGCTGTATTTTCTTGCATTCCACATTAAGAATACGATACTTGTTCCTCTAAGACATCTTCTCATGTTGAACTTTTCTGAGAGTAACTTGATGTTTTTCCGTCTCAGACATGAAATAAAGGGAAGAGTCCCTTAGTGGAAGAACTTCCTGACGAGGGTAAGGCATCCTCAGTTTGAGATCTCTAGTTTGTACCCAATGGAGATAAGGCTCCACAGAGATACAGTCCGGTTTTCCTAGAGACTCTCTTCCTTTCCTATGAACGTGTTTCCAAGCATGCACTATTTCCGTCTTTAGTGCCCTGTCACTTTCTCCTTCCTTGAAGAAAAGACCTTATAGATGAGCACTTCGCGGGACATGCCTCATCGGGTATCCAAATTGACGACGAACTAACACCGGATGATAGTTGATTCCCCCCTTAGTTCTTATAAGGGGTACATTTGGGAAATTTCCACAACGGCCAATGATCCTGATCCCGTCGTAGATTCGATTGTACTAATCGATGTCTGAGTTGGTAAGAGACATGATTCTCTGCGACTAACGTAAAGTATTCTTTTGATCCCAAAATGCAGCAGACTTGGGCAAATGGGAAGTGAACCATTTGTACAGCAGAGGTACACGGCATGCGATCATTCCTCCGCTGTATAAATTCCTTAAGTGTACCGAATGATACGCATCTGCGAGTAAGGTCGGTACGGGGTTTCCAATCAGGAAAATCTTAATGGCATTCATGTCTACGAAGTTATCAATGTTGGGAAACAAAAATAACCCGTAGGTGAGCAAAACAAAGATGCTCTCGAAAGCGGCCACGTTCCCTATACTGGCAAAGTACAAGGCTTTCTTTGTCAAGAACTGGGCTGGAAAACCTTGTATGCCACCCTTAGTGGTCATGTGAGTCCTGACTTCTGACTCGGCCAAATGAATTGCTCTTGCAATGGTCTGATCCTTTGGAATTTCTTCCAGTCCAAAAAAGGGAGCTTGATCAGTAATGTGTAAATCATTCATGTGAGAGTACTCCTTCAGCGTTGGTGCTAGCTGATAATCCGGGAATGTGAAACAGTGATAAACTGGATCGTAGAACTGGATTAACGTGGACAGGATTACCTCAATTACATAGACCCTTAATAAGGACAGCGGTCCTCCATGCTTGGCTCTGAAAGCCTTATGGTTGGTGATCATTCTCGCCAAACCTCTAAAATCCTCTAACTTTGGAACCTTGAAGGTGTACTTATGAGTTTTCCTTCTACCGAAATCCATTAGCGCAATCTCCTTTCTCTGACATTTGCAATCATTGTCTCAGTTTAATTTGAAAAAGAGAGACTAGAAGAGACGATTTTCTTTGTTTGAATGTTTTTTAAATGAATGAATGAATGTAGCACACAAAAACATAGAAAAAACATGGGGTCAAAGGGTCGGTGTCATGAAGTCAAGGCTCTACCCCCCCCCCAAAGGTTTATACTGGTGATTTTTTGCACCTGTCCACAAAATCATTGACCCCTCTGGGATAGCAATAGCAAGCGGATCGCCAGCGAGCTGATGTATCCTAGAGTGATCTCAGATGAGGGTAGTATCGCGTGACAACTATTTCTGATAGC
This sequence comes from Lathyrus tuberosus, assembly GCA_022829125.1. Lineage (NCBI taxonomy): Eukaryota > Viridiplantae > Streptophyta > Magnoliopsida > Fabales > Fabaceae > Lathyrus > Lathyrus tuberosus. Next base: position 6,292,855 of record JALAZF010000031.1, read on the forward strand.
TTACGCACTACAAAATAGCTGCAGTCTGCTAAAAACCTCAGCTTCTCAGATAACCCAGTCGACCACACTACTTTCAACAACTGAAGTCGTATAGGCAATGTATCTGAAAAGGGCGTCTCCACTGAGTTTGATGGTCGATCGGGGGCTCTTAACTGGAATTCACTCCCAGTAAGATTACCCACATTGCCATCACCTATCTTAGGTGTATACTCAATCTTTCCACATGCGGCATCACACACATTCCCATTAGCAGAAAAATAAACACAGATATCAATTAGGAAAAGCGGTATATATATTTGTCTTAATCATCCTAGACCTCTAGTCTTATAATTCTATACAGAAAATGACTCCCCAGCTGAGTCGTCATTTCTGTAACATTTTGTGAGCTCAAGGTTTCCACCGTAAGGTTTGTAGGAAAGAGAATTGGGCCCCACGGTGGGCGCAATTTTTTCTGTGGCACTTTTTTAAGGTTTCTACCTAAGAGATGGGAAGAGAACAAGATCTCGTGGTCCCCAGTGAAGTCGCCATTTCTCTGTAGCGCGAATTTTTGCGTGGTTGTGAAGCATTATCGCTTTGGAGGTACTACAGTTCGATTCATTTTTTATCCTATTGAAGCTGATTAAGGAAGGGAAATAGATGTCTCCAATTAACCCTGCTTGCGTACTGAGTTTAAACAGATGACTGTTGGTTTACAGATGCTATCGAGATTATGGGTCTCTCTTAGATTGTGGGAGGTTTAAGACTGATGCTTTTCGATTGATTGATGGAGGTATGGGATTTTGGGTTTTTTTATTAGTGTGCTCGCTAAGATTTTTCAAATCTTATGCCTACGTATTCCCGTTTGACAAAACAGGGAAATTAGAGCGATCGTAGTTCCTCCTATTCTATGGGAGGAAAATGGTTGTTTTGGTGTCTTGTTCAAAGCCCAAGATGTGAAGCTAAAGGTGGTTTGTATCTTGTTCAAAGCCCAAGATGTGAAGCTGAAGGGTCTATTTGTATCTTATTCGAAGCCCAAGATGTGAAGCTAAAGGGTTTTGACTTTAGAGAGAAATTGTCATCTCTAAAGGGGAGTTGTTTTTGTTTGTATGCTATGACAAGGCATAACTTTGATGCTAAAAGGTTGATTGACTCAACCGGGGTTTTCCTTATACAAAGCCTAAGAGGAGGCGATTGACCCAACAAGAGGGTGTTTTTATGTGTCTCGTACGAAGCCCGAGAGAGAGGCTAAAAGGGATTGACTCAACAAGAGAGTCTTTTATATATCTCTTATGAAGCCCGAGAGAGAGGCTAAAGGAGTTGACTCAACAAGAGAGTCTTTTATACTCAACAAGAGAGTGTTTTTGGATCTCGTATGAAGCCCGAGATAGAGGCTAAAGGGTGATTGACTCAACAAGAGATTCTTTTATACTCAACAAGAGAGTGATTTTCTATCTCGTACAAAGCCCGAGATGGAGGCTAAAAGGGATTGACTCAGCAAGAGAGTCTTTTATACTCAACAAGAGAGTGTTTTTGGTATCTCGTACGAAGCCCGAGATGGAGGCTAAAAGTTTGACTCAACAAGAGAGTGTTTTAGTATCTCGTACAAAGCCCGAGATAGAGGCTAAAGGGTTTTGACTCAACAAGAGAGTCTTTTATACTCAACAAGAGAGTCTGAAAAGGTTAGCTCCGCAGAGGAGAATCATTGTACAAAGCCCAAGAGGAGGCTAACTTCTCTAAGGAAGGATCATTATACAAAGCCTAAGAGGAGGCTAACTTTCATGAGGTTGTAGAGCTTCCATGTTGTTTGGTTAGTTGTTAATTAAAGAAAACTTTGATAACAATATTATATTCAAAATCAAAGGAGAAAGAGCTTTGAAAAGAATTATTGGGGCTTACAGCTCAAGGAGAGGCCCAAGGTTTTAACGATGATTGCACCGTTATTTTGAATTTGTACAAGATCTTATACAAGTGACTGAGGCCCAAAAGGTTTTTTGTACAAAGGGATGTGTCTTACACTCTCTTAAGAGGCCCAAAGGTTTATTTTTATACAAGTGGTGGGGCTTACAGCTCAAGGAGAGGCCCAAGGATTTGTTTTGAAATGGTGATAGCGCCGAGATTTTCTTTTAACGCAGAGGGACTTATACAATGTCTGAGGCCTAAAAATTGTTTTGGTTAAAAGGGGATTGGGTCTTACACTCTATTAGAGGCCCAAAAATTATTTCATTTTTGTACAAGTGATGGGGCTTACAGCTCAAGGAGAGGCCCAAGGGTTATTTTTGTTTGAAAACGGCAATCGTGCCGGGGTTTTTGAAAACGCAGTGGGTCTTATACAATGACTGAGGCCCAAAATGTTTTAGTTTTCAAATGGGGTTGGGTCTTACACTCTAATAGAGGCCCAAAGGTTTTAAAAAGTTTGATGAGGGTTGAATTAATCAAAAACCCTAATTTGTTTTCAAAATTTATTTTAATTAAATAAAAAATTCAATTAAATGATCAAAATTGTTTAACATGTGGAAAACAAATTGTGATCTTGGATTAATGTTTCAAAAATCAAGTTTTAACCTACAAAATGATTAGAAATCATTAAAATTTGTAAAATCAAGAAGGAAAAAATATTTTAAATGTCAAAAACAATTAAAATATTAATTCTTTGCAAAAATATCAACTATATGAAATAAATAATATTTTTGGGATTTTTTGGGGAAATAAAATATTTTAACATTTTTGTAAATTATTAAAAAAAGAATCAACTTAAAATAATTAAAACTCAGAGAGAAATTAATTTTTGAATCAATTAAATAAAATCACAAAATTCAAATATTCAAATTTTTGAAAAAGGGCGCCAAGAACATGGCAAGAACACGCGCCCTTCCTCTGTTTCTGCAGATTTGCATTTTCTATCCAATCTCACTGAATACTTGATTATATCATGCAATCTACATATCAATCTACTCGTTTCAACCTCACGGTCATGTATATGGTCTTTAATTTCATTTATTTTAAGCATGGAATAAGAAATCAAAGAGAAATCTCAAGAACTCTAAAATTTGCATGAAGGTTCAGAAATTCCACACACGATTCAAACAATACAATTGATTGAGGGAAAACACTCCATGTATGATTATGAATATATGGCCAAATTATTGTGCAGCAAAAAATGCATGGATCACGGAGTTAGAAGAGGATCTGGAACTTGAGATGGTACCCCAACTGCAAATCTGTCAAAGGCTTGAGCAGTTGGCTGGTGATTTTATGATTTTGGTGTTCCAGATGTTATGTGAGTGTTTGGATCACTTCTATATGATGTTTATGAGGTGTGTGTGTGATTGGTTTGATTGGAATAGCTCTCAAACTCAAAACCCGATAGTGACTTGCCTTAGAAGGCAAAATTGGAGTGAAGAAGGAGATTTTGAGGAAAACATCTGTTTGATGGCTTTGGTGTACTCAAACTAATCACAAATGAGCTCTATTTATAGTAGAGCGAGTTTATTTTGCAAGGAATAGTGAATGGCAACTGCTGCATAGGTTTGGCCAATGTTGAGCAATGAGAATCCAAGTCTCCTCTAGCCATTGACTAGAGGTTAGGGCACAGGCTGCTAGTTCCCTTGGTCTTGGATAAGTCTTGACTGGATTCAGTTGGGAATGGCTCAGTCCATGCCACCTTGGTGTATGTATTGAATGCTCCAATCCAAAATTGGAGTCTTGTCCCTCTTTTAGGGATTTCTAGGTTTGGCATGCTATTTTTGGTTCCAAAGACTTGGGAGGCTTGGGACCAGAGTTGGTTCCTCCTTGGTCCCCCCTTGAGGTGTTCAGATGGATAGAGTTACTTGTCATTTGCAAAATTTGGGAAAATCCAGCAAAACTCCAAAATCTACCTTGCTTTGGCAGTTTTCAGCAAGGCATGTTCCCATTGTCATATCTCATGGCTCTAGTTGAGTTTGGTGATGTTCTTGGCCATTTTTGAAAGCCCTCATATGATACAACAACTGTTTGATCATAGTTGGTTTTGATATTTTGGATCCAAGGGAAAAATGCCCCTACATTTGGAAAAAGTGAAGGCAGATTCTGACTTACTGAAAATTTCACTAAGTGTTGGAAAAAGTGGCATTTCATGTTTTCAGCCACTTTGATCATTCCATAACTCAAAATCCATAATGAATTGGAATGAGGTGTAGTTAAAGCTTTTGTAGAGGGCCATAAGGGCTACAAATCCATCTTTGAATGGGGGGAAAATGGCTTTGTGGTTTAGGAGTTATGATCCTCCAAAGTTGGTACCCTAGCCACTTTGTTCCATAACTTAGAAAATTTTCTAAGTTTTTATGGTTACCCCTTTTACAAATTATCCCACTTTTCTTGATTTTTCTTGATGAATGATGATCCCAATCACACATTAACATCATTTTAGGGTTAAAGAACCATATTTGTGAAAAATCTCAAAAAGTCAAAGTTGACTTTTGTGCACAGTTGACTTTTTGTCAGATGAATTCCAAACTGTGCGATCCTCTATGAAATCAAGTCCTTGACCTAAATCAAACTTGATGGATTGATTTCATAGGTGTTATAGGGTGTATTGAATCATGTCCTAGGGTTTGGGAGCATGTCCTGGTCAAAAGTCAAAGGTACAGTTGACTTTTCTCGCGAAACCCTAATTGTGGTTCAGATGAAATTGAAACTTGTTGCTCAAGCTTATTGGATTAATCCATTGTTGAAAATGGATCAATGTGGTTTATTAGAGACCCTCAAATCCTCTCTTGAGGCCTTGGCTCATGTTTTGTCCCAAAAGTCAACTTAGGGGTGAATTAGGTCAAGAAACCCTAATTCCTGATTTTTGATGAGTGCAACCCCTGAGATTAAATTGACTTGTTGATTGGGTTCATGATGTCCCTTGGGGTATATTAGGCCATTCCTTGAAGCATTGGCTCATGCCTAGAGGAAAATTTCCATCTGGAGGCCCTGGTCGACCAAAACCCTAATTTGGTGACACTGTTGATTTTGGAGGCTTGATCCACCTAGAAGGGAGCAGCCTTGTGCTTAATCCTTGAAGTGGGAGTCCTCTTGATCCTTTGTGGATGTTTGAGAGGTTAGAAAAGTTGAAGATCATGTCATTTCTTGATTAATCCTTTGTCTAAGGCTCTGAGAGGGCTTGAAACCCTAATTATTGTTTGTAGTGAATGCTCACCCATCTTTGGGGAGACTGATGAGGCATGATGGTTCATCCATATTGTGGTGATGATTTTCACAATGATGGGAAATCTTAGTGGTCAAAATTTGGGGTAAGACAATTTGATGTGTAAAAGCAGTCACGTCGAAAAATTCCTCTGCATAATAAGCTTTCCACCAGTAATCAAATTGTTGGGTGCAGAGAAAGCTTGGTTCGAAAGCAATTGGAAGAAGCTGTGTTCGACCTGCATACCGAGCAATTTGTTTGATAGTCACGACTTCGGTATGAACTGTGTTATAGAGGAGGAGGAGGTTCTTCTTGTCATAGAAGGGTTTTGGTAAAACCTGAACTAGTCCAAATTGTCGGGCGACAAGATTTAGCTGGTAAGCAATCAAAGTGACAGACTTTTCGAGAGATTGAACCTGAGGGTTGAAACCCTAGGAGTTAGAAAGGCTTCCCAGATCGCAGTAGATTCTGCTTCTTGAGCCTTCGACGGCACTGGGAATGGTCTGTGAACCACTCAGGACCATATTTCCTTGCAGCGAAGGGAGCCATATTGGGTGTGAAGTCATAACGTTTAGCAAACATCATGATAAAGTTGGTAAACGTTTATTGGACAAGTCGAACATCATCAACAGGAGCCAGCTTTGTCAGTCATAAACCTTCTACCTTCTTATTCTTCACTTCTTCAGCGTTTTCGTCGATCTGATTTTTGTGGGGAAGATAAGCTTCGAATGAGGCGTTCAACCACAATTGTAGAAGCCAGAAGGGTCAAGAAAGGAGGAGATTTCCTTTGTCACCCAGACACTTGAGTTGGGTGACACCTTCTCTCATGGATTCATAGAGGCTAGCTAGAATCAGTTTGCTGTTAGGTGCTAAATTCTGTTAATATTTAGTTTAGTTGTTAGCACCTTTTTGTGATCTTTATTTGATAATCGATGCTTTTTCCCATTGTTTTTGGTTAATAACCGTAGTATAGTTAATTACATTAGTAGACTTATTTATTTAACTTTTGTGTTTTAATTGTAGGTTTTTACATGGACATGTGAAGCTTGGAGCAAGGAAGTCCCCTTAGAAGTAGTTTTTGAAGAAAGCAATTTTTGGAGCATGCTTGTAGCGCGTTAAGCGCGCTCCTAGCGCGGGGATGGAGCTAGTTACAGAGAGTAGCCCACTTAGCGCGATCTTGAGCCCGCTAAGCGTGCTCCTAGGTCGGTTTAGTAATAAATGAGACCGCGCTTAGCACGGTGCAATGCGCTTAGCACGCTTTGCGATTCTCAGCCCCCTTATAAATAGACTTTTCAATATTTTTCTTGGGATCCTGGATATTTTTTAGAGCAAAATACATTGTAAACACTGTAGCATCTCATTTTGGAAGATTAGAAGCATCATTCGTCGAGAGATCATCATTGATGCATGATATTCTTCTTCACCTTCTTGTTTGTTTAGCTTCCATGACAATGGAGAGCTAATTTTCCTTTTGTGTCAAGGTTAGATGGTAGATAAACCTTTCTTTTGCATGTATATGTATTGATTCTAGCTTATGAACTCTTGGATGATGAATGTATGATGAAAAACTTTGTTTCTATGGTTTATTCTTTGTGTTGGTTCATGATTTAGAAATGTGTTCTTACTCTTTACCTAGGTTTTTCATCCATCAATGCACATTGGCTAGAGATAGTTATGTGAGTTGATGTTCACAAAATATTGAGCTTGAATGTTGTCATTTTGATAGTTAGAGTGAGAGATCATTAAAGGATCAAAATGGTAAAACTCACAATATGTGTTAGAGATAAACATATTGGGAGGATATGTGATTGTATTTATCGTTTAACCAAGTTCATTAGCTTTATCGATTATATACATGCAAAATGGTTTGTCGAACCCTAATCTTGACATGCTTTTTATAAATCGTTAAAACAAATCTTTTTACCGCTATTACTTAAATTTGAATGCAAACTTTCCGATTAAAAACAACCAAAACCCCTTGTTACTTTGAAGTTTTAAACGTATACAACTGTAGAACGGCTGCGATATCACGAACAATCTCTGTGAATCGATAAAAAAACCCTAACTCTATTTGTATTTCAACATTTGCTCAAACAAAGGTTATGGCTAGCAAGGAGTTGGTTCGCCATAGTCAGAAACTTCTTAGCAACTTGTAGTGTCTTCGAACAGAAGACACAATGAGACAACCATAGAGCTAAGAAAGCTATGTGTTCTACATCCGAGACTTCTGCTATATCCTTAATGTGGTAATATGCGATATGGGTCGAATACGCTGCCCTAGAGGTCAAAAAGCTAATATTATCATCAGACATAAAATCAGGGTCGTAGGATTTCCCAGTTGGTTTGAGCCCTGTGATAGCGGCTACGTCGAACAAAGTTGGTGTTATCATTCCACATGGAAGATGGAGTGTGTAATGTGTGTTGTCCCAGAAATACAAGGACGAGACTAGCATGTTCGAGCAATAGTCAGGTCCTACCTTCGACAACATGATTAGGTCATAAATACCTATTTCTTTCCAAACTTCAGATTTTGTTTTCTCAAACTTATTCAACCATCCTAAATAGTCAAAGGGGTCCTTAAAGGATGGACTAGCTCTAAATACCCTAAAATTGTTCATATACCTAAGATCAATGGCCTCTTCAGTTAGAGGGTTGCTCTGGTTAGCATGATTGGGATCCTCATTGCTAGCCCTAGGTTTCTTAGCTTGACCTATGGGTTTATATTTGTGGTAATTGGGGAAAAAATCCCTAAGCTTACTAAGATCAACGTTAGGATCAGATAGAGGACCAAACAAAGCCAGAGGCTTACCAGTAACAGTTAAAGGGATGAGTACCTGTGAAGCATAAATTCTTATTTTCTCTTCAAGAAGTGGTTCTGGCAGGTACTGTTGATTTCCAATCATGGTTGGACCAGTGATTGAATCAAATAGGGGAAGTTGAGAGATCTTCTTAGGAGCTCATGTAGGTTTGTCATACTCTTTAGTGTTCTTGTTAGCGTCCTTGGTGGATCGTGTGGAGGAAGTCATTGTTGGATTGGAATGAAGAAGACTGAGTTCTTTTGAAATGTGGAAAATTTTTCTGGAGATTTGAGAGTGAAGAGAGCGTAAAAAGTGAGAAAAAATTGATGAAAGGGGTAATTATAATGTTGAGAGTGGGACAGTTTTAGAAATCCCTTTAATGGTAAAATTGGAAGTGGGACGCGTGTCCTTCCCACGATCTTTGTTGGAACGGTGGCAATTAATGCCTACCCCCATTATTTCCTAGACTCTAGAAAACGTGGTAATGATGGAGATTCTTGCTTGATTTGAGGAGACATGTCAGACGTGGTAATGATGGCTATGACGTCGTAGATCTGCTGAAAGGATAGTGAACAGTTTTATAACGTTGGAATCATAAGTAAACGTCGAAACCACACAAGGACTAAATGAGGCATCGAATGACATTATCAAAAAATGCCTTTTTCTTCAATGGTGTCGAAAATGACATTTTTAGGGGGAAATTTGTTAGCTCCTAATTTTGACACCTAATATTGGATTAAGAGAATTAATCAAGGAAATAGAATTTCAGAGACGACTTGGAAGACTTCAACTGAATGGCACTCACAGGAATTCTAGTCGAAAGTCTCCTTGTGCAAGAGAGAAATATTTTATGGACTTAGAAATATTTCTAACAATTTGGAAATATTGTTCGACGCAAGCAGTAATGATGATGTTCGATTCAAAATTTGAATTCAAATAAGGGAGGGAACGTTGTTCTTATCCAATTGATGGCAAAATACACGTGGAGCGTATTTAGGAGACGAAGAAAAGCAGAATGCCATTTGTAATGCTCTAGTTAGTAGGCCGTTAGTGGTAGTTATTTTTTACTATTATAAATATCAAGTCTTAGTGTTAGGATTTGTGTGTGTTCAAGTTTGTAAAAATTCCTCAATTGCTCAAAGTACCTGCTTGTAGAGAAACGAGTGTGTGAGAAATGTACGTTTGATGTAACACCATCTTTTTCATTCAATGCATTTCAGTTAATCTTTACCCAGAAGTTTATCTTTTATTTTTGTAAGTTATTTTCCAACGCACTTTCATTCATTTTCTTGCATTACATTTCCCTTAATATTGTCGAAGTAAACTTTATTTAAACCATGAAAATTGTCGAAGTGTTCATCTTTATCCAAATATCATTTTAATTTATTTAGCATATGTCATAGGATTTAGTATAGTCAATCCTGCAAGTTATCCAATTTCTTATTGATTTGGTAGACCAGAGGTTGTTTACTAATTTTCACATTAAAAAAATTGGCACGCCCAATGGCAATTTGTTAGCTCCTAATTTTGACGCCTAATATTGGATTAAGATAATTAATCAAGGAAATAGAATTTTATAGAAGACTTGGAAGACTTCGACTGGAATGACGCTCCTAGGAATTCTAGTAGAAAGTGTCCTTGTGCAAGAGAGAAATATTTTATGGACTTAGAAATATTTCTAACAATTTGAAAATATTGTTCGACACAAGTAGTAATGATGACGTTCGATTCAAAATTTGAATTCAAATAAGGGAGGAAACTTTGTTCTTATCCAATTGATGGCAGAAGACACGTGTAGCGTATTTAAGAGACGAAGACATGCAGAATGCGATTTGTCTTGCTCTAGTTAGTAGGCCATTAGTGATAGTTATTTTTTACTATTATAAATAGCAAATCTTAGTGCTAGGATTTTTGTGTGTTCAAGTTTGTACAAATTCCTCAATTGCTCAAAGTACCTGGTGTAAAGAAACGAGTGTGTGAGAAATGTACGTTTGATGTAACACCATCTTTTTCATTCAATGCATTTCAGTTAGTCTTTGCCCAAAAGTTTATCTTTTATTTTTCCAAGTTATTTTCCAACGCACTTTCGATCATTTTCCTGCATTACATTTTCCTTAATATTGTCGAAGTAAACTTTATTTAAACCATGAAAATTATCGAAGTGTTCATCTTTTTTCAAATATCATTTTAATTTATTTAGCACATGTCCTAGGATTTAGTATGATCGATCCTGCAAATTATCCAATTTCTTATTGATTTGGTAGACCAGATGTTGTTTACTAATTTTCACAGTAAACAGTGGTGTGTTGAGATTGTAATTCCTTGTGTCAAAGCAAGATAAACAAAACTAATTCAGGAGAATTGAGGTTTAGGACCTTGTCCCCCTCCGCAAGATCATTGAGTAATCGGCACCCGATGGGTGTTTAGGAATAAACTTGATGAAAATGGAGTAATAACACGTAACAAAGCGTGGCTTGTAGTGCAAGGCTATAACCAAGAGGAAGGAATCGACTATGAGGAAACTTACGCGCCGGTTGCCCGACTCGAGGCTATACGCCTTTTACTTGCTTTCGCGTTTTGAATCCCATGAATATCCTGATCATGTCTACAAACTTAAATGTGCTTTGTACAGACTTAACAAGCCCCTAGGGCTTAGTATGAACGTCTAAGCAAATTTTTACTTGATCAAGGGTATTCAAGAGGGAAGGTTGACACAACCCTCTTTATTAAATGTCAAGGAAAACATTTAATCTTGTTACAAATTTATGTTGATGATATTATCTTTGGGTCTACTAATATGACCTTGGTCAAGGAGTTTTCTAGTTTGATGCAGGGGGAGTTTGAAATGAGCATGATGGGAGAGCTTAACTATTTCCTCGGATTGCAAATCAAACAACTCGAAGAGGGCATATTCTTGAGTCAAACAAAATATTGTCTTGAGCTACTCAAACATTTCGACATGCTAAACTTCAAAGCAATAGATACTCCAATGCCTACTTGTGTGAATCTTGATCGTGACGAAAATGGTAAGGATGTAGAGGTAAAGAAGTATCGAGGTATGATTGGATCTTTTCTTTATCTTACCGCATCACGACCCGACATTATGTTCAGTGTATGCATATGTGCGAGGTATCAAGCACGTCCCAAGGAATCCCACTTAAAAGCAGTTAAGCCCATACTTCGATACCTTTCCGGTACTCCAAAGTATGGGCTATGGTATTCCAAAGGTAGTGTTTATTCCTTAGTTGGTTATTCCGATTCAAAATTTGTCGGGTGCAAGTTGGATAGGAAAAGTACTAGTGGCACGTGTCACCTTTTTGCAAATTCCTTGGTGAGTTGGCATAGCACGAAACAGGTTTCGGTTGCTTTGTCAATAACCTAGGCGGAATACGTTGCCGCAGGCAGTTGTTGTGCTCAAGTCTTATGGCTTAAACAACAATTGCTTGATTTCAATTTAAAACTTGAGCGTATTCCCATTTTGTGCGATAACACTAGTGCAATAAACCTGACTAAGAACACCATATTACATTCACGCACCAAGCATATCGAAATACGCCATCATTTTCTTAAGGATCATGTAGAGAAAGGTGATGTGATCTTTGAGCATGTTGATACTAAAAATCAACTTGCTGACATTTTTACAAAACCATTAGCCACTGAGCCTTTCTTTCACATCCGTAGGGAACTTGGCATTCTCGATATCTCGGATCGTGTTTGATAATCCTTTAAGATAGTGATCTTCACATATATACATGCTTGTTTATTCTTTTAACTAACAATACAAAGATATATTTAGCTATATGTGAGGGCTCTCATCGTCAATGGTGATCAAGGTAATATTGTTCCGATTCATAGATGTTTAACATATTTTGTGCCATGGTAAGTACCTTAAACTTGATGTTTATTGCATTTTGAGCACATATTATTCATGTGGATGTTTGTTCTATGTGTGTGCATGTTTATTTATCTTATTTTGGAACCTTTGTATGCAAAACCATGAATTTTTCAATTTTATACTTGGTTGAGTTGACCAAAGCATGTCATGGGTTGACTCAAGAATGGTCCAATTTTCCAAGAGAAGGTGCATGTTGTATGACTTATTCTTTTCTTGCATGATGTTTTGCTTTTGCTTTTCATTTAGGACTATGTTACTATTTTGCACTATTATGGAATGAATCGTGTTTACTTCTTATGTTCCGTATGTTTCAAGTATTACATTAACTGTATCATATGTGGATGCATGTTAGTGTTGCCGTGTTGCAAATTTGTGAATGAACCCTTACTGGTTATATTGATATCTTTGTGACCATCTTCTATTCTTATTTTTGATGTTGTCAAAGGGGGAGAAGGATACTAGCAAACAGAAATTACTAAATAGCAGACATTAAAGTTTTAAAGACAGGGGGAGCTTGTCCGTCCTCCAATTACAAGTCAAGAGAAAGCTAAACAGTGTTGCCATCATCAAAAAGGGGGAGTATGTGAGGGCTAAGGTCTTTCATCTATTTTGGTTTTAATGATGTCAACAAATAGGCTAGGCATTAGAATGTAATTTGAGCGGTATCACTTCATTGTCGGGAAAATTGCACCTAACCATCGAGTTTCATGTGTCTAAACATATAGGAAGGGTCTACACACTTTCTACATGTGCATGATCATGATATTAATGTTTGGTGTGCATGAATCGAGTCTTAGTTGGTCAAAATGTGCAAAAAATGAATTTCTGAGTTTTTTGCAGGTTCATGAGTCGACGCATAGCAAGCATGAGTCGACTCATGCTAGTTGGAACAAATTTTGTGAAAAGTTCGAGTTAGCGCATGCCGACCATGGGTCGACGCATGATGCTGGGATTTTGAAATTATTCAGTTTCAGAAATTCATGAGTCGACACATGGTCAAGATGGGTTGACGCATTGTCACCTATTTTGCATAAACACTTCCACGGGTCAGTGAACGCCGACCCTTATTAAAGTATGAGTCAACCCAAACATGCCTGAACTGATTTTTCTGCTTAAATTTTTTCTGTTATTGCTGTTATTACTTTTTGTGGGTCATATTATTCATTATAAATAGTCTGATCATCTCACATATCAAAACATCATTAGAAAAACAAGAAACGTGAAAATAGATACCATTTTTCTCTTCATCTTCATCTTCTTCATTGAGTAAACAAACAATCACACATAATCATCTTTGTTTGTGTCGCCCATTGATCGAGGTGATAACGTTCAGAATTTAGGAAGTGTATGATCTTCATTTTTCTGGGTTGAGAGCTCGGTAGGTGTTTCTTGAATAAAACCAGTTGGTTTTGTCCTCCAAGAATCAAGTAGATTTTGGAGGTTTTTGTACAAACGGTTTCGTTCTACAGGGATTCAGCTGGGCGAAGGTAACCAGAGATTAGAGTCATTGTTCGGTTTAGCAGCTGTAATCGGAGGATCATAGAAGAAATGTTTGGGGATCGAATTGCAGAGAATTGAAGTCGGCCGAGTGAAGGTAACTGAAGAACGGTGGTTTCTTGCAGTTTAGTTGCGTGGGACGGTGACTTGTTCTACCAAATTTGTGGCACTTGATTCGTCTCGAATCAAGGGAAGAGAAGGCTCTGCATCAACGATCAAAGACGTTTGGGAGTTTGGATGTTCATAGTTCTTCTCTTGTAATAAACAATTTGCAACATCAATATATATATATATATATATATATATATATATATATATATATATATATATATATATATATATATATATATCTCAATTCCAATTGTGGAATTAGGGGCAGAGGTACCCAAAGCGAGGAGATTGGGGAACTGCCTAATCAAATCTCATTTTTTTTCTCTTTTCCTGAACTCTTTTACATTTCAATTTATTCGAATTTGTGAAGTCGCAATTTATCAAAATTTCTGTCGTAGTGTAATCTTGAGCAGAGAAACTGTTTTGTTAAATTGATACAATTCCTTGAATTGTATCTTGGAGCAGCTTTACATTATATTCCATAGAAATTCTGCACTTAGTTTGTTTACGCACACCAAGTGTTTGATAATTTGTTTCAAAGCAAAATCGATCGCATTTGTCTTTAATTGTTTATCGATTCACCTCATTGGTTTGGATTAAGTATTAAGCAAGTAAACTTTGTTGATTGCGTTTCAATTGTGTGAATCGTTCTGAATTTTTTCTCATCCGTATTCCATTCTTAATATTGTCATGCATATCCGATCCTTTTAGCAGAAGGTTCGTTGTAGACGTGTGATTCAGTGGTTGCTTCCGTTAAACAGTTTTAAAACCAAATTTTGGTAACCATTTGCGTATAAAACTCAAGGGATCTATTCAACCCCCTTCTAGATCCATAGCCATTGTCTAACAAGTGATATCACGAGCTCCGTTTAATTCTGGTGCTTCGGTAAAACTTCTTGGATCATGGCGAACGAACCTAAAGGGGCTTATAATAGAGCTCCAGTTTTTACAAGCGAGAATTACAGCTACTTGAGGATTGTATGCGCGTTCATATAAATTCCATAGATCGGAAGGTTTGGAACATTATTTTAAACGGTCCCATGGAAATTACTATGACAAATGCGGAAGGCATTGTCGTTCCTAAACCCGAAGCTCATTGGAACGAGGAGGACGAGAAAAAGTACAGCTATGATTGGAAGGCTCGTAATATGATCATCTCCTCCTTGGGAGTTGACGAGTATTATTGAGTCTCCCATTGTGAAACGGCCAAAGACTTGTGGGATGCTTTACAAGTAGCCCATGAAGGCACTAATGATGTTAAAATGTCCCGTATTAACATACTAACGCAGGAGTTTGATTTGTTTTACATGAAGCAAGGGGAAACCATTGCGGATATGCAAAAACGATTTACTCACATTATCAACAAATTGCATGTTCTTGGTAAGCCAATTCCAAACGAGGTTGCTACTAACAAAATTCTGAGGTGTCTTAACAGGGAATGGCAACCAAAGGTCACCGCGATCAAGGAGGCCAACAATTTAGCTACACTAGACCTCACAACACATTTTGGTAAACTCGATGAGCATGAGCAGGTGCTCATTGGATTGGATAAACATGAAAAGAGTATAAAGAAGGAGAAAATGAAAGATACAGAAAATAAGTCGATTGCTCTTAAGAGTTCTTGTTTAAAGTCCACATCTAAAGAGCAAAGTGATGATGAAACCAACAACGACGAAGATGATGACTCTGATGATGATATGAGTCTATTTGTGAAGAGATACAATAGGTATGTTTGAAAGAATGAGATTCAACACTCAGATAAAAATCTAGTCAAATTTAGAAGGCAAGCTAGAAATGAAGGCAACAAGAGTGACAAGTCGAGAGGGTCTTGTTTCAATTGTGGAAATTTCGGGAATTACAAGCCGGACTGTCCATCACTCAAGAAAGACAAGGATAAGGATAAGAGTCGTCAACACAAAAAGTCAAATAAATCTAGACGAGCATACATCGCTTGGAGTGATAGTGAGTCGAAAAAAGATGACAGCTCAAGTGACGAAAGTGAATCCGTCAATCTTTGTGTTATGGCACGTCATAACAAGAAGAAAGAGGTAAAACACTCTAAATATGATCATTCTAATACTATGTCTCATTTAGAATTACAAAAGGCTTTTGATATGTTGCACCACGAGGCTAAGGAAGCTTTTCAACGCTTAGCTTCGAACAAAAAGATTTTTAAAATACTTGGAGAAAAAGGTTTCCGATTCCGAAAAGAAATTGGAAGCTCTTAAAAACTCCATGGTGGATGCATCAAAAGCTAAGATTGATGAGAATAAGTCTCCATGGTTCAAGTTTAGGGGCTGTGATACTTGTCATATTTGGAAAAAAGAGGTGAGAACCCTTAAGGCCAAATTAGACAAGGCTCTTAAGCCTAAAATTACGTTTTCTATTGATCGATCACATTATCGAGAAAGTATGAACGATCCGTATCAAAAGTATACGTATGTGATTCGAGATAGAGACAGCAAAGGTAAATTCCAAATAAATCGTGATTGCCTATATTGTTGCAAGCCTGGTCATACTATTGCTAAATGTCATTTTAGAAGATTTCTTGTTCCAAAAGGCATTTATCAATGGTTGCCCAAGTGCGATCTTGGTTTCACTTACCGCAAAGGACCCAATGAGAATTGGGTACCTACTCTCCCTTGATTGTCTTGTAGGTACAAAGTCCTGAGACCACCGAAAGAAGATGGGTTCTGGATAGTGGCTGCTCAAGATATATGACCGAAGACATATCTCTTTTCATCGACTTTGTGGAGAAGAAAAAGGGGTTTGTCACCTACGAAGATAACAACAAGGGACAGATTCTTGGTAAAGGTAGTGTAGGTAACCCCTCATCTACTACTATCTCTGATGTACTTCTTGTGGAGGGCCTTAGAAACAACCTTTTAAGCATTAGTCAACTATGCGAAAAAAATTATAAAGTATCATTTTCAAAAGATTGTTGCTTAATTGAAGATAGTGACAAAAAAGATGTGTTTAAGGGTGTGAGAGTGAACAACGTCTATATGCTAGACTTAAACGAGGTATCGTTGAATGGCGACAAGTGTCTAGTCACTATGAATGAAGATTCATGGTTGTGGCATAGACGGTTGGCGCATATTAACTTTGATTTTCTTAACAAAATAGTCTCTAAAGACCTAGTCATCGGCTTGCCCAAAATCAAATTCACAAAGGATCACCTTTGTGATGCTTGCCAAATGGGGAAGCAAACAAGGATCTCATTCAAATCTAAAAACATCTTTTCAACTATGAGACCCCTTGAGCTCCTCCATATGGACCTCTTTGGACCATCTAGGGTTAAAAGCCTAGGTGGTAACTACTATGGTTTTGTAATAGTCGATGATTTTTCTAGGTTTTGCTGAACCATTTTCTTAACAAATAAAAGTGATATCTTTTTGGCCTTTGAGAAATTTGCTAAGTTATATCAAAACAAGTTAAACACGAACATTGTGTCAATTAGAAGTGATCATGGGGGTGAGTTTGAAAACCATTTATTTGAAGCATTTTGTGAATCCCATGGAATTGATCATAATTTTTCCGCACCATGTACCCCTCAACAAAACGGGGTTGTGGAACGTAAAAATAGAATTTTGGAAGAATTGGGAAGGACTATGATCAATGAGAGTGGACTTCCAAAATACTTTTGGGCCGACGCCATAAGTACGGCTTGTTACGTTTTGAATAGGGTGCTCATCCGACCTATTCTAAACAAGACACCGTATGAGCTTTTAAAAGGGTGTAAGGCAAATATCTCTCGCCTTCATGTTTTTGGTTGCAAGTGTTTCGTGTTGAACAATGGTAAAGAGACGCTTGGTAAGTTTGATGCCAAGGCTGACGAGGGTATTTTCCTTGGATACTCTCATTCAAGTAAAGCTTATAGAATATATAATAAAAGGTTACGTATTGTTGAAGAGTCAGTGCACGTTACTTTTGATGAGTCTTATCTGAGAAATGTCGGAGAAGGTAGTTTTTTTCATGGTGCAGGTGTATCTTCTGAAGACATACTCAAGGACACTGATAAGGGAACTGATCAGCCTGAAGTAGTGTGTATTGAGGAGGAAAAGGATCACCAACCAATGAAGAGTGAGGAGGATCATCCAACTAATGAAGATGACCTTCCTCCAGCATAGAAGTCTTCCAAAGACCATCCAATCGACAATATCATCGGTGATATCTCTAAGGGAGTAACCACTCGCTCTAAACTTAGTAACTTTTGTTATTTCTCGGCTTTTGTCTCCCAAGTTGAACCTAAAAATAGAAAGGAGGCGTTACTCGTGAACATTGGTTTTTGTCAATGCAAGATGAACTAGACCAATTCAGGAGAAATGAGGTTTGGGACCTAGTCCCCCCTCCGCGAGATCATCGAGTAATCGGCACTCGATGGGTGTTTAGGAATAAACTTGATGAAAATGGAGTAATAACACGTAACAAACCGCGGCATGTAGTGCAAGGCTATAACCAAGAGGAAGGAATCGACTATGAGGAAACTTATGCGCCGGTTGCCCGACTCGAGGCTATACGCCTTTTACTTGATTATGTTTGCACTAAGAACTTCAAATTATTCCAAATGGACGTTAAAAGTGCTTTCCTTAATGGATATATAAACTAAGAGGTTTATGTTTCTCAACCTCCGGGTTTTAAATCCCATGAATATCCTGATCATGTCTACAAACTTAAACCTGCTTTGTACGGACTTAAATAAGCCCCTAGGGCATTGTATGAACGTCTAAGCAAATTTTTACTTGATCAAGGGTATTCAAGATGGAAGGTTGACACAAACCTCTTTATTAAACGTCAAGGAAAACATTTAATCTTGGTACAAATTTGTGTTGACGATATTATCTTTGGGTCTACTAACATGACCTTGGTCAAGGAGTTTTCTAGTTTGATGCAGGGGGAGTTTGAAATGAGCATGATGAGGGAGCTTAACTATTTCCTCGGATTGTAAATCAAACAACTTGAAGAGGGCACATTCGTGAGTTAAACGAAATACTGTCTTGAGCTTCTCAAACGTTTCGACATGCTAAACTGCAAAGCAATAGATACTTCAATGCCTACTTGTGCCAATCTTGATCGTGACGAAAATGGTAAGGATGTAGAGGTAAAGAAGTATCGAGATATGATTGGATCTTTTCTTTATCTTACCGCATCAAGACCTAACATTATGTTCAGTGTATGCATATGTGTGAGGTATCAAGCACGTCCTAAGGAATCCCACTTAAAAGCTGTTAAGCGCATACTTCGATACCTTTCCGGTACTCCAAAGTATGGGCTATGGTATTCCAAAGGTAGTGTTTGTTCCTTAGTTGGTTATTCCGATTCCGACTTTGCCGGGTGCAAGTTGGATAGGAAAAGTACTAGTGGCACGTGTCACCTTTTTGCAAATTCCTTGGTGAGTTGGCATAGCAAGAAACAGGTTTCGGTTGCTTTGTCAACAGCCGAGGCGGAATACGTTGCCGCAGGCAGTTGTTGTGCTCAAGTCTTATGACTTAAACAACAATTGCTTGATTTCAATTTAAAACTTGAGCGTATTCCTATTTTGTGCGATAACACTAGTGCAATAAACCTGACTAAGAACCCCGTATTACATTCACGCACCAAGCATATCGAAATACTCCATCATTTTCTTAGGGATCATGTAGAGAAAGGTGATGTGATCTTTGAGCATGTTGATACTAAAAATCAACTTGCTGACATTTTTACAAAACCATTAGCCACTGAGCCTTTCATTCACATCCGTAGGGAACTTGGCATTCTCGATATCTCGGATCGTGTTTGATAATCCTTTAAGATAGTGATCTTCACATATATACATGCTTGTTTATTCTTTTAACTAACAATTCAAAGAGATATTTAGCCATATGTGAGGGCTCTCATCGTCAATGGTGATCAAGGTAATATCGTTCCGATTCATAGATGTTTAACATATTTTATGCCATGTTAAGTCCCTTAAACTTGATGTTTATTGTATTTTGAGCACATATTGTTCATGTGGATGTTTGGTCTATGTGTGTGCATGTTTATTTATCTTATTTTGGAACCTTTGTATGCAAAAACATGAATTTTTCCATTTTATACTTGGTTGAGTTGACCAAAGCATGTCATGGGTTGACTCAAGAATGGTCCAATTTTTCAAGAGAAGGTGCATGTTGTATGACTTGTTCTTTTCTTGCATGATCTTTTGCTTTTACTTTTCATTTAGGACTGTAATACCCCAAATTTTGACCACTTAGATTTCCCATCATTGTGAAAATCATCATCACAATATGGATGAACCATCATGCTTCATCAGTCTCCCCAAAGATGGGTGAGCATCCAATACAATCAAAATTAGGGTTTCAAGCCCTCTCTGAGTGCTTAGACAAAGGATCAATCAAGAAATGACATGATCTTCAACTTGTCTAATCTCTCAAACATCCACAATGGATCAAAAAGGACTCCCACTTCAAGGATTAAGCACAAGGCTGCTCCCTTCTAGGTGGATCAAGTCTAAAGATCGACAGTATCACCAAATTAGGGTTTTGGTCGACCAGGGCCTCCAGATGTGAATTTTCATCTGGGCACAAGGCAATGATCCAAAACATAACCTAATATGCTTCATGGAACCTCATGAACCCATTCATCAAGTCAATTTTGCCTCAGGGGATGCATTCATCAAAAATCAGGAATTAGGGTTTCTTGACCTAATTCACCCCTAAGTTGACTTTTGGGACAAACCATGAGCCAAGACCTCAAGAGATGATTTAAGGGTCTCTAATATACCATATTGATCCATTTGGAACAATGGATTGATCCAAGAAGCTTGAGCAACAAGTCTCATTTTCATCTGCACCACAATTAGGGTTTTAAGGGAAAAGTCAACTGTAACTTTGACTTTTGACCAGGACATGCTCCCAAACCCTAATACATGATTGAATATACCCTATGACACCCATGGAACATTTCCATCAAGTTTGATTTAGGTCAAGGACATGATTTCCTGAAGAATTGCACAGTTTGGAATTCATCTGATAAAAAGTCAACTGTGCACAAAAGTCAACTTTGACTTTTTGAGATTTTTCACCAAAATGGATTTTTAACCCTAAAATGATGTTAATGTATGATTCGAATCATCATTCATCAAGAAAAATCAAGAAAAGTGAGATAACTTGTAAAAGGGGTAACCATAAAACTTAGAAATTTTTCTAAGTTAAAAACAAAGTGGCAAAGGTACCAACTTTGGAGGACCATAACTCCTAAACCACAAGGCCATTTTTTCTCATCCAAAGATGGATTTGTAGCCCTCATTATCACCTACAAAAACTTCAACTACAAGTCATTCCAATTCATTAAGGATTTTGAGTTATGGAGTGATCAAAGTGGCTGAAAAGTGAAAATGTCACTTTTTCCAACACTTAGTGAAATTTTCACTAAGTCAGATTCTGCCTCACTTTTTGTCAAATGTAGGGGGATTTTTCACTTGGAATCAAAAGAGATCAAAACCAAACTTGTTCAAACAGTTGTTGTATCATGTAAGAGATTTCCAAAATGGCCAAGAACATTGCCAAATTCAACTTACACCATGAGATATGACATTGGCAAGTTGCCTTGCTGAAATCTGTCAAAGCAAGGCAGAATTTGCATTTTGGCTCGATTTGCCAAAATCAGCCAAATTCAATTGCTCCAATCCACTTGGACACCTCAGAGGATTGAATCTAAAGGGGACAATCACTGAGCCAAGCCTCCAAAGTCCATGGAACAAGAAATAGCATGTTGAACCTAGAATGGCCAAAATAGGGACAAGACTTCAAATTTGGAATGAGGCATTCAATGGAACCATCAAGGTGGCATGGACTGAGCCATTCTCATCTGAAATCAGTCAAGACTTATCCAAGACCAAGGGGACCAAAGCTCTGTGCCCTAACCTCTAGTCAATGGCTAGAGGAGACTTGGATTTTCATTTGCCAACATTGGCCAAACCTACTTACCAGCTGCCATGCACTATTCCTTGCAAAACAAACTTGCTCTACTATAAATAGAGCTCAATTATGGTCAGTTTGAGTACACCAAAGCCATCTAACAGATGCTTTCCTCAAAATCTCTTTCTCTTGGCAAAAATGCCTTTCTTAGCAAGGTAGCTATCGGGTTTTGAGTTTGAGAGCAATTCTGCACAAACCAATCACTCACACACCTCACATACATCACATATGAGCTGATCAAACACTCACATAACATCTGGAGCATCAAAATCTCAAAATCACTTGCCATCCACACAAGTTTGAAGTGAAGTTGCAGCTGAGGTGCCATAAACTGATCCAGTCCATTTCAATTCAATCCAAGTGTTCAAACACACTCCATATGGTGTAGGGAAGCTGTCCAGATCATCACAACTTGTCTGTAACACCTCCAACTCAAAATCACATCTGCTCTTGCTGTCACGACTTGGAGGTAAGCCTAAACTTGGGCATCTCTCAATCTATGCATATTTCCTCGCACAATAATTTGGCCATATGTTCATAATCATGCATGGAATGTTTTCCCTCAATTAATTGCATTGTTTGAATCGTGTGTCAAAAATCCTAGCCTTCATGCAGAAATTAGGGTTCTTGAGGTCTCTTCGTGATTTCTTGTTGTATGTTTAATTTAAATGAAATTAAAGTACATAGACATGATCGTGAGGTTAAGACGAGCATAATGATATGTGGATTGCATGATATGATTACGTATTCATGGAGATTGGATAGAAAATGCAAATCTGGGCAAACTGAAAAACGCGCGTGTTCTTCAGCCTGTTCTTGGCGCCTTTTTTCCAAATTCAAATATTTGAATTTTGTGATTTTGTTTAATTGATTCAAAAATTAATTTCTCTCTGAGTTTTAATGATTTTGAGTTGATTCTTTTTTTAATAATTCACAAAAATGTTAAAATATTTTATTTTATCAAAAAATCCCAAAAATATTATTTATTTCATATAATTGATATTTTTGCAAAGAATTAATATTTTCATTGTTTTTGGCATTTTAAATATTTTTTCTACATTGATTTTGCAATTTTTAATGCTTTCTAATTATTTTGTAGGTCAATACTTAATTTTTGAAGCATTAATCCAAGGTCACAATTTGTTTTCCATGTGTTAAACAATTTTTGATCATTTTAATTGAATTTTTATTCAATTAAATACATTTTGAAAACAAATTAGGGTTTTGGATTAATTCAACCTTCATAAATCATTTTCAAAACCTTTTTGGGTCTCTTGAGAGAGTGTAAGACCCATCCCCCCTTGTACAAAAACTTTTCGGGCCTCACTCATTGTATAAGTCCCTCTGTACAAGTAAACGGCGCGATCGTCGCCCGTTTAAAAATAAAAATCATTTGGGCCTCTCTTTGAGCTATAAGACCCATTCAAAACACTTTGGGCCTCTATTAGAGTGTAAGACCCAATCCCCCTTTTAACCAAGCATCTTGGGCCTCACTTATTGTATAAGTCCCTCTGCGTTAAAAGAAAACCTCAGCGCGATCGCCATTTTTAAACGAAAAATCATTTGGGCCTACGCTCGTGTTATAAGCCCCACTCTTTTCTTTAAACCTTTTTGGGCCTCTTGAGAGAGTGTAAGACCCATCCCTTTGTACAGAAAACCATTTTTGGGCCCCAGTCACTTGTATAAGTCCCGCTGTACAAAGTCAAACAGTGCGTTCACTGATAAATCCCTGGGCCTCTCCTTGAGCTGTAAGCCCCAAATCTTTCTTTTTCAAAGCACTTTCTCCTTTGATTTTGAAATATACTGTTGTTTTCAATCTTTCTTTGTTGAACAACTAACCAAACAGCATGGAAGCACTACAATCGAGTAAGTGGTTATCGCTTTCATTTACTGCTTTCATATTATAAACTGTATTGTGGGGCTGCTCACTGTAAGTCTCCTTTCATAAACTCATATCTACTGTGTAATAATAGTATAGATATTTCGAGTTTCCCCGGCAACTACGTCTAGAACTAGGTGACGTCGTTTCATTTATTCGTAGAAATAGACGCCTAGATCCCCAATAGGAGCACCAGATGAATGTATTCTCCGTGAATGGCATCTTTGAGTTTCTTCCAAATTCTCGAACTTTCCTGACTTGATCTATTCCTCGTGGATAGCTTGCCTTGAATGTCTCGGGGTTTGGGTACCCACTACGGTCATAACCTTGGACCTTAACTAAGGAACCCTCTTTAAAAGCTAAAAGTCGCTGGATAGTAAATCTCGCACGTTTACCAGTGGTTTTATCTTTAAAAGAGTTATCTCTCCTAATGGAAAGGAGATAATAAGACCCACGGGCTTCTTAAAAGCATCGGCCTCCTCTTGGGCATTATTCAAGGACCCTACGGCTTCTTAGAAGTATTCACAGCCTCCTCTTAGGCTTCGTATAATGATCTCTTCCTCCGGGAATGATAGCCTCCTCTTGGGCTTTGTACAAGGACCCGTCGGCTTCTTAAAAGTTTCCAGCCTCCTCTTAGGCTTCGTACAAATTGTCCCGACGACCTCCTAGAGGTATAGGAACAGAACTTAGTCATCTTTATAGAACAGTCCTTTCATAGAGTCTACTACTGTTTCTCACAGCATAGTCCAAAAGATAAAACTCTAGACACGGACAGTCTAACTTCCTTGAGTCTCAAAGACATTCTCAAGCACCCTTCGTTAAATAGGAAGGAAACCCGCGGACTCGGACAGTCTCAATACCCTTTGGATTTCCCATTTCCTCAAAGTGAAGGAAATATCCCTGATCCTCAAATCAAATCCCTGAGTACAGTGATGCTCATATAAGAACTGATTTTCTATTTTAAAATCAGTATATTGGATCTGTCACTCAACTGAAACAGTTAGAATAGCCTCCATCTCGGGCTTCGTACGAGATACAAAGACTCTCTTGTTGAGTCAAATCTTTTAGCCTCCATCTCGGGCTTCATACGAGATACAAAAACACTCTCTTGTTGAGTATAAAAGACTCCATCGTCGGGTCAAAAACTTTTAACCTCTATCTCGGGCTTCGTACGAGACACAAAGACTCCCTCGTAGAGTCAAACAAATAATAGCCTCTATCTCGGGCTTCGTACGAGACACAAAGATTCCATCGTCGAGTCAAAACCTTTTAGCCTCTCTCTCGGGCTTTGTACGAGACACAAAACAGCCTCCTCTTAGGCTTTGTATAATGATTTTCCTAGCGGAAATTAGCCTCCTCTTAGGCTTTGTATAAGAAAACCACTGGTTAATCTAATTAACCTTTTAGCATCAAAGTTGTGCCTCGTTCACAGTAAACAAACATCAACAACTCCTTCCCCTTCATCTAATCGCTGTAAGCGGCAAGCCTCTGGATCATCTACATCCATGCCACTGTCCCTCTTTTAGCATGAGAAATTCCTAAGGAAAGATGGCATTGCTCTACACTGAGTTAAAGTCTTCTCCTTCAGGTTAAAACCCTTTCTTCGGAAATTATGGCATTGCTCGGATCCGCGTATCCCAGTTAAAGTAATTCTCCTTCTCCAATCTTTAGAGATGACAAATTCTCTCTAAAGCCGAGACCTTTCAGCTTCACATCTTGGGCTTTGAACAAGATACAAATCACCTTTCGCTTCACGTCTTGGGCTTTGAACAAGACACCAAAAACACCCATTTCCTCCCATAGAATAGGAGGAACTACGAACGCTCTGATTTCCCTATTTCGGTAAACGGGAATACGTAGGCATAAGATCGAAAGAAAAGATCTTAGCGAGCACAATCAATAAAAAACCCAAATCCCATATCTCCATCAACCAAAAGCAGTATTTCAAAAACATCAGTCCTAACATCCTAACCCTTGTTCCCCGTCAGAAACCTTCTGCCCAGGTAAAAGAAAGAAAGAAAACAGTATTGGCGAAAATACAAATAACCAGTATAAAGGCCCCCCCACATTAATAGCATCTGTAACCTAACAGACCGCTGTTTAAACTCAGTATGCAAGCAGGGTTAATTGGAGACATCTATTTCCCTTCCTTATTCAGCTCACAATAGGATAAAAAATGAATCGACCTGTAGTTTAAGCTCAAACCGCAGAGAGCGACCAGCGCTTAAGAACCGCGTCCAAAATCGCTCGCTACAGTAAAAATGGCGCCCACCGTGGGGCCCGTTCCTTTCTTTCTACTTCTCTTGTGTGAAAAATTACACAAATGGCGACTCTGCTAGGGAATCTCCTTTTCTGCCTTAGGGCATCATCCCCATTTTCTACGGAAAATGGGAACTCTACCGAAGAGAAAGATTGACCTATGCTGGTCCATCTCTTAGGCAGGGAACCACAGATTGGGGCTTCCGCCGGGGAACCCATTTCTGTCAGGAACTTAGGATTCTTAGCTTTAAAAGTCTAGGATGATTAGGACAAATATATATACTGCTTTTCCTAATTGCTGTACGTGTTTATTTTTCTGCTAATGGGAATGCGTGTGATGCCGCATGTGGTGAGAATGAGTATACACCTAGAAAAGCCAAACCCTTTCGTAGTGCGGAAGTTATCGAAAATAGCTGTTACGCGATACTACCCTCATTTGAGGCTGGTGATCTATTCTCGGTGAATGGCACTTACTCTAAGATTGCACACAACTCGCTGGCGATCCGCTTGTTGTCTTGCTTTCCTGGGAGGAGCTGATGATAATGAGTACAGGTACAAAAATCACCCTAGTATAAACCTTTGGGGATGGGTAGAGCCTTGACTTCATGACAACAACCCTCTGACCCCAAGTTTTTTCTATGTTTTTGTGTGTTGCATTCATGCATTCATCTAAAAAACATTAAAACATTCAAAAAACTTTCTCTTCTAGTCTCTCTATTTTTCAAATTAAACTAAGACTGTGATTGCAAATATCAGAGAAGAGGATTACGCTAATGGATTTCGGTAGAAGGAGAACTCACCAGTATACCTTCAAGGTTCCAAAATTAGGGGATTTGAGAAAGTTAGCGAGGATGATCGTTAACCCAGAGGCTTTCAAAGCCAAGCATGGTGGTTTGCTACCACTGTTAAGAGTCCATGTGATTAAGGGGATCATGGACGCGCTCATTCAGTTCTACGATCCGGTTTATCACTGTTTTACATTCC
The DNA here is from genome assembly GCA_022829125.1 of Lathyrus tuberosus. Lineage (NCBI taxonomy): Eukaryota > Viridiplantae > Streptophyta > Magnoliopsida > Fabales > Fabaceae > Lathyrus > Lathyrus tuberosus. The sequence goes on from JALAZF010000031.1 coordinate 6,319,382, forward strand.
CGGATTACCAGCTTACACCAACGCTGGAGGAGTATTCTCATCTGACTGATTTACATATCACTGATCGAGCTCCATTTTTTGGACTGGAAGAAATTCCAAAGAATCAGACTATTGCAATAGCAATTCATTTGGACGAGTCTGAGGTCAGGACTCACATGACTACTAAGGGTGGCATCCAAGGTTTGCCAGCCCAGTTCTTGACAAAGAAAGCTCTGTACTTTGCTAGTATAGGGAACGGGACTGCTTTTGAAAGCATCTTTGTCTTGCTCACCTACGGGTTATTTTTGTTTCCCAACATTAATAACTTCGTCGATATCAACGCTATTAAGGTTTTTCTCATTGGAAACCCTGTGCCGACTTTGCTCGCAGATGCGTATCATTCTGTACACTTGGGAAATTTGTACAACGGAGGGGAGATCACATGCTGTGTACCTGTGCTTTACAAATGGTTTATCTCTCATTTGCCCAAGTCTGCTACTTTTTGGGATTGCAAGAGTGTCTTGCGTTGGTCGCAGAAGATCATGTCTCTCACCAATACCGATATAGATTGGTGTAATAGGATTTATGAGGGAATCAGAATCATCGACCGTTGTGGAAAATTCCCCAGCGTACCCATCATAGGAACTAAAGGTGGAATCAACTATCATCCGATATTAGTTCTTCGTCAATTTGGATACCCGATGAGACACATCCCATTGAGTGTTCATCTGGAGGGTCTTTTCTTCAAAGAAGGAGAAAGTGACAGAGCACTAAAGATGGAAATAGTGCAAGCTTGGAAACATGTTCATAAGAAAGGACGAGAGTCTCTGGGAAAACCGGACTGTGTCTCGGTGGAGCCTTATCTCCATTGGGTACAAACCAGAGCTCTCAAGCTAAAGATGCCTTATCCTCGTTACGGAATTCTTCCGCCGAGGGAAATTGTCATGTACTTCATGACGGAAACTGAAAGGCTTCAGGTTACTCTCAACAAAGTTCAAAAGGAAAGAAGGTCTTGGAAGAACAAGTACCGCACCCTTGACGTAGAGTGTATCCAAATCAAGCAACTACTAAAAGAGAAAGATGCTCTGATTGAAATTTTGGAGCAGCATGCTGTGGATAATCAAGATGACCAAAGGAATTTGCTCGCTCCTTTCACCTGGCAAAGGAATGACAACCCAACAACGGCCCAGGCGCCCCGGTCAAAGAAGAGGACTCGGGACCCATTAGTTTAGGTTTCTATTTCTGCACTTTGTAATCTACTGTATTTCCATTTCTGTAATCCTTTGGAATTCAATAAAAAGGGGTTTCCCCACCGTTTGATATTTGCAATCTAATTGTCAAAGTTTATTTTGATTAAACCAAAGAACAATTAATATAATCATTGCATTCATCATTCTCACATCGCATATTCTTCTTCGCTACGAATCTCACGTTTGTGTCTCGGTTCTAGAGTCAAACTGTCTCATTCGTATAATGCTCGGGCCAATCGTCAGAAAAGGATGGATGATCTTGAGGAAGAAAACAGAGAGTTGAAAGAAGAGATCGACGCTCTGAGAGAGGATATGAGAAAGCTTCGTAACGACATGAAAGCCATGGCAGAAGCTCAGCTACAAAGAACTGTGATCTCAGAGATCACCTCAACGCCCATCATAGAAAAGTATGATCCTAGGTATCAGATGCCGAAAGATCGTCCTTGGGGCATGCCTGTTAACTATATCCCAGAAGGATATGTTCCACCGATCACTGAAGATCAGGGAATCGCAACAGAAGCCGCTGGGCCTGAAGGTTACAAACTTCGGGAAAGCGAAGATGCCAGGGGCATACTCAAGACTCCTGAAGGTTACAAACTTCGGGAAGCGCCAAGACTTACTACCGTAGTCACGGTACCACCCCCTGCGGTGCACACTGTCCCGGAAGGACAGATTCCACCAACACCTTCTGGTAAGAAGGAAACTATGTTTGACAGAATGGATGAATTCCAGGAGCAGTTCTTGGAAATGCAGAAAGAGCTGCAAGCCATTCGCGGTCAGGATCTATTTGGAAAGGACGCCGCAGACCTCTGCTTGGTCCCCAATGTGAAAGTCCCGCACAAGTTCCAAGTGCCCGACTTTGAAAAGTACAAGGGTAACTCTTGCCCTCAAAGCCATCTGGTGATGTACGCTCGACGGATGTCAGCTCAGACGGAGAATCAGGACCTCCTGATTCACTACTTCCAGGATAGTTTAACCGGTGCCGGACTCAAATGGTACATGGGTTTAAACCGTGCCTCGATCAGCACATTCAGAGATCTTGGTACTGCCTTCGTCCAACAATACAAGTACAATTTGGACATGGCACCCGACAGAGATCAACTCAGATCAATGTCGCAAAAGGACAAGGAAACATTTAAGGAGTATGCTCAAAGATGGCGTGAAATTGCCGCTCAAATTTGTCCACCTCTTGAGGAAAAAGAGATGACAAAAATCTTCTTAAAGACCTTAAGCTCATTTTACTATGACCGAATGGTTGCCAGTGCGCCCAGTGATTTCACCGAAATGGTCGGCATGGGTGTACGTCTTGAGGAAGCCGTCCGAGAAGGACGTTTGGTAAAAGATACTGGATCAACGAGCGGTACTAAAAAATATGGTAGTGCTCTCCCTAAGAAAAAAGAGCAAGATATTGGGAATATCTCTCTCGGAAAGCAAAGGCGACGTTATCAGCCAGTAGCAGCTGTAACTCCTCCTATCGGCCCCTCGCCTGTTCCTATGTATCAACCTCAGGTTGCGCAGAGTCAACCTGACCAACAAAGGACACAACAGCCTCTTCAGCAGGCTCATCCTCCATATAACAACAACCGTACAACACGGCCACCAGGATTTGATCCTATACCCGTAACGTATGCAGAGCTGTTTCCGTTACTGCTGGCTAAGGGGCACATTCAGACTAAGTCTCCCCTTTCAGTTCCGGAAAATCTGCCTTTTTAGTTTAAAGCGGATCAAACATGCCCTTATCATCAAGGAGGTTCAGGGCATAACATTAAGACTTATCTCAATTTCAAATCCGACGTGCAAAAGCTTGTTAGGAGCGGGCTCTTATCTTTCAAAGATACGAATCCTAATGTTCTTACGAACCCGCTGCCTCAACATGGGAAAGCTGCAGTCAACTTGATTGAGAAAGAGACTAACAATGTCTATCAAATTCATGATGTACTCTTATTGGGGACCAATCTAGTCAAGATGCATTGTAGACAGAGGGGATATGGCCATGTGCCACCTCATAATTATCACCAGTGTGATATCTGCTCTAAAGACAACCAGGGATGTTCTGTAGTGCAAGCAGCTCTACAGGAACAAATGGATCTTAGATGGATCCAAGAGCACCGAGTTCGTGGAGTTAACATGGTTTACACGAATTCCAACGTCATTCAAAACCGCGACATCCGTGCGATGAATGTCAACTTGGTGGCGATGCACTCAAGGCAAAGCCAGTATCATAATCTGCCGCGGCACGATTACAGTTTCTGTCTGATTTGCTCGGTAAACAAACAGGGATGCTCTTTCATACAAGAGGCCCTCCAGCGTCAGATGGATCTTGGATGGATCCAAGACTACCATGATAGGAGCTCCTATCAAATCAACATGGTTCAAATCTTCGATATCCGCGTAATGAATACCAACCTGGTAGAGTTACATGCTGAGCAGGTCCGACTTGGATTCTTAATATCACATGACTATCAAAACTGTAAAGCAGGTTGCAAAAACGATCGAGGTTGTACCCTTGTCCAGGAGGCACTTCAGCACTTGTTAAATCACTGGTGGATGCCAATTTATATGGACGAAGATACTCAGCAAATTAGTATCAGTCACAGGAATCCTACTCGTCGTCAAAGTCAGGATGTCCGATCAATGGAAGGTAACCTAGTGAGGTTACATTGTATTCAAAGTGGGCGTGGCCATGTGCCACCACACAACTATGACAGTTGTAGCGTCTGTTCGGAAAGTAACCAAGGGTGTTACCTTGTGAGAGCAGCTCTTCAGGGTCAGGTCGATCATGGAGAAATTCGTCCATATCCAGGTTCAGGACCCATCATTTGGTCGCCGAACTACCTTGCCGAGCAAGTTGAGGATGTTGTCACGATCTCTGGTCATCACAGGACCAGGGATGTTTTTGCCATCATCCCTCTACTTGACGAATCTAGAGTTCCCAATCGGGAACGGATCAAGGTTACTTATGGTGGTCAGAAAAATCAGAAGGTTCCCATAGTCATCTATCTACCGGGGCCACTACCGTATGAATCAGCTAAGGCTATCCCTTACAAATACGGTGCAACAATAATCGAGAATGGAAAGGAAATTCCATTACCCTCCGTCGTGAATATTGCAGACATCAGTCGTGTAGCACGGAGTGGTCGAATCTTCAACCGGGGAGTTGGAGAATCCAACAAAGAAAAGGAACGTCAGGCAGAAATTCCTGATCCACCAGTCGGTCAATCTGGTAATCCAGACTTTTTAAAAGACAAAGATGAGATGCTAAAGCTCATCCAAAGGAGTGAATATAACATTGTCGATCAACTGTTACAGACTCCTTCAAAGATCTCGGTATTATCATTGTTACTCAGTTCAGAAGCCCACAGGGAGGCTCTGCAGAAAGTCTTGGAGCAAGCCTTTGTGGAACAGGATGTAACAATCAGACAATTCGATAGCATTGTCTCTAACATCACTTCCTGCAATAATTTGGGATTTAGTGATGAGGAATTACCTGAAGAGGGTCGTCGTCATAACATGGCGCTCAACATTACAGTTAACTGCCAGGGCGATGCTTTAGCCAACGTACTGGTAGACACAGGGTCAGCCCTGAATGTTATTCCGAAGTCCACTTTGATGCAATTATCATTCAAGGGCCCTCCGATGAGAGTCAGCGAGGTCTTCGTCAAAGCATTCGACGGATCCAGAAAAATAGTTATCGGCGAAGTTGATCTTCCCATAACTATTGGTCCTCACACTTTCCAAATCACTTTCCAGGTCATGGACATCCGGGCAACGTACAGTTGTTTATTAGGAAGACCTTGGATACATCAGGCTGGAGCGGTTACTTCAACCCTCCACCAAAAGCTGAAGTTCGTCAAGAACGATCAACTTGTCACGGTTTGTGGGGAACAAGCCTTGCTTATAAGCAACTTGTCATCATCTACTGGTGTAGAACCTGAGGAGGTTATTGGAACTCAGTTCCAAGCACTATTGGTGAGCAAGGACAATCGGTCCAAAGAAGGAACCTCAGTGTCTTCATACAAAGATGCTATCAAAGCGGTCGAGAGTACCGATACGACAGGATGGGGACGGCTTGTCATTCCCATTGACAATAAAACAAAGAAGGGTCTTGGTTTTTCTGCAACCTGTACCCAGACAGTTGCCAACGATGAAAGTCTTCATCCCCTTCAAAACTTATTCCACAGTGGAGGTTTTCTCCACCCAGTGTCTCAGACAGTTCATGCTATCAATGAGGAAGATCCCTCTGACATAGATGAAGAATGGAAGTCCTACCTTAACAAGGACGGCTATATGTCTCAGGAAGAGGTGCCTGTGCCTTTTTGCTTTCCTACAGAAAGTCCGAGATTTATACCAAGATCAGATGTCGAAATGATATATGAAGATTGTGATCCGGAAGGATTCCGTGCTCCGCAAAATTCATTAGAGGAGGACACTCTGATGAAAGACAACTTTGATCACAATTACTATGGCCCGATGGATGGTCTGCCAATGTGGCAGCCTTACCCAGGAAACTTGGGGCGAGAAAGTCAGCCGAGTAATGAAACTCAGTTGAGCATCATTGAACAGAATACCTGTGTCCCCACCATGTCATGGGATCAACACTCAGGTCATTCAGAAACTACTCAACATGAAGATGAATTCACAACGTTTGCAGGACTAGAATTCATCAACTATGCTTTTCCCGAGGTCAACGTCATCGAGAGGGATGAATTCTCCAATTCCAAAGAAGTTTGGGACACTCTGGGACAACCTAGTGGAAAATACGACTTTATGGTCAAGTACACTGCTCCCGAAAGCTCTCGTATCAGGCTCGAAGATATCCAGCCAACTGGATGGGGAGATACAGCTGAGAGCACAAATGTTATGCAAAATGCAACAGAGGAATCCTCCTACGACAAATCTGCCTGGGAGACAGATTCCAATGATCCTACTCCACCAGAAATCAGCATTATTTCTGAAGACAAATCAAGGAAGGTGCCAGACTTTGTGATTCACCAAGGAGTTCGCCGCCAATGGGTTGCCATCGAGGTTCCGAAGGTCGTTCGCCAGTCAAAGTAATTGCCATCTTTAACCTTTCACCCTGCCCAGGTGAAACGGATATTTTGATAGGGCTCGTTTTCTGTAAATTTCCCTCTTCGCTTTGTACAAAGCGACAGAGTTTTGTTTTATAGGGCTGTAGTTTCAAGATTCGACTTGTTCATTAATAAAATAACGTCGTTCTGTAATTTCCGCATTAATTGCTGTTTTCTCTTTTTGCTTTTTTAGAAAATGGTAATCCTAAAAAACATTCAATAATAAAAACAAGCAGTAAAATTAAAACACTGCACACACTTGCATTTTCCCTATCTCTTCTAAATACGAATCATCACGTCATGCAGATTGCTTGTTTTATACCCCGTTGAAACATACGATCCGATGCCTTCTTCCAACTTTGAGTTCCCGGTATTCGAGGTTGAAGAAGAAAATGACGACCAAATTCCAGAAGAGATCTCCCGACTACTCAGACAAGAGGAAAGGTCCATTGAACCTCACAAAGAGCCGTTGGAAATGGTAAACTTGGGTTCAGAAAAAGAGAGAAAAGAAATCAGGATCGGAGCATTGCTCAGTCCAACTGCCAGAGAGGGTTTGATAAAGCTTCTCAAAGAATTCCCCGATGTGTTCGCTTGGTCCTATCAGGATATGCCAGGGTTGGATACCAGCATCGTGGAACATCACTTACCGTTGAGATCGGAATATCCGCCCGTGAAGCAAAGGTTGAGACGTACTCACCCGGACATGGCCATCAAAATCAAAGAGGAGGTACAGAAACAGATCGACGCGGGTTTCCTCGCTACATCTGAATATCCTCAATGGTTAGCCAACATCGTACCCGTTCCCAAAAAGGACGGAAGGGTCAGAATGTGTGTTGATTACAGAGATCTAAACAAGGCAAGTCCAAAGGATGACTTTCCTTTACCACACATTGACATGTTGGTTGACAGCACAGCAAAGTTCAAAGTATTCTCCTTCATGGATGGATTCTCGGGCTATAACCAGATCAAAATGGTGCCGAAAGACATGGAGAAAACTTCGTTCATTACCCCATGGGGTACCTTTTGTTACAAGGTAATGCCGTTCGGTTTGAAGAATGTCGGGGCAACCTATCAAAGGGCCATGACTACTCTGTTTCATGACATGATACACAAAGAAATCGAGGTATATGTCGATGATTTGATTGCAAAATCAAGAACAGAGGATGAGCACGTTGAACATTTGTCAAAATTGTTCGAACGTCTAAGAAAATTCAAGCTCCGCTTGAATCCCAACAAGTGCACCTTCGGTGTCCGTTCGGGGAAACTACTAGGGTTCATCGTCAGCCAGAAAGGAATTGAAGTTGATCCTAACAAGGTCAAGGCCATTCAAGAAATGCCTTCTCCGAAAACTGAAAAACAAGTCAGAGGATTCCTGGGACGTTTGAACTACATCTCCAGATTCATATTCCTTATGACCGCCACATGCGCGCCGATTTTCAAATTACTCAAAAAGAACCAGGATTGCATTTGGTCAGAAGATTGCCAAACCGCCTTCGACAGTATCAAGGAATATCTGTTGAATCCTCCGATTCTATCACCTCCAGTGGAAGGAAGACCACTGATCATTTACCTCACAGTCCTAAAGGACTCAATGGGATGTGTACTTGGCCAACAAGACGAAACTAAACGGAAAAAGTCTGCCATTTACTATCTAAGCAAGAAATTCACCGACTGTGAAACTCGGTACACGATGCTTGAGAAAACTTGTTGCGCTTTGGCTTGGGCAGCCAAACGCCTTCGCCAGTACATGATTCGTCATACTACTTGGTTAGTCTCCAAAATGGATCCAATCAAGTACGTTTTCGAAAAACCTGCTCTCACGGGAAGGATTGCCCGTTGGCAGATGTTACTATCAGAATATGACATAGAGTACCATGCTCAGAAAGCCGTTAAGGGAAGTATTTTAGCCGATCATTTGGCTCATCAACTGATTGACGATCAAGAATCAATCGGGTTTGACTTCCCAGACGAAGATGTCATGTATCTAAAGATGAAAGATTGCGATGAACTGCTATCCAGTGAAGGGCCAGAACCAGGTTCCCAGTGGGGACTTATCTTTGACGGAGCAGTTAATCACTATGGAAACAGAATTGGGGCAATCATTGTTACCCCTCAGGGTTCCCACATTCCTTTCACTGCCAGGCTTACGTTCAAATGTACGAACAACGAGGCCGAATACGAAGCATGTATTATGGGTCTCGAAGAAGCGGTTGATTTAAGGATAAAAAACTTGGACGTATACGGCGATTCAGCCTTGGTTATTAACTAGATAAAAGGAGATTGGAACACATACCAATCAGGATTGATTCCTTACAAAGACTATGCAAGAAGGTTGCTACCCTTCTTCAACAGAGTCGACTTTCATCACATCCCTCGTGATGAGAATCACATGGCTGATGCATTAGCCACTCTCTCTTCCATGATTAGTGTAGGTCGATGGAATGGCATACCTAAGATCGATATCATGCGCCTTGAACGACCCGCTTACATTTTCGCGATTGAAGCAGTCATAGATGACAGACCTTGGTATCACGATATCAAATGCTTCCTTCAGAAACAAGAGTACCCATCTGGGGCACTCAGAAAAGATAGAAATACCCTCAGAAGATTGGCTGGAAACTTCTTCCTGAGCGGTGACACTCTTTATAAGAGAAACTTTGACATGGTCTTGCTCCGATGCGTAGACAGACCAGAAGCAGACATACTCATGAAAGAAATTCATGAAGGATCCTTTGGCACTCATGCCAACGGACACACAATGGCGAGAAAAATTCTCAGGGCCGGGTACTATTGGTTGACCATGGAATCCGACTGCTACAAGTACATGAGGAGGTGTCACAAGTGTCAGATATACTCCGACAAAATTCATGTACCGCCATCACATCTCAAAGTTATTTCTTCCCCGTGGCCATTTTCCATATGGGGAATCACATGATTGGTATAATTGAGCCCAAGGCTTCGAACGGACATCGGTTCATCCTGGTAGTCATTGACTATTTCACCAAGTGGGTCGAAGCAGCGTCATTCGCCAATGTAACCCGACAAGTGGTGGTTCGAGATCATTACTGATAATGGATCTAACTTGAATAATAAGATGATGAAAGAGTTGTGTGCAGAGTTCAAGATCGAACACCATAACTCATCTCCCTACTGACCCAAGATGAACGGAGCGGTAGAAGCGGCTAACAAGAACATCAAGAAGATCGTTCAAAAAATGGTTGTAACCTACAAAGATTAGCATGAGATGTTACCCTTTGCGCTTCATGGTTATCGCACATCTGTCCGTACTTCAACAGAGGCAAGTCCCTCAGCAGCAGTTACAGCATCATCTATCGGAGGAAATCTCCAGTCAAAAGTCATCTTCGACGGAAGCTCGGGATGTCCCGAATTCAAAGTTGGTAGAAGGATAGTGGTCGTTATGTTTCAACGTAGCCCTTTTCCCTATAAATTACCATTTTCTAACTTTGTATATACTCTTTGGAATCACGCGTTTGGCTGATCTCCATCTTATCAATAAAATTTGAGCCATTGTGCTTTTGTTTGTAATTCTTTATTTGTTTTAGCTTTACAGAACGATGTTGTTTAAACTTAATCAGCGATTCTTGAAATAAAACAAAAATGAATTTACTTGTTAAAACTTTTTCTGCTTTTAAAATAAAGATGGCAATTTCTTTTGACTGTTGAACATCAGAAGAACATCGATCGCTTCTCCCGAAGTAAGCGAACTTCAAAGTGCAGAATCAAAGTACTCCTTCTAAGCTAGTATGCCTAAATGAAGGGATCAACTGTGTCAGAGACCTTGTTTCGTCTGACACGCCTCGGCCGAGTTCTCATCTCCTAAGCCCGATCAACATAGCTCCTAACGGGACTATCTCTCCTAAGCAAGGTGGAATTGCTATTTTGAATCAACGGTACTTCTTCGCCCCGCGATGGCCGAGTATCCAATTGTGTTCATCCGTTAGTCTGTATGTCGCGTCTGTTTTGTCAGCATATACATAAATACATCATGCATTTTTTATTTGCGTTCGCATTTCATATTGCATCACTATCACTCTAGTCGGTCTTGTCCCCTAGTAATAACAGTTTTCTCAATCGAGTTTGTCAGCTCTTTCCTCGTCAGGAAATGTTGTGTCTGAACAATCTCGCCACCAGTGTATCTTTAGATCAGAGTCGGCACTTGGCCACTTTGATAATTTGAACCTCTGAAAAGCCAGAGAAAACCTTCAACAGACATCACTCTTCGCCATTGAAGATGATATCCTTGCTTTCCCGAATTAAGGAAAATCCACAGAGAAAGCATCGTGATCAGAGATTCGGCAGCACGCCAGTTTTGCTCCGAAACACCACTGATGAGAAGGTCATTGGCACCTCAAAATTGGATCCCATCATATGGCATTTCTCTGGGAAGATCCCGAGAAAAGTATGATGTAACCCCAAATGAAAACAGTCTCTCAAGAGACTCGCTTTCCCTAGTAAAATCGACAAATGGCGTCTCCAAAACAGAGAAGTTTGTGTACCTCTACAATTCAGACGTTGGGTTCCCTAGCAAGTCTGACATCAAACCTTTTTCCCTCAAATGGCATCTCCCCAGGAAAATTCGGCGAGAAGTTTGAAAGAAAACCGCTACACATAGCGTCCCTTGTCAATAAAGTTTATTGACAAAAGAAACTTAGACCAGTTCTTGGTAGGAAACCAGGATCGAGGGGAAGTTCAAAAGAAACTTAGACCAGTTCTTGGTAGGAAACCAGGATCCGAGGGGAGTTTAAATCAGAAACTAAGACCAGTTCTTGGTAGGAAACCAGGATCGAGGGGAAGTTTAAATCAGAAACTAAGACCAGTTCCTTGGTAGGAAACCAAGAATGAGGGGAGGTTTATTCCAAAAGAAAACTGAGACCAGTTCCTTGGCTGAAGACCAGGATCGAGGGGAAGTTTACCTTTTCTAAGCATCATTGCTTAGCTAAAGAAGATGAATGCGTAAGCTACCATTCATAACCACCATCAAAATTTCGGGTATTCCGATATTTAATCCTCTTGCACCCCGAATGCCCGAATCCCTTCGTCATTCACACCTTCGGGTCCAAGAAGATTAAATAGGGGCATCTGTAATACCCCAAATTTTGACCACTTAGATTTCCCATCATTGTGAAAATCATCATCACAATATGGATGAACCATCATGCTTCATCAGTCTCCCCAAAGATGGGTGAGCATCCAATACAATCAAAATTAGGGTTTCAAGCCCTCTCTGAGTGCTTAGACAAAGGATCAATCAAGAAATGACATGATCTTCAACTTGTCTAATCTCTCAAACATCCACAATGGATCAAAAAGGACTCCCACTTCAAGGATTAAGCACAAGGCTGCTCCCTTCTAGGTGGATCAAGTCTCAAGATCGACAGTATCACCAAATTAGGGTTTTGGTCGACCAGGGCCTCCAGATGGGCACTTTCATCTGGGCACAAGGCAATGATCCAAAACATAACCTAATATGCTTCATGTAACCTCATGAACCCATTCATCAAGTCAATTTTGCCTCAGGGGATGCATTCATCAAAAATCAGGAATTAGGGTTTCTTGACCTAATTCACCCCTAAGTTGACTTTTGGGACAAACCATGAGCCAAGACCTCAAGAGATGATTTGAGGGTCTCTAATATACCATATTTATCCATTTGGAACAATGGATTGATCCAAGAAGCATGAGCAACAAATCTCATTTTCATCTGCACCACAATTAGGGTTTTAAGGGAAAAGTCAACTGTAACTTTGACTTTTGACCAGGACATGCTCCCAAACCCTAATACATGATTGAATATACCCTATGACACCCATGGAACATGTCCATCAAGTTTGATTTAGGTCAAGGACATGATTTCCTGAAGAATTGCACAGTTTGGAATTCATCTGATAAAAAGTCAACTGTGCACAAAAGTCAACTTTGACTTTTTGAGATTTTTCACCAAAATGGATTTTTAACCCTAAAATGATGTTAATGTATGATTTGAATCATCATTCATCAAGAAAAATCAAGAAAAGTGAGATAACTTGTAAAAGGGGTAACCATAAAACTTAGAAATTTTTCTAAGTTAAAAACAAAGTGGCAAAGGTACCAACTTTGGAGGACCATAACTCCTAAACCACAAGGCCATTTTTTCTCATCCAAAGATGGATTTTTAGCCCTCATTATCACCTACAAAAACTTCAACTACAAGTCATTCCAATTCATTAAGGATTTTGAGTTATAGAGTGATCAAAGTGGCTGAAAAGTGAAAATGTCACTTTTTCCAACACTTAGTGAAATTTTCACTAAGTCAGATTCTGCCTCACTTTTTGCCAAATGTAGGGGGATTTTTCACTTGGAATCAAAAGAGATCAAAACCAAACTTGTTCAAACAGTTGTTGTATCATGTAAGAGCTTTCCAAAATGGCCAAGAACATTGCCAAATTCAACTTACACCATGAGATATGACATTGGCAAGTTGCCTTGCTGAAATCTGTCAAAGCAAGGCAGAATTTGCATTTTGGCTCGATTTGCCAAAATCATCCAAATTCAATTGCTCCAATCCACTTGGACACCTCAGAGGATTGAATCTAAAGGGGACAATCACTGAGCCAAGCCTCCAAAGTCCATGGAACAAGAAATAGCATGTTGAACCTAGAATGACCAAAATAGGGACAAGACTTCAAATTTGGAATGAGGCATTCAATGGAACCATCAAGGTGGCATGGACTGAGCCATTCTCATCTGAAATCAGTCAAGACTTATCCAAGACCAAGGGGACCAAAGCTCTGTGCCCTAACCTCTAGTCAATGGCTAGAGGAGACTTGGATTTTCATTTGTCAACATTGGCCAAACCTACTTACCAGCTGCCATGCAGTATTCCTTGCAAAACAAACTTGCTCTACTATAAATAGAGCTCAATTGTGGTCAGTTTGAGTACACCAAATCCATCTAACAGATGCTTTCCTCAAAATCTCTTTCTCTTGGCAAAAATGCCTTTCTTAGCAGGGTAGCTATCGGGTTTTGAGTTTGAGAGCAATTCTGCACAAACCAATCACTCACACACCTCACATACATCACATATGAGCTGATCAAACACTCACATAACATCTGGAGCATCAAAATCTCAAAATCACTTGCCATCCACACAAGTTTGAAGTGAAGTTGCAGCTGAGGTGCCATAAACTGATCCAGTCCATTTCAATTCAATCCAAGTGTTCAAACACACTCCATATGGTGTAGGGAAGCTGTCCAGATCATCACAACTTGTCTGTAACACCTCCAACTCAAAATCACATCTGCTCTTGCTGTCACGACTTGGAGGTAAGCCTAAACTTGGGCATCTCTCAATCTATGCATATTTTCTCGCACAATAATTTGGCCATATGTTCATAATCATGCATGGAATGTTTTCCCTCAATTAATTGCATTGTTTGAATCGTGTATCAAAAATCCTAGCCTTCATGCAGAAATTAGGGTTCTTGAGGTCTCTTCGTGATTTCTTGTTGTATGTTTAATTTAAATGAAATTAAAGTACATAGACATGATCGTGAGGTTAAGACGAGGATAATGATATGTGGATTGCATGATATGATTACGTATTCATGGAGATTGGATAGAAAATGCAAATCTGGGCAAACTGAAAAACGCGCGTGTTCTTCAGCCTGTTCTTGGCGCCTTTTTTCCAAATTCAAATATTTGAATTTTGTGATTTTGTTTAATTGATTCAAAAATTAATTTCTCTCTGAGTTTTAATGATTTTGAGTTGATTCTTTTTTTAATAATTCACAAAAATGTTAAAATATTTTATTTTATCAAAAAATCCCAAAAATATTATTTATTTCATATAATTGATATTTTTGCAAAGAATTAATATTTTCATTGTTTTTGGCATTTTAAATATTTTTTCTACATTGATTTTGCAATTTTTAATGCTTTCTAATTATTTTGTAGGTCAATACTTAATTTTTGAAGCATTAATCCAAGGTCACAATTTGTTTTCCATGTGTTAAACAATTTTAGATCATTTTAATTGAATTTTTATTCAATTAAATACATTTTGAAAACAAATTAGGGTTTTGGATTAATTCAACCTTCATAAATCATTTTCAAAACCTTTTTTGGCCTCTTGAGAGAGTGTAAGACCCATCCCCCCTTGTACAAAAACTTTTCGGGCCTCACTCATTGTATAAGTCCCTCTGTACAAGTAAACGGCGCGATCGTCGCCCGTTTAAAAATAAAAATCATTTGGGCCTCTCTTTGAGCTATAAGACCCATTCAAAACACTTTGGGCCTCTATTAGAGTGTAAGACCCAATCCCCCTTTTAACCAAGCATCTTGGGCCTCACTTATTGTATAAGTCCCTCTGCGTTAAAAGAAAACCTCAGCGCGATCGCCATTTTTAAACGAAAAATCATTTGGGCCTACCCTCGTGTTATAAGCCCCACTCTTTTCTTTAAACCTTTTTGGGCCTCTTGAGAGAGTGTAAGACCCATCCCTTTGTACAGAAAACCATTTTTGGGCCCCAGTCACTTGTATAAGTCCCGCTGTACAAAGTCAAACAGTGCGCTCACTGATAAAACCCTGGGCCTCTCCTTGAGCTGTAAGCCCCAAATCTTTCTTTTTCAAAGCACTTTCTCCTTTGATTTTGAAATATACTGTTGTTTTCAATCTTTCTTTGTTGAACAACTAACCAAACAGCATGGAAGCACTACAACCGAGTAAGTGGTTATCGCTTTCACTTACTGCTTTCATATTATAAACTGTATTGTGGGGCTGCTCACTGTAAGTCTCCTTTCATAAACTCATATCTACTGTGTAATAATAGTATAGATATTTCGAGTTTCCCCGGCAACTACGTCTAGAACTAGGTGGCGCTGTTTCATTTATTCGTAGAAATAGACGCCTAGATCCCCAATAGGAGCACCAGATACAGTCTTCTCTTTGGCTGTCCTCCTTAGGAATCGTCAAGAAACTCTACTCCCCAAGATGAATGTATTCTCCGTGAATGGCATCTTTGAGTTTCTTCCAAATTCTCGAACTTTCCTGACTTGATCTATTCCTCGTGGATAGCTTGCCTTGAATGTCTCGAGGTTTGGGTACCCACTACGGTCATAACCTTGGACCTTAACTAAGGAACCCTCTTTAAAAGCTAAAAGTCGCTGGATAGTAAACCTCGCACGTTTACCAGTGGTTTTTATCTTTAAAAGAGTTATCTCTCCTAATGGAAAGGAGATGATAAGACCCACGGGCTTCTTAAAAGCATCGGCCTCCTCTTGGGCATTATTCAAGGACCCTACGGCTTCTTAGAAGTATTCACAGCCTCCTCTTAGGCTTCGTATAATGACCTCTTCCTCCGGGAATGATAGCCTCCTCTTGGGCTTTGTACAAGGACCCGTCGGCTTCTTAAAAGTTTCCAGCCTCCTCTTGGGCTTCATACAAATTGTCCCGACGACCTCCTAGAGGTATAGGAACAGAACTTAGTCATCTTTATAGAACAGTCCTTTCATAGAGTCTACTACTGTTTCTCACAGCATAGTCCAAAAGATAAAACTCTAGACACGGACAGTCTAACTTCCTTGAGTCTCAAAGACATTCTCAAGCACCCTTCGTTAAATAGGAAGGAAACCCGCAGACTCGGACAGTCTCAATACCCTTTGGATTTCCCATTTCCTCAAAGTGAAGGAAATATCCCTGATCCTCAAATCAAATCCCTGAGTACAGTGATGCTCATATAAGAACTGATTTTCTATTTTAAAATCAGTATATTGGATCTGTCACTCAACTGAAACAGTTACAATAGCCTCCATCTCGGGCTTCGTACGAGATACAAAGACTCTCTTGTTGAGTCAAATCTTTTAGCCTCCATCTCGGGCTTCATACGAGATACAAAAACACTCTCTTGTTGAGTATAAAAGACTCCATCGTCGGGTCAAAAACTTTTAGCCTCTATCTCGGGCTTTGTACGAGACACAAAGACTCCCTCGTAGAGTCAAACAAACAATAGCCTTTATCTCGGGCTTCGTACGAGACACAAAGATTCCATCGTCGATTCAAAACCTTTTAGCCTCTCTCTCGGGCTTTGTACGAGACACAAAACAGCCTCCTCTTAGGCTTTGTATAATGATTTTCCTAGCGGAAATTAGCCTCCTCTTAGGCTTTGTATAAGAAAACCACTGGTTAATCTAATTAACCTTTTAGCATCAAAGTTGTGCCTCGTTCACAGTAAACAAACATCAACAACTCCTTCCCCTTCATCTAATCGCTGTAAGCGGAAAGCCTCTGGATCATCTACATCCATGCCACTGTCCCTCTTTTAGCATGAGAAATTCCTAAGGAAAGATGGCATTGCTCTACACTGAGTTAAAGTCTTCTCCTTCAGGTTAAAACCCTTTCTTCGGAAATTATGGCATTGCTCAGATCCGCGTATCCCAGTTAAAGTAATTCTCCTTCTCCAATCTTTAGAGATGACAAATTCTCTCTAAAGCCGAGACCTTTCAGCTTCACATCTTGGGCTTTGAACAAGATACAAATCACCTTTCGCTTCACGTCTTGGGCTTTGAACAAGACACCAAAAACACCCATTTCCTCCCATAGAATAGGAGGAACTACGAACGCTCTGATTTCCCTATTTCGGTAAACGGGAATACGTAGGCATAAGATCGAAAGAAAAGATCTTAGCAAGCACAATCAACAAAAAACCCAAATCCCATATCTCCATCAACCAAAAGCAGTATTTCAAAAACATCAGTCCTAACATCCTAACCCTTGTTCCCCGTCAGAAACATTCTGCCCAGGTAAAAGAAAGAAAGAAAACAGTATTGGCGAAAATACAAATAACCAGTACAAAGGCCCCCCCACATTGATAGCATCCGTAACCTAACAGACCGCTGTTTAAACTCAGTATGCAAGCAGGGTTAATTGGAGACATCTATTTCCCTTCCTTATTCAGCTCACAATAGGATAAAAAATGAATCGACCTGTAGTTTAAGCTCAAACCGCAGAGAGCGACCAGCGCTTAAGAACCGCGTCCAAAATCGCTCGCTACAAGGACTATGTTACTATTTTGCACTATTATGGAATGAATCGTGTTTGCTTCTTATGTTCCGTATTTATCCGTTTCAATTATTACATTAACTGTATCATATGTGGATACATGTTAGTGTTGTCGTGTTGCAAATTTGTGAATGAACCCTTACTTGTTATATTGATATCTTTGTGACCATCTTCTATTCTTCTTTTTGATGTTGTCAAAGGGGGAAAAGGTTACTAGCAAACAGAAATTACCAAAGTAGCAGAAATTAAAGTGTTAAAGACAGGGGGAGCTTGTCCGTCCTCAAATTACAAATCAAGAGAAAGCTAAACAGTGTTGCCATCATCAAAAAAGGGGAGTATGCGAGGGCTAAGGTCTTTCATCTATTTCGGTTTTAATGATGTCAACAAATAGGCTAGGAATTAGATTGTAATTTGAGCGGTATCACTTCATTGTCGGGCAAATTGCATTTAACCATCGAGTTTCATGTGTCTAAACATATAGGAAGGGTCTACACACTTTCTACATGTGCATGATCATGATATTAATGTTTTGTGTGCATGAACCGAGTCTTAGTTGGTCAAAATGTGCAAAAAATGAATTTCTGAGTTTTTTGCAGTTCATGAGTCAACGCATAGCAAGCATGAGTCGACTCAAGCTAGTTGGAACAAATTTTGTGAAAAGTTCGGGTTAGAGCACGCCGACCGTGGGTCGACGTATGATGCTGGGATTTTGAAATTATGCAGTTTCAAAAATTCATGAGTCGACGCATGGTCAAGATGGGTCGACCCATGGTCGCCTATTTTGCATAGACATTTCCACGGGTCAGCGCACGCCGACCCTTATTAAAGTATGAGTAGACCCAAACATGCCTGAACTAATTTTTCTGCTTAAATTTTTTCTGTTATTGCTGTTATAACTTTTTGTGGGTCATATTATTCATTATAAGTAGTCTGGTCATCTCACATATCAAAACATCATTAGAAAAACAAGAAACGTGAAAATAGATACCATTTTTCTCTTTATCTTCATCTTCTTCATTGAGTAAACAAACAATCACACATAATCATCTTTGTTTGTGTCGCCCATTGATCAAAGTGATAACGTTCAGAATTTAGGAAGTGTATGATCTTCATTTTTCTGGGTTGAGAGCTTGGTAGGTGTTTCTTGAATAAAACCAGTTGGTTTTGTCCTCCAAGAATCGAGTAGATTTTGGGGTTTTTGTACAAACCATTTTGTTCTACAGGGATTCAGCCGGGCGAAGGTAACCGGAGATTAGAGTAATCGTTCGGTTTAGTAGTTGTAATCGGAGGATCGTAGAAGAAAGGTTTGGGGATTGAATTGCGGAGAATTGAAGTCGGCCGAGTGAAGGTAACTGAAGAACGGTGGTTTCTTGCAATTTAGTAGCGTGAGACAGTGACTTATTCTACCGAATTCATGGCACTTGATTCGTCTCAAATCAAGGGAAGATAAGGCTCTGCATCAACGATCAAAGACGTTTGGGAGTTTGGATGTTCATAGTTCTTCTTTTGTAATAAATAATTTGCAACAACAATATATATATATATATATATATATATATATATATATATATATATATATATTTCAATTCCAATTGTGGAATTGGGGGCAGAGGTACCCAAAGTGAGGACGATTGGGGAACTGCCTAATCAAATCTCGTTTGTTCTCTCTTTCCCTTATCTCTTTTACATTTCAGTTTATTCGAATTTGTGAAGTCGCAATTTATCGAAATTTCTGTCGTAGTGTAATCTTGAGCTGAGAAATTGTTTTGTTAAATTGATACAATTCCTTGAATTATATCATAGAGCAGCTTTACATTACATTCCATAGAAATTCTGCACTTAGTGTGTTTATGCACACCAAGTGTTTGATAATTTGTTTCAAAGCAAAATCGAATGCATTTGTCTTTAATTATTTATCGATTCACCTCATTGGTTTGGATTAAGTATTTAGCAAGTAAACTTTGTTGATTGAGTTTCAATTGTGTGAATCGTTCTAAATTTTTTCTCATCTGTATTCCATTCTTAATATTGTCGTGCATATCCGATCCTTTTAGTATAAGGTTCGTTGTAGACGTGTGATTCAGTGGTTGCTTCCGTTAAACCATTTTAAAACCAAATTTTGGTAACCATTTGCATGTAAAACTCAAGGGATCTATTCAACCCCCCTTCTAGATCCATAGCCATCGTCTAACAGAAGTGTCGAAGCAGGTTGCTTGACACAAGATTTTGACTTAGACTAAAATAGAAATTTTGGGCTTTTGTAATTTTGGGCTTTACCTTAGGGAGCAAGGTAGCTCAATTATAAATAGAGGGAGTAACCCCTATTTGGAGTAAGAAGAATAGATAATAATATTGTAACACACAACAGAAAATGTAGTTGCACAGCTAAATAATATTTTTCTCAGTTTGAGAGCAGAAAGTTACTCTGCAGAAATCATTCTCCTCTTCCCTTATTTTTTTAAACCCTAATCTTCTTTCTTGTTCAATCTTATTTCTTTCTTCTTCCATTAACAATTGCTGTGCAAAATTATTCTTGCAATCAAGGTGTGATTCTTTCACTTGAGTAAAGAGTGAAGAACAAGGGATTTCAATCAGGTTGATTGAACCTTGTTCGTCAAAATTGATTCAGAATTCTCAAAGTTTTGGGTTAATTCCAATAGGTTTTACTTTTCAATCGTTGTAATAAGATCAACATTTCACTGTGGTTGGATATAACAATTGTGGTTAAAGGTTTTCCAGATAAATTTAAAACAAAACAAGTTCATTATTTCCTTTATAACAAGCCCTAAGCAAACCAGCGAACCAGATTCATTAGAGTTGTATTATTGTTATGAATATGCTTTAGGTTTTTTATATGCTTTAGTTTTTCTTCATATTTTCATTGATCAAAAGGAAAGACTGAAGGTTGAGAAACACAAGAAAGGTGAGTTTGAATTAGGTTTCATATTTTGTCCCCATTTGCGGAATTTAAATCAATTGCGTTAACAAGTAAATAAAATAAATGAACATAATTATTTTATTCTGGTTCACAGTTAACGAAGTTACTCCAGTCCATCCCTCAAGGTGATTTCTCCTTAACACAAGAACTTAATCCTCTAATCATCAAAATGATTACAACCACAATGGAAACCCTCCATTGCCTTCTTGAGAATCCTGGAATTCGTTCGCCTCTCAAGGAAACATCCTCCAAGCCGCTAAACCACGACTCGGCCCTCTCGAGCATTTTGGTCACCATTCGACTGCTCAAGGAACATTACCTTTTTCAAGGATTTTCTTTGTGCACTATATATGCTTCTTACAAGCTGATTACATAATTCAAGTACATATAAAGTTGTGAGCATCAACTCCTTACTTTCTAATACATAAACTATCTAAAAGTAAATCTCTAAGAGATTATAAAGCTCCCTAGTTCTGTATTTGCTTAAAAGCTTTCTTATGAGCACTGCGGCTTCTTATCCTTAGCTTTAATTTTCTTACTCCTTTATGGGTAGTTAATGCTTCTTCCATCTTAACTATCAAGATCAATTAAGTTACTATGCTTCACTTATTGATGTTTCACTTGATGAGTTCCACATGGCTTTAGCATGTTGCATCGTTATGCGTTCTTCATCATTCTGCTCCAACTTCTTCTCCATTGAGCATTCTTCGTTTAAGCTTCAGCTTGCACCATCTTGTACTCCTTTCTTGAGCAGATAATTCTTTTTCCAATTCAACCATCAAGTTCAACTAAGCTACTATGCTTCACTTATAATGTCTCAATTGAGTAGTTTCATATGGTGTTAGCATATTCATCGTTTATGCACACTTGTAGTAGCAACTTCATCTTTGCTTGCTACATAATGACTTGTTTGATGTGTTAAGTGATAATCCTTTGTATGAACAACAATCAACAATCTTTTATCTTTCTCTCTTGTGATCAATGGCTGCTTCAACAATAATCTATAAACTTCTTAGCCATGAGCAACATTTCTTCAAGCTTCCAAGTCTTCAATTTATAGAGCAGGAGAGAATAGATCCGTTGAGGGGTATTCTTAGAAACATATTCCCACAGCAACATCCCAACGTTCACATGAAGGAATGGTCAACATCACTGTACAAAAATTTGCTCCTGCGCCACCTTCTCGAGGTAGAGGATACATAGTTTTAATACTATTATATTCAGCTTAAAACCATTCTGATCTTCAGTCTTCTAGCATCTTCAGAGGCTTCAGATATTGACTTGAAGAAGCGCGTTGTAGAATAGTCATTCTTTGTGTAGTCTTCAGAATTCCAAGATCTTTGTTCAGCAGAATCTATCTTGAGAATCTTCAGCACTCGTTATTTTAGAAGCATAATCTTCAAAATCTGTTCCTTCAAAACTTTATCTTCAGAGTCTTCAGATTTCATTGAACATGTTCTTTGTCTTCAGAGTCTTATGTACTTCGTCTAATCAGAATCTTGTCTTCAGAAACTCTTCAGAACTTGATCTTCACAAAATGTGTCTTCAGAATCTTCAGAGCTTGTTCACTTGAACCACGTCTTCAGAGTCTTAAGAACTTGTAACATTAGAAGCGCATCTTCATTGGAAAGTATTATAGACCTTTCTCATAAAGTCTTAATTAGAATGTCCAGAACTAACGTTCATTAGAACCGTTGTCTTAGAAACATTCATGAATCTTGACTTTACTTTGTACACACACATATGTTTTCTTCCAGAGTGTTAATAATGAAGTCTGATGATGTCACTCGCCTTCTTATCAGAGTCAGAATCATATTGTCAACAGACACACACTAGAGAGAAATCATATCATACAGAATTGTTCTCTTATATTATATGTGCAGTTATCATCAAAATTTAATGGGCAGATGTAGAACCAAATCTTGGTCTTACAAAGATTACAAGATTCTTAGATTACATAATTTTTTCCACATCAGAACAATATCCTCTAGCACTACAGGATTACATAATTTTTTCCACATCGGAAAAATAGTTTTGATATGTGTTTGAGGTGTGAAACATGTTAATTTATGTGTATTGAAACATTTTGTTATTATTGTTGTGTTTTATTTGTTAATCTCTCAAATCCCTTCTTGTTGTGAAACAATGTCATCAATAACAAAACAAAGTTATGAGATAAAGATTGAGTTTCTTAAACAAACACAAGAAACTCTATTAGGTTTCAAAAAGGAAAAGAGAAGAAGGAAGAAGAATAGAGAATTGGTTAAATATGTTTTACTATTCACTTTCTTAATAAGGGTTCAAAGATTACAAGTGAATACAAACAATTAACCTCTCCCAATAACCTGAGAGAGCTAGTCTATTTATAGACTACTAAGCTAACTTAGTGCACAAGCTAACTTAACAATTGGGCTTACAAGCAAGACCCAATTTGACATGTTAACAATCCTAGCATTTCGACTAATGCATCCTTGAGCATACTTCGACTACAGCATACAAGATCAGTATGTGAACAAACTTCGACTTCATACTAAACTTTCTGACGAACCATGAAGCTACCTTTGTCGACACAAGAGTTTGATCCAAAATACCACAAATCTTCACCTTGGAACAAACTCTACACAAAACACCTTCTTCAATCCTGTACTTACCAACATGCACCTCACCCTTTCTAGAATGGTTTGATTAAACCTTTCAGTAGTTTCGTGCTCTGCAATACCATACGCAACACAATAGTTGTCGAACACCTAATTGAAAAATTCAAGACCATTGTTTATCCTTAACCTCTTGACCTTCCTTCCAGTTTGGTTTTTGACCAGAGTCTTCCAACTTTTGAAATTTTCAAAAGTTTCATCCTTTGTCTTATGGATGAATACTCATAGCTTTCTAAAGAAATCATCAACTATGGATAGAAAATACTTTGCACCTGAGTGTGAAGGATTCCTTGCAGGCCCCCAAAGATCAGCATGAATGTAATCAAGGGATCTATGTGTTCTTTGTTTACCTTTGTTAAACTTCATTCTACAGGATTTACCAAATACACAAAGTTCACAAAACTCCAGTTTTTTGACCTTGTCACCACCCAGCAGATTTTGTTTCGACAATTCAACCAGGCCTCTTTCACTGGCATGGCTAAGTCTCTTGTGCCATAGATTAGTCTTCAACATAGGTTTTGTGGATGCCACATTCGCTGAACCACTTACAACCTCGGCCTCAAAGGTATACATGCCTTGTTTCTTCACACCTCTCAAGACTTCCTTAGGATGCTTTACTCTCCTTTGAAAACATATCCTTTCTTGTAGAATGCACCAAGAGAAATCAAATTCCTCTTAAGATCAGGTACATACCTAACATCAGTCAATAGCCTTATTGACTCATCGTGGAGCTTGAATCTCATAGATCCAATACCTGCAATTTTGCAAGCTTTGTTGTTTCCCAACAACATAGATCCACCATCTTGATCACAAAATTCCTCAAACACGTTTTGTTTGGAGTCATGTGCCAAGTACACCCTGAATCCATAATCCACTCCTTGCTAGAGTCGCTGCTTGAAACCACCAGCACATCAGATGATTGATAACCATCTTGCACAATGGCAGCATTACCGTTATCCTTTCCACCATTATTGTTTTGTCGATCAGGGCATACTTTTCTTGTATGACCCTCCTTCTTACAATGATAACACTTCATAGTAGGAGCATTACCACCACAAGAATTATGTAGAACTTTACCCTTCTTCTCAAACCTACCATCTTTCTTCAAAAATTTCCCTCAACGGACAAACCTTCACCAAAAGAAAATGGCTTGTGCTCCTTTCGTTTGTTCAAATCCTTAGAGTACAAGGAAGGTAGAACATCTTCAAAGGTCAAGGACTCTCTTCCATACAAGAGAGTTTCTTTGAAGTGAGCATGAGACTTAGGTAAAAAGCACAATAGCAGCAACACTTGATCTTCATTATCAATCTTGACCTCTATATTTTCAAGATCAACAATTAACTTGTTGAACATATCCAGCTACTCAGCCAAGGCTTTGTCTTCACTCATCTTGAATGAATACAAAGCTTGCTTTAGGTAGAGACGATTAACCAACGATTTATTCATGTACAAACCTTCAAGTTTTGTCCATACACCCGCTGCAACCTTCTCCTTTGAAACTTGTCGGAGAACCTTATCACCAAGGCTCAATACAATGGCACTGTGGAATTTTTCAACCATCGTTGTCTTCTCCTTCTCCGTTAGGGCAACATCCATCTTCTTCGATCCTTTTAACGCTTCTAACAAACCCTGTTGAACAAGAAGGGCTTTCATTTTCAAGCGTCGCAAAACAAAATCATTAACACCGGTGAATTTATCAATCTCATACTTTGTTGACGACATCTTCTCCTCCATGCTCACTGCACCAGTTTGTTGTGAAACGATGTCGTCAATAACAGAACTAAGTTATGAGATAAAGATTGAGTTTCTTAAACAAACACAACAAACCCTATTAGGTTTCACAAATGAAAAGAGAAGAAGGAAGAAGAAAAGATAATTGGTTAAATCTATTTTACTATTCACTTTCTTAATAAGGGTTCAAAGATTACAAGTGAATAACAACAATTAACCTCTCCCAACAACCTGAGAGAACTAGTCTATTTATAGACTACTAAACTAACTTAGGGTACTGGATAACTTAATAATTGGGCTTACAAGCAAGGCCCAATTCGACATGCTAACAATCCTAACATTTCGACTACTGCATGCTTGAGCATACTTTGACTACCACATACAAGATCAGTATGTAAACAGACTTCGACTTCATACTAAACCTTCTATCAAACCATGAAGCTACCCTTGTCGACACTAGAGTTTGATCCAAAATACCAAACTTTTCAACCTTCTCATGCCAAGTGCCAACTTTTGTATTCGATAGAGAACTTATTTCATGATGCAATGAAAATCATGTCAATGCTTCGTATGGATTAAGAACAACTTGTAAGTTGTTTGAAAAGTAGGGCATAAAATATATTATATGAAATGTATTATTTAAAAAAAATAATAGTATAAAATACACCGAAAAACATGATAGCAGAGAATACAAAGATGAATACAATATTTGAAAAAAAGTGTTGTAAACTGATCAACCGAACTAAACAAAACCGATAACTTTGGTTTGGTTACACTTTAAAAAAACACTAAAAATCTAACCAATCTAAATTGATGGAGACCTCATTGGTTCGAACAATTTTTTGACTAAAAATTAGTTCAAACCAAACTGATTACACCCCTAAGTATGTTATGCCTAGGAATGTAAACAGACATGTCCGCTTCCTTTAAACCCTCGCCACAAAAATTGCAAAAATTGTGAGGGCGGAACGGGCCCACAAACATTGCACTTTTAAATTCTAAAATTGAAGAAAAAATATGTTAATGTTTGCGCTCATAATAACTCGAAAAAAATGAGGCGGTACGTAACATATATATTATGTTCTGCAGGCCTAAAGCCTTAAATTATCATGCAAAAAAGTGTGGGATAAATAGATGTTGAATGCAGAATAGGGCAAGCAGCAAAAACATTTATTTTTGGAAGAATTCCCTCTGGGATTTATGTCGTGTCCACAGAGATCGGTTTGAGGGAAAGAATGTCGTTCGACAGTCTCTCGCATTTATGAGTTTAGGTTTAAATGGTTTAAAGCATAAAACGGAAAAGTAAACATTAAAACATAAAACAAATTCATTCTTCAGACAGATAAACTTATCCGGCATGCACATAATCGACTCCTCACAAACTTAAACTTACCGACCAGTAATACTCGACCTACAATACTCCTCAATATCACTCAGCATCGCTCACAACAAAGGTTGTGTCTAATGCAAAGTTGAGAAAACAACCATGTTACCATTGCCGATACTTTCGCACACTAGCTCAAGGCACAAATGCATTAAGCTTCGACGCCTATTGAAGATTGTTAGCTCTTAAATCTATCTCTAGAATCCAGACACTACTAGATAATCATCCCTAATCGAAGTTTGCGAGGGTTATGTCTAACACAACCCAAACCCCACGCATAAAGCAAAAATCAGAGACAATCACTAATAAAGATTTGTAAAGCAAATATCATATAACGCCATGGGCGACAAATATACATGAGTTCAGAACAAATACATATACAACAACCCAACATAGAAGAAAAACACAAAGACGAAGAGAAATAAACCAAACATCTCGCGGTTTGTCAACGCCGGTCGACGATCAATCCACCCCGGTTCATCTGTATGCAAGCTTCCATGTTGTTTTCTAAGCAAATCTACTGAAAAATAAAGTTTGATGGAATTGGAGCAAGAATCCCCAAAACCATAACCTAAAAAATGCTGAAAAATGAAATTTATAGGCAAAATTGGGTTCCAGGCGAACCCCCGTTCGCCTAGCGAACATAAACCGCCTCAGCTACTGCCAAAATTGTGTTTTTCACGCTTCCGGACACTTTTCATTCGCCCCAGAGTTAAGCGAACTCCCCAGCGAATACGCTCGCCTCCAGTTCGCCTAGCGAACATGACAGCAAACCAGAACTTGTTTTCTTCATAACTTTTGAACCGTAACTCGGATTGACGCACGGCCGGAGGCGCTGGAAAGCTTATTTAATGCTCTTTATGAATATGGAAAAATATAATTACTTGAATAGCTACAAAAATGAGATAAAATCAATTAAACTCAATGATATTTACAAGAAAACGCAATATACACACGAAAGCGTAAAGTAAACCTATTTACACATAAAGAGGGTTTATTCAACCAATTTTAACGCAAAGTAACGATAAGTGCAACAAAACTTATATACAAAAATAGGTACATTTTGCACTTATCAACAAACATGTCCGACTAGGAATCCCTAGTTAGGTTTATCTTGTTTAATACTATTAGTTGGTATAATTAACCAAATCTAAAAGCTTGAAAAATCTAGGGTTTAAATAATAAAATTTAGAATAATTTATCTTCTTTACTTTTAAATGGATACATTGACGAGATTAGATAATAAAATCTATATATCTATAATAACAAGATACATTAAATATTCCTTATTACCCATTCTCATTTTTTTTACTGCTTTTCTATTTTAGGGACACATTGTTTCTTTTCAACTTTTATTATATTCTACTATATTATGGCTCTGTTTGGCACAACCATTTTTTAGCTTATAGCTTATATCTCATAACTTATAAGCTCACGTGATAATAAAATATCTATTTGATAACAAGTTTTTCATCTCGAGCTTATAACTTATTTTACTACCTTATAGATTATTATCCAGACGCTATTTTAAATAGCGTTTTAACTTATAGCTTATAGCTTATCATTTTTTCTTCAATTTTTGTCCTTATTATTTTAACTAAAATTCCATACTACCCTTTATAATTTATTTTAATTTAAATAAAATAATTATGTATTAAATGTCTTTTATGTCACTTTAATTTATCAACTATTTGAACCACTACTTTTACCAAACACTTCAATTAGTTTATCAGCTATAAGTCATCAATCATCAGCTATAAGTTACAAGCTATCAGTCATTCGCTATCAGTCATAAGTTATAACCTATCAGCTAGCTTATCAACCAACCACTATTTTTTACCAAACAGAGCATATATATTTCAAAATATTATTAAATTTAAATTTTATTTTTGACTAAAATAGTTTTAAATTTTTATTTAATTAAATATATTTTCAATCATTCTATTTCAAAATATATATTTTATATACTTAATTTATCATAATGTTATGTCTAAAGATGCAAACTTGCATGTCAACTTTGTTTAGGCCCGCCTGCCACACAAAAATTGCAAAAAACGGGACGGGATGTGGCAGGTATAATTCAGGGTGTGAGTTTAAAATTTTACTTCGTTCTGAAAAAAAAAAATTATAGTGAGACAGGTTCGTGAATATTGCACTTCTAAAGCTTAAAATTGAAAAAAAAAAGTTAATGTTTGCACATACAAAAGCTCGAAAAAAATGGAGCGGAGCAGAGTGGTCTTATTATATGGTGCGGATCTAAAAGCTTAATCAGTCCTAAAAAATGCGAGTAAAACGGACATAACTGACGAGTTAGACCTAATGCTTAAAAAATTATATATATAATATTATTTAATACTATTAGTTGTTATAACAAACCAGATCCAAATGCTTAAAAAATTAGATTATAGTTAAAAAAAAGCTTGAAAATTTTAAATTAATACGTTGATGAGATTAGATAATAATATTTAAAATCCACTATATATCTATAATAACAAGATACCTTGGAATTTCCTTATTACTCATTTTTATTTATTGCCATTTTTCTATTTTAGGGGCAATTGAGTTTTTTTACACTATTTTAATATTATTTAATATATTATATATTATATTCTACTTTTTTTTTTTTTAACTTTTGTTACTACTTTTTTCAAATAATGTCGGCAAAGAAAGAATATAAGAGGAAATTTTAATAAAATCTCTCGGGTTCTCAAATTTTCTAATACTTATCTTCTCTCTTATCCACATTTCCCTTTTTCTCTCATACTCACATCACTCTCTGTCTCCCTTTTTTTTCTTCTTCTCAAGCTCCATCTTATTCTTCTTTCTATCTCATTTACTAATATTTCTTTAGTTTTTTTTCTATATAATTAGGGTAGTCAAAAAATTCACACCCGACTCTTTTCTTCAAAGATACATCGGCTTGTCAAAACATTTCAAATAGGACATTTCTAACAAGACCATGTCGGTATTTGAGCCTGAAAGCTCCTTATAATGAGTCGTGTGTTTCTCAAATGTATCTAAACACACCTTACGACAAATAGGAAAAACCTCATCAATACGAAATAAGGGAATCATTATAAGGCAATATCTCAAGATAGTGTGATACTCCACATGTAACATACGTTAGCCTACCCCATCAATAAGAATAGAAAGGAGAGAGTATTGAGCACGTGCGACATACAAACAATCAATAACTGCTTTCTGTCTTATGGCCATGTAAAATTTACATCCATGTCCTAAACACTTTTACTAAAAATGACACTCGCAAAAACATGTTGTGATTTAGAAGGTTACAAATTTACAAGTTTCAAACTTGTTACTTGAAAATCAATTTTTTTTCTCCATATCTTGAATAAAGGTTAGCATATTTAAGGTTGTAATTCTGCCATCTTTTTGTATTCTTTATCGTTTTAAATAATTAGTTTGTTTGTTTGTCTGTCTGATTATTATTTTGGGTTTGTTAAAGTGATTTTGATATTTATATTTTGAACTTGGGACGTGTTTATGTTTTAATTTTAACATAACAATGATTTTATAAATATTATATTTCTTTTTAAGGTTTTTTTCTCTTACCTTCTATTTTTTATTTTTTTCTAATTTAATGAATTTGTTTATTCTTTGGTTGAATATTATTGTGTGTGTGAAAATGATTTGGTTTCTTAAATTTTGAACTTGAAATGTGTTTATGAATAGATTTTCTCATAAAAGTGGATCTTGAATAATATAAAAAACTTTTAAATATTGTGCATGTACATTCGCATTTCAAACATTGTGCGTTTGTAGCTTTGTTATTGTTTTAGTTTGATTATAAGTAATAAAATTATTTAGGTATCTAATATATTGATTTCTTAGGTATCTTAATCAATGAGGTTTTGCGAAAATTTCAACAATTATTTAAATATGCTACCAAGAATTGTGTCCTATGGGACAAGAATTCTTTCTTCAATTTCCAAGCTAACATTGGATTTGAGGTTTGATTCCATTGTATACTCTCATATATGCATGATTTGAATGTATCACTAATAAGGGTTATGAGTCTATAAGTTAATAATTGGAAATTAGTAAACAACATCGGTTATTTGTTTTAATTATGAAATTCTTGCAAGTTTAAAATACTGACAACTTATTCATTATTTTGATCATTGTTGTCAGTATTATTTGATTAGAAATAGATCTTTGGGAGTATTTAGGGGGGACGAAAAACATTTATGTTAAACATGCAAAATTTTTCGTAATATCATTGTTATCAGTTATACTCGTTGAATACCTTATTCCCCTTTTCCAAAAAAATGTTAGCTCAAGATAGGGGTGGAAAAACGGGGTTGATCCATTAGTCATACTCGTTTTGTTCACACTTTTTTGTGTGACAGACCAAAACTTTAGGCCTGCACCCTCTAATATGCCTGTCCCACTATGCCCCATTTTATGCGGCCGTTTGCAGGCGCCCGCAAATGGCCGCAGGAATTAACATACATTTTTTCAATTTTTATGCTAAAAAGGTGCAGTGCCATTAGACTTGTCCCACCCCGCCCATATTTTGTTGCAAGACAGACCAAAGTTTTACATTCACGCCTTACATAATGTCAGCCTTATCCTATTTTTCTGGGATTTCGAGTGGTGGTCCTAAATGGGACATGCATGCTCTTTTGCCACCCCTGGATGAAGGCAATCCAGAACTCTAACAAAATAGGTAATTCACCTTCAATATCTATTTTTATGCACATGTGTGTACATTATAGATGGCTGTAAAGAATACAACCTCTTTACCTAGAAAGAAAAATCATGTAAAGTCAGAAACTAATGATATACTAGATAATCTTATAAGGTATCCCATTTTACATTATCTACGTGTTGTAGTTTGTTGTATTAGTTAATGTGAATCAAATTCTTTATTTACTCTAAAATAAATTCATTTTCTTAGTCTATATGGTTCCAAGTATCTTAATTATTTGAGAATACAGTAAAGAAAATTATAAGGATTTGATTGGGGTAATACCCCGTATTTTATAAACGCTCTGGATAATATTAGTCGAGACCAGTTGAGATCCAGTGTGCTCTGAGTATTTATCTGTTAAGATAATTAGAGCAACTGATGAACTCATAGCTGATCGGATTAATATTATCTAACTCTAAGGTTTTATTAATTGGTGCATTTGAGATAATTTAGACATTTAGTAGTGTTACTAAATGATGATATTTTTCTATATCATTTCATTTTCCTTCATTTCCAAAGATAGAAACATTTGGAGAAAGAGAAGTTAGAGAGAAGGAAGAGGAAAGGAAAGAAAAAAAGAGAAAACCCAAAGAGATCAAGATCAAGAATCATCATCTACTCTTCATCAATTCATCTCATCTACTTCATCATCATCCTCTAATCCAGGTGGGTTCTAGATAGAGACTTTAGTTGTAGAGAATCAAAGAATCTAATGGTTGAAAATCGATATTAATTGCGTAGTATAGTCGTATTATGTGTATGATCATTTGTTGATACTCGTTTTGCGGTTTGGAACTGATTTGGTGGGTAAAAGATGATTTTTGGAACCCTTGAAATCATGGAAACGCAACAGAAATTCTGCTTCTGGTGCGTACGGCCGGGCGACGCTTTGAGCGTCGGGCGACACGAGGCCTAAGCCGCTGCTCCGTTGGGCGAAAGCCAAGAGGTGCAACTTGTTTTGATTCTGTAACTTTGTTTTTTTTGGAGTTGGAGTTTACGTCGCTGCTTCGCTGGGCGAAGTAGCAGGCGCAGGGGCACCGCTGGGCGAAATTTGTACCTCCGGGCGCTCCTGGGAGTTTTCAAACAAAATTCCTTTTCTTTTTAAAATTCATATCTTTTGACTCGGGTGTCCGATTTAAGCGTTCTTTATATCGATGTAAAGCTATGAAAGTGTTCTAGGATATGGAAAGTGAAAATATTGTTTATGAGATGGAATTTATTCGATTATGTTAAATAAATGGAATTAAGTGATTTATGAAAAAGGAACTTTTGAAAAATCTAAAAGTTTCAAGATGTGAGTTAGTGAGGAAACCTTAGTACAGTAGAATGACTTCGAGAATTGTGCGGCAATGGTTAGACATCGACACTAGATGAGTGTATTTGTTTAGTAGTTGTTGTGGAGGATGGTAATCCCTCCGGTTTGTAGTCTATCCCTTAATAAATACCGTGACCCATGTTGAAGAGCCCCTCGTGCGGGATGGCCGGGGAGAAGTATTTATTAAGTAAGTAACCGTGACCTATGTTGAAGTGCTCCTTGTGTGGGCTGGCCGGGGAGAAGTTACTTAGTGGTTGGTACCGTGACCCGTGTTGAAGTTCTCCTTGTGTGGGCTAGCCGGGGAGAGGTACCATTTGTAGATAACCGTGACCCGTGTTGAAGTGCTCCGTGTGTGGGCCGGCTGGGGAGAAGTTATCTACGTTAAGGATCCGTGACCCGTGTTGTAGTGCCTTGTATAGGCTGACCGGGGAGAAGATACCTTAACTAGTTTGTCGTTTTGTGATTTGTATGATTGTTTCTCTAGTCAGAAATGCTTGAGCTCAAGGTCTAGTTCCTTTTCCCCGACTTGAGCTCGACTAAGATAGAACCTTGTAAAGTCGAGAGAATCCATAAGATAGGGAACTCACTGAGTTTTATTATCTCACCCCATGTTGTTGATTATATTTCAGGTACTTCAGGTTCCGTGAAGGGTAAGGATAAAGCCATGTGATTTTCCTTACTTGTTGATGGCTTAGCTTCCGTTGTGGAATACTTTTGAGATCATTGTCGATCTAGTTCTTAGTATTTATCTTTTGAACATCTTGTACACATTATGCCGCCGTTTGATGTACCTTTTGTATTAGGGGCATGTAATTTATACAATGTGTTTACTAGGAACTTATTGGTATTTCAGTACCATAACTTAGATTCATGTATAATATATGTTTTGATGTGTGTATCTATATATGGGTGTTACAATTGGTTCATAAATGAGGATAATATATAAAAGTTCTTGAAGATTGTTAGATGCAAATGTAATGAAGTCTTTACAATTTAGATCGTGTTTTCAAGTTTTAATCCACATACAAGCTTAATTCACCATATTATGGTCTTACATATACCACACTTAAGGGTTTTATGTTGTTTATTTGCAGATATATACTACAAGAATGAGCAAAGATTTATGTGTACCTCTTATGTTTGTATTGTTTTTAAAAGGGGTCGATGTGAGAAATCTTGAAGTAATTTTAATAATTGTCAAAGTAGTTTCTTTGAAAATTTTATAGTGTGCATTGTAAATTGACTATTGTCACTGTATATATGTTCTTAATTAACTTTTGATGAATAAAGATGATATCAAAATACTCTGATTAATCATTTGAAGTATATTAATTTAAAATTTAGAATCATATTGTGCATATTTGATGAAATCAAATATTTGAAAGTAATTGATAGTAAAGGTTCGACAACAAGCATGACTTACATCTCAAGTTTTTACTTTGATACAAAATTTATATTTTCTTTTACATTTATATTCTATTTTACTATTTGGTAAGTGTTACTTGTGATTATTAGTTCAAATTACTACTCTCCAAAGATATTTAAGATTACATACAAAATTATTAGTTATGTATGATTTTATAAAATTTGTTTCTTTAACTGGCGCCTCTTTCATGATGTACATTAGAAGATGGAGATATTACTAGCCAAATTAAATATAAATATAGTATTTTTTTACAAATTAAGAATTTAAGCCATATATATCTTGCATTTGATAGTTAAACCATATATATCTTAATAATTTATAATCAAATAAATTAGAGCATTTCTTAATACACCATCCAAGTTTCTTAGGCACCACGTGAAATTTCTTTTTTGCCCCCTGTTTTTGGATGTGCACATCCGGACGCGCCAATTTCTTGAAAAACGTTGGTGTGTTCCGAATATGCATATCCGGAAATATTTCTGATATGCACTTCCGGAAGGATTTCTTATTAATTCGCGCCAGACCTTCTTCCTCCCCCTCATTCTTCACTTTTTCATTTCCAAACTCTCTCAAACTCTCAAATTTTCAATCACCACAAATCTCGATTTTTTCCACTCGCGTTCGGTGCAGAGCAACATCTACAACGATCAACAGACTCCAAATCCTCTGTATCTCATTTTAATCAGTAAGTTTTCAAATTTTAGAGTTTCGGAGTTATTTTCGAGTAATCGATTTAGAGTAGACATTTAGGTGTAGAAACTGTTAGGTTGTATGAATAACATAGGTTAGAGACAATGTAGGTCTTGTTTTCTACTTCAAACGAACGATCAGGGCATTAAAATGCCCTTTTGCATGGTACAGTAGCCATGACTGCCACTTTTAAACTTCAAAATACGTACCGGATGTGCAGATCTGTAAAGATAGTAATGTTTAGCATTCTGAGTGTTTCCGGATGTGCACATTCGAAAATACCCAACGTTAAAAATTATGTGCCCTTTCGAATGTGCACATCCAGAAGACATCCAACGTTAAATATTTTTCATATTTCCGGATGTGCACATCCAGAAGACACTTGGTTTTTTTTTTTTAGTTAGTTTGTTTGTTTTATTTAAGTATTTTTAAAAAATTCTAATTTATTTATTATGCTTTACAGATTAGATGGCTGGCAGAGACGATCGTGTCATACATGGACGGACAGCGCAGCACACATTTGTCCGGCGTGAACAGATGCAGTCTACATCCGAGGCTTCCGGCGCAGAGGGAGTTGGGGTAGCCCCTACAGCTGAGGGACATCCTATACCACATCCTACACCACAACCATCCACATCACAGGTTCAGGCCACTTCCATATCTCAGGTACAAGCCATTCCCCCTTCAGCCGCTGATTCTACATCTCGGAGGCGTCGCATTTCTACTGGTAGTTCATCAGGGTCCCAGCCCGCACGCAGGCGTCGTCGGGAGACTCCAGCTCCATCAGCTGCTCCTACTCGTTCCCCTGTTCATGTTCCTGTTCTAGAGGGTGATCACCCAGCACATGAGGGTGTTGACGCCGATGACGATTTCGATGAGTTGGGTGGTTACCCCGGGGGACCGTCTGATATGTCCCTACTCATGGGGTACTCTGAGCATACTGCCAGATATGTCTGGCTAGGAGAGGTAACCTTTCTCGGTTTATTTATAGAATTGTTTACGTTGAAAATATTTTCATATGTAACATTGTTTTATTTGGAAATTTTCAGGAGAAGTATTCCCAGAAGTTCTATAATCATGGGGGCAAGGTTATAAACATGCTTGAGATGCTTCCAAGGGATCAGTGGTTCACGTCTGCACTTGTTACCTCTGATCTTGGAGGCCTGTCTAGGATTGGGTATTCCCAGATCATGTACGGTATGCTGATGGCTTTTGTTGAGAGATGGCACCCTGAGACTTCCTCATTCCATCTACCGTACAGCGAGATCACGATCACACTCGACGACATCTCGTGCCTTTTACATCTACCGATACGGGTACCCTTCTCCGTCACAGTAGGATGTCGAAGGTGGACGCGATGAAGATGCTGATTGCAGAGCTTGAGGCTAGCCCAGATGAGGCACTTGTGGAGGTGACCTAATTGAGGGGCGCACACGTCCGGTTCTCCTTTCTGATACGCAAATTTAGTGAGGAGCTTGATGAGGCAGGACAGGCAGAAGGGGATGCAGCTGAGGTGGAGATCCACAGGCAGCGTGCCCTGAGATGCTATTACTTGTTTTTGCTCGGCACACAGGTGTTTGTGGACACCAGCGCCTATTATATTGATGCCGTCTACCTCAGGTACCTTTTGGATCAGACAGAGATCCATAGGTACAACTGGGGGGCGACATCACTGACATACATCTATGCTAGGCTCTCCGATGGTTGCCTCTGGACATCCAAGACTGTGGCAGGAAGCTATACGCTATATGTGGTAACAATCTAATATTCTAAGTGATTTTTTTATTTATTTTCTTTCTATATTCATTATAATGTTTGACACATATGTTATGTTTTCCATTTCAGGCGTGAATTTTATAGCACTTTCCCAAGATTACTGGTTAGGGGCTGTCGACGGGTACACTGAGGATATGCCACGTGCTGCTGCATTTCTCCTGCTCAGAGGGAACTAGGTGCCCGACCCCTATAGAGTGTATCTTGATTGGATGGCTGTTGAGGACATTTTGTATCACCCCTATGCCGATCACCGTGTGACGCGCCCGTTCGATGAAGTTTCGCTGTTCTTAGGTTGGTTGGCATGTAGTTCGACCATTACTGCTCGATACCTGCCAGAGCGCGTCTTGCGTCAGTTTGGTTACACGCAGACGATCCCCAGGATGCCTCATGAGTCTGCCCCTCTAGGCTTGACCTGCAGGCAGATATATGAGATATATGCTGACTTCCAGTCCCACTTGGTACCGGAAGAGGCTCGGCTGACCAGAGCGGAGAGAGACTAGAGAGTTGCTGCCGAGTACATCATGTGGTTCTACACCGTTTCACACCCATGCATGGTGCCCACTACTGAGGGATCGCCACCCATACCTGCTCATCAGGAGATATTAGAGGAGCGGCAGTCTCAGCTGGACCACACTCAGGATGTCCTACCTCGCTGTTGTCAGATAGAGCAGATAGCGCGGCAGGCCATTGCGGACGGTCACCTCCCTTAGGGGTCTGGTGCCAGACTTGCCGTGGATAGGATTATTGAGATTGCTCGGGGGGCACTTCAGTACCGCAGACATCGAGCCAGAATTGCGGGTAGGGGCAGAGGAGCTGGGGAGCCAGGAGAGATCCTTCGCCATACGCAGTAGTTTTTTGTTTGATGTATTTTATTTTATATTACATGTATGTACTGTATTTTGACAGAGGTTTATTATGTATATATATCATTTTATTTTATATATGGATGTTGTATAATGTATATTAAGTTGTGATGATATATTAACATATGCGACCAACTAATAAAACCGATTTAAAAAAAATAAAGTTCTATTGTTTTCCGGATCTGCAGATCCGGATTGTTTCCGGACGTGCACTTCCGAAACGCATAAGCGTTTTTAAAAAATTTGGTGCGTCCGGATGTGCACATCCAGAATCAGGGGGCAAAACCGAAAATTCAGGTGGTGCCTAAAAAACATAGGTGGTGTGATAAAAAATTCCCATAAATTATTTCTCCCATTTTTATTGAAGCCAATGAGTAAATTTTATGAGATTTATGAAATGGATGCACATGTAAGAACAAAAGAGCTTGACTTGCAGTCCAGGAAGGTTAATTATGAGGAGTATATAATTTTGGATTTTCTTTATAATACTTTGGGCCCGATTATTTTATCTTAAAAAAATAGATTTTTTATTTTTAAGAATAATTTCTCAAACCAATTTTTTGTTTGAAATTTTTTTTATAAAAAAATTTATATAATTTTTTAAACAAAAATATTTAACTCTATACAAATAATTTTTTAAAAAATTGAAACAAAAGAGTTCTTTATTATTGTATGCATAATGTGTAAAACTTAGATTATTTTAGTGGTGGAATAGGAAAAAAATGAAGAAAAAACTAGATTTACATGAAAGGTGGGTGTGGATGTGTACAAATACAAATTAACTTTGGTTTATTTTTTTTCAATTATTCTATATATTTTACATGCTTTATGAGTAAGTATATTGAATACAAGAAGTCAATAGTTAACTTCGACACTTATGTTTCACGTGTGAGTGGCTTTAGATTTTTTTAATAATATAAATTTTAAGATTGACTGTCATGACAATTGTATGGTTGTAATATTTGTAAAACCAGAAGCTCAATGGGTATGAATTAATTATTTGAAGTCTATAATTTGATTGATGGTCTGATTTGAACTCTAATAGGAATTTTTGTGTGTAATTGTATTATTGTTGCATTGATTCATACATACACCCTCTGGCCACTATTTTAAACAATAAAAAACTTTTTAGATATATTGAATAATTGATGTATCTGATCTATAATAATGTCCAGATACATCATTTATTCAATGACTCTAAAAATATTTTTGTTGCTTATAATAGTAACCGGAGGGTGTATCAATTATTGTTTGTAATGTGTTAGTGATCAGTCGATTCTTCCTTTTGGCAACACCGTTTTGCTACGGGATAAGGTGGTACAACCTCATGTACAATCCTTTCTTGATCACAAAACCTCTCAAAGTCTTTTGAGACATATTTGTCTTCAATATCCGTTTTGAACACTTTGAGCTTCTGACCGCTTTGCCTCTCAACCATGGACTTGAACTTCTTAAACACTTTAAATATCTCATCCTTTATCTTGATTAGGTATCTCTATAACGTTTTACTATGATCATCGATGAATCTGACAAAATATCTATTGCCACCAATGGTGTCTACTTGCATTGATTCACACACATTCAAATAGACCACCTCAAGGTGATTCTTGGTTCTACAACCTGCATTTTTTCTCAATTTACCCTTATGTTGCTTCGTTCTTTTGTAGGTCTTTGAGATTTCGGAAATTGAGATGCCCAAGACGATAATTCCATATCCACTCTTCTCGAATCGCCGCTGTAAAAATACATCTATTATCCATAACCTTCAGTTCAACCTTGAAGGATCTATTGGCCGCAATATGAGCTTTAAGAAGCAAAACCTCGTTTGCATCCATAACGCGCAACCCCTTGTTTTGCATGTGCAATATATCTTCGATCAAGGAATGTACACCATCCCTTCTCATGATCAAAATATCACCGATTCCATCACCCGTTAGAGCGGTGTCATCCACAAACTTCACTTTGTTCTTCATTGATTTTAACAAACCAATTCTTCCTTCCGGTAATATGAGTAGAGCACTCTGAGTCCAATTATCATTCCTCGTTGCTCTGAGTTGCACCTTTCATACTCGTCATTAAATTTTCTTCTGCTTGTAACTGGTTACAGCTTTTACTAACCGGTTACAACATGTTTCTGCAGCGTTTTCAAACCTGTTGTTGCTTTTGTTCTGAAACCTATTGCTATTGCATTTCCCTTCCGTGATCATGACCAATGGTGTATTCTCCTCATCAAACTCCTGTCTTGAAACCTTGGCTTCATCTCCTTGAGGTCCCTTCTTGTTTGCATTACACTCTCTTGCAAAATGACTGAACCTTTGACACTTAAAGCATTACTCTTTGCTTTTATCAAACCTCTTCCTTTCACCTCTAAAGATGCCTTGACCACCATTTTGGTTGCACCTGCTCTTACCCCTTTTACAAGTCAAATTCTTGGAACTTTGAGACCCTCTTCCACAAAAATTACAAAAATGCCCTTTACACTTTATGGGTCATTTTCCTTTCGATCTCTTGTCCTTCTCGTTGAAGCAAGCTTGCAAAGCGATCTCCGCCTTTGTCTTTTCATTATTTCTCTCTTCCATCCTTTGCTCATGAGCCTCAAGAGAGCCTTGCAACTCCTTTTTGCTCATCGTCATAAGATCCTTCGTTTCCTCAATCGCTCCAACCACGTTGTCAAATCTTGGAGTTAAAGAACACAAGATTTTTGCGACAACATACTGCTCCATGATCGTTTCTCCTTATTCCTTCACTTGATTCACCAACCGAGTGGTTCTTGTTGTGAAATCGTTGATCGTCTCCTTTTCTTCCATTTGAATCAATTCAAGTTGATGCTTGTGAGTTTGTAAACTCATCACCTCCACCTTGTCAGCCCCTGCATATGCCTTATCTAAGATTCCCACGTTTACTTTGACGATTAAGAATCACCAACTTTCTCAAAGTTGTCACCATCCACACATTGATGGATAAAAAACAGCGCCTTGAAATCTTTCTTCTTCTCTTCCTTATGTGTTTCTCGTTGTGCATCTGTTGTACCTTCGACAAGAGAATTCACCCCGTTCTTG
Organism: Lathyrus tuberosus; assembly: GCA_022829125.1. NCBI lineage: Eukaryota > Viridiplantae > Streptophyta > Magnoliopsida > Fabales > Fabaceae > Lathyrus > Lathyrus tuberosus. The sequence goes on from JALAZF010000031.1 coordinate 6,359,285, forward strand.
ATCACTTGGTAAGAAGCATGTTAAAGGGTAAGAATTTGTCGAAAGAGTTATGGGAAGAAGCGGTATCCACAAATGCCTATTTGTTCAATAGGTGTCCAACAAAGAAGCTTGAAAAGGTAACACCGGGGGAAGCATGGTCGGGATTCAAACTAAATATGAACCATTTGAGAGTGTTTGGTTCTGTAGCGTATCAACATGTTTTGTGGCAACTTAGAAAGAAGTTGGACTATAAGGGAGAGTTGATGATACTTGTAGGGTATCAATCTACCGGTGATTACAAGTTGTTTGATGCATCAAACAGGAGGATTGTGATCAGCTGAGACGTCGTTTTCGATGAGATAAAGTAACAACAGCAGCCTATAACCGATTACATAAAAGCTGTAATCGACTACAGCTTTGAAAATCTTTCTTCTTCTCGTTCTTTAGCTTTTCTCGCTGTGCATTCGTTGCACCTTTGAAAAGAGGATTCACCTCGTTCTTGATCACTTCAAGAACATCTTGGTAGCCAAACAACACTTTCATTTGTTTGCACCATTTGTCATAATTCTTCACATCAAGGATGGGTATGTTTGCAGGGATTCTTCCATTGGAGACAAAATTCATGTTGCACACCAGGTGTTTGTGAATTTGAACCATACTCTGATACCAAATGTTAGAATATGGAACCACAAGATTGGTGAATAAAGAAGAAATTAGAGAGTGGAGAGGGTGAGAGGAATTAGGACAGAGAAATGTGTTTCCCTTTGTCATTACAGATTCTATCTGAATCGCAACCGAGCTCCTTAATACCAATTTATTGGAACAAAATGGTTTTAAAGAAAGATAAGAGAAGAAAAAGAAGAGAAAAGAGAAAAACTATAAACTGAATTATTAATAAACATAATCCTTATTGAGTGAAGTTGTTATTTACATCATACAATTTCCCTCAATATAGATGTGCACACATTGTTGAAAAATATCATGAAAGAGCCTTTGGACCTGTGTAAGACATTCAACAATCCACTGGGAACAATAATACATTCTTATTTATTTATTTATCCACATGACTCATGATAATCTAAGAAATTTTAATAAAACACTCTCACGAAAATCGAACATTTCATATTTACATACCAAAAATGATATTCCTACACCATAAACATACATCTACACTGTATTTCACTGTTCACCAATACGGTGAATAGTGAAATATTATAATAATATTTTTTTAATATAATTTTTTTTAGATTAAAGGATACTGATATAAAATTGTGTGATTAATCAACTTCATAATTTCATTACTAACATTTTACATTTTATTAGCCAACCTTCTAAAAATTATCTTTAATATCTGAACGTTTATTAATTAACTTCTCTAACTAACTTTTTAATTTTCATTAACCAATTTTGTTTCACTACTTAAATGCATTGTTCACAGATACTGTTCATGCCACTATTCATAAATATTTTTTTTATTAAAAAAATATTATTTACCGTATAAATACAGGAAATAGTATATACAATATAAGTATTTGATGTACAAATGAGGTGTAAAAATAGCAATGTTGTTTACATATACTAAAAAGCACACTCTTTAAATAATTTTGTGCATGTGCTGTCATAAACTAAGAAGCGCTACATGTTACATTCCTTACATATTTAACTTTAATAATCATTTACATATTAATTTCCTGCTCTTACAAAACAATTTTCTATATGCTTCAATATAATTTCTTTCACTTTGGCTTCGTTATAAAACATAATTTACTGCATTTTAGCTTCATGTGTTAGATTTTTTGGATTACAAATGTTTTTTTTTGTAAGCAAGGAATATATTGATAAGAGAGAACTAAGGGTTCTCTAACCTTCTTACAAAAGCGAGAACAAAGCTCGGCAAAGAAAATTACACCCCAAATGAGTCGTACGACAAATACAACAAAGGACATTTGCTAAACTCATAAAAATTACATTTGGAATGTGTAATCTTCCTGATGAACGACCATCTCCACACCAACGCTTTAATGCTCCAAACCAAGTCTAACACGTTCCAAGTGTCGTCTCTAAAAATAATGTTATTTCTCAACAACCAAATAGACCAAAACGCGGCAAGCCAAACACAACCCTCCCTCCCCTTCCTCATTCCCGCCTGCCTACCATAACCACTCCAAATCAAAAAACTATGTTTCAAATTAATGGAAACAAAATCTTTCAAACCAATCCACTCCGCCATTTCTTTCCAAACTAACTTCAAAACACAACAATTCAAGAATAAATGATCGGTCGTCTCACTAAAGTTACCGCAAAAAACACAATTAAAATTTCCATTACCAAAATCACAACCTATCAAAGATAAAGCATACCTAGTGGGAATTCTTTTTTAAAAACTCCTCCAAACTAAACCTCTCACCTTCAAAGGAACCTCCATCCTCCATAACCACTTGAAAGCTTCATCATGGTTATTAACAGGGCCAAAAGGAACCGAAAAACCACGCGTGATATTACGGAAGCTAGAAACGGTGAAGCCTTTCTCCACGTCCGGCCGCCAGCTGATACTGTCCCGACCACCAGCAGTCGGACCGACCCCCAAAAGCAAGGAACGAAGCTGCTGCTCCTCCCTAGCAGAATCCGACCGAGCTGCAGTAGGGGTTCCAACCTGCCCCGCCACTTCATTAAAAACCCCCAGCCCAAAACTCCCCCATTTCCAATCACTTCCTTCCCACCCTCCCATACAAGCTATGGACACCTCCTTAAGGAGAGATAAATTGTATAAACTAGGAAATTTATCTTTAAGGCAAAACTCCACAAGCCAAAAAGAATTCCAAAAAGAAGTGGAGAAACCGTTACATACCTCAATCAAACAATTTGGAGCAAATAAATCCTCCGGGTAATAAGAAGATAAATTAGTGATATCCCGCCATCACGATGAAGAACAAGAACCTTTTGGAATACCACCATTAGGCCTTACCATTTGCAAAGAAAGATCACCACATCTAGCCTTCAAAACTTCCAACCACAAAGTCTTCGACTCCGTTAAAATCCTCCACTTCCACTTGTGAAGAAGAGCAATATTGAAATCATCAATCCTCCTAAGCCCAAGCCCAAGCCCAAGCCCAAGCCCTCCTCTCTCAATTGGAAGGAACACCTCATTCCACCCCACCCAATGAATGCACTTCCTCCCCACCGAACCACCCCAAAGAAAATTACTTTGTAACGAAGTAATATTGTTGACCACCTTCCTCGGAGATTTGTAGAAAGAAAGCATGAAAATAGAAAGGCTAGACAACACCGATTTCAAAAGAGTTATTCAACCTCCAAAGCTAAGCAAACGATTACTCCAACAACATAACCTCCTTTCCATCTTATTTATCAAAACCGACCAAATCGCTTCCTTGTTAGAGTAACACCCGATGGGAACACCAAGGAAGGTAAATTTGCTATCTTCCTTTCTACAAGAAAGAAAGAAAGAAGCCACATCCAAGAAGTTCGGATTAATATTCACCCCGATTAACTTACTTTTATGAAAATTTATCCCCAAGCCCGACACCAATTCAAAACCCCTAAGCACCGCCTTAATCGTCCAAAGATGCTTCCAACTTCCATCCCTACCAACAAAGTATCATCTGCGAATTGTAAAATGTCCACCATGCAATTCCCCTTAATATTAAACCCCTTAAAATTGCCAATCTCCATGGATTTGCTCACCATACCTCTCAAAGCCTCCCCCACTATCACAAAAAGGAACGACGATAACGGGTCACCTTGTCTCAATCCTCTCTCTACCACAAATTCCTTAGTTGGACTTCCGTTTACTAAAACCGACATTTTACTTGAGAAAACCAAAGCCTTCATCCACTTCATCCATAACTCACCAAAACCCATCTTCCTAAGCATAAACTTAATGAAACTCCAAGAAACTTTGTCATAAGCCTTTTCAAAATCCACTTTGAAAAGCAAGCACTCTTTCCTTTCCTTCGAAGCCAAATCCACCATCTCGTTTGCCACCATCACCCCATCAAGTAATTGTCTACCCGACACGAAAGCACTTTGATTCAAAGATATAATGGAATTGAGAACAACTTTTAGTCTAGCCGCTAAAAGTTTAGAAATAACTTTATAAACACAACCCACCAAACAAATAGGTCTAAAACCATCTAAATCCAAGGGATTAGAAGATTTCGGAACCAAGGTCAAAAAAGTCGAAGTGATAGCACTAGACAACTTTGCCCCCGAATAGAAGAAATCCAAGCACTTAATGAAATCGAATTTCAAGAAGAACCAACATTTCTTAATAAATAAGAGTGTATAACCGTCCGGACCCGGACTCTTCGAACCCTCACAACTCCAAACTGCCGCTTTAATCTCGCTTTCCAAAAACGGGACTTCAAGGGATAACCTCTCGTGCGAAGCAAGGGATTTAAAAGATAAACCTTCAAGAATAGGCCTATCAAAATCCACTTCCACGAACTTAGACGCGAAATGCACCCTAACCTCCTCTTTGACCTCCTCAACCGAAGCCACACTACTACTATCCGATTTAAAAGAACCAATGAAATTTCTCCGCCTTCTCTCTTTGACAACGCGATGAAAGTATCAACTATTAGAATCTCCGTCATTTAACCATTTTAACCTCGACTTTTGAATAAGCATATTCTCCTTTATTTTGAGCTTCAACCAAAAATCACTAGTCGCCCTTCTTTTACCCAACAAAGCTTCTTCACAAAGAAACCCTTCCAAATCATCACCCTCATTCATTTTCGCTACATTATCCTCAATCTCCAAATCAATCTTCCCAAAGATATTAAAGTTCCACCATTTAAGCTTATCCTTAAGAAGCTGCAACTTTTCTTTAAGGACAAAGTCACTCCTACCTTCCACCCTCATTCTACTCCACTCGTTCTCAACAAAAGGAATGAAATCTTTATTCTCAAACCATTCATTATTAAACTTGAAAGGCTTTGGGCCCCAATTAGATTTATCCATCATAAGCCAAATAGGACAATGATCCGAAATATCTCTCGCTCCAATGAATTAACCCACGACACCCCACCTATCAACGATAGCCTCCGACACAAGAAAACGATCAATCCTACTATAAACCAAAGACAAATAAATGTTTCTCCGGCAAACCCAAGAGACCAAGAAGCAATGGTCGAACCACCCAGGGTCGAAATGCCTGTCCAGCAAGAACCTGTGAGGGTGATAGTAAATAGGGATCAAAATGCTGACGATGTTGTGCAACGAATACGTTGTAATAACATACTAGCAGAAAAAAATTTAGCAGCTATGGTCGAAAGAATAATGGCTCGAAATGGAGTAAATGTAGGACTACAGAGACCTAGTTACACATCACCATTATCTGAATATATATTGCAGGAAGATTTACCCCCAAGATGGAAAGTCCCCAAGTTCACTAAGTTTTTAGGAGACACGAGTGAATCGTAAGTCGAACATGTGGCCCATTACTTGATCGAAGCAGGCGAAATAGCGCACAATGAGAACTTGAAGATAAAATATTTTCCGAGTTCTCTGACGAAAAATGCTTTTACTTTGTTCACATCTTTGCCTGTAGGTTCGGTCCATACATGGACCCAGTTGGAGAGATTGTTCCATGAACAGTTTTATATGGGACAAACTAGAGAAAATTCTCTGAGCCAATTGATGATTACTTGAATAGGTTTAGGTTGCTTAAAGCAAGATGTTTCACACAAGTGCCTGAACATGAATTGGTCGAAATGGCCACTGGTCGCCTTGATTATTCGATCCGAAGGAAATTAGACACACAATATTTGAGAGACATGGCCCAATTGGCCGATAGAGTTAGGCAGGTCAAACGACTAAAGGCTGAAAAAGCTAGAGCAAATAAGAATAAAAAAGAGAGAGTGGCTTATGTCGGAATGTGTCAAGATGAGGACGAAAGTGAATCATTAAATTTCGACGAACAGGAAATTGATTTAGCAGAACTGAAACAGGGTCCGCGATATGCTTGTAAAGTTTTGGCCCCGTCGAATGGGAAGGACCCAGTCGAGTCTGAAAAGAATGATAAGTTCCCCAAAAGGACTTATACATTCGACGTTACCAAGTGTTATGAAATATTCGATTTATTAGTCAAGTATGGCCAACTGATAGTGCCACCTGGTACTAAAGCACCTCCTCTAGAACAACAAAAGAAGAGAGGTTTTTGTAAGTACCATAATTTCTTAGGTCATAAAACATCTCAATTTTTCCTTTTCAGGGATTTGGTGCAGAATGAAATTCGCGATGGAATACTCAAATTCAGCGACAAATCAAAGTTGCAGATGAAAATGGATTCCAATCCAATGCAGGTGGCGGAAGCCCATTATGCTGAGCTATTCACAGTGAATATGGTGGAGGTTGAAGAAGGCTTCAACTACAGCTTTGAGATGATCGAGGCTACTGAAGTCTTCGACAACAATGTGAATATGGTGGAGATCACTGAGATCCCAGCTGATGAAAGTGAGGTCGAAGAGGTCTCCAATGCCTTCATGAACTAGCCAATGATGATCAAGGTTACTGAACACCTTGATGAAGGAGTCATAGAAAACTGCATCAACAGTGAAGCTACTGAAGGCTTCAATGACATTAACAACAAGGCCACTGAGGGCCTCAACAACATTTATACGGAAATTGCGGAAGTTTTCGACAAAGTCAAAGATGATGCTGCTAATAGCTTCACCCAAACCAACAAAGGGACTGCTGGAGGTTCCTGCAAACCAGTTGCTGTAGGGATTCTTCGACGGATAATGGAAGACCCTAAAGAGAAAGCGGTCCAGTTTTGCTGCCAAAATGATGTCAAAGGCTTGCCTGTGAAGATTCACACAAAAGGTGATCATGAAGATTTTGACCTGGCTAAGAAGAGACATGAGGTTGATGAAGGCCTCAGCATAAGAGTGAACAAATTGAACATTACGGCTGAGCCAACTGGCAATGTGAACATGGTGGAAGTATCCCAGAAAGTCCCAATGCGAATCGACGAGGAGCGTCGGCGAGAAGAGTATCAGAAGGTGGTATACCCAAAAGAAGAAGAGAACTTGGTAGAGTTTATTCAAAGATGCCAGAAGAAAAGATTTGAGGTGATGTTATGCCCTCACTACAACACTGTTTTCGACAAGAAGGCAGCAAAAAACTTAGAAGGAGTCGAGAGGGCTAAAAGGAGAGGAAATTAGGGGGAAGTACCATCTTCGAGAAATGAGAGATTCGACCCTAGAAGGGGAGATCATAATAAGCAAAGGCTGGGAGGAAGGTATCCAAACACCTTCAAACCCACAAACAAAGCCCCAGATGATAAGTGGGTTTAACCAATTTGCCAGGCTCAGTGCCAGAAGAAACGGAAGAACTTTGAGGTGCAAAGGGCCTCCTCGTTGACAGGGAAGAAAGAAAATGAGAAGCCCGGGAGAATTCCTTACCCTTCAGAGAATTATAAGGGTAAGAACCCAATGTCAAAATCTCAATGGAGGAGGTTTCAAAGGCGAAAGAAGGCAGAGAGAGAGGCTACAGAAAAAAGCAAGGTGGAAACTAGCAGCAACATCTAAACTGTGAGTCAGAGAAAGGAGTCCATAGACAATGAACAACGCAGTGTCCCTGAATAAGTGTCGTCGAAAGAAGATACAAACATAGATGACGAAATGATTGATGACTTCAAATCAGAATCAGAGACGTCCTTCGACGTCATGTGTAACATAGTCTTAGTGCTCCCTAGGGAGTACGATCAGGTGATGGAGGTCGAGGAGGAAGAGGAAGTCATGGAAAGTGAAACCACAAGGCATAGACCAGTGTGCTACTATATAATGAATAACGGATGCGTCGAAGAGCAGAACACGTTTTTTGAAAGGCCAGACGAATCCATGCGAAGCCATCTTAAACCTCTATTCATAAAAGGAAAGGTGGGAAATTTAGGGGTAAATAAAATCCTAGTCGATGGAGGAGCAGCAGTAAATCTGATGCCGCACTACATGCTGAAAAAGATTGGCAAAGACGATTCAGACACCAAGCCCCACAACATGGTTTTTTCGAACTATGAGGGAAAAGTAGGAACAACAATGGGTGTGATACATGTAGATTTAACAGTCGGAACAATTACTAGGCCAACGATGTTCATGGTGATAGCTTCAAAGGCAAATTACAATCTCCTCTTGGGGAGAGAAAGGATACACGACATAGGTTCCGTTTCTTCGTCAATGCATCAGAGGATAACAATCTGACGCGCTGATGGAATAATGGAGAATATAGAGGCTGATCAGAGCTATTTTCTAGCTGATGTAAACCACGTTGAAAGCCGAAGTTTTGACAAAACTTGGCCCACATTGCTCCTTACAGTCCAGCCACATTCGACATGATGACAACTGATAATGCTTTCTGTTCGCTATACCTCCATCCCACACATGGGTTCTAATGGGATAGGGAGGTTGTTGGTGAGGCGAATTACATCTTCGGCACTACACACATACAGCCAACTGGCTGGGGTAGCGAGTTTAGTGAAAATGAGTGAGTCACTAGCGCTCGAAAAGATCGCGGCTTATGTAACCGAGAACAAACTCAAAGTGGCTCTAGAGGCCGAAGTGAAGTACATGGCTGTCGAAGCCAATCAGGTCGAAGATGACCAACAATATCCTCATAAGGATTTGGACGAAAATATGCTCGATGGAGAATTGGGCGAATGGCAGAATCAAAGGCTTGATGCCATTTACGACAATGAGCCTCTGGGTCTCGAGAAGGATCCATTGTCAACAGATATGAAGATGGTGGCGCAGGATCCGCTTGAAGAAATCGACTTGGGATTGGGGGCAGAAAAAAAGCCAACGTACATAAGTGCAAAAGTTGATCCCCAGTTCAAAGTCGAAATAGTCTGGCTGCTGAAGGAGTTTAAGTATTGTTTTGCGTGGGACTATGACGAAATGCCTGGCCTGGACAGGAGTTTGGTCGAATTGCAGCTACCCATAATGCCTGGGAGGAAGCCCGTAAAGCAAACCCCAAGGCGTTTCGCCCTAGAGATCCCGTCGAAGATCAAAGAGGAAGTCGAAAGACTTCTCAAATGTAAATTCATTCGTACGACCAGGTATGTCAAATGGATTGCTAACATAGTTCCAGTAATAAAGAAAAATGGCAAGTTAAGGGTATGCATTGATTTTTGAGACTTAAATTCAGCTACCCCAAAGGATGAGTATCCTATGCCAGTGGTGGAAATGCTTGTCGATTCTGCCGCAGGCCATGAGTACCTCAGTATGCTTGATGGGTACTCTGGCTATAACCAAATTTTTATTGCTGAGGAAGATGTTCCAAAAACGGCATTTCGATGCCCCGGAGCCTTAGGCACCTACGAATGGGTGGTAATGCCTTTTGGCTTGAAAAATGCTGGAGCCACTTATCAGCGAGCAATGAATTCGATTTTTCACGATTTCATTGAGACTTTTATGCAAATTTATATTGATGACATTGTTATTAAGTCTGTTTCAGGAGAAAGTCACATTGTCCATCTTCGACAGTCCTTTGAAAGGATGAGGAAGTATAGTCTAAAAATGAATCCTCTCAAATGTGCATTTGGTGTGCAGGCGGGAGACTTCCTAGGCTTTGTGGTCCACAAGAAGGGGATCGAAATAAACCAAAACAAGGCCAAAGCAATAATAGAGGTGAAAGCGCCATCAACGAAGAAGGAATTGCAGTCTCTACTTGGGAAGACTAATTTTCTCAGAAGGTTCATCTCCAACATTAGTGGGAAGACGCAAGCCTTCTCTCTTTTACTTCGACTAAAAAAGGAAAGCTTTGCATGAGGGCAAGAGCAACAACATTCTTTCGACAAAATCAAGGAGTACTTGACGCATCCCCCTATTTTGATGTCACCTTGTAGAAGTAGAAGTATGGGGTTGTACATAGCCGCGTCAGATAAGACAATAGGGAGTGTAAGAATAGCAATGTTATTTACATATACTAAGAAAAACTGAATTGAGTGGTCTGTTGAAGGGTATTAAGATTGAGGGTGACACTACTATTTCCCTCCTTCAATTTACTGATGATACACTAATTATATGTGATGATTCTTGGGAAAACATTTGGGGTATAAAATCTGTTTTAAGAGGTTTTGAGGCACTGTCTGGCTTGAAAATCAACTATAGCAAAAGCAGTCTTATGGGCTTTGGATTAGAGAATTATAGAATTGCAGCTGCTTCAACTTTTCTAAACTGTAGAGTTGGAAAGTTCCCTTTCAAATTCTTAGGTCTTTCTGTTGGAGGCAGGCATAAATCAATTGACTTTAGGAAACCAGTTATCTCTTCTATAAAGAATAGATTAGCCTCTTGGAGGGGGATAATGATATCCATTGGAGGGAGAGTTACTTTGATTAACTCTATTCTAAATAATCTGCCAATTCACTATCTTGCTTTTTATTTCACACCTGTTAGTGTACTTAAGGAAATTAAAAGAATTCAGAGAAGGTTTTTATGGGCTGGAGATGGAGAAAAGGAGAGTATATCTTGGGTGAAATGGTCTTCAATTTGTAAACCTAGAGCTTAAGGTGGTTTAGGTGTTAAGGACATTGGTATATTTAATAGAGCTTTAGTGGCCAAATGGATCTGGAGAATTTCTTATGAAAAGGATGGAATATGGCCAGGTCTCATTAAGGCTAGATACAAGGGGGATTTCTCCAGCTTGTTCCTTAATCAAACTGAGATGTCTTCTAATCTCAGGTCAAGCTGGTGGAATGATTTGGCTCATCTTGCTATGCACTATAATAATCAAGGTATTTTTAGCAAGTTGTGTTGGAAAGTTGGTAATGGAGACCCTTTTTTGGTAGTTAAGATGGACTGGTGGCAATGCTCTGTTTATCCAATTTCCCTCCTTATTCAGCTCATCTCCAAATCAGGATATTTTGGTGAAGGACTGTGGCTGCTGGTTTGATAATATTTAGAGGTGGAATATCATTGGTAGGAATGTGGTTCTGCCTGGAGAAGATGATGATTTAGTTAGGGAATTACAACAAGTCTTAGAAGAGGTTAGATTGCACAGCCAGGAGGAGGATGTGGTTTTGTGGCCTAGGAATACTAACAATTCCTTCAGTGTTAAGGAATGTTATAAACAATGGAATCCAAGAGGGGAGGAGGTTATTTTAGACAACAATCTAAAGGAGGACCTTGTCTACCTGTGGAAGATCAAGATTCCCCTAAAAATCTTGATTTTTGGCTGGAGACTCCTGTTGGACAGACTTCCTACGCGTGGAAACCTCATCAAAAGGGGCATCATCACAGACCCTCATCAATCATCGTGTATCTTCTGTTTCAGGGAGATTGAGGACATCAAGCATATCATTATCGGCTGTGGTAAAACCAAACACATGTGGAGGGGTCTTGAAGCTTGGATTGGAGTTAATCTTCCACGAGGCTTTAGTTGTATTGACATGTTCTTAGCTTGGGCCAAAGTTGATGGGATTGATTCCTCAATTGCATTCTTATGGTTGACATCCTGTTAGTGCATTTGGAAAATAAGAAATGAAATCATTTTTAAGGATGCAGTGGCTGATTCGAAGAGACTGTTACAGGATATCCAACTATTTTCTTGGAATTGGAAGAGGAGGAAGAATGAGGTTGTTGGCAGCTTGTACGACTGGCATAAATCACCCTTGGATTTCATTTGATATTCTTGGTTTTTGGTTTGTATGTTGTTCTGTAGTGGTATGATATTCATACTGTTTTCTTTTCTGGTTCAGTTAGTTTCTGAACTTTATCTGTGTTTCTATAGGCCTTGTATATGTGGTGGGCTTGTAGTTTCATAGTTTATTTTCATTTGTACTTGGTCTACTTTTGACCCCATGAATGAAGTTGAGTATTGAAAAGAAAAAAGAAGCACATTCTTTAAATAATTTTGTGCATATACTGTCATAAACTAAGAAGCACACTAAAAATTTCCTTTACATATTACATTCTTTACATATTTAACTTTAATGCTCCTTTACATATTAATTTCCTGTACTTTCAAACAATTTTCTATAAGCATAAATATAATTTCCTTCACATATTAATTTCCTGTACTTTCAAACAATTTTCTATAAGCTTCAATATAATTTCCTTCACTTTGGCTTCATTACAAAACATAATTGACTGCATTTTAGCATCATGTGTTAGAATTTTTGGATTACAAATGTAATATTAAATGTATTAGGACCATTATTTAATGAGTTAAAACTGTAGTGGTCTAATTAATATTAAGTATGCGACTAAAATCATAAATGTCATAAAATATGAGATTATTGTGTAGATACTATAAGGCAATATCTAATTTGATGAGTGACCAAATTAGAATATTGAAAACTAAGAGGAGATTCAATGATCCATAAGAAACTCTACAAATGGAAGATCACATACTCGATAACCTTCAACTATTTCCAATGGCAAATTCAGGCCGCTTCCGCTTTCATTCTCATAATTGTATTTGGTATAGGTTTAAGGGATATGAGACAATCACATATTTGACTCATAGAAATTTGTTTAGAGTTTTGTTCTTAATTCCTATATCGATAGAAACCATAAGGTTATGAATAGATCTGACATAACAAATCAACATCATGCAATGTCATAATACTAAACAACACTAGTTACGTAACAGCGACCACAGTCACGACGAAATGAGACTGCGGTGGTGAGGATGCTGGTGACGGCGAAAACCATACCACATTTCATCCACAGTGTTATCAAATTAATAGATGCCACATTTCATCCGCATTATTATCAAATTAATAGATGCCACATTCATTCCATCATATCTTGAGGTATATCTATTTACGAATCTGTTTTATTATCTATTATCTTTTAAATAGCTTATATTTTTGAATAATGACATAATTTCTTTTTAAACATTTAATTAATTTTTTTACAACTTACATAGTCCACCCGTCTCCATTTTAAATTGTGATGTAGAACACCATCGATATTAATTGTTTCTTTAGTCTATAATATTAAAAAAAATCCTAATCATGTATCTCTATTTTAAAATGAGTGAAATATAATAAAATTATAAAAATTATTACACTTTCAACAAACTAATCTCTAAGAGTAACGTGGGTATTATTAATTGTTATTAATTAGAAGGTAATAATCAGCCAATTTAATATTAAAATGTCAAAATAACAAACCAATTTTATAATAAAGGTCATCAAAATTGAAATGAATTTTACATCAAGCAACTTAAAACAGTAAAGGACTTTGTCTTAAAAATAAACAAGAAGCACAAAATATTACTTTATATTTTCCTAATAACTGTTAAAGCCCCATACTCTGACAACACCATCCGTGTCATGGTTTTAAATTGCGGTTGCGGTTGCGGATGCGGTTGTGGTTGCGGGTGTTGCGATTGCGGTCATTGCGGGTGTTGCGATGCGTATTGCGGCCGTTGTGGTGTGAATTTTTATAAGGAGTTGTTTGACATATAAAGTTGAAAAACACTTAACGTTAAGTTTTTTCATTACATAATAAGTAAATTGAGTTTCAGGATTCTAATATTTTAATTTTAGATGAAAATACTTAAATAAACATGATTGAAATTATCTAATGTGGTTCCAAACATAGCCGGAAGCGATATTTTCAAATCACACCGCAATTGCGGTCCGACGCGGTTGCGGAGGCAACCGCATCCGCAATATTACGAATGCAATTGCGGTTGCGGACCGCAATTTAAAACCATGATCCGTGTATCCACTAAAAAGGGTGGTTCCATCAGCACTCCAGTTTAAACTTGTATAGTGGATAACCTTGTCGATAGAGCTACCAACGGCGGTGGTAGTACTCTCAGCTTCAGACCTGAGGTCAATCTTCAAATCGTCAACAATTGTCTCGCTCTCCAAATCCCAGATCATGATGCTGGACTCGGTTGCAGCACATACCCAGTACCTATTAGGACAGAAACACAAAGCATGAATAATAGAACCTGTTTCAAAAGAGAAAAGTCTCTTTCCCTTGGACTCAATTTCCCAGACAATGATAACTCCATCTCTGCCACCACTAGCCAAGAGAGAACAGTCAGGTGAAGCAACAAGAGTGTTTACATATCTAGAATGTCCATAAAGAGTGTATATCAGCTTGCCATCGCTCAGACGCCAAACCTTCACAATTCTATCCCATGAAGCTGAAACTATGATTGGTCACAGATTGTTGGGGCTGATTCGAACACAGCTAAACCAATCAGCATGAGCATCGTCAATGGTGTATTCGTACTCACCAAGAGTGTTCCACAGTCTGATCGCGCCGTCACGAGAACCAGACACTATATGACAGTTGTCCTTTGAGAGATCAATAGAGAGAACATCTTTGGTGTGACCGACAAATTGGTGTAAGGAAGTTCTGGTGTTGAGGTCCCAAAGACGGAGCTCGCGGTCTCGTGAACATGAGACAACGAACAGGCGGTCGGATGAGAGAGCAACATCCTGAACAAAATTAGAGTGACCGACAAGAGAATCGCGGGGAACACCATAGGTTTCGTCCTCCTTGGTTAGATCCCAAATGATGATTGATTTGTCGCAGGAAGAAGTGAGGATCATATCGGAGTTGTCAATCGGAGTGGAAATGGCGATAACAACATCTGTATGAGCATGCATGGTGCCGCGAAGAGCGATCACTTTCTCAGACATTGTTACGTGGAACTCGGCTACTGCTGTTAGGGTTTGGCTGTGAATTTGTGAATGTGAGAAGCATTTATTGTTAATGTCAGAAGCTTTTATAGAAATTCTCTTGGCGGCCGTTATAATTCAAATTTAAATTTTTTTTATATTTCTTTAAATTGTTACAATATGTTTTTATAGAAAAAAGAAAATAGAAATATATATTAATAAGTATAAAATAAATTTTTTCATATTTATTTTATAAAATATCTTATTTAAACAATTTTACAAAATTATCTTGTTTAGCCCTTTTCATTCCAAGTGTTCCTGAGTATTCTCTGTCATCCTCACAGATCTTCAGAAATATTTTGTTTTACTCAACCAGTCTTCTTACCTCACCGTATTCAGTGAAGTTTCTTTTTTTCGGTCATCTCGATCATCCCCATATAGTTTGTTTCTCATATCATATCATATTTAAAAAAAGAGCACGTAGTCTCATGCATAGCGTATCATATTATGGCATTTAGGGATAAAAATTCGTCTTCAGATATTTAACTATCTTCCACCGTGATAACATGACGATAAACATCTCTCATGACATTTGGTTAAAGATATTTAAGTAGGGGCAGTTGTCATACCCTAATTTTTTACTCCCTAAGATGCCACCACATTTTGCATCATTGGCATAACATTCATCATTACATATATACATATCTTTATACATCACTAACTCATCACAAGTACAAGATATGTGTGCTTACTTGCTTCACGGGTTAGGTGATCCCCCTATAACTCAAGCAGATGAATTATCAAGGGATAAGCATCATATTCAACACCACAAGTTCCTTTGTCACCCATAAAGATCAAGAGTTTTCATCCATAAAAAATTAAGTGCAAGATAACATCATGATAAGCTCATCAAGTCTCAAGATCCTCAGTGCATCCAAATTAGGGTTTTTGACATAATTCAGTCCCTGAGTTGACTTTTGAAGCAAGACATCATCCCAAACCTCCAAATATGCTTCAAGGACCTCAAATTCCTCATATTAATCCCTTTATATGATTGGATTAACCCAAAGGACTTGATTCATAGGCAATGCAAGAAGTTTAAAATCATTTGGTCCACAAGCTATGATTCTTGATGAAAACTCAACTGTACCTTTGACTTTTAACCAACACATGATCTCAAACCTTGCGATATGATTCAAGAAACTCAAAAACACCTTTAGAGTCCATCCATGGTATTCAAAAAGTCCAAGGGTTTGATTTCATAAAGGATCACAAAGTTCAAAGTTCATCTGATACAAAAGTCAACTGTGGTCAAAATCAAGTTTGACTTTTGGAGTTTTTGGTCAAACATAGTATTTTCAAGTCAAGAATGATGTTAATATGTGATTTGGATCATGGTTGACAAAAAAAATTAAGAAATTTGAGGTTTCTTGTAAAAAGGGCAACATTAGAGAAGTTGAAATTTTTCCAAGTTATAAAATTAAATGATTTTTACCCTAGTTTGTAAGGGCATAACTTTCAATCCAAGTAACCATTCTCTTTGATACAAGGATCAAATTAAAGAGCTTGTTGCATACTACAATTTTGTCCTTAAGGGTGGATTCCCAAAAAGTGCATAGATTTTAAGATATAAGGCCATGAAGTTGGAGGTTCCATACTTTTGAACCTAAACACTTAGTGAAATTTTGGACAGAATCTATCTTAAGTGTTTAAGCAAACTTTAGGGCAATTTTTCACTACGATCCACTTTGATTCAAGACAAACCTTAAACATCAAGTACATTATACCAGCTTTCCAAAATAATCAATAACATCAAAATCCTTTACTTGAGCAAGGAGTTATGGTTGTTGCAACAAGGCTTGATCAAGCTGAAATTCCAAGACAGATTTGCAACATGTTTGTGCGACACGATTTGGATAAGTCTTGCAAACCTGAAATCTTCACAAGATCAACTTCAAAATGATCATACAAGTATGTGCTTTGCAAAGCACAACTGAAAGTTCAAAGTTTCATCACTTAGCATATGAAAAAAATCATTCCAAAAGTAGGAAGTGAGGTTTTGTCCTCTAGAATTAAAGTGCTATAGTGAATTTGAGCAAAAATCATCCAATCTTTCCTAGAATGATCAGAACATTAAAGGATAGGATGAAACCTCGAGGAACCAAGCTCAAAAGATAAGAACCTAAGCCATGTGAAGAATAGCCCATGTGTGCCTTGGCTTTCAAGTTATAGGTGCATGACATCATTTGTTGGATAATAGCATACATCCAAATCCTTTCAAACTCAAAATATCAGACACATTTCTCCTATAAATAGAGCTTATTTCTAACATTCAAAACTTTGTATTTAATTCTAAACAAATGTTTCATTGAATTAAAAGATAAGCCAGAAAAGAACAACCATACCATATTTTTTTGTTTGGTCAGACTCGATTCAATATTCAGACTTGACCAATAGAGTCTAAACACAGCTTTGAGGGGATTCTGATTCAATGGCTGTCTGACCACTGATTCCACTACTCTCACCAAATTCAGTACCACCAGTACTTGAATCTGGGTTGTTGGCTCTTCTTCCAAGCAATGTTGTAAACAACCTTATGGAAGATGCCTCTGCTTCTTTCCTTGATATCTGTAGCAGATACATTATGATACTCATATTTCTATAAGACCATACATGTAAGCACACACAGAATTTTATGTACCTTACATCTCAATCTAACAGCAGATCATATGTCACTCCAAAGTATGAGTCTAGAATGAGATATGATAGAAACTAAATCTTGTTCTAAAAAATGTCAATAATCTCATTATCTTAGATTTAATATTTTGACTTTGAAATCATTGACAAGCTCAGAAACAAATGGCGTTAGCTGTCAGAGATTGATATAAAGCAGATCAAAGTACTGTCTCAGTACAGCTAATACAACTCAAAGAAAAGTTGAAGACTTCTCATAGAAATGTCTTTTAAAACAAATTCCATAATGGTCTTCAACCAAAAAATAATGGAGTTTCTTAAGATATCACCTTAAAGAACAAACTCCATATAATCAGATATTTTAAAACAAGATAGCTTTGACAACATCTCTTGCATTTCAATATTTGATTTTTATTTCAGAACACATATGCTTCTCTTCAACTGCATCCTGCACTAATATCAGCTTCAAGCAATTAAACATTGACAAGCATCTAATATTAGGTTCTGGTAGAAATTACTTCTTGCTTTCAGATTTGGAAATCAGTTGAAAAACAAATATTTCAGAAGCTCTTGAAGTTACTCTTGTATCAACAGATATCACAATCCATTCAGCCAGTATAAAAATTCTTCTAACAAGAAACCTAAGTTTCTCAGCATTAGTCATTTCACAGAACTTAAGCTAAAAAGGAGAAGGTGATATGTTGAATAGTTTTTCATCATCCAACTTCATTTATTTTCTTTAAAGAATGCAAGACAACCCTTCAGAACACAACAGATTCAGGATGTAAACATCAAAAAAACAAACTGTGACTTTAGATTTAAGTCAACAGACTTCTCAGAATTTGCTTGAAAAGATTAGGTGAAGTGTAACTACTTCAAGCTTCAAAAACTGATTCCACAAACCCAAGCACAAGACTTCAAAGATAGTCTAAGCATCAGACATATCAATGATGTTGATATACTCAGAAGTGAGATAATGCATCTACCAGAATGCAACTACCTCTGAAGATATTCAATATGCATCTTCTGAGTTGGTGAGAAATATTTTCAAAAATATCATCTATACCACCATCAACTTCTATAGTAATACCTTTTTCAAGGATATTCTATAGACCTTCAGCAACCCTTTATCATGTCCAGTGAGTTAAAAATATGTTTATCTTTCCCATCATTTAAGTTCAATGGAATCACCCATTTGAATATAGTAGGAAAAGTTGTAACACCCTAAATTCCCCCGAATAATTTAATCGAACGATCAGAGTAAAACGAAACAACTCGGAATAAAATGGTATTACTTTCAACAAGAACTTGCTCATAAATAAGACATGTAATATATAATAAATATTAATGCAACTTTAATCCAAAAATCATCTTTATTACACAGCAGAAATTCTTCATTATGATCAACAAAATATAACGGTTTCAATTAATCGAAATATTAGTTTTCAAAAATGTAAAGGAAACTGTAATTCTTTAACAAAGTAAAATCATGCATAAAGCGTTCCCGACTCCCAATGTTACATATCAGAGCAGACTCCAAACTAAAGTGAAGCACCTCGTCTTCACCGACCACGACTTCCACACTACTCCTGATTAACTGCACGTTACCCACGTGGAGCCAACCTTCAAACAGAAGGGGTGAGATTCTCAAATCAAACAAAAGAGAAAGATGATATAAATATAAGAGCATAATTTATTAAGTATATCACCCACAACACCACTTCCAACACAATTCGCACAATTCAACATAACGCGAATAATCAATCCAATCACAATACAACACAACTATCAAAAGAATTACAAAGAGACACCAACTAAACTCAATGCATGTGGTACCATAATCGATCCCTGTTTCATGATCACAGTTCCCGTTGGAACTCTCGACCTCTGTTTCATGGTCAAGTATGACCCCTATTTCATGATCACACCACGACCCCTGTTTCATGGTCACGTACGACCCCTATTTCATGATCGCACCAACAACTGTGATTGCTTACACCCCATTTGGGCACACAATCATGCCAATAACAACGATTCCATCAAGGAAATCTGATAGACGATAACACCCCACCTGGGCACGCCATCCCACAACTATGCATATGTCATGCACCATCAATGACAACATGCAACAACGACTCATGCATACACATAGCAAATTCATCATCATGCCAACACCACTCGACAATCAACACGCATTTATCGAAACATGCATATAGCTCATCAAAACATATGTACCACATAACATGTCGTAACAACTCAACGTCATCATCATACTACCACATAAGTAACAGCTAGTGCATTTACAAGTTACGTCACAACAACTCAACAACAACATCATGCAACTTCATAAAACAACAACTATTGCATTTATCAGTTAAGTCACAACACATCATACCATAACTAGTCAACAATATCATCACAGAATATTATAAGCAACAATGATTACAATCACATGGTATGCTATAACAACTTCTCAACAACATCACGCAACATCATAAGCAA
Source organism: Lathyrus tuberosus (assembly GCA_022829125.1). NCBI lineage: Eukaryota > Viridiplantae > Streptophyta > Magnoliopsida > Fabales > Fabaceae > Lathyrus > Lathyrus tuberosus. Next base: position 6,379,065 of record JALAZF010000031.1, read on the forward strand.
CAATCACAACACACATTCCTACGACTAACTCCCACATTTCACATTTCAACACATCGAAACCTACACTGAAACACATATGGCACGTCGAATAGTTGGAAATCTATCATTGAAAATAATTTTAACATAAAGTATATAAAGTTAGCTTTCCAACGATTCGAACGGCGACCCAAACGGATTTACGAGTCAAAATTTATGAATTTTCGAAGTTTTTAAAATGAACTGCCCGAGGGGACCGCGCTAAGCGGGCTAGAGCGGGCTAAGCGGGCTCTGCGATTCAACCAAAAATTCCTGCGATGACAGCACTTTTCCCACTGCGATTTCACACCCTTAAATTACATTTTTAACCCCAATAACCCCAGTTTAAGTCATCAAAACCCATTTATACCACATATACATTATTCACAACAATCACAACAATTCGAATACAACAATTTCATCAATTCCAAACATTTTTAGTTATAGATTCTTCCCAAAAACCCCGAACAATCCACAAACAACAACCCATGGCATCAACCTAATGATTCCTACCCACATACCTACATCATTTAACCCTTGAGTGATTAAAGTAATCTCACTCTTACCTTGTATTGATGAGCTTTCCTCTTCCTCAATGGGTTCCTCTCCTTCTTCTTGCCCTAGCCTCTTCTCTCTCTTTCTCCCTTTAACTCTTCAACTTTCTTTCACTTTTACGTATAATGAGAATAACTTTCATTTCCCACTCTTTACATACCCCTAAATATGATTCGCCTCTTTTACCCTTACTTATTCCTACGAATTTACTACATTACCCTTCCACTCTCCACACTTCTATTATTCCAACTTATTCTATTTATTTTATTTTCATTATATTAATATTATCACTTCCACTCATGAAATAATTCTAACAATAATAATTTCCACCACAACTCTAATTAAATATATATTCTACACTATGCTTAACAAATATTAAATTAAAGTAATTGAGTTAGTCTTTACTCTCCACACCACCAATTTCTACATTATTAGCATACACCCCTACTACCTCCAAGACTCACTTCTTAAGGCCACTACCCCTCACTACGGGTACACAAAACACAACGAAAACACACCAAAACACACAATCAATTACATCAATTCACAGTTATTTCACAAATAATAATTAAAATAAAAACGGGGCGTTACAAAAGTCGTATGATATTTTTCATGTGGCACTTGATTCCTTCTTGAATAAGAAATATACTTTTCTTATTGGATCAACATCTGCACCACTGTTAAGTGTTAAGCACATACCATGCTTTGATACCAATTGAAGGTGTGAAAAGTACACAAGAAGGGGGGTTGAATTATGTTTCACGTTTTCTTATTATTTAGCTTCTGATAAGAGTCTCAGAATCAGGACTGATGTTCAAATTCTGAGTTAATTCATTTAGCAGCGGAATCAACAGAAGTAAATAAAATAACAGTAGAAGACACAAAAGATTTATACTGGTTCCTTCCCTAACTAAGAGTAGTCCAGTCCCTTTGCCTTGCAATAGCTTTTCATTATAACCACTTCATGATTACAATCGCTTATGCTTCTGCATAAGACTTTTACAACTACTCAGACCAACTGTCTGAGACTTTTCTTGCTTAGAGCTCATGTAATACCCCGTATTTTATAAAAGCTCTGGATAATAGTAGTTGAGACCAGTTGAGATCCAGTGTGCTCTGAGTATTTATCTGTTAAGTTAATTAGAGCAACTGATGAACTCATAGCTGATCAGATTAATATTATCTAACTCTAAGGTTTTATTAATTAGTGCACTTGAGGTAATTTGGACTTTTAGTAGTGTTACTAACTAATGAGTATTTCCTATATCATTTCATTTTTCCTCTTTTCCAAAGATAGAAACATTTGGAGAAAGAGAAAGTAGAGAGAAGGAAGAGGAAAGGAAAGGAAAGGAAAGAAGAGAAATTCCCAAGAGCTCAAGATCAAGAATCACCCTCCACTCTTCATCAATTCATCTCATCTTTTTCATCATCTTCTAATGCAGGTGGGTTCTAGATAGAAGCTTTAGTTGTAGAATTCTTGGGGTTCTAGAGTTAGGTTGGATATTGAGAAAAATGAGTAATTTTGCAAATAAATGAAATCTAACGGATAAAATGAGATATAAATTGTATAGAACAATCATTATGCATGTATAATCATCTGTTAATGCTTGTTTGTGTGTTTGGTTATGTTTTGAATGAGATTTTTGGCCAAATGTTTCGTCTTGTCGCTGCTGAGAAATTCTGGATTTTTTTGCATGGTTCGCCTAGCGAACCCCTGGTGAAGGGCAAAGCTAATGGTTCTCGAGGGTTCGCTAGCGAAGGGAAGGCGATGTTCGCCTGGTGTTTGCAAAGTGAACTTTGTGCCCTTTTGGCTCTGTCTTGGTTTGCTAGAGGTTCGCAAGGTGAAGGCGAAAGCGAATGTTCGCTGGAGATTCGCCTAGCGAACATGACAGATTTCCGTTTTGTTTCCTTTTTAACTTTTGACTCGTTTACCCGTTTTAAGCGTTCTTTATATTGATGTGAAGCTATGAAAGTGTTCTATGCTATGAAAAGTGAAAATATTGTTTATGAGATGGATTTTTATTTGATTATGTTAAATAAATGGAATATTTTGAATTATGAAAAGAAAAAGTAACTTTTGAAAATCTAAAAGCTTCAAGAGGTGAGTTAGTGAGGAAACCTTAGTACACTAGAATGAATTAGAGAATTGTGCGGCAATGCTTACATCGATACTAGAAGAGTGTCTTTGTTGAGTAGTTGTAAGTGGGGGACCGTATTTCCTCCGGTTTGTAGTCTATCCCTTAATAAATACGGTGACCTGTGTTGAAGATCCCCTTGTGCGAGATGGTTAGGGAGAAGTATTTATTAAGTAAGTAACCGTGACCCGTGTCGTGATCCTTTGGTGTAGGATGGTCGGGGAGAAGTTATCTACGTTAAGGATCCGTGACCCGTGTTTAATCTCCTTGTGCAGGATGGTCGAGGAGAAGATTCCTTAACTAGTTAGTCGTTTTGCGTATTTATGCGTTGTTTCTCTCGTCCGAAATGTGTGAACTCAAGGTCTAGTCCTTTCCCGACTTGAGTTAGGCTAAGATAGAACCTTGTAAAGCCGAGAGAATCTGTAAGATAGGGAACTCACTGAGATTTGATGTATCTCACCCCACTATTGTTGATTATATTTCAGGTACTACAGGTTCTGCGAAGGGTAAGGATAAAGCTGTGTGATTATCCTTACTTGATTATTGGCTTAGCTTCCGTTGTGGAGTTTTTTTGAGATCATTGTCGATCTAGTTCTTAGTATTTATCTTTTGAACATCTTGTATACATTATGCCTTATTAGTTGATTTTGTATTATGTGTTGGGCATAGCATGTATATAATGTGTTGACTAGGAACTTGTATATTTCAGTACCAAATACTTGGATTCATGTATAGTAATTATGCTTTGATGTATGATATTATATATGGGTGTTATAGTAGGTATTAGAGCAGGTCATATCCTTGACCTAGCTGTGAAATAGTATAAGTATCTCGTTCCGTTTCATATGCGTTGTGTCGCCATTGGTCTTAAGTGTTATATTTATGGTATTGAGCCTGATCAACTTAATCCTATCTGTATGACCTTTAGGAACAAGGCTGACGGACGCAAAAGCAAACTTAGTAGACCCATGACTACTCCAGCTGGGACAAATCTGCCAGGCGGCGATGAGAATGCTCCTTTGTATTAGTCTATGCAACAAATGCAGCAGCAACAGAACCAGTTTATGCAGCAAATGGTACAACAAATGAATGGAGGTCTTCATCCTCAGGTGGTTGTTCCAGAAGCTGTAGGTGGGACTTTTCAGGATTTCTTCCACATGAATCCTCCGGAATTTCATGGCGGATTAGATCCTGTAAAGGCTCATGAATGGGTGTCGGGTATGAAAAGAATTTTCTTGATAGTGCATTGTAGTGAGGAGAATAAGGTGGTTTTCACTTCTCATTCTTTGAAGGGTCCTGCCATGAGGTGGTGGGAAAGTGCTTCGGCTCTTATGACTATTCAGGGTGTGCCCAAGGTCTGGGAACAATTCAAGGTAAATTTCATGGAGAAATATTTTCCTAGCTCCTTGAGGACTCAGAAAGAGTTTGAATTCCAGCAGTTAAGACAGGGTAGTATGATTGTGGCCTGTTATGCTGAAAAGTTTCAGGATATGGCTGCTTATTCTAGGCAGGCTATGTATGCTCTGGATGAAAGGTGGAAAATAGATCAGTTTTTTTTTGGACTGAAAGCTGAAATCCCTCATAGTGTGTCTCAGAGAGAGTTCACCACTTATGTTGAAGTTCTAAGGCAATGCTATGTGGCCGAGTATTGTTTGAAGTACAAGCTGAAAGTGTCGCAAGTAGGGTGAATCAGGGTGATCGTGGGAGACCAAGTCAGCAGTTTGGGCCTAGATCACAAGCTTTCAAGGGAAGCAGGTTGCTAGACCTAATGTTATTCCTCTCTGTAGAGTGTGCAACAAACGTCATTATAGGAAGTGCGCCGATGGGGGATTGAGGTGTTATAATTGTAATAGATTGGGTAATGTAGCTAGAGATTGTACGCAGAATAGAAACCAAGTGCAAGGAAGGAATATCGGAAGGGTTTATACTTTGGATGCAAGGAAGACGAAAAGTGACAACAATTTTTTTTTTAATAAGCAAAATTATATTGATCAAGGATACAAAGGGGTATCCTAACCCATTTACAAAAAGATCAAACCTATACCATCACAATTGCTATAAGAATTCTCTAGGAAAGTTAAACCAATTATAATAATTACAACCCCCAAAATTCCTATTTTTCTTACCAATCCACCACCATGAGAACACAAAGACATTGTTTACAATGTTCTCCTCATTCCAAATTTCATCTTTGAATAAAATATTGTTTCTGCCTAACCACAAAAACCAACAAATGATCAACCATAAAGCCACTCCTTTTTTGATATCCATCTTTTTATCCAAACAAACCTTGACCCAATTCAAAAAATGGTCATTCAAGTTTGTAACATTTTCCAGACTAAAACCCAACCAAGCATATATTCTACACCAAACTTTATAACTTTAACAACATAAAAGTAAAATGTGGTCCAAATTTTCTTCAACCAAACTGCAAACTAGACAAACCAAGTCATGTGGATTGGATAAAACACCACATACCCGTAAATTATCTCTCTTCGGAAGTCTATTATGGAAAATTCTCCACCCAAACACAACCGTCTTCAAAGGTGATGCAGCCCACATAATAATTTGAAAAAAACATAATCCGGGAGAGGGTCGACGTCTTCACAGAATTCTGCCATCAGCCAATCATAGCACGTTTTGACCGAAAACACTCTACTGGAATCAAACGGCCATACCAGAACATCAATTGAGTCCCTGCATAGAATCACATTCTACAGAAGTAACCTGAGATCAGCTAATTCTTCATCTGCAGTGAGAGAGGATGATGGTTGCTGAACTAAGGAAGAAAGAGACCAAGAATTGCTATCCCAATTCCAATAATCCATGATAGTGGCATGTTTAAATGCCGCCTCAGCCCATAAGAAAGGGAAAAGGGAAGAGACAGAAAAATTACCTAGCCATCTTGACACCCAAAAAAATGTGTGTTCACCATTACCTACTTTAGAAGAGATTAAGTCACCGAAAGTTTTATCTCCAAAACTATGTATTACCTTAAAAAGGTCTCTCCACCACAGGGAAGGTTTAATTTTATAAGAAGGTAACTCGCCGACCGTTAACGCAAAAGAATAGTTACCATATCTACTCCTCAAGAGTTTTCTCCACAAAAAATCAGTAGTGCCTATAAGTTTCCATGCCATTTCGCCATGAAGGCCATATTGAAACATTTGATATCTTTAATACCAAGCCCGCCTTCATCTTTCGACCTATAGATAAGCTTCCATTTTATCCAATCAAAACCATTTTTGAAAATAGACCCACACCATAAGAACCGTCTCTGAAGTGAGGTGAGAATTCGAACCACTTTGGTAGGTATCTTAAAAAATGACATGAAGTGGATAGGCAGATTGGACAGCACCGATTTTATAAGAGTAGATCTCCCCCCATAGATAGAGATCTACCTTTCCAAGAACTTAGTCTTGACTTGACTTTGTCTATTACCGGCTTCCAAAATGATAAGAGTCTTTGATTTCCACCAACTGGGATCCCCAAGAAGTTGAAAGGATAAGCATATATTTTACAAGAAAGAAAACATTCTGCAGCCTTAAGGATAGAAACTTCAGCACCTAAACCAACAATAGAGCTTTTGTTGTAATTTATCTCTAACCCCGAACAGAGTTGAAAGCTTTTGAGTATTATTTTTAGGGACCAAAGATTATCCCAGGAACCTTCACCAAGGATGATCGTGTCATCTGCGTATTGAAGAAGATGAAAAGAGGTATCATTGTTAATAGTTAGCCCCTTAAAGAAATTCCTAGCCACTTCCCTTTTCAGGAGAACTGTCAAACCTTCAGCGGCAATAGAGAACAGAAACGGAGCCAGCGGGTCTCCTTGTCTGAGACCTCTTTAAACTTTGAAATCTTTTGATGGACTACCATTGATAAGGATCGACATATGACTATGCATAACTCCACCTTCTATCCAAGACATCCACTTATTACCGAAACCCATGATCTCCATGACTTTGCGTAAATAAGACCAATCAACGCATTCATATGCTTTTGCGAAGTCCACTTTCATCAATAATCCATTCAACTTACTTCTTTTTGCGAAATCAACTCTTTGATTTCGGGTACATGTTTCGTAAATGGGCATCCTTGTTTTGTTTTATTTAATTGTGGGGCAACACATTCTTTTGTGTCAATGCGATGTGTGAAGCGACTTGGGTTGCAAGCTATTCCTTTGTCTACTCCTATGGTGGTCACTACAACCATGGATGAAATGGTTGAGACACCGTTGATGTGTGAAAATTGTGTTTTGTCGGTGGATGGTAGAGTTTTTCAAATTGACCTTATTTGTTTACCGCTTAAGAAAGTTGATGTCGTTCTGGGGATGGATTGGCTTTCTGCTAATTCGGTGTTTATTGGGTGTGAGGAAAAGCTAATCATCATTCCATCTGTCGAGGCTACCCCAAAGGATGTGTTAACAACTATTTTAGAAGGTACGGTGGGAATGATAAATTTCTTGTTTGAGAAGGAGAAATCTGTTTTACTGGTTCTTACTAAGGAGAGGAGTAGTGACTAGCAAGTGCTGAGTATTCCTATAGTCTGTGAGTTTCCTGAAGTTTTTCCTGAGGACGTTACTTCTCTTCCTCCGGAGAGAGAAGTTGAGTTCTCTATTGACCTGGTACCGGGAACGACTCCTATATCTGTTTCTCCTTATCGGATGGCACCACTTTAATTAAGAGAATTAAAGGACCAATTGGAGGACTTGATGGCTAAACATTTTGTTAGACCTAGCGTTTCACCGTGGGGAGCTCCAGTTTTGTTGGTAAAGAAGAAAGATGGTGGAATGCGGTTGTGTATTGATTACCGTAAGTTGAATAAAGTCACCATTAAGAACAAATACCCTTTACCCATGATAGACGACCTGTTGGATCAATTGAAAGGAACCTGTATGTTCTCAAAGATTGATTTACGGTCGGGTTATCATCAGATCCGTGTGAAGAGTTCCGATGTGCCTAAGACCGCATTTAGAACCCATTTCGGTGTGACTAATGCTCCAGCTGTTTTTATGGATTACATGAATCGTATATTTCAAGCTTACTTGGACCAATTTGTCGTAATCTTTATTGACGACATTCTTATTTATTCTCGTACTCCACAAGAGCACGGAGAACATCTAAGAATTATCTTATCGGTATTGCAAGAGAAGCAACTTTTTGCTAAGTTAAGCAAGTGTGAGTTTTAGATGTCGGAAGTTAAATTTCTTGGTCATGTTATATCTCGAGGTGGTGTGGTGGTAGATCCGTCAAAGGTAGAAGCAGTGATTAATTAGGAGAGACCGAGGAATGCTTCAGAAGTTAGAAGTTTCTTGGGATTGGCAGGTTACTATAGAAGGTTCATCAAAGGTTTTTCTCAATTGGCCTTACCAATGACCAAACTTACTCGAAAGGAGTGTGCCTATGAGTGGGATTCGGGTTGTAAGCAAAGCTTTATGGAATTGAAGGAAAGATTGACGACTTCTCCTATGTTAATCATTCCTGATCCTAACAACTCTTACAAAGTATTTTGTGATGCTCCTAAGATAGGATTAGGAGGTGTTCTGATACAAGGCGGTCAAGTGGTAGCTTATGCTTCTCGACAATTGAAAGTTCATGAGAAGAATTATCCAATTCATGATTTAGAACTAGCAGCGGGTGTGTTTGCACTAAAGGTGTGGCGTCATTATTTGTATGGTGTACGTTTTGAAATGTTCAGTGACCATAAAAGTTTGAAGTATTTATTTGACCAAAAGGAGTTGAATATGCGACAAAGAAGGTGGATGGAGTACTTAAAGGATTATGACTTAGAATTAAAGTATCATCCAGGAAAAGCAAATAAAGTAGCAGATGCATTAAGTCGAAAAAGGGTTCATAGTGCCGAATTGATGATACTGGAGTATGCTTTGTTGGAAAAGTTTAGAGATCTTAATCTCCAGTTTGTGTGGACTCCGAATGGTGTAATTATGGGAAATTTGAATGTCAATTATATTCTAAGGGATGAGATTCAACAAGAACAAGTTTTAGAAGAGGAGTTTCAAGAAATGTTACTTCAACCGGGTTTTACACGAGCAGCAGATGGGATTGTCCTATTTAACCAGAGGATTTGTGTTTCGAATAACGCAGCATTGCAAAGAAAGATTTTAGATGAAGCTCGTAAAGGTACTTTTACGATACATCATGGATCTTCGAAGATGTATCAGGACTTAAAGAAGGATTATTGGTGGTTCAGAATGAAAAATGACATTGCAGTGTATGTGTCAGAATGTGCGGTGTGCCAACAGGTGAAGATTAAACACCAAAGACGGGGCGGTCTATTGCAACCTTTAGAGATTCAAGTTTGGAAGTGGGATATTATTTCTATGGACTTTACAGTAGGTTTACCCCATACGCAAGGTGGTTATGATTATATTTGGATGATTGTGGATCGACTAACGAAATCTGCGCATTTCTTAGCCGTGAAGACTACTTACAAGGCAAGTCATCTTGCAAAGTTGTTTATTTATGAAATTGTGAGATTGCATGGTGTTCCCTCTAATATTGTGTCCGATAGAGATCCAAAGTTTATTTCAAGGTTTTGGAAGGCTTTTCAATAGGCTATGGGTACGAGGTTGCATTTGAGCTCGTCGAATCATCGTCAGACGGATGGTCAGACTGAACGAACAATACAAACGATGGAAGATATGTTGAGAGCTTGTGTGCTAGAAAGTAGAGGAAATTGGAAAGAACTTCTACCGTTGATTGAGTTTTCTTATAACAATAGTTACTATGCAAGCATAGGTATGGTTCCTTACGAAGCATTGTATGGAAGAAAATGTAGAACACCTTTGTGTTGGGCGGAAGTTGGTGAGGATAGAATTTTGGGACCTGAAATTATTCGAGAGACTACGGAAAAGATTCGAATGATCCGTGAGAAAGTTAAACAAGCACAAGATCGTCAAAAGAGTTATGCGGACAATCGTTGGAGACCTTTAGAATTTGAGGAAGGTGACCATATGTTTTTGAAAGTTACTCCGAGATTGAGACTGAAATGACCATTTAAGTCACGCAAGTTAAGTCCGAGATACGTGAGACCGTATCAGATCTTGGAAATGATTGGTTAAGTCGCTTACAGATTAGCCTTACCACCCTCTCTGTCAGAGCTCCGGAAGTTTATTCCTGATCCTCTTCAACTAGTTCTACTGGAGTCAGTGGAAATAGAAGCAGACTTGACTTTTAAACCTCAACCGAGCCGTATTGTGGGAAGAGAAACAAAGGTATTAAGGAACAAAGACATTCCTCTTATTAAGGTGCAATGGGTTGTGAAGCATCCGGGTGATGCTACTTGGGAACTAGAATCGGAGATGCGAGATGCTTACCCTCATCTGTTCAGGTAATCTTTTAATTCGAGGGCGAATTTCTATTTAAGGAGGGGAGGATGTAATACCCCGTATTTCATAAACACTCTGGATAATATTAGTTGAGACCAGTTGAGATCCAGTGTGCTCTGAGTATTTATCTGTTAAGATAATTAGAGCTACTGATGAACTCAGAGCTGATCAGATTAATATTATCTAACTATAAGGTTTTATTAATTGGTGCACTTGAGGTAATTTGGACTTTTATTAGTGTTACTAACTAATGAGTATTTCCTATATCATTTTATTTTTCCTCTTTTCCAAAGATAGAAATATTTGGAGAAAGAGAAAGTAGAGAGAATGAAGAGGAAAGGAAAAGAAAGGAAAGAAGAGAAATTCCCAAGAGCTCAAGATCAAGAATCACCCTCCACTCTTCATTAATTCATCTCATCTTCTTCATCATCTTCTAATCCAGGTGGGTTCTAGATAGAAGCTTTAGTTGTAGAATTCTTGGGGTTCTAGAGTTAGGTTGGATATTGAGAAAAATGAGTAATTTTGCAAATCAATGAAATCTAACGGATAAAATGAGATATAAATTGTATAGAACAATCATTATGCATGTATAATCATCTGTTAATGCTTGTTTGTGTGTTTGGTTGTGTTTTGAATGAGATTTTTGGCCAAATGTTCCGTCTTGTCGCTGCTGAGAAATTCTGGGTTTTTTTTGCAGGGTTCGCCTAGCGTTTAGATGAGTCTCTTGGGATAGGCTTCACTTGAGTCCCTTGTGGCAAAACGTTTAGATGAGTCAGTCGGAATTACGAATAAAGATTTTGTTCATAATTTTCAGTAAAAACCGTTCCAGCATCAATTGTTTTATTCTTCGCCAAGAACTGACTAACTCTTTTCTTTTATCTCTGCTTTTGAATAACAAACGTATCCCATTAGACAATAACAATAGTCTTTAGTCTGATTGCCACTATCTTAACTTGCTTGTTTTTAGAAATGCCCATAACATCGAAGAATCTGTCAACGTCGATCTGCCATTCCAAAAACTCTTCCACTCCCATTGTTTTGTAGAATAATGGAATATCACCTTCACTCGATAATCATATTTATGTCAATTCTCATGATCAATTATCTCTTCCTCGTCGGAATCTTCTTCATCAGAACTCGATTTTTCAGCAATAACTGCATGATTGTTTCGATCCTGCGGAACCTTAATCGATTCCCTTCTCATATCTCTTTGCTGGTTTTTGTTGTTGTTGGCGTGGTTCACCTGAGTTGTTAAAGTTGTCATTTATTCAATCAAAGCAATTGGGCCCATGATCCGTCAAGGCCTACATTGGTCGTTGATCTTGAATGACTGATCAATTTACGAAAAAGAAACCGGAGAAAAGCTTTTTACAAGCGACAAACCTATTGCATAAAGTTTTTGAAATCACCAAAAGAAAAAATACTTGAATTTTATTATGATCAAAGATAACCTTGACGATCACACCAAAGATGTTTAAATACATAAAAGAAATTTTAATGAACTTTTAATTCAAAACAAAAATAAAATAAAATAAAAAACCTAATGCTAAAAATATTAAAAACAAAAATTAAAAAAGTTACTAAATTTATGAAAAATAAAACAAAAATTACAAAAATTGTAAAAATTACAAAACTGTTGTTTGCCACCTTCTACTAGAGTATCTTTGTTCTCTCTTAATATCATTTTGCTTAATTTGATTTTGAAACATTATCTGATAACCATCTGTCTAAGTTCTACCAATGCGTTTTGTGGCTATTATCTTTTAAATAACTTATATTTTTGAATAATTATATAATTTGGTTTTGAAACATTATCTAGTAACAATACCTTTATGTTTTGCCAATTCCAGTTTCATTCCATCACATCTTGAAACATTATCTAGTAACAATGTTTTGCTAATAATTTGGTTTTGAAACATTATCTACCGATCTGTATTGTATCTATTATCTTTAAAATAAACTTATTAGTGTGTTTCTCGCCATCATAAATACAAATTGTAATACTACTCTAAGATTAACGTGCATATTATTGATTATTATTAATGAGAGGGTATAATCAGCCAATTTTATATTAAAATGTCAAAATAACATTCACTTTAAAAGAAATTTTAATAAATATATTGCACTCTCTTGTTAATATGTACATTCAAAATAAAGGTCATCAAAATTGAAATCAATTCTACATAAGAAGCACAAAACATTGCTTTATATTTTCCTAATAACTGTTAAAGCCCCATACTCTGACAACACCATCCGTGTATCCACTGAAAAGGGTGGTTCCATCAGCACTCCAGTTTAAACTTGTACAGTGGATAACCTTGTCGATAGAGCTACCACCGGCGGTGGTAGTACTCTCAGCTTCAGACCTGAGGTCAATCTTCAAATCGTCAACAATTGTCTCGCTCTCCAAATCCCAGATCATGATGCTGGACTCGGTTGCAGCACAGACCCAGTACCTATTAGGACAGAAACACAAAGCATGAATAATAGAACCTGTTTCAAAAGAGAAAAGTCTCTTTCCCTTGGACTCAATTTCCCAGACAATGATAACTCCATCTCTGCCACCACTAGCCAAGAGAGAGCAGTCAGGTGAAACAGCAAGAGTGTTTACATATCTAGAATGTCCACAAAGAGTGTATATCAGCTTGCCATCGCTCAGACGCCAAACCTTCACAGTTCTATCCCATGAAGCTGAAACTATGATTGGTCGCAGATTGCTGGGGCTGATTCGAACACAGCTAATCCAATCAGCATGAGCATCGTCAATGGTGTATTCGCACTCACCGAGAGTGTTCCACAGTCTGATCGCGCCGTCACGACAACCAGACACTATATGACAGTGGTCCTTTGAGAGATCAACAGAGAGAACATCTTTGGTGTGACCGACAAATTGGTGTAAGGAAGTTCCGGTGTTGAGGTCCCAAAGACGGAGCTCGCGGTCCCGTGAACAGGAGACAGCGAAGAGGCGGTCGGATGAGAGAGCAACATCCTGAACAAAGTTAGAGTGACCGACGAGAGAATCGCGGGGAACACCATAGGTTTCGTCCTCCTTGGTTAGATCCCAGATGATGATTGATTTGTCGCGGGAAGAAGTGAGGATCATATCGGAGTTGTCAATCGGAGTGGCAATGGCGGTAACAACGTCTGTGTGAGCATGCATGGTGCCGCGAAGAACGAGCAGTTTCTCAGACATGGTTTCGTGGAACTCGGCTGCTGCTGTTAGGGTTTGGTTGTGAATTTGTGAATGTCAGAAGCATTTATTGTGAATGTCAGAAGCTTTTATAGAAATTCTCTTGGCGGCCGTTATAATTCAAATTTAATTTTTTTTTTATATTTCTTTAAAGTTTAAATTGTTACAATATGTTTTTATAGAAAAAAGAAAATAGAAATATATATTAATAAGTATAAAATAAATTTTTTCATATTTATTTTATAAAATATCTTATTTAAACAATTTTACAAAATATTTTGATTAATTATTTGAAATAAACGCCATTAAGAATTCCATATATATTAAATTAATATAGTTTGACTTATTATAATTTAAAACATAACTATATTTAAAATTGTATTTTTGATTCAAATAGTTTTATAGTTTTATTTAATATAATATATTTTCAATCTTTTTCAAAATAAATATTTCATATACCTAAATTATTATCATAAGATGCAAACTGATATTGCATCTTTGTTTAGGCCCGGCTGCCCTACAAAATCCGTCAAAAACGGAACGGTGCAGGCAGGTATAATTATGGGTGTGAATTTTAAATTTTGTTTCGTCGTACAGAAAAATTAGAGTGGAATGGATCCTTGAACATTACTCTTTAAATTTTAAAATTGAAATATATATATATATATATATATATATATTAATATTTGTGGTTGCAAAAACTCGAACAAAATAGGGCGGGGCAAAGCGGTCTTATTATATTATGTGGATCTAAAATTTTATCCATTCTCAAAAATGCGGACATGATCGATGAGTTAGACCCCTTTGTCGTCCTTAGTTTTTATAACGAACCAGATCTAAAAGCTAGAAAAATCTAGGATTTAGATAATAAAATATAGAATCATTTATTACTTTTAGTTTTAAAAGGATATGTTGATGAGATTAAATAATAATATTTAAAATCGCCTATATATCTATAATAGTATATATTGGAATTTTCTTATTACTCCTTTTTATTTATTGTCATTTCTCTATTTTAAGGGCAATTGAGTCTTTTAACATAATTTTAATATTATAAACTATTGTAGGTTGCTAATTTCGACGCCTAGATAATTGTTTAGAACAAATTTGGAAATCTGCCAGGGTATTTCGACAGGAATATATTTCTGATGGGAGAAAGCCAGTCAAATGCAAATGTTACTTAAAGGAAAGCATTGACAGTTTTTTCTAAGTATTAGAGATACTTCGACAGAGGGGTGATAGGCCTCGTTCGACAGATGTTTGAAATTCAAATTTAGGAGGGAGTTTCATTTTGAAATAGGACGCGTGGAATGCATCTAGTTGACGAATGCATGCAGATTGTCATTTGTCACTATTAGGAGAAATAGCTGTTATTGGTAGTTATTTCGATTGTATATAAATAGAGAGTCTTAGTGTTAAATTTGTGTGTGCATTTCAAAATTGTACAAGTTATTTAAATTACTCAAAGTAACCGTGTGTGAGAAACGAGTCATTATGGAAAAAATGTACGTTTGAGAAAAACACCAGTTTATTACTTGCAATTCTTTATGAAATTTCAGTTTATTTACAATACTCTTTAAAATTCTGCAAATTTTATTCTTGTCACTTTACTTTCATTTTCACCAGTCATTTACCAATTCCAAGTTTCATTTACCTTAGTTAGTCGAAAATTACAAATTGTGAAAACAATAATAAAACAATAATGAAAAGGTTAGAGTTTTACTCAAATTGTCAACATTTCTAAGCGCACTATGTCCTAGGATTTGTGTGGTCGATCCCGTTAGTAAACTAATTTCACAAATTAGAAGACCGGGGGTTGTTTACTGAATTTCAAGGCCAAAAAATTGGCACGCCAGGTGGGACCCTTGTGCGTTTTGACAATTTTTTAGACCTTAATTTTTAAATTTTCCTTTCCTTTGTAGTCGTCTTCGTTTTTTTGTATGAAATTAAGGAGCGGTAAGATTGGCGAAAATAACGAAGAGAGACCCAGAAGGAGACGAGTACGCAGAATGGCGAATCCAAATCCCCCTAACAACCAGAATCCTGCGAATAACGAAGTGCCACCCCCTAATCCTTCGACTGGGGGCAATACAACCTCAATATCCGTGTCAGAGTCTATGCCATCAACAACGGGTTCGACGCATGCGCATTCGATTCCCCAAAATGCTCCAAGTTTTTCTACTATGAGGTCTCAAATGCAACAAATGACACCCCTTCCTCGAGGAAGCACATACATGCCTTTTTTGTCTGGTTTTACGATGGCTCTATCAAACCGAGATCAACCATATGGAATGCCAACTACGGTGATGGCAAGTTTACATAATGCACCACCAATATATTCATATCCTATGATTAACGTAACTTCGCCTTTGCAAGGATCAGGATCTGGCGCAAACCATATAGGGAGAATGACTCAGCCTTTGGCAACAGGGTATTAAACCTATATGCCAAGTATCACAAACAATTCTGCGTAAGTGATTAGGCAACAAATGGATAAGAGTAACCATGACATGGTTCAGATGTTGACTCAACAAATGGGGGTTGTGTTTAACCCATTGATTCAAAATACCACTCAAACGGACCAACAATTGGCAGCGCAAATGGCGCGTATAGCCGATTTTTTTGGTGTTCCCCAACCCACTCAAAGAGAGCGGGTAGCCCAGAACCCAAGGATAGTCATCGAAAAGGAACCTACTATAAACCAAAGACAAATAAATGTTCCTCCGGCAAACCCTAGAGACCAAGAAGCAATGGTCGAACCACCCATGGTCGAAATGCCTGTTCAGCAAGAACCTGTGAGGGTGATAGTAAATAGGGATCAAAATGCTGACAATGTTGTGCAACGAATACGTTGTAATAACATACCAGCAGAAAATAATTTAGCAGCCATGGTCGAAAGAATAATGGCTCGAAATGGAGTAAATGTAGGACTACAGAGACCTAGTTACACATCACCATTATTTGAATATATATTGCAGGAAGATTTACCCCTAATATGGAAAGTCCCCAAGTTCACTAAGTTTTCAAGAGACACGAGTGAATCGACAGTCAAACATGTGGCCAGTTACTTGATCGAAGCAGGCGAAATAGCGCACAATGAGAACTTGAAGATAAAATATTTTTCGAGTTCTCTGACGAAAAATGCTTTTACTTGGTTCACATCTTTGCCTGCAGGTTCGGTCCATACATGGACCCAGTTGGAGAGATTGTTCCATGAACAGTTTTATATGGGACAAACAAAGATAAGTTTGAAGGAATTGGCTAGCGTCAAGAGAAAATTCTCTGAGCCAATTGACGATTACTTGAATAGGTTTAGGTTGCTTAAAGCAAGATGTTTCACACAAGTGTCTGAACATGAGTTGGTCGAAATGACCGCTGGTGGCCTTGATTATTCGATCCGAAAGAAATTAGACATACAATATTTGAGAGACATGGGCCAATTGGCCGATAGAGTTAGACAGGTCGAACGGCTAAAGGCTGAAAAAGCTAGAGCAAATAAGAATAAAAAAGAGAGAGTGGCTTATGTCGGAATGTGTCAAGATGAGGACGAAAGTGAATCATCAAATTTCGACGAACATGAAATTGATTTGGCAGAACTGAAACAGGGTCCGCCATATGCTTGTAAAGTTTTGGCCCCGTCGAACGGGAGGGACCCAGTCGAGTCTGAAAAGAGTGATAAGTTCCTCAAAAGGACTTATACATTCGACGTTACCAAGTATGACGAAATATTCGATTTATTAGTCAAGGATGGCCAACTGATAGTGCCACCTGGTACTAAAGCGCCTCCTCTAGAACAACAAAAGAAGAGAGGTTTTTGTAAGTACCATAATTTCTTAGGTCATAAAACATCTCAATGTTTCCTTTTCAGGGATTTGGTGCAGAATGCAATTCGCGATGGAAGACTCAAATTCGGCGACAAATCAAAGTCGCAGATGAAAATGGATTCCAATCCAATGCAGATGGTGGAAGCTTATTATGCTGAGCCATTCACAGTGAATATGGTGGAGGTTGAAGAAGGCTTCGACTACAGCTTTGAGATGATCGAGGCTACTGAAGGCTTCGACAATAATGTGAATATGGTGGAGATCACTGAGATCCGCTTTGATGAAAGTGAGGTCGAAGAGGTCTCCAATGCCTTCACGAACCACCAGTGATGATCAAGGTTACTGAACACCTTGATGAAGGAGTCATAGAAAACTGCATCAACAGTGAAGCTACTGAAGGCTTCAGTGACATTAACAACAAGGCCACTGAGGGCCTCAACAACATTAATACCGAAATTGCAGAAGTTTTTGACAAATTCAAAGATGAAGCTGCTGATAGCTTCACCCAAACCAACAAAGGGACTGCTGGAGGTTACTGCGAACCAGTTGCTGTAGGGATTCTTCGACGGATAATGGAAGACCTTTAGGAGAAAACGGTCTAGTTTTGCTCCTAACATGATGTCAAAGGCTTGCCTGTGAAGATTCACACAAAAGGTGATCATGAATATTTCGACCTGGCTAAGAAGAGACATGAGATTGACGAAGGCCTCAGCATGAGAATGAATAAATTGAACATTGCAGCTGAGCCAACTGCCAATGTGAACATGGTGGAAGTATCCCAGAAAATCCCAATGCGAATCGACGAGGAGCATCGACGAGAAGAGTATTAGAAGGTGGCATACCCAAAAGAAGAAGAGAACTTGGTAGAGTTTGTTTAAAGATGCCAGAAGAAAATATTTGAGGTGATGTTATGCCCTCGCTGCAGTGCTGTTTTTGACAAGAAGGCATTAGAAAACTTGGAAGGAGTCGAGAGGGCTAAAAGGAGAGGAAATTGGGGGGAAGTACCATCTTCGAGAAAGGAGAGATTCGACCCTAGAAGGGGAGATCAGAGTAAGCAAAGGCTGGGAGGAAGGTATCCAAACACCTTCAAACCCACAAATAAAGCCCCAGATGATAAGTGGGTTCAACCAATTTGCCAGGCTCAGGGCCAGAAGAAATGGAAGAACTTTGAGGTGCAAAGGGGCTCCTCTTTGACAGGGAAGAAAGAAAATGAGAAGCCCAGGAGAATGCCTTACCCTTTAGAGAATTATAAGGGTAAGAACTCAATGTCGAAATCTCAATGGAGGAGGTTTCAAAGGCGAAAGAAGGCAAAGAGAGAGGCTGCAGAAAAAAGCAAGGCAGAAACTAGCAGCAACATCCAAAGTGTGAGTCAGAGAGAGGAGTCCATAGACAATGAACAACGCAGTGTCCCTGAACAAGTGTCGTCGAAAGAAGATACAAACAGAGATGACGAAATGACTGATGTCTTTAAATCAGAATTAGAGGCGTTCTTCGACGTCATGTGTAACATAGTCTCAGTGCTCCCTAGGAAGTACGATCAGGTGATGGAGGTCGAGGAGGAAGAGGAAGTCATGGAAAGTGAAACCACAAGGCACAGACCAGTGTGCTACTATATAATGAATAACGGATGCGTCGAAGAGCAGAACGCGTTTTTTGAAAGGCCAGACGACTCCATGCGAAGCCACCTTAAACCTCTATTCATAAAAGGAAAGGTGGGAAATGTGGGGGTAAATAAAATCCTAGTCGATGGAGGAGCGGAAGTAAATCTGATGCCGCACTACATGCTGAAAAAGATTGGCAAAGACGATTCAGACACCAAGCCCCACAACATGGTTTTGTCGAACTATGAGGGAAAAGTAGGAACAACAATGGGTGTGATACATGTAGATTTGACAGTCAGAACAATTACTAGGCCAACGATGTTCATGGTGATAGCTTCAAAAGAAAATTACAATCTCCTCTTGGGGAGAGAATGGATACACGGCATAGGTGTCGTTCCTTCATCAATGCATCAGAGGATAACAATCTGGCGTGCTGATGGAATAGTGGAGAACATAGAGGCTGATCAGAGCTATTTTCTAGCTGATGTAAACCACGTTGATCGCTGAAGTTTTGATAGAAACTTGGCCCACATTGCTCCTTGCAGTCCAGCCACATTCGACATGACGACAACTAATAATGCTTTCTGTTCGCTATACCTTCATCCTATACATGGGTTCCAATGGGATAGGGAGGTTGTTGGCAAGGCAAATTACATATTCAACACTGCACACATACAACCAACTGGCTGGGGTAGCGAGTTTAGTGAAAATGAGTGAGTCACTAGCGCTCGAAAAGATCGCGGCTTATGTAGCCGAGAACAAACTCAAAGCGGCTCTAGAGGCCGAAGTGAAGTACATGGCTGTCGAAGCCAATCAGGTCTAAGACGACCAACAATATCCTCACAAAGATTTGGACGAAAATCCGCTCGATGGAGAATTAGGCGAATGGAAGAATCAAAGGCTTGATGCCATTTACAACAATGAGCCTCTGGGTTTCGAGAAGGATTCATTGTCAACAGATATGAAGATGGTGGCGCAGGATCTGCTTGAAGAAATCGACTTGGGATTGGGGGCAGAAAAAAGGCCAACCTACATAAGTGCAAAAGTTGATCCCCAGTTCAAAGTCGAAATAGCCCGACTGCTGAAGGAGTTTAAAGATTGTTTTGCGTGGGACTATGACGAGATGCCTGGTCTGGACAGGAATTTGGTCAAATTGCAGCTGCCCATAATGCCTAGGAGGAAGCCCGCAAAGCAAACCCTAAGGCGTTTCACCCCAGAGATCCTGTCGAAGATCAAAGAGGAAGTCGAAAGGCTTCTCAAATGTAAATTCATCCGTACGACCAGGTATGTCGAATGGATTGCTAACATAGTTCTAGTAATAAAGAAAAATGGCAAGTTAAGGGTATGCATTGATTTTCGAGACTTAAATTCAGCTACCCCAAAGGATGAGTATCCTATGCCAGTGGCAGAAATGCTTGTCGATTCTGCCACAGGCTATGAGTACCTCAGTATGCTTGATGGGTACTCTGGCTATAACCAAATTTTTATTGCTGAGGAAGATGTTCCAAAAACGGCGTTTCGATGCCCCGGAGCCTTAGGCACCTATGAATGGGTGGTAATGTCTTTTTGGCTAGAAAAATGCTTGAGCCACTTATCAGCGAGCAATGAATTCTATTTTTCACGATTTCATTGAGACTTTTATGCAGATTTATATTGATGGCATTATTATTAAGTCTGTTTCAGGAGAAAGTCACATTAACCATCTTCGACAGTTCTTTAAAAGGATGAGGAAGTATGGTCTAAAAATGAATCCTCTCAAATGTGCGTTTGGTGTGCAGGCGGGAGACTTCCTAGGCTTTGTGGTCCACAAGAAGGGGATCAAAATAAACCAAAACAAGGCCAAAGCAATAATGGAGGCGAAAACGCCATCAACGAAGAAGGAATTGTAGTCTCTACTTGGGAAGATTAATTTTCTCAGAAGGTTCATCTCCAACCTTAGTGGGAAGACGCAAGCCTTCTCTCCTCTACTTCGACTAAAAAAGGAAAGCTTTGCATGGTGGCAAGAGCAACAAGATTCTTTCGACAAAATCAAGGAGTACTTGACGCATCCCCCTATTTTGATGTCACCTTATATAAGTAGAAGTATGAGGCTGTATATAGCCGCGTCAGATAAGACAATAGGGAGTGTAAGAATAGCAATGCTATTTACATATACTAAGAAAAGCTGAATTGAGTGGTCTGTTGAAGGGTATTAAGATTGAGGGTGACACTACTATTTCCCTCCTTGAATTTGCTGATGATACACTAATTATATGTGATGATTCTTGGGAAAACATTTGGGGTATAAAATCTGTTTTAAGAGGTTTTGAGGCGCTGTCTGGCCTAAAAATCAACTACAATAAAAGTAGTCTTATGGGCTTTGGATTAGAGAATTATAGAATTGCAGCTGCTTCAACTTTTCTAAACTGTAGAGTTGGAAAGTTCCCTTTCAAATTCTTAGATCTTTCTGTTGGAGGCAGGCACAAACCAATTGACTTTTGGAAACCAGTTATCTCTTCTATAAAGAATAGATTAGCCTCTTGGAGGGGGAGAATGATATCCATTGGAGGGAGAGTTACTTTGATTAACTCTGTTCTAAATAACCTGCCAATTCACTATCTTGCTTTTTATTTCACACCTGTTAGTGTACTTAAGGAAATTAAAAGAATTTAGAGAAGGTTTTTATGGGCTGGAGATGGAGAAAAGGAGAGTATAGCTTGGGTGAAATGGTCTTCAATTTGTAAACCTAGAGCTCAAGGTGGTTTAGGTGTTAAGGACATTGGTATATTTAATAGAGCTTTAGTGGCCAAATGGCTCTGGAGAATTTCTTATGAAAAGGATGCAATATGGTCAGGTCTTATTAAGGCTAGATACAAGGGGGATTTCTCCAGTTTGTTCCTTAATCAAACTGAGATGTTTTCTAATCTCAAGTCAAGCTGGTGGAACACTACGCCAAAATTGGAAAAAGACAGCGCAACAAAGACAGCGCTTTTTGGACAAAGCGCTGCTATAGGTCTTTTAAAAATTTCGCTAAAAAAAAGCGCTGTAATAGACAGCCTTTAGAAAGCGCTTTTCAAAAGCGCTGTTAAATTCCCTTAGAAAGCGCTTAATGGAAGACACCTTAGAAAGCGCTTTCCAGAAAGCGCTGCTATAGGTATTACTTTAGAAAGCGCTTTAGAAAAGCGCTGTCTAAAGTTTAACCTTAGAAAGCGCTTTAAGAAAAGCACTGTCTAAGGTTAACCTTTAGAAAGCGCTTTCAGAAAAGCGCCCTCTAAGGTCTTTAATTCTCCCCACTTTAGAAAGCGCTTTTTAAGGAAAGCGCCCTCTAAGGTCATTTATTAATTAAAATATAAAACACATTTCATTTCATTTTCTGAAACTGCTTTTATTCACTTTCTTCTCTCGACCGCGCGTTTCTTTCTCCGGAAACCCTTGCTCTCTTTCTTCTCTGTTGAAACCCTTTGCCATTGACGTTGTTCATCCGCCATTGCCGTCGTTCATTCGCGGTTACCGTCGTTTTGCTGCCGTCGTTCATTGTCGCGACTTCACTGCTGTCACCGTTCTGCTGCCGTCGTGCTTCATTGTTGTGACGAAGAAAAGGTACATTGTTGTTACTGTTCTTACTTCTAACATTGTTCGTTGTTGCTGTTCTTGTCATTGTTCTTGTCATCGTTATTGTCAATCGTTCTTACATGTTGTTGTCGTTCTGTTGTTGTTATTGTTGTTATTGTTGTTTCTATTGCTGTTATTGTTGAGAATGTGAAATTAGTAAAACAACATTGTATATGGTTGTGTGCCAATACGTGAAAGGAGTTTAATAACAAAACATAACTGATTAAACAATTAGAAAATGATTTAGATAAGTTAAAGACCAAATGCAATAGGATAATGATTTAGATAAACAATTTGAAAAGCTTAGTTGATTAAATATAAATCAGATTTTGCTATGTTTTGAATTATGATTTGTGTTATTTAGTGCTATCGGTTATAACTAATAACAAAACCTATTTCCCGTCATTCAATCTTAAATTGTACCAAGTTTTATAGGTTTTGTTCACAATTGTTTTTATCAAGTAAGAATCTTTTTCATTAATAAATAAGTGAAATTTGTACTCATTTTTGCTATGTGATTCTTTTTATATTTGTCATTTAATTTTTGTTTTTTTCTTTCTTACAGGTCAAATGTCTAGTAACCAGGAAGATACGCACGAGACACATGATACACATGAAGCTCAGAATGAAGCTTCGAAAGTAGAACATGAAATAAAACGAGGAAAAACCATTATGAAGTCAATCATCTGTGCTAGAGATAAAGGGACGAAATTTGATGTACATTGGAGTGACGAGAACTAACTAGTTGAGCCTAACGGTTCAATGTTGTCTTCATACATTGGTTCACTTGTCCGTCAGCACATTCCAATCACTAGTGATAATTGGAGTAGTAAATCGTTGGATGCCGGTAAAGAAAAGACATGGACTGAGATACAGGTACTTACCAAATATGATTGATGTTATTAGATTTTTGTTGACGATTAAGTCTTTAATTTACTTATACTAACACACTTTATGTTTATATGTGTATGTTTTTTCGTAGAGGTCCTTTAACATTGAAGAAAGTCGGGAAAAGTATTGTCTTCAATTGGCCGAAAAGAGACAGAAAGGGTTTAGAGCCTTATTATCAAACAAATATCTTAGGGATGAGGACAAAAATTTTGTTGAAGCAGAACTTCCACCGTTGTATGCGGATGTGATTACACCGGAAGAATGGGGCATTTTTGTAGCCAAACGGAAAACCGAAGAATTCAATGTAAGGTTATCTTGTCATGTCTATTGATTGTATTATATATTTGTTTCATTAGTTTGTTTTGATATGACTTAAACTTTTTTATCCAGAAATTGGGTGCCATTAATCGCGAAAGAGCATCAAAACCCGCGTATCCATATAGAAAAGGGTGTTTGGGATATGCACGGTTACAACCAAAATTGGTAAGTATATATTAATGCCATGATTTTATTAATTGTATTATTGTGTTATAATTGATGAACTTATTATTTAACTAAATGTGTAGTTAAAAGATTCTAAAAGTGAAGAATCATCACTTCCGGACCATGTTTTGTGGAAGGAAGCTCGTGTGGGTAAGGATGGAGCAGTTAGAGAAGATGTTCAGCATGTTTATGACGAATGTGTAAGTATAACATTATGTCTCAAAGTTAATCGAAATTTTATTAAAATATAATTAATTTTTAATCCCCACTAATAATTTTCTATTTGTCAATGAATTTCAGGAGAATCTATCTAAATCCTTACCCACAGATGAGGATGATTGCAGGAGCATTCTTAGTCGAGTACTAAATGTTTCTGAGTATCCCGGTCGGGTGAGAGGTAAAGGATTTGGTGTGACTCCATCTTCCCTGTATAAGCAACCAAAGAGAAAAAATCCCAGTAACCAAGAAGTCATGCAAACTTTGATGGCACTACAAGCGCAAGTTCGTGAATTGCAACAGGATGAAGAGAGATATGAGGCGGAAAAGCGCAGTTCCGGTTTGAAAGATACTAGTGACAAAGCTAGTATCAATTCTCCAAATAAAATTCCCGAGGTAATTAACACATATTTATTTTAATTAATTTAATACATTTATTTTAATTGACCTTTATACATATTAACAGTTACATATTTATTATTGCTTCAGGGCATTTCATCTTGCCAGCTGTATTTGTCATTTTCGACTTATCGCATGGTTGGCAAGGGAAAAGTGCGTAACCTTGTGGGAGCGTTACTTCACCATCAATTGATCCCTAATGGATATCTGAAAGTGTCGGTTGATATCGCTTTAGATACGGATGCGGTACTACCCATACCTGACTCGGTTTCAGAGGTTACATTGTTGCGGGATGCAATAGGTTCGTTTGTTGCATGGCTGTTAGACCTCATTTCCATAGGTGATGAGGTATGTTGAAAACCATTACGAATCTCTTAGTATACAAATTTCAATTCTGAACGATTATGAAAATCATTCTGAACCATTACTTACATTTTTTTACATGATAATGTTAGACTCCTACAAAACCCGCAGCTAAGAATAAAGGGGTTTTGCAGCAAAACGAGTCTGTTGAATCACACAGAGAGGTAGCTTTTAAGTGTTATTCTATTATCCGAATTAAAAAGTTTCATGATTTTCTACTTTATATAACTTATATGATTGTTAGTTCCTGCTCATGCTTCACAACAGACCGGCAAGAAAAAAGCTCCTACAAGGACCGTGCAGGAAAAAGAGCTCGCTTTCAGTCGTGTCTAGAAACACTTATAACAATGTCAGATTTGATGGATGGTGTTATTCGTCAAATAGAAATGGTCGAAGCTGTTTTTGGATTTCCGCATTCCGAGATAATCGAAAAAGAGGACAAGGAGCAGATATTCAAGCATACTGAATTAGGCATCGGTGTTATGCATTCATACATCTGGTACTCCAATCAATCTATTATTTATTTAGTTGAACAATTTATTTATACATTTCAATGAAAATAGTCTAATGTTTATTATGTTTTTATTTAAGGTGCCTGTATGAAAAATTCATGCGGGGGACGGAATTGTCAAACATATTTCGTTTCTTCTCTTGCAACCTTGTTAATCCCCCGAGAATTGGTATGAATGCAATTGAAGTAAGAGACCACTTACTTGAGCAATTTATAGCCGGCAACACAGAAAGTCTATTTCTTTTACCGTATAATACTAGAAACGGGTAAGATTTTCATTCTAATTTCATTCTAATCTTTAATTTGTATCTTTTGCGTAGAAATTATCCATCTAAACTTTTGTTATATTTTACCATGGACACTGGTTGTTGGTTGCCATTAATCCTATAACAGAAGTGGTCTATTATCTTAATTCATTGGATACTGATTGGTCCACATATCAGAATATGAAGGATGTGGTTGACACGTACGTGAGATTGTTCGAAATATTCGTGTGTATTTGTATATTTAATTATTTATGTGACATTGTTCTAAGTTTACATTTTTCTTTTATAGAGCTATACTACTATACCGTGCACAAAGAGAGACTCGAGTAGCACGGGCTAGAGCAACCAATATTACACGGGTCAAAGTGGAGGTATATTAATTTTCACAATATTACTTATTAGTGATGCTACTTGATAACACAAAACATCTATATATAATTTCTTATTTGTTTGTCTATGTGTAGTGCCCTCGTCAGCGTAATGACATAGACCGCAGGTAATTCGTTTTGAGGTTCATGAGAGAAATCTTTCAAATGGGACAATTGGAGATTCCTATTACGGTATGCATGGTTTTATAACTTAGGACTTATTTTAATATTTATCGGATATGTCATATAATTTATTATTTTTAACTAAATAATGCGTATTTTGTTTTGTTATGTAGTATTTCGATGATATGGCGTGTCCTTATTAAACGAGGAAACAATTGCAAGATACTAAGGAGGAATTGTGCGAATTCTTTATTGCAAGAAGAATTCTTTCTTGAATGTATAGTTTTGTGAATGTAAATTCTAGTTTATTGAAATGTAAATTCTATACAGGTTTGAAACCATACAATAGAATTTGTGCGAATTCTGCATGTAAAGTCTAGTTTATTGAAATGTACAAATTCTATACAGGTTTGAAACCATACAATATAAGGAATTGTGTGAATTCTGCATTAATGTAAATTCTAGTTTTGAAATAGAATTTGTTAATGGAAATGCGTATCCATACTGCTTTATTGAAATGTGAATTATACAGGTTTATGGAAATGTGAATTATACAGGTTTCTGCATAAAAAAATGGTTAAAATGGGACTTTTTAAAAAAATCTTCAAAATTATACGTAGACAAAAGACAGCGCTTTTGAGAAAAAAGCGTTGTCTAATGGTATAGGAAAAAACGCTTTTAAGGAAAAATCACTCTCTAAAGGTATATAAAAAAATCTAAAATTTTATACGTATACATTAGACAGCGCTTTGAAAAGCGCTGTCTAAAGTCCCCCTTTAGAGAGCGCTATTAAGGAAAAAGCCCTCTCTAAAGGTATATAAAAAAATCATTATACGTATACATTAGACTGCGCTTTCAAAAGCGCTGTCTAAAGTCCCCCTTTATAAAGCGCTTTTGAAGAAAAAAGCGCTCTCTAAAGTATATAACGAAATTCTTTAAAATTTTAAACGTATATATTAGATAGCGCTTTTGAAAGTGCTGTCTAAAGTCCCCCTTTTAGAGAGCGTTTTTTCATAAATAAAAAAGCGACGTCTTTACCTACGACAGCGCAGCCTTAGACAGCGCTTTTAAGCGTTGTCATAGGCCAAAAAAAGCACCCTCTTTTCCCTTGTTTAACGTAGTGGAATGATTTGGCTCATCTTGCTATGCACTCTAATAATCAAGGTATTTTTAGCAAGTTGTGTTGGAAAGTTGGTAATGGAGACCCTTTTTTGGCAGTCAAGATGGACTGGTGGCAATGCCCTGTTTATCCAATTTCCCTCCTTATTCAGCTCATCTCCAAATCAGGATATTTTGGTGAAGGACTGTGGCTGCTGGTTTTATAATATTTGGAGGTGGGATATCATTGGTAGGAATGTGGTTCTGCCTGGAGAAGATGATGGTTTAGTTAGGGAATTACAACAAGTCTTAGAAGAGGTTAGATTGCACAGCCAGGAGGAGGATGTGGTTTTGTGGCCTAGGAATACTAACAATTCCTTCAGTGTTAAGGAATGTTATAAACAATGGAATCAAAGAGGGGAGGAGGTTATTTTAGACAACAATCTCAAGGAGCCCTATACTACCTGTGGAAGATCAAGATTCCCCTTAAAATCTTGATTTTTGACTAGAGACTCTTGTTGGACAGGCTTCCTATGCGTGGAAACCTCATCAAAAGGGGCATCATCACAGACCCTCATCAATCATTGTGTGTCTTCTGTTTCAGGGATATTGAGGACATCAAGCATATCATTATCGGCTGTGGTAAAACCAAACACATGTGGAGGGGTCTTGAAGCTTGGATTGGAGTTAATCTTGCACGAGGCTTTAGTTGTATTGACATGTTCTTAGCTTAGGCCAAAGCTGATGGGATTGATTCCTCAATTGCATTCTTATGGTTGACATCCTGTTGGTGCATTTGGAAAACAAGAAATGAAATCACTACAACAGATAAGACCTTAGACAGTGCTTTTTTTGCCCTTACACAGCGCTTTTAAGCGCTGTATAAACCTGCGCTGCTATAGGTTTAGACAGCGCTTTGGTTAATACCAAAAGCGCTGTCTAAAGGTGGGTATATTTAATGAAAAGCGCTGTCTATGGTACCTTTATATAAAAAATTTCGTATACCTTAGACAGCGCTTTTTGTTAAAGCGCTGTCTAAGCCCTACCTTGTTTGACTTTTTTTGGTATACCTTAGACAGCGCTTTGGGTGAAAGCGCTGTCTAAGCCCTACCTTGTTTGACTTTTTTTGGTATACCTTAGACAACGCTTTCACCCAAAGCGCTGTCTAAGGTATACGAAAAATTTTATATAAATTTTTTAAAACCTCAATTTTTACCAGGTTTTTTCAACCAGAATTTGACCTGTTTTTTCAACCTGTTTTTGACCTGTTCAGAAAAATACCACAATTTGGAGATTCAAATCAATCCAATTTATCCTATTTAAATGTACCAATTTACACCCAAATTATATATCCAAAACAATTGGCAATTCAAACCAATATATATATTTAAAATTACAAACCAAAATTATATACTAGTACAAATGCACATATCAGTTATACTAGTACTTTTGCATCCAACCAAAGGTATGCTTCAAATCTACATTATAGGTCCTGAAAACACAAAGATTGTAATTCAATTAAAAGAATACATAAACAAAGTTACACATATTTAAATTCTCATCAATTAAAGTAAGAGTACAATATTATACCTTGTAAAATTCCGAGCTCCATAATGAATTGACACCAATCCTCTTTAATTTCATCCAATTGAGAAATTGAGTAATGAGCACACTTGCATTCTTCAAAGTACTACATAATAATATAACATAGTTTGATTTAGTTTTAACTATTTCATTAGACATGAGAGATATGTGTTAATATTAAAATAACTCATAAGTTAGAAATACATACATCGGATGGAATCTCTATTCGATCCAACAAAAGAGTGTCTCTCATAAACCTCAACATGAAATAGCCGCAATCTATTTGATTGCGTTGCCGAGGACACTACAAATGAAAAGAAAATATGGATAAATCCTAAGTTTTATCAAGTAGCATCACAAATATAATAACACATGTGATAATTAATATACCTTCACTGTATTCCATGTAATAATGGGGTTGACTCTCTGCTGTGGTAGATGGCTAGCTCGTAGTGCTAGGAAAGCTTGTATAGCGCTAATAAAATATAAGTGAATATTTAGAAAAATTCACATAAATAAATAAATAAACAAACAAATAAATATACACATTCATATTTAGAACAATCTCACTTACGTGTCAATACACTTCTTCAAATCCGGGTATGTTGTCCAATCATTTCCTAACGAATCCAGATAATACACCATTGCTCTGCTAGGATTAATTGCGACCAACAACCAATGTCCACTGTAAGATTAAACAAGTGTTAGATGGAAACTTTCTACACGACGTCAAAATACAAAAAAAACTATAATAGATGAATTTAGAATGAAAATCTAACCCAGTATTAAACGGTAAAAAGAACAACTTTTCCGTTTCTTGGTTGTCCATAAAGACGTCGCGTATATACGCCAGGACCTCATCTGGTTTATTGATTATTAAGGTTAAGTTGACAGACGTCGGGCATAGGAATGCAAATCTTTGCTGCAATCCGTGTGGGCGCATAACTCTGTCATACAGAAACCTTAAATAAAAACATCATTAACATTAGACTATTCATTTGAAACATAAAGTAAATAAGTTGTTCAATTAATATACCAAAGTAGATCGGATATATACCTCACGTATGTATTGACAACAGTGCCGCCCAATTCTTCATGATTGAAAACTTGCTCAAAGTCTTCATTACTAATAATTTGGTCATCTTCAAAGCCATAGATACCTTTCTCCATATGTATAAGACGAACACCTCCGGTGATAATATCTGTCACTTGTAGATACGTCTGGAGGCACGACCTAAACTTGGAGATAGGTTGTTTTCTACCCCTGCTCTTCTTAGCACCAACATTTTTTTGCATTGAAATGTTGCTAATCTGTTTACCAGGCAGCTATATATCATATAATTTGTTAGATGAAGTATAAGATATCCAATTTAACATTTTCTATGCATAAATATCATATAATTGTGATGTACCTATTTTTTTGAAACAACGGACTCGGTATGCTCCGGAATCCGCTTATCCTTTGTTTTGGATTTTGTTGGAGTCTAAATAACATTACCATGTAAAAAATGAAAATAAAATGCTCGTAAAATATTTGAATCTACACATTAAGGTTAACAAAGGTTTATAACGGTTTTAAGCATACCTCATATCCTACGAGTATGAGGTTTGACGGCCATGCAACATACGACCCTGTAGCATCTCGCACCAATGTTACATCCGAATCATCGTCAGGATAGGGTAATGGTGCTTCCTCCTCTATAGCAATATCAACTGATACTTTCAAACTTCCAGTAGGGAGGGATTTATTGTGAAGTAATTGTACCCCATTGTTATACACTTTTCCCTTTGCAACATTTCGATAAGTTGGTGAAGATAAGAAGAGCTGACATTGGGAAACGCCCTAAAACCAAAAATAAATATGCCATTGTTAATGTGTATATATGTCATTTAAATAATTTAAGCTACTAATTTAATTTCATAAATATATATATAAATACCTCTGGAATAATCGGATGAAAGCTGTAGTTGATACTATCTTTCTCCGATCCATCTCTAACACATGAAGTGTTATCCCTTTCTTTTTCCTTTCGTAATTCCCGAACCTCAGCTTCTAGTGCTTCCAATTTAGCTTGAAGTTCTGCATTACTAGCAACCTTTCCCTTTTTAATATTCAAGGAGGTCGGGGTGATCCCAAATGCCTTACCCCTCACCCGACCAGAATACTCAGGGACATCTAATGCCCGACTAAGTATGCTCCTGGTATCGTCTGGAGATACAGACTGAGATAACGCCTCCTGAAAATCAGATGAATATCGAATATTTATCAAATATTTGTTAATAAAGTTTTGATTTAATTAAAGAAATATTGTTATACTTACATATTTAGATGGATTTAAACGTTACCCATTCTTGTGGTGAAATCAAACTTGCATATTTAGATGGATACTCTCCATCAACAAAGTTATCGTCAGCATCCCTAAGATAGGTGCGGTTTAAATATGTCCTAAACCCTCTTAGGAGCTTCCCTGCCAATCTCATCAAAAAAGCTTTTCTTTCTTCCTCGACGTTGAAGCACCTCTAAAAAAACCATACACATTGGTTAGTACAAATAATTTGAAGGACATAATTAGTTGGCATAATTAAAGACATAATTATGGTACCTTTATCTCATTCCAAATTTTTTCTTTAGTTTCCTTCAACTGTTTGGATCTCCAATCATCACAAGTAATAGGAACCGCATTCCTTACAAGTGCACCAATGAAACTTGTCAAAGTATGACCGTTAGGCTCAATAAGTGTATTCTGGGCGCTCCAATGCACATTATAAGTGATGCCTTGATCTCTAGCACGGATCACTCTCTTCATAATGGTTATTCCTCTTCTAATCTCTGCTTCCATAGATCTGTTACTTCCAACCTGAATATCGGGATCATCATCATGTAGGTGATCATCATCATGTGGGTGATCATCATCATGTGGGTGTTCATCATCATGTGGGTGATCATTGTTAGTAGCCATCTAACCTGTAATAAATAAATCAAGGATATCAAATATAATATATAACAAATATAATAAAGAAATCAAGGATATCAAATACAACAAATATGACATAATATATAACAAATATAAGAAAGAAATCAAGTATATAACAAATTTTACCTCTTTAGCTATAATGGCTAAAGAGTTGGATATGTTTTAAAATAAAAGTTTTTTAGAAGATTTAATAAAACTAAACTAAACTATTTAGAAGATGTTTTAAACAAAACTTCATTAAACAAAACTTCATTAAACTAAACTTCATTAAACTAAACTATTTAGAAGATGTTTTAAACAAAACTTCATTAAACTAAACTAAACTAAACTAAACTAAACTAAACGATTTAACAAATATAATAAAATATGTTTTAAACAAAAATACTTGGAGTTAGCTCACTAAAACTAACCTAAACTAGCATGTTAACAATTCAAATTCCAACAACAGTCCAACTAATTTCGACCTAAACAATAACTTCATTAACAAAACTCATCAAACATACTCATCAAACATACACATTCACTACAAAACTTCATTAACAAATCTTCATTAACAAAACTCATTAACAAACTCATCAAATATACTCATTCACTACAAAACTTCATTAACAAAACTTCAAACATACTCATTCACTACAAAACTTCATTAATAAAACAGTCCAACATAACTTCATTAACAAAACTCATCAAAGAGCAGAAAGAACGAAAACTCATTTTCATTAACTTCATTAACAAAACTCATTTTCATTAACTTCATTAACAAAACACAACAACGACGTACCTTTAACGACGGTAACAACGGCAATGCAAGAACGAAATGTATCAAAGAGCAGAAACGGACGTACGACGGCAATGAGCAGAAACGAACGACGACGGAAATGAGCAGAAACGGACGGACGACAAGGTTTTTCGGTGAAGGTTTGCGGTTGACGGACGGTTGACGGTGAAGGTTTTTCGGTGAAGGGTTTTGAGCTCGGTTCGCATGCAGGGGAGAAGAAATAGCGGAAATATGAAAATGAATACTGACTATTCATATATTTTAATTTTATTAGACCTTAGACAGCGCTTTTAATAAAAGCGCTTTCTAAGCCGGACCTTAGACAGCGCTTTTGAAAGCGCTTTCAAAGGTTGGCCTTAGACAGCGCTTTTGATTTTATTTTTTTTAATTTTTAAGACCTTAGAAAGCACTTTTAACTAAAGCGCTGTCTAATATTTTCCATTAAATTTTTTTTTAAAATTTATAAGACCTTATAAAGTGCTTTTGACCAAAGCGCTGTCTAAGGTCTTATATTTTTTTGCGCTTTTACTTTTATAAATGGCTAGTTTCCTTGTTTTTAACTTATAGCAGCGCTTTTGTATTAAAGCGCTGTCTAAGGTGCGATGTTATAACTTACTTTTGTTGTAGTGAATCATTTTTAAGGATGCAGTGGGTGCTTCTAAGAGACTGTTACAGGATATCCAACTATTTTCTTGGAAATGGAAGAGGAGGAAGAAGGAGGTTGTTGGCAGCTTGTACGACTAGCACAAGTCACACTTGGATTTCATTTGATATTCTTGGTTTTTGGTTTGTATGTTATTCTGCAGTGGTATGATATTCATACTGTTTTCTTTTCTGGTTCAGTTAGTTTCTGAACTTTATCTGTGTTTCTATAGGCCTTGTATATGTGGTGGGCTTGTAGTTTCATAGTTTATTTTCATTTGTACTTGGTCTACTTTTGACCCCATGAATGAAGTTGAGTATTAAAAAGAAAAAAGAAGCACATTCTTTATATAATTTTGTGCATGTACTGTCATAAACTAAGAAGCACACTAATAATTTCCTTTACATATTACATTCTTTACATATTTAACTTTAATACTCCTTTACATATTAATTTCCTATACTTTCAAACAATTTTCTATAAGCTTCAATATAATTTCCTTCACATATTAATTTCCTGTACTTTTAAACAATTTTCTATAAGCTTCAATATAATTTCCTTGACTTTGGCTTCATTACAAAACATAATTGACTGCATTTTAGCATCATGTGTTAGAATCACTACGCCAAAATTGATCTTTTGTATCGCCTAATTTAATGGCACTTTTAAAGAAAGTGCTATTAAAAAGGGAACACAAACATCTATAATAACACTTTATAGTCGGGCGCTATTATATGATGCAAACAATGTAATTTTGATAGCACTTTGTTAAAAACCGCTATTAATAAATTTCACTAAAATAGCGCTTTTCTTTAAAGTGCTATTAAAAGTTTAAGTTGAAATCTATAATAGCGCTTTGATTATAAGTGCTATTATAGGTTATTAACAAAATCAAAAAGAAAAATAACACGGAAGTTTGATAGCAGTTTTATGCAAAACGCTAATAAAAGGGTATTTCTATAATAGCGCTTTGATAAAAAGCGCTATCATAAAGAATTTCACAAAATAATGCACCATAAAGTCACGTGTTCGATCCATGCAGATGACGTTTAGATTTTATTGTAACACACAATATTCTAAATGATATATATTTTTTTAAATATAATAAAAAAATGGCATACTAGTACTTATTTTTTTTATTATTCTTTGTAACACAGTTATCTCACTTTTTTACTCACCTTCACCTTTGACATCATCGAACTGCTTTGTGAGGGCACCAAGAGACCACTACGTCTCGACAAGTCTACCACCGTGAGATCTGGTACACACAATCTCAACGGCTTCCACATCAAAGCTATGGGTTTCATTTTCCTTCTGGTAAGTATTTCTACGATATCAAATCTCAATTGAAATTAGTATTTGAAACTCACAAGTTTTCTCAAATTAGGGTTTTTGAATAAACAAAAATTAAGAGTCAGTTAGCGTCTTGATTCAATTTTATATGTTTTGGTGGTGTTGAAGGTTGGCAGTTAGGAGGGTGCATGAGTCGTTTTTAAGGGTCAATGTTTTGGTGTTATGATGGGGTTATTTAAGGCCTCGTGTCTCTTAGTTTCTCGGGCTTGGTTTAATGGGGTTTTATATGTTCTCTATACCTCTGAAGCTTCTTAATCTCCTTTTTCAGGTCTGCCTCGAATTTCTCTATTCGATTTGCATTGTCTGTGTCGTGAACCTTTTTCCAGATACTGTCAAATACTTCAATACCTTCCTGAACCTTCTTGAGAACACGATCTATCTCTCCTTGAAGCTTTCGACTCGCATCCATTTGATTAAGATTTTATTAATTTCATACAATTCTTGAATGGTAATTGATCATAGAAAACTCAATTGGTATTTTCTAACTCTGTCGATTATGATTCTGGGGTTTGTTTCTACTATGACACACAGGCTTGGAAGACGACACGAAGACTCTAGAAGATCTTGTTCCAATTCCAACTGGTCTTGCAAAGGTGGCACCTTGTCTCAGCTTGAAGAGTCCTTGGACAACATTGACATCACAGTCAGCGTCATCGCAAACATCTGAGCAAGCTGACGAGACAGCGTCTCAAGATAGCAATTCTGACACTGGAAAAAAATTCACCTCCTAAAAATGGTGGAATCAACTCTTCTGCTATAAAACCTACCAAGAACAATGACACTCCTGCTTTGGTGAATGTTTCAGGTATTAACTTATCCAATTCTTCGGTTGCGGCGGTCCTTTCTGTCTCAAATTTTGTTTGAAATGTCTAATATATTAACAACTTCCCTAGCCATAGGAGGCCTGGAAGTCCCTTTCTGAATCAGAATGATTTGGGGCAGCTACGTGGAAGAACTGAAATAGCGCCTGATCAAAGATAAAAGTTTTTGCAGAAGCTTTAGCAAGTGCAACAACAAGGGCCCAATACCCTTCTTGGGACTTCTCTGATTCTGAACCCTCGCTTCATGGAACTGTTCATACCACCAATTTGTCAGTACATGATAATTCTAGAAGTCCCTCTGAAAGCTCCAATAGTTGTAAGAAAAAGTTTACTGAGCAATGAGGCACCCAATGGGATGTCTTTCGTAGACAGTATGTGCCAAAGCTCATAGAATACATTAAAAGACACAATGATGAACTTACTTATACCTATGACTTTCACAAGAAGGCAAGTTCACTGTTAGACAATTCCTTGGAAGAATTTTGGAGTTAATGATTATTGACATTTTCTTGTCTGCAGATGGTTCATCCAATTCTAGATCAGAGCATTTTTCTTGACAGTACTCACAAAGTGAGATTGAAGGAGGAGTTTAGTAAGTACTTGTTCTTCTATGTGTTTGATCATCTAATACACTTTACAGTCCTATATAACTTAATTAACTCCCTTGCCACTATTACCAAAGATTGAACCATGGACTTTCAAGCAACATGTTGGAGAAGCTGTCATCATTCCTGCTGGTTGTCCATACCAGATAAGGAATTCTAATGTCTTGTGCTTTTAGATGAATACTCTCTCTGTATCTCTAGTTAGTTTGGAAAAACAGAAACCTAAATAAAGTTATAGTTATTGTACTTGATATCTTTCATACTTTGTCTTTACATCTGAAAATTCCTTTTGCAAATGATTTATCATGAATATATTTAGCAATCAATACTTACATTCGATGTAGAAAGTAGAAAGGCAGATTGATGTTCATAACAAATATTTATCATCTTACTTACCTTATGATTGTGGAAGAATTCTCATTATTGGTCTATGTAGCCCTTTAAATCTATAAACTTTGTGAAAGCATACCAATTTTTGTTTCTTGATCTGCAGTGTTGTGTCCATGCGGTATTGGAATTTGTGTCCCATGAAAATGTAACTGAGTGTATCCAGTTGATTGATGAAGTTAGACAGTTACCTGAAGACCATAAAGCAAAAGTAGACAAGCTGGAGGTAATTTTTGTAATAGTGTGGTTTATAAATTCACATTATTCTTGTAGGTGTATTACATAGAATTGATAAGACTTGCTTTGTATTTTCTAAAATAGGTGAAGAAAATGGCACTACAAATCATGAGTACAGCAACTAAAGAAATATGCCAGCTTACATGTAAAACAGTGCTATTAAAATTTGTTTTTGGCGTAGTGAGTGCTTATTTAAGCTGTTAGCTCAATTTCACCCTAAAAAGTTATATATATTTTAGCTTGGTTCGACTGTTAACTGACAGTTAGATCATCAATCCTTTCGAGTCGATCTGGACGCGTAAGAAGTTCGACATATTAGGCCAGAAGTGGAAAAGAGAAACCAAGCGCACGGGTTTGGCTCGTTCCACCGCTATCGAGAAGAGGAAGAAGACGCTTCTTAAGGAGTATGAGCAGAGTACCAAATCTTCACAGTTTGTTGATAAGCGAATCGTCGAGAATAAAGAATCGATTGATGATTTTGGAAAAGCTATGATGAGATCACAGCGAGAACGTCAGGTAGTACTTTGTTTACCATTGATGTTTAGTGTTTGTTTTGAAATTTTTGTGAATTAATGAATGTTTTTTGGGTGCTGAAATTGTAGTTGAATGTGAAGTCAAGTAAGAAAAGCAAGTATAACTTTTAATGAATGTTTATTTTGCTTCTAATGACAGACAGATCTTCTAGTTGCAGCAACCAAAACTGGAAAGATTATCAACATCAAGAAGGGCCAGTTCTGCGCTCCTTCTATTAGTATTTCCAATTTCATTCCTTACAAATTTAACAATAACCTCAGCTTCATAATGAATGTTCCCTGTTCTTAGCATTATTATTTATATGATTCTTAATTTTCATTCATATAGGTCCTGGCAAATTCCGCGGAAAAGGTTCGGTTAGCTGGAAATCCTTATGTGATGGTTTGTGAGAGAGGAACAATGTTTGGCTACAGTGACTTGATAACATATTTTTTGAGATCTTCTGTATGTTTTCAATTTCTGAAGCTTTTTACAGTATTGCATGATGTGTTTTAACTAACAAAAGACCTTAAAATGCATATAGTAACATTAGAATATAATTAGAATATAATTAAACATTCAGTAGCATTTAGAAATTTTATACATTAGTTAGTTTAAAATTTAACATATACATTTAGTTAGTTTAGAAATTCAATATATTAGTTAGTTTAGAAATTTGATGCATTAGTTAGTTTAGAATATATACACAGTTTAGATTAGAAGATAATATTTCAGTTAGAGATTGATATAATAGCTTTAGTTTTTTAGGTTGCCTTGATTTTCCTAGTGTCTTTTCTCTACTCTAATATTATCAGTACTGTCTCTTTGGCTATTACTCCTATTGTTTGCTTTAGATTTTCCCGGCATCTAAGGATTCGGTTGGAGCATCATCGAGACAACAAGTGTTTGGTCGTGGCAGGCTTGCTATGTGTTTTCTGCCTTCCGAGTTTTGGTTTTGCAGCTTCTAGCCCTGGCAGCATTAGTGCAGGCCTGGGGAGCTCAGATTCTGTTGTCTGAGGATATGGTTTATCACAGTTTTGTCGTCAATTTGTTGGTTGGGTGGCGGTGGACCGTGTTCGTGGAGTTGTGTAGTTGTAGAATTCAACCCCCTAAAACATAAATAGAAGAGAAGCAGATGAGAACAAAGTCTGGCCTAATCTCAAACTGAAGTTGACACTTGTGCCAACAGAGCCAGATAATTCATTCATGTAACTTATTCTATAATGTTCTAAAATTCTAAACTATATATAACTCTATTATTGTTCCTTCCTATTCCCTTTGTAATATGCTATTATCATACCACCTAGTATTGTCATCTAACCTTAGCTAAATCTATTTTGAATACACACAAACATTGTTGGCATCAGTTGATCCTTAACACTTCTTTTCCAAGAAGAAACTTCATGAATGAATATTTTTGGCTAGGTGGAAGCTTGGTATAACTGCAAAAGCTTTTGCTAGCAATAATGCAGTTTCCTTAATTATCACAAATGAGTTACTGTTTTTTCGGTGGCATGTCCTTAGCACAGCCGCTAAATATATCAGATTTCTGTGACAATACTTTGTAGGTAGATTTGGATAACAGCAATGTTTTTAGGTGTTGTGGTGTTAGTGTCAGGTTTGTGTTTGGGGTGTCAGTGTTTCCTAGGTAGAAAGAGATTAAAATAATTTTGATATTTGAAAAATTAGTTATATTCTAAACTGTTTGGCTCTGACATAATGATTTGATGATTGTGTTATGTTAGGTATGCGTCGCCTTATTGTTGATCTCTTGCAGCAAATAGAATTCAGGTGGCATGGAGATACAGGAAGAAGCTTCTAAGTAGCTCTCATACCAGACAAAATAATTATCAAGCATTGAACGAATAAGCTTGTTGTACTGTACTCTAATGTATGGAATCTCTAGTCCTTGTACTCTAATGTATGGAATCTCTAGTCCTTGTACCTGATTGTATTTTATTCATTTAATCGGAATATTCTTTTGAACACATATTATGAATCCTCATGTACACAAATAATGGTATCCTTGTA
This sequence comes from Lathyrus tuberosus, assembly GCA_022829125.1. Classification (NCBI taxonomy): domain Eukaryota; kingdom Viridiplantae; phylum Streptophyta; class Magnoliopsida; order Fabales; family Fabaceae; genus Lathyrus; species Lathyrus tuberosus. The sequence goes on from JALAZF010000031.1 coordinate 6,417,971, forward strand.
GGTGATCTTCTTATTTTTGGCTATCCCGCGTCACTATCAAGAATTCGTCCACTGAAAATTGAAGGCGTGGTTCGTAATTGGTGGCGGTGCAGGTAAGTTTGCATTGAGTGATTAGTTTGATCTTGTGACAAAGAAACTAGTTGGCCGTTGTTTGATTTTCTGTTCTAGTAGAACCTTCTGTGGTATCTCATTACTGGTATTTTGTTTGTCTTGAATTTGTTTACGCCATCATTCGCTATGAATTCGATTAATGATGCTGATTTCGTATTGAATGCCGCACATATTTGTTGTTTACGATTTGGAAATATTGGGCGGTAATGACTTATGCAACATAGACTCTGATTTCATAGTTGGTAACTTTGAAACACTTTTTTCTAACCTTTTTTATGTATTGTAGGATATCTTGTTGAACCTTGGTGCCTTCAGATGGTTTTTGTGCAAAGGAGAAGCAGTGGATAGCCTCCTCAGAATCAATGCTGGCAGGTGGCTGCAATGTGTCATAATGGATATCATACGATAGTTCGCGAGTGCCGGATTGCTCAGTTAACAGAATGGAGCAGGTGAGCCAACTAATGCATAGATACATCTGGCAAAAACTGCTAATGAGCATGTATAACTTGTAATCAGAAGAAAAGTCCACGTTGTGTATTTTTACTAACTTGTTCATAATTATGTTCAGCCAAAATATCCTATTGTAGCACGTTAGAATAGGAAGCTGCCAGAAAGTTATTTAGAATGGGAAGTTAGAATCAAATGAAAGTTCTGTTTCTCATGAATTGTGTGAATGTTGAGCAGCATTTTTGTAGCTACATGGAATGTAGCTGGAAGATCCCCACCAAGTAATTTGAATGTAGATAATTGGCTTCATTCTTCACCACCAGCTGACATTTATGTTCTTGGGTAAGAACTGTTGCTTGTCAGTATATATACATAATTATATAGTCTTTTAATTGAAGTTGACATTAACTTTTCGGTTAAATATGTTCAGTCTCGATAATTATCTTGAATTTTGCTTTTAGTCAATCTCTACAAATTACAAAAAAAATGAATGTGTAAGGCTTAACTGTTTTACCAATGATATATTTTTCTATTCTATCTGTTTCTTACAGATTTCAAGAGGTAGTTCCATTGAATGCCGGTAATATCCTAGGGGAAGAGGTCAATGGCCCTGCTAAAAAATGGCTGGCTCTTATCAGAAAGACTATAACCAATCTTCCTGGAACAAGTGGAAGTAGTGGATGTTATACTCTATCTCCAATTCCTCGGCCAGTTGTAGAGCTGAATGCAGATTTCGAGGGTTCAGCTAGTTGTAGAGCTGAATGCAGATATCGAGCTGAATGCGACCGTGTAATTCTCGGGCTGAATGCGACCGTGTAATTCCTCAGCCAGTTGTAGAGCTGAATGCGACCGTGTAATTTTCGGTAACAGGCCTAGTGACTTTGATCCTAGTTTAAGATGGGGTTATAGGCCTAGAAGTATAGAATAAAACAAATTTAATATTTTTAAGTGAGGATTCAAAGTCTTTCTTTAGACTACATGTATTATTTTGCTAAATATTTTTTTGAGAAATAAATTTCATCATTTTTATTTACTTGATTTTCCTGGACATTGTGTGTGTGTTTGTGTGTGTGTGTGTGTGTGTGTGTGTGTGTGTGTATATATATATATATATATATATATATATATATATATATATATATATATTTGTGTAAAAAAAAGTGTATTACAATAGCATTTGTAGAGAGAGTGCTATCAATGAAACATTATATAATAGCACTTTTATGAAAAGCGCTATCAAACATGTGCCTTATAATAGAACTTTTATGAAAAAGCGCTATCAAACATGTGTCTTATAATAGCATTTTGTTTGGAAGTGCTATCAAAATCAAATCAAAATAAGTATTATAATAGCACTTTTCGAAAAATGCTATTGAATACCGGTACTATAATAGCACTTTTGGAAAAGCGCTATTAATTATCAGTACTATAATAGCGCTTTTAAAGTGCTATCAAACGAAAATATTTACAATAGCACCGTGGTTAATAGCACTTTTAAGCACTATCAAAAACCAAAAAAAGCGCTATTAAATAACTTTGCCATTGACGTCGTTCATCCGCCATTGACGTCGTTCATCCGCCATTGCCGTCGTTCATTCTCGGTTACAGTCGTTTTGCTGCCGTCGTTCATTGTCGCGACTTCACTGCTGCCGTCGTTCTGCTGCCGTCGTGCTTCATTGTCGTGATGAAGAAGAGGTACATTGTTGTTGCTGTTCTTACTTCTAACATTGTTCGTTGTTGCTGTTCTTGTCATTGTTCTTGTCATCGTTATTGTCAATCGTTCTTACATGTTGTTGTCGTTCTGTTGTTGTTATTGTTGCTTCTGTTGCTGTTATTGTTGAGAATGTGAAATTAGTAAAACAACATTGTATATGGTTGAGTGCCAATACGTGAAAAGAGTTTAATAACAAAACATAACTGATTAAACAATTAGAAAATGATTTAGATAAGTTAAAGACCAAATGCAATAGGATAATGATTTAGATAAACAATTAGAAAAGCTTAGTTGATTAAATACAAATCAGATTTTGCTATGTTTTGAATTATGATTTGTGTTATTTAGTGCTATCAGTTATAACTAATAACAAAACCTATTTCCCCTCATTCAATCTTAAATTGTACCAAGTTTTATAGGTTTTATTCACAATTGTTTTTATCAAGTAAGAATCTTTTTCATTAATAAATAAGTGAAATTTGTACTCATTTTTGCTATGTGATTCTTTTTATATTTGTCATTTAATTTTTATTTTTTTCTTTCTTACAGGTCAAATGTCTAGTAACCAGGAAGATACGCACGAGACACATGATACACATGAAGCTCAGAATGAAGCTTCGAAAGTAGAACATGAAATAAAACGAGGAAAAACCATTATGAAGTCAATCATCCGTGCTAGAGATAAAGGGACAAAATTTGATGTACATTGGAGTGACGAGAACTAACTAGTTGAGCCTAACGGTTCAATGTTGTCTTCATACATTGGTTCACTTGTCCGTCAGCACATTCCAATCACTAGTGATAATTGGAGGAGTAAATCGTTGGATGCCGGTAAAGAAAAGACATGGACTGAGATACAGGTACTTACCAAATATGATTGATGTTATTAGATTTTTGTTGACGATTAAGTCTTTAATTTACTTATACTAACAAACTTTATGTTTATATGTGTATGTTTTTTCGTAGAGGTCCTTTAACATTGAAGAAAGTCGGGAAAAGTATTGTCTTCAATTGGCCAGAAAGAGACAGAGAGGGTTTAGAGCCTTATTATCAAACAAATATCTTAGGGAAAGAGACAGAGAGGTTTAGAGCCTTATTACACCGGAAGAATGAGACATTTTTGTAGCCAAACGGAAAACTGAAGAATTCAATGTAATGTTATCTTATCATGTCTATTGATTGTATTATATATTTGTTTCATTAGTTTGTTTTGATATGACTTAAACTTTTTTATCCAGAAATTGGGTGCCATTAATCGCGAAAGAGCATCAAAACCCACGTATCCATACAGAAAAGGGCGTTTGGGATATGCACGGTTACAACAAAAATTGGTAAGTATATATTAATGCTATGATTTTATTAATTGTATTATTGTGTTATAATTGATGAACTTATTATTTAACTAAATGTGTAGTTAAAAGATTCTAAAAGTGAAGAATCATCACTTCCGGACCATGTTTTGTGGAAGGAAGCTCGTGTGGGTAAGGATGGAGCTGTTAGAGAAGATGTTCAGCATGTTTATGACGAATGTGTAAGTATAACATTATGTCTCAAAGTTAATCGAAATTTTATTAAAATATAATTAATTTTTAGTCCCCACTAATAATTTTCGATTTGTCAATGAATTTCAGGAGAATCTATCTAAATCCTTACCCACAGATGAGGATGATTGCAGGAGCATTCTTAGTCGAGTACTAAATGTTCCTGAGTATCTTGGTCGGGTGAGAGGTAAAGGATTTGGTGTGACTCCATCTTCCCTGTATAAGCAACCAAAGAGAAAAAATCCCAGCAACCAAGAAGTCATGCAAACTTTGATGGCACTACAAGCGCAAGTCCGTGAATTGCAACAGGATAAAGAGAGATATGAGGCGGAAAAGCGCGGTTCCGGTTTGAAAGATACTAGTGACAAAGCTAGTATCAATTCTCCAAATAAAATTCCCGAGGTAATTAACAGATATTTATTTTAATTAATTTAACACATTTATTTTAATTGACCTTTATACATATTAACAGTTACATATTTATGATTGCTTCAGGGCATTTCATCTTGCCAGCTGTATTTGTAGTTTTCGACTTATCGCATGGTTGGCAAGGGAAAAGTGCATAACCTTGTGGGAGTGTTACTTCACCATCAATTGATCCCTAATGGATATCTGAAAGTGTCGGTTGATATCGCTTTAGATACGGATGCGGTACTACCCATATCTGACTCGGTTTCAGAGGTTACATTGGTGCAGGATGCAATAGGTTCGTTTGTTGCATGACTGTTAACCTCATTTCCATAGGTGATGAGGTATATTGAAAACCATTACGAATCTCGTAGTATTCAAATGTCAATTCTGAACGATTATGAAAATCATTCTGAGCCATTACTTACATTTTTTTTACATGATAACGTTCGACTCCTACAAAACCCGCAGCTAAGAATAAAGGGGTTTTGCGGCAAAACGAGTCTGTTGAATCACACAGAGAGGTAGCTTTTAAGTGTTATTCTATTATCCGAATTCAAAAGTTTCATGATTTTCTACTTTACATAACTTATATGATTGTTAGTTCCTGCTCATGCTTCACAACAGACCGGCAAGAAAAAAGCTCCTACAAGGACCGTGCAGGAAAAAAGAGCTCGCTTTCAGTCGTGTCTAGAAACAGTTATAACAATGTCAGATTTGATGGATGGTGCTATTCGTCAAATAGAAATGGTCGAAGGTGTTTTTGGATTTCCGCATTCCGAGATAATCGGAAAAGAGGACATGGAGCAGATATTCAAGCATACTGAATTAGGCATCGGTGTTATGCATTCATACATCTGGTACTCCAATCAATCTATTATTTATTTAGTTGAACAATTTATTTACACATTTCAATGAAAATAGTCTAATGTTTATTATGTTTTTATTTAAGGTGCCTGTATGAAAAATTCATGCGGGGGACGGAATTGTCAAACATATTTCGTTTCTTCTCTTGCAGCCTTGTTAATGCACCGAGAATTGGTATGAATGCAATTGAAGTAAGAGACCACTTACTTGAGCGATTTATGGCCAGCAACACAGAAAGTCTGTTTCTTTTACCGTATAATACTGGAAACGGGCAAGATTTTCATTCTAATTTCATTCTAATCTTTAATTTGTATCTTTTGCGTAGAAATTATCCATCTAAACTTTTTTTATATTTTACAGTGGACACTGGTTGTTGGTTGCCATTAATCCTATAACAGAAATGGTCTATTATCTTAATTCATTGGATACTGATTGGTCCACATATCAGAATATGAAGGATGTGGTTGACACGTAGGTGAGATTGTTCGAAATATTCGTGTGTATTTGTATATTTAATTATTTATGTGACATTGTTCTAAGTTTACGTTTTTCTTTTATAGAGCTATACTACTATACCGTGCACAAAGAGAGACTCGAGTAGCACGGGCTAGAGCAACCAATATTACATGGGTCAAAGTGGAGGTATATTAATTTTCACAATATTGCTTATTAGTGATGCTACTTGATAACACAAAACATCTATATATTATTTCTTATTTGTTTGTCTATGTGTAATGCCCTCATCAGTGTAATGGCATAGACTGCGGGTAATTCGTTTTGAGGTTCATGAGAGAAATCTTTCAAATGGGACAATTGGAGATTCCTATTACGGTATGCATGGTTTTATAACTTAGGATTTATTTTAATATTTATCAGATATGTCATATAATTTATTATTTTTAACTAAATAATGCGTATTTTTTTTTGTTATGTAGTATTTCGATGATATGGCGTGTCTTTATTAAACGAGGAAACAATTGCAAGATACTAAGGAGGAATTGTGCGAATTCTTTATTGCATGAAGAATTCTTTCTTGAATGTATAGTTTTGTGAATGTAAATTCTAGTTTATTGAAATGTAAATTCTATACAGGTTTGAAACCATACAATAGAATTTGTGCGAATTCTGCATGTAAATTCTAGTTTATTGAAATGTACAATTTCTATACAGGTTTGAAACCATACAATATAAGAAATTGTGTGAATTCTGCATTAATGTAAATTCTAGTTTTCAAATAGAATTTGTTAATGGAAATGCGTATCCATACTGCTTTATTGAAATGTGAATTATACAGGTTTATGGAAATGTGAATTATACAGGTTTCTGCATAAAAAATGGTTAAAATGGGATTTTTTTTAAAAATCTTCAAAATTATACATAGACAAAAGACAACGCTTTTGAGAAAAAAGCGTTGTCTAAAGGTATAGGAAAAAACGCTTTTAAGGAAAAATCACTCTCTAAAGGTATATAAAAAAATCTAAAATTTTATACGTATACATTAGACAGCGCTTTGAAAAGCGCTGTCTAAAGTCCCCCATTAGAGAGGGCTTTTAAGGAAAAAGCGCTCTCTAAAGGTATATAAAAAATCATTATACGTATGCATTAGACTGCGCTTTCAAAAGTGCTGTCTAAAGTCCGCCTTTATAGAGCGCTTTTGAAGAAAAATGCGCTCTCTAAAGTATATAAAAAAATTCTTTAAAATTTTAAAAGTATATATTAGACAGCGCTGTCTAAAGTCCCCATTTTAGAGAGCATTTTTTCATAAATAAAAAAGCAATGTCTTTACCTACGACAGCGCAGCCTTAGACAGCGCTTTTAAGCGCTGTCATAGGCCAAAAAAAGCGCCCTATTTTCCCTTGTTTAACGTAGTGGAATGATTTGGCTCATCTTGCTATGCACTCTAATAATCAAGGTATTTTTAGCAAGTTGTGTTGGAAAGTTGGTAATGGAGACCCTTTTTTGGCAGTCAAGATGGACTGGTGGCAATGCCCTGTTTATCCAATTTCCCTCCTTATTCAGCTCATCTCTAAATCAGGATATTTTGGTGAAGGACTGTGGCTGCTGGTTTGATAATATTTGGAGGTGGGATATCATTGGTAGGAATGTGGTTTGGACTGGAGAAGATGATGGTTTAGTTAGGGAATTACAACAAGTCTTAGAAGAGGTTAGATTGCACAGCCAGGAGGAGGATGTGGTTTTGTGGCCTAGGAATACTAACAATTCCTTCAGTGTTAAGGAATGTTATAAACAATGGAATCAAAGAGGGGATGAGGTTATTTTAGACAACAATCTAAAGGAGGCCCTAGACTACCTGTGGAAGATCAAGATTCCCCTTTAAATCTTGATTTTTGACTGGAGACTCCTGTTGGACAGGCTTCCTACACGTGGAAACCTCATCAAAAGGGGCATCATCACAGACCCTCATCAATCATTGTGTGTCTTCTGTTTCAGGAATATTGAGGACATCAAGCATATCATTATCGGCTGTGGTAAAACCAAACACATGTGGAGGGGTCTTGAAGCTTGGATTGGAGTTAATCTTCCACGAGGCTTTAGTTGTATTGACATGTTCTAAGCTTAGGCCAAAGCTGATGGGATTGATTCCTCAATTGCATTCTTATGGTTGACATCCTGTTGGTGCATTTGGAAAACAAGAAATGAAATCATTTTTAAGGATGCAGTGGGTGATTCGAAGAGACTGTTATAGGATATCCAACTGTTTTCTTGGAATTGGAAGAGGAGGAAGAAGGAGGTTGTTGGCAGCTTGTACGACTGGCACAAATCACACTTGGATTTCATTTGATATTCTTGGTTTTTGGTTTGTATGTTGTTCTGCAGTGGTATGATATTCATACTGTTTTCTTTTCTGGTTCAGTTAGTTTCTAAACTTTATCTGTGTTTCTATAGGCCTTGTATATGTGGTGGGCTTGTAGTTTCATAGTTTATTTTCATTTGTACTTGGTCTACTTTTGACCCCATGAATGAAGTTGAGTATTAAAAAGAAAAAAGAAGCACATTCTTTATATAATTTTGTGCATGTACTGTCATAAACTAAGAAGCACACTAATAATTTCCTTTACATATTACATTCTTTACATATTTAACTTTAATACTCCTTTACATATTAATTTCCTATACTTTCAAACAATTTTCTATAAGCTTTAATATAATTTCCTTCACATATTAATTTCCTGTACTTTCAAACAATTTTCTATAAGCTTCAATATAATTTCCTTCACTTTGGCTTCATTACAAAACATAATTGACTGCATTTTAGCATCATGTGTTAGAATTTTTGGATTACAAATGTAATATTAAATGTGTTAGGACCATTATTTAATGAGTTAAAACTGTAGTGGTCTAATTAATATTAAGGGCCCGTTTGTTTTGGTTTTTTTTAAAAATGATTTTTATAGTGTAACATAATTTTGTAGAAAAAAATTTTACAAAGAAACTTTTCATAAAAGCTTCAAATGAAAATTTGGTTTGAATAGTTATTCTTAAAATGTTATTTTAGGTATTTCATCATTTTATCGAAACTTTTGTTGGATATCAAAATTTCAAAAAATCACTTAATTTTGAAGCTATTTCAAATAGCTTTTCATGAAAATCATTTTTGAAATACAACTTTTTGAAAAAATTGTGATTTTGACTATGTTTTGATCTTCAATAATGTATATTAATGTTATAGAATGTCAAAATTAGTCTTTTAATTTATAAAAAACAAATTTAAAAAAACTTGTATTATTTTGAAAAACGTTTTTGTAGAATCCATTTTCAAAAATACAAAGAAAAAATCCATTTTTCTAAAGCTGAAACAAACTGGCCCTAAATATGTGACTAAAATCATAAATGTCATAAAATATGAGATTATTGTGTAGATACTATAAGACAATTTATATCTAATTTGATGAGTGGCCAAATTAGAATATTGAAAACTAAGAGGAGATTCAATGATCCATAAGAAACTCTACAAATGGAAGATCACATACTCGATAACCTTCAACTATTTCCAATGGCAAATTCAGGCCGCTTCCGCTTTCATTCTCATAATTGTATTTGGTATAGGTTTAAGGGATATGAGACAATCACATATTTGACTTATAGAAATTTGTTTAGAGTTTTGTTCTTAATTCCTATATCGATAGAGAGCATAAGGTTATGAATAGATCTGACATAACAAATCAACATCATGCAATGTCATAATACTAAACAACACTAGTTACGTAACAGCGACCACAGTCACGACGAAATGAGACTGCGGTGGTGAGGATGATGGTGACGGCGAAAACCATGGCACATTTCATCCACAGTGTTATCAAATTAATAGATGCCGCATTTCATCCGCATTATTATCAAATTAATAGATGCCACATTCATTCCATCAGATCTTGAGGTATATCTATTTACGAATCTGTTTTATTATCTATTATCTTTTAAATAACTTATATTTTTGAATAATGCCATAATTTCTTTTTAAACATTTAATTAATTGTTTTACAACTTACATAGTCCACCCGTCTCCATTTTAAATTGTGATGTAGAACACCATCGATATTAATTGTTTCTTTAGTCTATAATATTAAAAAAAATCGTACGTATCTCTATTTTAAAATGAGTGAAATATAATAAAATTATAAAAATTATTACACTTTCAACAAACTAATCTCTAAGAGTAACGTGGGTATTATTAATTGTTATTAATTAGAAGGTAATAATCAGCCAATTTAATATTAAAATGTCAAAATAACAAACCAATTTTATAATAAAGGTCATCAAAATTGAAATGAATTTTACATCAAGCAACTTAAAACAGTAAAGGACTTCGTCTTAAAAATAAACTTATTAGTGTGTTTCTCGCCATCATAAATACAAATTGTAATACTACTCTAAGATTAACGTGCATATTATTGATTATTATTAATGAGAGGGTATAATCAGCCAATTTTATATTAAAATGTCAAAATAACATTCACTTTAAAAGAAATTTTAATAAATATATTGCACTCTCTTGTTAATATGTACATTCAAAATAAAGGTCATCAAAATTGAAATCAATTCTACATAAGAAGCACAAAACATTGCTTTATATTTTCCTAATACTCCCTCCGTCCCAAATTATAAGACGTTTTTGGTTTTTCACACAAATTAAGAAACTTAATTATTACTTTATGAGAAAGACAAATTATATATAACTTTACAGTAATGTCCCTCATAATTATATAGGAGAGAGAAATTAAAAGAGTTGCAAGAATAAATAATAATAAATATTTGAGGGTATATTGGGAAAGATGTCATTTATATTGCATTGGGAATGTAAGGTGACTTATAATTTGGGACAATTTTTTTTGGCAAAGTGACTTATAATTTGGGACGGAGGGAGTAACTGTTAAAGCCCCATACTCTGACAACACCATCCGTGTATCCACTGAAAAGGGTGGTTCCATCAGCACTCCAGTTTAAACTTGTACAGTGGATAACCTTGTCGATAGAGCTACCACCGGCGGTGGTAGTACTCTCAGCTTCAGACCTGAGGTCAATCTTCAAATCGTCAACAATTGTCTCGCTCTCCAAATCCCAGATCATGATGCTGGACTCGGTTGCATCACAGACCCAGTACCTATTAGGATAGAAACACAAAGCATGAATAATAGAACCTGTTTCAAAAGAGAAAAGTCTCTTTCCCTTGGACTCAATTTCCCAGACAATGATAACTCCATCTCTGCCACCACTAGCCAAGAGAGAGCAGTCAGGTGAAACAGCAAGAGTGTTTACATATCTAGAATGTCCACAAAGAGTGTATATCAGCTTGCCATCGCTCAGACGCCAAACCTTCACAGTTCTATCCCATGAAGCTGAAACTATGATTGGTCGCAGATTGCTGGGGCTGATTCGAACACAGCTAATCCAATCAGCATGAGCATCGTCAATGGTGTATTCGCACTCACCGAGAGTGTTCCACAGTCTGATCGCGCCGTCACGACAACCAGACACTATATGACAGTGGTCCTTTGAGAGATCAACAGAGAGAACATCTTTGGTGTGACCGACAAATTGGTGTAAGGAAGTTCCGGTGTTGAGGTCCCAAAGACGGAGCTCGCGGTCCCGTGAACAGGAGACAGCGAAGAGGCGGTCGGATGAGAGAGCAACATCCTGAACAAAGTTAGAGTGACCGACGAGAGAATCGCGGGGAACACCATAGGTTTCGTCCTCCTTGGTTAGATCCCAGATGATGATTGATTTGTCGCGGGAAGAAGTGAGGATCATATCGGAGTTGTCAATCGGAGTGGCAATGGCGGTAACAACGTCTGTGTGAGCATGCATGGTGCCGCGAAGAACGAGCAGTTTCTCAGACATTGTTTCGTGGAACTCGGCTGCTGCTGTTAGGGTTTGGTTGTGAATTTGTGAATGTGAGAAGCATTTATTGTGAATGTCAGAAGCTTTTATAGAAATTCTCTTGGCGGCCGTTATAATTCAAATTTAAATTTTTTTTTATATTTCTTTAAAGTTTAAATTGTTACAATATGTTTTTATAGAAAAAAGAAAATAGAAATATATATTAATAAGTATAAAATAAATTTTTTCATATTTATTTTATAAAATACCTTATTTAAACAATTTTACAAAATATTTTGATTAATTATTTGAAATAAACGCCATTAAGAATTCCATATATATTAAATTAATATAGTTTGACTTATTATAATTTAAAACATAACTATATTTAAAATTGTATTTTTGATTCAAATAGTTTTATAGTTTTATTTAATATAATATATTTTCAATCTTTTTCAAAATAAATATTTCATATACCTAAATTATTATCATAAGATGCAAACTGATATTGCATCTTTGTTTAGGCCCGGCTGCCCTACAAAATCCGTCAAAAACGGAACGGTGCAGGCAGGTATAATTATGGGTGTGAATTTTAAATTTTGTTTCGTCGTACAGAAAAATTAGAGTGGAATGGATCCTTGAACATTACTCTTTAAATTTTAAAATTGAAATATATATATATATATATATATATATATATATATATATATATATATATATATATATATATATTAATATTTGTGGTTGCAAAAACTCGAACAAAATAGGGCGGGGCAAAGCGGTCTTATTATATTATGTGGATCTAAAATTTTATCCATTCTCAAAAATGCGGACATGATCGACGAGTTAGACCCCTTTGCCGTCCTTAGTTTTTATAATGAACCAGATCTAAAAGCTAGAAAAATCTAGGATTAGATAATAGAATTTAGAATCATTTATTACTTTTAGTTTTAAAAGGATATGTTGATGAGATTAAATAATAATATTTAAAATCGCCTATATATCTATAATAGTATATATTGGAATTTTCTTATTACTCCTTTTAATTTATTGTCATTTCTCTATTTTAAGGGCAATTGAGTCTTTTAACATAATTTTAACATTATAAACTATTGTAGGTTGCTAATTTCGACGCCTAGATAATTGTTTAGAACAAATTTGGAAATCTGCCAGGGTATTTCGACAAGAATATGTTTCTGATGGGAGAAAGCTAGTCGAAGGCAAATGTTACTTAAAGGAAAGCATTGGCAGATTTTTCTAAGTATTAGAGATACTTCGACAGATGGGTGATAGGTCTCGTTCGACAGATGTTTGAAATTCAAATTTAGGAGGGAGTTTCATTTTGAAATAGGACGCGTGGAATGCATCTAGTTGACGAATGCATGCAGATTGCCATTTGTCACCATTAGGAAAAATAATTGTTATTGGTAGTTATTTCGATTGTATATAAATAGGCAGTCTTAGTGTTAGATTTGTGTATGCATTTCAAAATTGTACAAGTTATTCAAATTACTTAAAGTAACCGTGTGAGAGAAACGAGTCATTATGGAAAAAATGTACGTTTGAGAAAACACCAGTTTATTACTTGCAATTCTTTATGAAATTTCAGTTTGTTTACAATACTCTTTAAAATTCTGCAAATTTTATTCTTGTCACTTTACTTTCATTTTCACCAGTCATTTACCAATTCCAAGTTCCATTTACCTTAGTTAGTCAAAAATTACAAATTGTGAAAACAATAATAAAACAATAATGAAAAGGTTAAAGTTTTACGCAAATTGTCAACATTTCTAAACGCATTATGTCCTAGGATTTGTGTGGTCGATCCTGTTAGTAAATTAATTTCACAAATTAGAAGACCAGAGGTTGTTTGCTGAATTTCAAGGCGAACAACAATATTATATTCTACTATCTTTCTTTTAACTTTTTTTTACCATTAACAAAGAATCGCTACTACAAAAAATATATACAACAACGTCATAAAGGACCGAAGTGATATATCTAAATTTAGGTGCTAACAAAATAATTTAATTTTTTAATTGAAAATTGTAAACTTATTACCACGGTTGTTTGGAACAACCGTGGTGATATCTTATACATTTTTTAGGTCTGATTCTTAGCGTCATAAAATTTATGATTTCTTCATTATTTTAGCTGCGCATTTCCTTTTTATATATTTTTAGATAAAAATAAAAGTGATAACACAAATATAAAATATTTTTTTTCATATTTATTTTACAAAATATTTTTTTTTTAAATATTTTTATTGTCTTCTAGTTATTTAAAATAAAGACCATAAAGACTTCCATATTTATTAATTTTAAATATATATATTAAAATTAAATAGAATTTGTGTTTTTATATTTTAGAATATAATTAAATTTTAATTTTAATTTTGACTGAAATAGTTTTATAAATTTATTTAATAAAATATATTTCCAACCTTTCTATTTCAAAATATATATTTCATATACCGAATTTATCAATATGTTTAGGGGCGTCAGTGGATAAGGAAAAACTAATTATATTGTCAATCCAAACCAAATCAAATTGAAGAAAAAAAAGTCGATTGTTTTTGGTTCGGATCTTAAACTGAACCAAGCCAATAAAAACCGAGGTGGTTTGATTCGGTTCTCGATTTTAGTTTTAAGAAACCGCCAACTTGATGAACTGGACCGATGGCTATAAATACCTACTTAATCTTTTATTTAGCCCATTATTAAGTCCAAATTTTGTATCGGTCAAACTCTTCTTCATCTTTATTTAGACTTTCTTCCTTTTAACAAAACATGCAGCCAAAACCAAACTGCAAACATAAAAAATAGAAACCATAAGTCTCAAAAACTTGATCTCACCAAACTGCTACTCTGACTGTCTGTCACCACTATTTCTTGCCACCTTCATTCTTATAGGTTATTCCTGTTCAAGTTGTATTCATTAATTTTAATCTATTTTATGTTACCTTTTTTTATTTCTTCTTCAACAAATTTCCTTCTAGTCTTGTTAAAAAATAATTTTGATATGTGTTTGAGTTATAAACATGTTAATTTATGTGTATTGAAACCTTTTGTTATTATTGTTGTGTTTTATTTGTTAAACTCTCAAATTTGTTACCAATCTTCTCATGCCAAGTGTCTACTCTTGTATTCGATAAAGAACTTATTTCATGATGCAACGAAAATCATGTCAATGTTTCGTATGGATTAAGAACAAATTGTAATATATTATATGAAATGTATTATTTGAAAAACATAATAGCATAAATTACACCGAAAAACATGATAGTAGAGAATACACAAATGAATATATGTTTGAAAAAAGGTGTTATAAACTGATCAATCGAACCAAACCAAACCAGATGATGATTGATTTGTCGCGGAAAGAAATGAGGATCACGTCGGAGTTATCGATTTGAGTAGCAATGGCAGTAACAACATCTGTGTGAGCACGCATGGTGCCGCGAAGAACGATCAGTTTCTCAGACATGATTGCGTGGAAGTCATCGGTGACTGCAGTTAGGGTTTGGTTGCCAATTTGTGAATGTGAGAAGCTTTTATACTGAATTTGAGAAGCTTTATTAGAAACTCTTTTGGCGGTAATGTATTCACATTACGTTACAATTTAAATTTAAAATATTTTTACATTTCCTTACATTGTTACAAAATGTTTTTATAGAATAAAGAAAAAAGAAATATATATTTGATTGTACCTGATCAGGAAGTAGATCGGTGGCCAGCAAACGTCGTGAGCTCCGCTACTCCAGTGGTGTGAGACGATGGGGGGTGTACCTGCAAGATACTCCGATGCTAAAGTCAGGAATGGAGCAAGCAAGTACAGAAGGTATTGAGAGTGAGAATTAGAATACCTGATCCTCTAGTGAAAGAGGGTATTTATATTGTGCCCCCAGCGCTGGGCCAACGGTCGTCTACACTGGGTTGGGTTTCTAGGCCCAAATGTAAATGACTGTCAGGGCATACATGGCGTAGGGAAGACCAGCACGTGGTCTTCGCCCTGGAGTAACTGTCCCTAGATCTCCGGAAAGTGGGTAGACCAACTCTTTCGGAGGTGGGTAGTCACCTGATGACGTGTCCCTGCGGGAGGAGCACGTGGAGTACCGGGGGGGGGGGGGGAGTCGTGACCTCTCCCCGGACCATGTAGTATCTGCTCGACGGTAATGTAATACCCCATATTTTATTTTGCTCTGGAAAATATTAGTTTTGATCAACTGGATTTCGATGTACTCTGAGAAATTATCTGCAAAGATAATTTGAGCAACCGATGAGCTCAGATTAGATCAAATTAATATTATCTGACTCTAAAGTGTTAGTATTTGGAGCTATAGAGACATTTGGTCATTTAGTAGTGTTACTAGCTAATTGAAATTTCTCTATATCATTTTATTTTCACACTTGTGTCAAATATAGAAACAAAGTTGGAAAGAGATAGAGAGAAGGAAGAGGAAAGAGGAGAAACCTAGAAGAAGAGCAAATAGTTTGGATCATCATCTCTTCTTCATCAAATCATTCCAACAACTTCTTCATCTTCTTCATAGGTGAGTTCTAGTTAGAACCCTAAGTGTAGAAACTTAGGTTAGAACTTTGAATAAAAATGGTGGATTTGGATTAATTGTGTTAAATGTTGTTTCTATGGTTAAAACATTAAATAGAATGCATAACATGATTGGGTTGTGTGAGAAATTGCTGAATAATGCTTGTTAATGTGATGGATCATATTTTGATTGATTTTGGTTTGAGTTTACACCATTAAAAGCATGTTTTTATGCTTCTGGTTCAGTGGTAACCGGTTACTCACTTTGAGGTAACTGGTTACATGTAGGAAAATTGGAGGTCCAGTGTGAAAAATGAACGAAGTAACCGGTTACTCACTTTGAGGTAACCGGTTACCAAAATGTGCCTCTAACTCTCATTTTGATTCTGTTTTGAACAGTGTAGCTTGAGTAACCGGTTACTCATTCTGAGGTAACCGGTTACCACTGTTGTGAATTGTGAAAAATGTTTAAAAATTCATATCTTTTGGATCGTGATTTCGATCGAGGCATGGTAATAGTCGATGGAAAGCTGTGAAAATATCCTACGTGTTAAAAGAGAAAAATATTGATTTCGATACCCAATTAAATAAATCGGAGGGAACCCAAGAATTGTATTAACTTTATGATTGAATTATTGCATGTAATTCTATTACAAAATTGTATTATGCTTGTCTAATCAATTGTTGTTAACTATGATTGAGAGAGTAATCATGTTTAAAATATGGAATATGAAGAGTGAGGAAACTTCACCATAAATCTATAGTGGAACCTAGTAAAGGGCTAGGAATTAATAGAGAACCTAGATGACGATGCTCGTGCATTCGATGTAGAAAGATGCATCTTCGCCGAGTAATGGTCTAGGAAAGAATAAGACACTAGTATGGAACATGTATGAACTCTTGTAGTTATGAGAAAAGGCGAATATGGCCTAAAGGCAAATGAGGCTTTAAGGTAAATGTGGCCTAGTAATTGTTGAATACAATCACGGTTGTATGTGGAATCATGAAATCGTAACCATTATCCTATTATATGTTATTCCATGAGTAACGAGCTCCTCTAGATTGAATGCACGATTACTTGGTAGGTTTAATTCCCGATTATAGTAAGAATGGAACCTATATGGTAAAGAGACTTGTGACGGTGTACAGACCGTGTGAAGTGACGAATTAAGGTGATAATGTGTCCCTTAGTTCTGAATCCATCTCGTATGCCAAGTAATCTACGAAGGTCCATGACTCGTTCCGACTTCTAGACGTAGAAGAGGGTGGGAGAAAGGGGGTGCCTTGACGAGGTTATCGATAAGTGATAATTTTGAGTTAACGGACTCATAAACATGTTTCCATATAGTGTGAGATTGTGAACTCAAGGTCATTTCCCTTCCCTTTTGACTTGATGACTTTAAATCAGAATCAGAGGCGTCCTTCGACGTCATGTGTAACGTAGTCTCAGTGCTCCCTAGGGAGTACGATCTGGTGATGGAGGTCGAGGAGGAAGAGGAAGTCATGGAAAGTGAAACCACAAGGCACAAACCAGTGTGCTACTATATAATGAATAAGGGATGCGTCGAAGAGCAGAACGTGTTTTTGAAAGGCCATACGACTCCATGCGAAGCCACCTTAAACCTTTATTCATAAAAGGAAAGGTGGGAAATGTGGGGGTAAATAAAATCTTAGTCGATGGAGGAGCGGAAGTAAATCTGATGCCGCACTACATGCTGAAAAAGATTAGCAAAGACGATTCAGACACCAAGCCCCACAACATGGTTTTGTCGAACTATGAGGGAAAAGTAGGAACAACAATGGGTGTGATACATGTAGATTTGACAGTCAGAACAATTACTAGGTCAACGATGTTCATGGTGATAACTTCAAAGGCAAATTACAATCTCCTATTGGGGAGAGAATGGATAAACGGCATAGGTGTCGTTCCTTCGTCAATGCATCAGAGGATAACAATCTGGCATGCTGATGGAATAGTGGAGAACATAGAGGCTGATCAGAGCTATTTTCTAGCTGATGTAAACCACGTTGATCACCGAAGTTTTGACAGAAACTTGGCCCACATTGCTCCTTGCAGTCCAGCCACATTCGACATGACGACAACTGATAATGTTTTCTGTTCGCTATACCTCCATCCCACACATAGGTTCCAATGGGATAGAGAGGTTGTTGGTGAGGCAAATTACATCTTCAGCACTGCACACATACAGCCAACTGGCTGGGGTAGCGAGTTTAGTGAAAACGAGTGAGTCACTAGCGCTCGAAAAGATCGCGGCTTATGTAGCCGAGAACAAACTCAAAGCGGCTCTAGAGGCTGAAGTGATGTACATGGCTGTCGAAGCCAATCAGGTCGAAGACGACCAACAATATCCTCACAAGGATTTGGACGAAAATCCGCTCGATGGAGAATTAGGCGAATGGCAGAATCAAAGGCTTGATGCCATTTACAACAATGAGCCTCTGGGTTTCGAGAAGGATTCATTGTCAACAGATATGAAGATGGTGGTGCAGGATCTGCTTGAAGAAATCGACTTGGGATTGGGGGCAGAAAAAAGCCAACCTACATAAGTGCAAAAGTTGATCCCCAATTCAAAGTCGAAATAGTCCGGCTGCTGAAGGAGTTTAAAGATTATTTTGCGTGGGACTATGACGAGATGCCTGGTCTGGACAGGAGCTTGGTCGAATTGCAGCTGCCCATAATGCCTAGGAGGAAGCCCGTAAATCAAACCCCAAGGCGTTTCGCCCCAGAGATCCTGTCGAAGATCAAAGAGTAAGTCGAAAGGCTTCTCAAATGTAAATTCATCCGTACGACCAGGTATGTCAAATGGATTGCTAACATAGTTCCAGTAATAAAGAAAAATGGCAAGTTAAGGGTATGCATTGATTTTCGAGACTTAAATTCAGCTACCCCAAAGGATGAGTATCCTATGCCAGTGGCGGAAATGCTTGTCGATTCTGCCGCAGGCCATGAGTACCTCAGTATGCTTGATGGGTACTCTGGCTATAACCAAATTTTTATTGCTGAGGAAGATGTTCCAAAAATGGCGTTTCGATGCCCCAGAGCCTTAGGCACCTACGAATGGGTGGTAATGCCTTTTTGGATTGAAAAATGCTTGCGCCACTTATCAGCGAGCAATGAATTCGATTTTTCACGATTTCATTGAGACTTTTATGCAGATTTATATTGATGACATTGTTATTAAGTCTGTTTCAGGAGAAAGTCACATTGACCATCTTCGACAGTCCTTTGAAAGGATGAGGAAGTATGGTCTAAA
This sequence comes from Lathyrus tuberosus, assembly GCA_022829125.1. Classification (NCBI taxonomy): domain Eukaryota; kingdom Viridiplantae; phylum Streptophyta; class Magnoliopsida; order Fabales; family Fabaceae; genus Lathyrus; species Lathyrus tuberosus. Next base: position 6,437,218 of record JALAZF010000031.1, read on the forward strand.
AATGAATCCTCTCAAATGTGCGTTTGGTGTGAAAGCGGGAGACTTCCTAGGCTTTGTGGTCCATAAGAAGGGGATCGAAATAAACCAAAACAAGGCCAAAGCAAAAATGGAGGCGAAAGCGCCATCAACGAAGAAGGAATTGCAGTCTCTACTTAGGAAGATTAATTTTCTCAAAAGGTTCATCTCCAACCTTAGTGAGAAGACGCAAGCCTTCTCTCCTCTACTTCGACTAAAAAAGGAAAGCTTTGCATGGGGGCAAGAGCAACAAGATTCTTTCAACAAAATCAAGGAGTACTTGATGCATCCCCCTATTTTGATGTCACCTTATAGAAGTAGAAGTATGAGGCTGTACATAGCCGCGTCAGATAAGACAATAGGGAGTGTAAGAATAGCAATGTTATTTACATATACTAAGAAAAGCTGAATTGAGTGGTCTGTTGAAGGGTATTAAGATTGAGGGTGACACTACTATTTCCCTCATTCAATTTGCTGATGATACACTAATTATATGTGATGATTCTTGGGAAAACATTTGGGGTATAAAATCTGTTTTAAGAGGTTTTGAGGCACTGTCTGGCCTGAAAATCAACTACAATAAAAGCAGTCTTATGGGCTTTGGATTAGAGAATTATAAAATTGCAGCTGCTTCAACTTTTCTAAACTATAGAGTTGGAAAGTTCCCTTTCAAATTTTTAGATCTTTCTGTTAGAGGCAGGCATAAACCAATTGACTTTTGGAAACCAGTTATCTCTTCTATAAAGAATAGATTAGCCTCTTGGAGGGGGATAATGATATCCATTGGAGGGAGAGTTACTTTGATTAACTCTGTTCTAAATAACCTGCCAATTCACTATCTTGCTTTTTATTTCACACCTGTTAGTGTACTTAAGGAAATTAAAAGAATTTAGAGAAGGTTTTTATGGGCTGGAGATGGAGAAAAGGAGAGTATAGCTTGGGTGAAATGGTCTTTAATCTGTAAACCTAGAGCTCAAGGTGGTTTAGGTGTTAAGGACATTGGTATATTTAATAGAGCTTTAGTGGCCAAATGGCTCTGGAGAATTTCTTATGAAAAGGATGCAATATGGTCAGGTCTCATTAAGGCTAGATACAAGGGGGATTTCTCTAGTTTGTTCCTTAATCAAACTGAGATGTCTTCTAATCTCAAGTCAAGCTTGTGGAACACTACGCCAAAATTGGAAACACACAGCGCAACAAAGACAGCGCTTTTTGGACAAAGCGCTGCTATAGGTCTTCTTTAGAAAGCGCTTTTCAAAAGCGCTGTTAAATGCCCTTAGAAAGCGTTTAATGGAAGACACCTTAGAAAGCGCTTTCCAGAAAGCGCTACTATAGGTATTACTTTAGAAAGCGCTTTAGAAAAGCGCTGTCTAAAGTTTAACCTTAGAAAGGGCTTTAAGAAAAGCGCTGTCTAAGGTTAACCTTTAGAAAGCGCTTTCAGAAAAGCGCCCTCTAAGGTCTTTAATTCTCTCCACTTTAGAAAGCGCTTTTTAAGGAAAGCGCCCTCTAAGGTCATTTATTAATTAAAATATAAAACACACTTCATTTCATTTTCTGAAACTGCTTCTATTCATTTTCTTCTCTCGACCGCGCGTTTCTTTCTCCGGAAACCCTTGCTCTCTTTCTTCTCTGCTGAAACCCTTTGCCATTGACGTCGTTCATCCGCCATTGTCGTCGTTCATTTGCGGTTGCCGTTGTTCTGCTGCCGTCGTTCATTGTCGCGACTTCACTGCTGCCGTTGTGCTTCATTGTCGTGACGAAGAAGAGGTACATTGTTGTTGTTGTTGTTCTTACTTCTAACATTGTTCGTTGTTGCTGTTCTTGTCATTGTTCTTGTCATCGTTATTGTCAATCGTTCTTACATGTTGTTGTCGTTCTGTTGTTGTCATTGTTGTTATTGTTGCTTCTGTTGCTGTTATTGTTAAGAATGTGAAATTAGTAAAACAACATTGTATATGGTTGAGTGCCAAAACGTGAAAGGAGTTTAATAACAAAACATAACTGATTAAACAATTAGAAAATGATTTAGATAAGTTAAAGACCAAATGCAATAGGATAATGATTTAGATAAACAATTAGAAAAGCTTAGTTGATTAAATATAAATCAGATTTTGCTATGTTTTGAATTATGATTTGTGTTATTTAGTGTTATCGGTTATAACTAATAATAAAACCTATTTCCCCTCATTCAATCTTAAATTGTACCAAGTTTTATAGGTTTTGTTCATAATTGTTTTTATCAAGTAAGAATCTTTTTTATTAATAAATAAGTGAAATTTGTACTCATTTTTACTATGTGATTCTTTTTATATTTGTCATTTAATTTTTGTTTTTTTCTTTCTTACAGGTTAAATGTCTAGTAACCAGGAAGATACGCACGAGACACATGATACACATGAAGCTCAGAATGAAGCTTCGAAAGTAGAACATGAGATAAAACGAGGAAAAACCATTATGAAGTCAATCATCCGTGCTAGAGATAAAGGGACGAAATTTGATGTACATTGGAGTGACGAGAACCAACTAGTTGAGCCTAACGGTTCAATGTTGTCTTCATACATTATTTCACTTGTCCGTCAGCACATTCCAATCACTAGTGATAATTGGAGGAGTAAATCGTTGGATGCCGGTAAAGAAAAGATATGGACTGAGATACAGGTACTTACCAAATATGATTGATGTTATTAGATTTTTGTTGACGATTAAGTCTTTAATTTACTTATACTAACACACTTTATGTTTATATGTGTATGTTTTTTCGTAGAGATCCTTTAATATTGAAGAAAGCCGGGAAAAGTATTGTCTTCAATTGGCCGAAAAGAGACACAGAGGGTTTAGAGCCTTATTATCAAAAAAATATCTTAGGGATGAGGACAAAATTTTTGTTGAAGCAGAACTTCCACCGTTGTATGCGGATGTGATTACACCGGAAGAATGGGGCATTTTTTGTAGCCAAACGGAAAACCGAAGAATTCAATGTAATGTTATCTTGGCATGTCTACTGATTGTATTATATATTTGTTTCATTAGTTTGTTTTAATATGACTTAAACTTTTTTATCCAGAAATTGAGTGCCATTAATCGCGAAAGAGCATCAAAACCCGCGTATCCATACAGAAAAGGGCGTTTGGGATATGCACGGTTACAAGAAAAATTGGTAAGTATATATTAATGCTATGATTTTATTAATTGTATTATTGTGTTATAATTGTTGAACTTATTATTTAATTAAATGTGTAGTTAGAAGAGTCTAAAAGTGAATAATCATCACTTCCGGACCATGTTTTGTGGAAGGAAGCTTGCGTGGGTAAGGATGTGTAGAAGCAAGCTTCACTCACATAGAGTTTTGATGAAGACAACACAACAAACTCTCTACAAAGATAATATGCAAAAAGAAAGAGAATCAATATGCAATAAAGTACAAGAAGCTCAAGTTCAAGAAAATACCCTAAGTGTTATCAAGGTTGAACAAAGCTTCAAGGGTTCAAATGTCATGAAGATCAAAGGTTGAACAAAGGTATAACAATGTCATTTAAATGGTTATACAAGTGTTCACACATCTTGCATTTTGCATATCCTTGATCCAGTACATTGCATAGTTTGTATGGAAAGTTCACTTTGATTTCTAAAACTTTTTATTGTGATTTCAACACTGTTAATCGATTAACACATGGAGTTAACTGATTAACACATTCAAAATTTAAATATTTTCAAACGTTACAGGGGTGTTAACCGATTAACCTATATGGTTAACCGATTAACACTGCCACTGTAAGCGAAAATTGGTGACTTTTCATGAAAATGTGCATTGCTCTCTCATCTCTTTTCATTCCTTTACTGCATATTTCACATACCTTTTTTTAGGGGTGTTTTACTCATATTTAAACACTTCAATTTCAGTTTTAACTCTCACCTCCTAACAATTTCAAAATAAAAAATTCACTCATACTTTCATATTTTCAAAATATTGTTCAAGTGTCCATTCAGAATTTTTGACAAGAAACTTCTGCATATCTTTCACAAAATATCATTGCTTCATCTCATTCTTGTCAAGAACACTTGTATATTTCATTTGAGTGATATTTGTTTCAAGGAGAAGATCGATTGTGAAGATTGACAGCATCATTTTCTCAAGACATCAAAGTTATTATCAAGAATATTTTTCTGTTTTACCTTGTTGTCCAGGATTGTTGGAAACAAGTGAGTGTTTTGAAGAGGATTGTTCTTCATACACTTAATTACCTATAGGTTGGATAGTAAGCATCACTATTGGTGTGATTAGGCTGTACAATAATTCTAACTATAGTGAACTCTCTTTCGTGTTGAAGGAGGAGTGGAGTACTCTCGGGCTGTGAGGGGAACCACTATAATTCTCTTGTGTCATTTTTCCTTTCCGCACTTTACTTTCCAGCACTTATCATAAAACGGAAAAATAACCAAGAACCGGTAAAAAGATCGAAGAAATTTTTAAGAACCTAATTCACCCCCCTCTTAGGCGCATTTACACTTACAATTGGCATCAGAGCAGGTGATAGGTAACCTGTTCCTATTCGAGTCAGATGGCTTCCGCAAACAATGATCTTGTATTCAAAGACGGTGGTAGTAGCAACAAGCCTTCTTTGTTTTCTGGCCAATACTTCGATTTTTGGAAAATCCGTATGAAGGCACATTTAGAAGCACAAGGAAGTGATATATGGGAGGCTGTTCAAAATGGTCCTTTTATTCCTACAACGGTTTTCAACGGAGTTGGTACGCCAAAACCACAAGCATCATGGGATGAGGATGATAAGAAAAAGGTTCTCTATGACAAAAAGGCAATAAATATTTTACAAAGTGCACTTGGAATGGATGAGTTCTTTCGCGTCTCAACATGTACATCGGCCAAACAAATATGGGACACTCTTGTAGAAACTCACGAAGGAACCGCCGAAGTCAAAAGATCCAGATTGAATACTTTAAGTCAAGAGTACGAGTTATTCAGAATGCAACCAGGAGAATCCATCCTCGACTTGCAGAAGAGATTCGTGCATTTGACAAATCACTTGAATGCACTTGGCAAGACACTAACAAATGATGAACTTAATCTTAAAGTGCTTAGGTCTCTAACAAGAGAATGGCAACCCAAGGTGACGGTGATTTCCGAGAAGAAAAGTTTATCAACAATGACATCCGCTACTCTATTCCGAAAGCTTCAAGAATATGAGACGGAACTTGGACTATTGGAGAAACGTGAGAACCAAGAAAAGAAATCCAAGGGGATTGCCTTAAAAGTCGAATCCAAAGTTGTGAAGAAAGAAGATAATCTCGAAGAGGACGAAAACTTTATGCTTCTTCTAAAAAAGACTAGGAAAATACTTCAGTGCAAAAAATAATATTGGAAACTCTAGTTTCACAAGAAGAAAGAAGTCCTCAAAGAACAAAGAAAAAGAAGCAACAACATCCAACGGAGACATTATATGCTATGAATGTGGAAAACAAGGCCACATCAAACCGGAATGTCCCAAACTCGTAAAGAATCGTGACAACAAAGGAAAGAAGGATCACAAAAAGAAAGCCTACGTTGCTTGGGATGACAATGAAATAAGTTCTTCTTCGGACTCCGATAGTGATCAAAGCGCAAATCTAGCATTGATGGCATCACATCATTCCGACGATGAAGACGATGAGGTTTGTAGTAACTTTTCAATTTATGATAATGATGCTCAAGGAGCAATTGATGAACTTTTAAGTGAATGCAAAAATCTATATAAAACTATCTCATCTCAAAAGAAACAAATATCAATCTTGGAAGAAAATATTGAGAAAATGGAAAATAAGTTCAAAGATGAAAAGGAAGAATTAATCAAGAATTTTGCATGCACTAAATGTGAGTCACTTGCTTTTCAAATAGTTCAATTGAAAAGAGTCCTAGAAAGATATGAAAAAGGACAAACTGGATTGGAACATGTTCTTAGTAGTCAAAGATACTCAAATGATAAAAGTGGTCTAGGTTATTCAAGATTCTCCAAACAAACTTCTAACAATACCATCTTTGTAAAAGCTAAAGAACAAATTCCTTTAGAGAAAAGTGACAAGCCTAAAAAGGTTCAACAATATAACAAAAGGAAAAGAAATAATAAGAAGAAGTCTTATAATAAGAAGAAATCTTATCCCCCTAGATATAAAAGCAACTTTGAGCCAACTTGTTTCTATTGTGGTATTAAAGGTCATACTCCTAATGCATGTTATATTAGAAACTTTAGTGTCGCTCAAGGCCATTATGTATGGGTCAAGAAAGGAACTAACTTTGAAGGACCCAAGGCAATTTGGGTACCTAATAAAATGTAACTCTTTTTTAGTAGGTATGCTTGAAGACCTCTTCAAATAAATGATATCTTGATAGTGGATGTTCGAGGCACATGACGGGTGACCTAAGCAAATTTTCACATCTAACGCTTAAGGCCAAAGGATATGTTACTTATGGTGACAACAACAAAGGAAGAATCCTTGGCGTCGACATCATTGGTTCACCGCCTTCAACAACTATAGAAGATGTCCTATATGTGGAAGGTCTAAAGCATAGTCTCCTTAGCATTAGCCAATTGTGTGACCGAGGTTTCAAAGTTAACTTCACTAAAGATGAATGTTTGATTGAAAACAAAGTTACTCATGAAGTTATGCTAAAAGGTAAAAGAGTTAATAACATATTTTTAATTTCCTTAGATAACTTGTCTTTGAATGTTAGGTGTCTCTTGGCAAACAACAATGAATCATGGTTATGGCATAAGAGGTTTGCTCATATTCATATGGAGCACTTGAATAAGTTGATCAAGCATGACTTAGTCATTGGATTGTCGAAGATCAAATTCATCAAAGATGGGTTGTGTGGCGCTTGCCAAAAAGGAAAGCAAGCCAAATCAACTTTCACATCCAAGAATGTGGTGTCCACAACTAGGCCACTACAATTGTTGCACATGGATCTCTTTGGTCCATCGAGAACAAAAAGCTTCGGAGGTAATGTCTATGCATTAGTTATTGTTGATGATTTCTCTAGATATACTTGGACATTGTTTTTAGTGCAGAAAAGTGATGCTTTCAAAGCCTTCAAGAAGTATGCAAAACAAATACAAAATAAGAAGTCTCTTACAATTGCCTCCATTAGAAGCGACCATGGTGGAGAATTCCAAAATGCCTCATTTGAAGAATTTTGTGAAGAACATGGAATCTCACACAATTTCTCCGCACCAAGGACTCCTCAACAAAATGGTGTCGTAGAAAGGGAGAATAGATCATTGGTGGAACTTGCAAGGACAATGCTAAGTGATTAAAATCTCCCTAAGTATTTTTGGGCGGATGCGGTGAGCACGGCATGTTTTGTGAGTAACCGTGTCAATATTAGACCTATTCTTAAGAAGACCCCTTATGAAATTTTTAAAGGGAGAAAACCAAATATTTCTTTCTTTCATGTGTTCGGGTGCAAGTGCTTTGTCCTAAACAACGACAAAGACAGCCTTGGTAAGTTTGACGAGAAATCCGATGAAGGTATTTTTCTCGGCTACTCTCTCTCTAGTAAGGCATTTAGAATTTATAATAAAAGAACTTTAACTATAGAAGAATCTATGCATGTCAAATTTGATGAATCTAACCCCTCGAAAGAGGATATTATTGTTTGTGATAATGATGATGATCTTGTAGAAACTCGCAAAGAAGATACTTCTAAAGACTTCATTGAAAACCTAGAAGAAAAACAAGAAGAACATCATGATGAACCGATTCAACAAAAGTCAATCAATAATGATCTACCAACAGAATGGAGAACACATAGGGATCATCCAATCGACAAAGTCATCGGAGACATAAGTCAAGGTGTAACAACAAGACTAAACCTCAAAGATGCATGCTTGAATATGGCGTTCGTTTCTCAAATAGAACCCTCCAAAGTTAATGAAGCTCTTGAAGATGATCAATGGATCATTGCCATGCAAGAAGAGTTGAACCAATTTGAAAGAAATCAAGTTTGGGAACTTGTCCCTAAACCAAACGATAAACATATCATCGGAACAAGATGGGTATTTAAGAACAAACTTGATGAAAATGGAATTATTATTCGTAACAAAGCAAGATTGGTGGCTCAAGGGTACAATCAAGAGGAAGGAATTGACTTTGAAGAAACATTTGCTCCGGTTGCAAGGTTAGAAGCTATTCGTCTATTACTCGCTTATGCTTGTTCAATGAATTTTCAGTTATTTCAAATGGACGTCAAAAGCGCCTTCCTAAACGGATATATCAACGAAGAAGTCTATGTCAAACAACCTCCGGGTTTTGAAGACTTCAATCATCCTTCACATGTATACAAGTTGAAGAAAGCTCTCTATGGTTTAAAACAAGCACCAAGGGCATGGTATGATCGTCTAAGTAATTTCTTATGCGAAAAAGGTTTTGAAAAAGGCAAGGTAGACAAGACTCTGTTCATTAAGAGGATTAAGAATAATACCTTACTTGTTCAAGTGTATGTAGACGACATTATCTTTGGTTCAACAAACAATCAACTATGTGAAGAATTTGCTTCAATGATGCAAGGCGAGTTTGAAATGTCTATGATGGGAAAAATGAATTATTTCCTTGGATTACAAATCAAGCAACAAAAGGACGGAGTCTTCATCAACCAATCAAAGTATTGCAAAGAATTATTAAAAAGATTTGATATGGATAAATGTAAAGCTATGTCAACACCAATGGGATCCGGAACCTACATTGATCAAGACGAATCGGGAACATCGGTTGATATTACGAAGTATCGAGGTATGATTGGTTCTTTATTATATTTGACGGCAAGCCGTCCTGACATAATGTTTAGTGTGTGTTTATGTGCTCGCTTCCAAGCAAATCCAAAGGAGTCACATCTCACGGCGGTCAAAAGAATCATGAAGTATCTCAAGGGGACGACAAATGTTGGATTATGGTATCCTAAAGGTAGTGTTTGTACTTTAATTGGTTATTCTGACGCGGATTATGCAGGCTGTAAAACAGATAGAAAAAGCACGAGTGGAACATGTCACATCCTCGGAAATGCCCTAGTTTCGTGGTCTTGCAAGAAACAAGCATGTGTTGCACTTAGTACGGCTGAAGCGGAGTACATAGCAGCTGGTAGTTGCTGTGCACAAACCTTTGGTTAAAACAACAATTAAGCGACTACAGAATTGATCTTGGTTGCATTCCTCTCCGGTGCAACAACACAAGTGCAATTAACATTACAAAGAATCCTGTCATGCACTCAAGGACCAAACACATTGACATTCGACATCATTTTCTGCGCGATCATGTGCTTAAAGGCGATGTCGAAGTGACTTTTGTTAATACTCATAACCAACTAGCAGATATCTTCACCAAACCGCTCGCAAATGAATCATTCTACAAAATCAGGCGAGAACTCGGTATCTTGGATGAAGGTGATATCTAAACACATCTTTAAATTTTTTATTCATCAAGTTATTTTCATCAAAATTTGGCTGAAGTTACATGTTACTATGATATAGTATTAGTATATTTGTCTTGCACATGTTTTTCTAAAGTTTCATACTTGTTATCTTTTATTATTATGCAATTTTTGACACTGTTAATCGGTTAACCCAAGGAGTTAATCGATTAACACCTGCAGCTCTTGAATTTGTGGAAATCTTGATTTTGTTAATCGATTAACCCAGGTCGTTAACTGATTAACCTGCACTAACGTGGAATTTTTTTTAAAAACATATGAGTCTATGTTTTAAGTATGTGGATTAAAGATATTGGGTGCATGTACTTTCAGTCAACTTTTTCTCTTACTCCTCTTCCTCACCTTCAAACTCACCATTAAAGCTCTCTTGGAACTCATCACTTCCACCCACTCAAGTTTTAATTCAAACCTCTCATTAAAAACCCACTACAATTACTCTCCTATAAAACCTTCTCATTCTCAACTTTCTTTCAACCATTTCTCACCCAAATCCGAATATCCCTCTCTCAAAACCTAAAAGCTTCAAACTTCATCCATGGCTTCTATGAAGAAGGGAAAGGGAAAAATGCCAGCAAGCAGCTCAGCAGAACATGAGGAAGATACTTAGATGGAAACTATCAAGAAAAGGAGAATGGATTTCAAGGTTCGGGTTCGTCAACTTCTTCCGGTAAAGTATGTAAATCTCTTAGATTTTCCGGCTCCTTTCTTTGATTTTCCGAATCTATTGAAAATTCAGAAAATAGACAAATTTGTTGCTGATAAAGGTAAATGTTATACCGATCTGGTTAAAGCTTTTATGAACACCATGTCGATTAATTTGGATATGAATGAACAACATATGCTGAGAGCAGTGGTTAGAAACTGTGAGATTGTAGAGAATTTGGCAGGAATAGCTGCGACGCTGAAAATTCCATATTCCGGATATTTTCTTCGCAAAGGCGTTACATTCTCGGATGGTCCTTGGGCTGAATTTAACAAGATGGAATACTACTACAGCATCTGTAGATTCCCAAGAGAAGTGGTGGTTGTTGGACAACGTACAACCCGTACGCTTCGGTATGCTTCAAATCTGTCTATAAACGATCAAACGTTACATTATGTTATCTGCTATGTTTTGATTCCAAAGGACTCCAACCATGCTCAAATTAGTGATCTTGAGAAGAAAATGTTGTTTGCCATAAAAAATAAGATCAAGATTAATTGGGTTCTAACCATGATGTATCATCTGAAGCAACAAATTTCTTTGTCCACCCGGCTCCCATATGGTCGCCTAATCTCAAGGATTTTAGAAAACACTGATTTGGACCTCAATAGGGAACCGACTACTATTCCGAAGCAGTCCGCGAATGAAATCAACAAGACAACAATTGTGAGAAACACCAGAATCGTGGAAACAAGTCCTGGAAGTGGAGCATACAAGTATGTTGAAGCAGAATCTACTCCTACCCCCTATCCTATTCCCGAAGGTGGCATAACAAATGAATTTCTCTACATGACTATGATGAATCAACATAGAGAAACCACCCGGGCAATTGCTTCTCTTCGCAAGCTTGTGTTGGATTCACAACGACAGCCTGAAGATGATGATGATAATGAAGATGGAAGTGAAGAAGATGGAGAAGGGAGTGATGAGGTTTCTGATGATGATTGAAGTCTTTGCCCCATATCTGATTTTGTTATGTCTTTTTCAAATTCTGTTTTATGTCTTGTATTCAGGTTTTATGTTTTGATCGTTTAAGTTGAATTTTGTGTATCGTAATTCAAATTCTGGTTTTGCTATGACTGCGTGTTCGTTGGATTATATGTGTGTGTTTACTATGTATAAACTATCATTGTTTGGAATCCTCTTCCTTTTTGCTAATGACAAAGGGGGAGAAGGATTGGTTTCTCTAACAGTTTTTGTGCAGAAATTTTTTACCCTCATGAATTTAGGGGGAGCTCCACTTTAGGGGGAGAATCAAAGTTAGAGAAACATCAAGTCTAAAAGTTCAAGCTTTCAATGGATTAGTTGTCATCATCAAAAAGGGGGAGATTGTAGAAGCAAGCTTCACTCACATAGAGTTTTGATGAAGACAACACAACAAACTCTCTACAAAGATAATATGCAAAAAGAAAGAGAATCAAGATGCAATAAAGTACAAGAAGCTCAAGTTCAAGAAAATACCCTAAGTGTTATCAAGGTTGAACAAAGCTTCAAGGGTTCAAATGTCATGAAGATCAAAGGTTGAACAAAGGTATAACAATGTCATTTAAATGGTTATACAAGTGTTCACACATCTTGCATTTTGCATATCCTTGATCCAGTACATTGCATAGTTTGTATGGAAAGTTCACTTTGATTTCTAAAACTTTTTATTGTGATTTCAACACTTTTAATCGATTAACACATGGAGTTAACCGATTAACACATTCAAAATTTGAATATTTTCAAACGTTACAGGGGTGTTAACCGATTAACCTATATGGTTAACCGATTAACACTGCCACTGTAAGCGAAAATTGGTGACTTTTCATGAAAATGTGCATTGCTCTCTCATCTCTTTTCATTCCTTTACTGCATATTTCACATACCTTTTTTTAGGGGTGTTTTACTCATATTTAAACACTTCAATTTCAGTTTTAACTCTCACCTCCTAACAATTTCAAAATAAAAAATTCACTCATACTTTCATATTTTCAAAATATTGTGCAAGTGTCCATTCAGAATTTTTGACAAGAAACTTCTGCATATCTTTCACAAAATATCATTGCTTCATCTCATTCTTGTCAAGAACACTTGTATATTTCATTTGAGTGATATTTGTTTCAAGGAGAAGATCGATCGTGGAGATTGACAGCATCATTTTCTCAAGACATCAAAGTTATTATCAAGAATATTTTTCTGTTTTATCTTGTTGTCCAGGATTGTTGGAAACAAGTGAGTGTTTTGAAGAGGATTGTTCTTCATACACTTAATTACCTATAGGTTGGATAGTAAGCATCACTATTGGTGTGATTAGGCTGTACAATAATTCTAACTATAGTGAACTCTCTTTCGTGTTGAAGGAGGAGTGGAGTACTCTCGGGCTGTGAGGGGAACCACTATAATTCTCTTGTGTCATTTTTCCTTTCCGCACTTTACTTTCCAGCACTTATCATAAAACGGAAAAATAACCAAGAACCAGTAAAAAGATCGAAGAAATTTTTAAGATCCTAATTCACCCCCCCTCTTAGGCGCATTTACACTTACAGGATTGAGCTGTTAGAGAAGATGTTCAGCATGTTTATGACGAATGTGTAAGTATAACATTATGTCTCAAAGTTAATCGAAATTTTATTAAAATATAATTAATTTTTAATCCCCACTATTAATTTTTGATTTGTCAATGAATTTCAGGAGAATCTATCTAAATCCTTACCCACAGATGAGGATGATTGCAGGAGCATTCTTAGTCAAGTACTAAATTTCCTGAGTATCCCGGTCGGATGAAAGGTAAAGGATTTGGTGTGACTCCATCGTCCCTGTATAAGCAACCAAAGATAAAAAATCCCAGCAACCAAGAAGTCATGCAAACTTTGATAGCATACAAGCGCAAGTTCGTGAATTGCAACAGGATAAAGAGAGATATGAGGCGGAAAAGCGCGGTTCCGGTTTGAAAGATACTAGTGACAAAGCTAGTATCAATTCTCCAAATAAAATTCCTGAGGTAATTAGCACATATTTATTTTAATTAAATTAGCACATTTATTTTAATTGACCTTTAAACATATTAACAGTTACATATTTATTATTGCTTCAGGGCATTTCATCTTGCCAGCTGTATTTGTCGTTACCGACTTATCGCATGGTTGGCAAGGGAAAAGTGCATAACCTTGTGGGAGCGTTACTTCACCATCAATCGCTCCCTAATGGATATATGAAAGTATCGGTTGATATCGCTTTAGATACGGATGCGGTACTACCCATACCTGACTCGGTTTCAGAGGTTACATTGCTGCGGGATGCAACAGGTTCGTTTGTTGCATGGCCGTTAGACCTCATTTCCATTGGTGATGAGGTTTGTTGAAAACCATTACGAATCTCTTAGTATTCAAATGTCTATTATGAATGATTATGAAAATCATTCTGAACCATTACTTACATTTTTTTTACATGGTAATGTTAGACTCCTACAAAACCCGCAGCTAAGAATAAAGGGGTTTTGCGGCAAAACGAGTCTGTTGAATCACACAGAGAGGTAGCTTTTAAGTGTTATTCTATTATCTGAATTCAAAAGTTTCATGATTTTCTACTTTACATAACTTATATGATTGTTAGGTTCCTGCTCATGCTTCACAATAGACCAACAAGAAAAAAGCTCCTACAAGGACCGTGCAGGAAAAAAGAGCTCGCTTTCAGTCGTGTCTAGAAACACTTATGACAATGTCAGATTTGATGGATGGTGCTATTCGTCAAATAGAAATGGTCGAAGGTGTTTTTGGATTTCCGCATTCCGAGATAATCGTAAAAGAGGACATGGAGCAAATATTCAAGCATACTGAATTAGGCATCGGTGTTATGCATTCATACATCTGGTACTCCAATCAATCTATTATTTATTTAGTTGAACAATTTATTTACACATTTCAATGAAAATAGTCTAATGTTTATTATGTTTTTATTTAAGGTGCATGTATGAAAAATTCATGCGGGGGACGGAATTGTCAAACAGATTCCGTTTCTTCTCTTGCAGCCTTGTTAATGCACCGAGAATTGGTATGAATGCAATTGAAGTAAGAGACCACTTACTTGAGCGATTTATGGCCAGCAACACAGAAAGTCTGTTTCTTTTACCGTATAATACTGGAAACGGGTAAGATTTTCATTCTAATTTCATTCTAATCTTTAATTTGTATCTTTTGCGTAGAAATTATCCATCTAAACTTTTGTTATATTTTACAGTGGAACTAGTTGTTGGTTGCCATTAATCCTATAACAGAAGTGGTATATTATCTTAATTCATTGGATACTGATTAGTCCACATATCAGAATATGAAGGATGTGGTTGACACGTAAGTGAGATTGTTCAAAATATTCGTGTGTATTTGTATATTTAATTATTTCTGTGACATTGTTCTAAGTTTACGTTTTTCTTTTATAGAGCTATACTACTATACCGTGCACAAAGAGAGACTCGAGTAGCACGGCCTAGAGCAACCAATATTACATGGGTCAAAGTGGAGGTATATTAATTTTCACAATATTGCTTATTAGTGATGCTACTTGATAACACAAAACATCTATATATTATTTCTTATTTGTTTGTCTATGTGTAGTGCCCTCGTCAGCGTAATGGCATAGACTGCGGGTACTTCGTTTTGAGGTTCATGAGAGAAATCCTTCAAATGGGACAATTGGAGATTCCTATTACGGTATGCATGGTTTTATAACTTAGGATTTATTTTAATATTTATCGGATATGTCATATAATTTATTATTTTTAACTAAATAATGCGTATTTTGTTTTGTTATGTAGTATTTCAATGATATGGCGTGTCCTTATTACACGAGGAAACAATTGCAAGATACTAAGGAGGAATTGTGCGAATTCTTTATCGCAAGAAGAATTCTTTCTTGAATGTATAGTTTTGTGAATGTAAATTCTAGTTTATTGAAATGTAAATTCTATACAGGTTTGAAACCATAAAATAGAATTTGTGCGAATTCTGCATGTAAATTCTAGTTTATTGAAATGTACAAATTCTATACAGGTTTGAAACCATACAATATAAGGAATTGTGCGAATTCTGCATTAATGTAAATTCTAGTTTTGAAATAGAATTTGTTAATGGAAATGCGTATCCATACTGCTTTATTGAAATGTGAATTATACAGGTTTATGGAAATGTGAATTATACAGGTTTCTGCATTAAAAAAATGGTTAAAATGAGATTTTTTAAAAAAATCTTCAAAATTATACGTAAACAAAAGACAACGCTTTTGAGAAAAAAGCACTGTCTAAAGGTATAGGAAAAAGCGCTTTTAAGGAAAAAGCGCTCTCTAAAGGTATATAAAAAAAATCTAAAATTTTATACGTATACATTAGATAGCGCTTTGAAAAGCGCTGTCTAAAGTCCCCCTTTAGAGAGCGCTTTTAAGGAAAAAACGCTCTCTAAAAATATATAAAAAAATCATTATACGTATACATTAGCCAGCGCTTTCAAAAGCGCTGTCTAAAGTCCCCCTTTATAGAGCGCTTTTGAAGAAAAAAACATTCTCTAAAGTATATAAAAAAATTCTTTAAAATTTTAAACGTATACATTAGACAGCGCTTTTGAAAGCGCTGTCTAAAGTCCCCCTTTTAGAGAGCGCTTTTTCATAAATAAAAAAGCACTGTCTTTACCTACGACAGCGCAGCCTTAGACAGGGCTTTTAAGCGCTGTCATAGGCCAAAAAAAGCGCCCTTTTTTCCCTTGTTTAACGTAGTGGAATGATTTGGCTCATCTTGCTATGCACTCTAATAATAAAGGTATTTTTAGCAAGTTGTGTTGGAAAGTTGGTAATGGAGACCCTTTTTTGGCAGTCAAGATGGACTGGTGGCAATGCCCTGTTTATCCAATTTCCCTCCTTATTCAGCTCATCTCCAAATCAGGATATTTTGGTGAAGGACTGTGGCTGCTGGTTTGATAATATTTGAAGGTGGGATATCATTGGTAGGAATGTGGTTCTGCCTGGAGAAGATGATGATTTAGTTAGGGAATTACAACAAGTCTTAGAAGAGGTTAGATTGCACAGCCAGGAAGAGGATGTGGTTTTGTGGCCTAGGAATACTAACAATTCCTTCAGTGTTAAGGAATGTTATAAACAATGGAATCAAAGAGGGGAGGAGGTTATTTTAGACAACAATCTAAAGGAGGCCCTAGACTACCTGTGGAAGATCAAGATTCCCCTTAAAATCTAGATTTTTGGCTGGAGACTCCTGTTGGACAGGCTTCCTACGCGTGGAAACCTCATCAAAAGGGGCATCATCATAGACCCTCATCAATCATCGTGTGTCTTCTGTTTCAGGGATATTGAGGACATCAAGCATATCATTATCGGTTGTGGTAAAACCAGACACATGTGGAGGGGTCTTGAAGCTTGGATTGGAGTTAGTCTTCCATGAGGCTTTAGTTGTATCGACATGTTCTTAGCTTGGGCCAAAGCTGATGGGATTGATTCCTCAATTGCATTCTTATGGTTGACATCCTGTTGGTGCATTTGGAAAACAAGAAACGAAATCATTTTTAAGGATGCAGTGGCTGATTCGAAGAGACTGTTACAGGATATCCAACTGTTTTCTTGGAATTGGAAGAGGAGGAAGAAAGAGGTTGTTGGTAGCTTGTACGACTGGCACAAATCACACTTGGATTTCATTTGATGTTCTTAGTTTTTGGTTTGTATGTTGTTCTGCAGTGGTATGATATTCATACTGTTTTCTTTTCTGGTTCAGTTAGTTTCTGAACTTTATCTGTGTTTCTATAGGCCTTGTATATGTGGTGGGCTTGTAGTTTCATAGTTTATTTTCATTTGTACTTGGTCTACTTTTGACCCCTTGAATGAAATTGAGTATTAAAAAGAAAAAATAAGCACATTCTTTAAATAATTTTGTGCATGTACTGTCATAAACTAAGAAGCACACTAACAATTTCCTTTACATATTACATTCTTTACATATTTAACTTTAATACTCCTTTACATATTAATTTCCTATACTTTCAAACAATTTTCTATAAGCTTCAATATAATTTCCTGTACTTTTAAACAATTTTCTATAAGCTTCAATATAATTTCCTTCACTTTGGCTTCATTACAAAACATAATTGACTGCATTTTAGCATCATGTGTTAGAATTTTTGGATTACAAATGTAACATTAAATGTGTTAGGACCATTATTTAATGAGTTAAAACTATAGTGGTCTAATTAATATTAAGTATGTGACTAAAATCATAAATGTCATAAAATATGAGATTATTGTGTAGATACTATAAGACAATTAATATTTAATTTGATGAGTGACCAAATTAGAATATTGAAAACTAAGAGGAGATTCAATGATCCATAAGAAACTCTACAAATGGAAGATCACATACTCGATAACCTTCAACTATTTCCAATGGCAAATTCAGGCCGCTTCCGCTTTCATTCTCATAATTGTATTTGGTATAGGTTTAAGGGATATGAGACAATCACACATTTGACTTATAGAAATTTGTTTAGAGTTTTGTTCTTAATTCCTATATCGATAGAGACCATAAGGTTATGAATAGATCTGACATAACAAATCAACATCATGCAATGTCATAATACTAAACAACACTAGTTACGTAACAGCGACCACAGTCACGACGAAATGAGACTGCGGTGGTGAGGATGATGGCGACGGCGAAAACCATGGCACATTTCATCCACAGTGTTATCAAATTAATAGATACCACATTTCATCCGCATTATTATCAAATTAATAGATGCCACATTCATTCCATCATATCTTGAGGTATATCTATTTACGAATCTGTTTTATTATCTATTATCTTTTAAATAACTTATATATTTGAATAATGACATAATTTCTTTTTAAACATTTAATTAATTGTTTTACAACTTACATAGTCCACCTAGGGGTGTTCATGGTTCATGAACTGCACTGAACCAAATCATATTTATGATTCAGTTCAGTTTATAATAACAATTTCAATAAAAATACAGTTAACTGTTAAAATGGTTTCAATTCAGTTTAAAACTATTTTAGAACCAGTGTGTGTTTATAAACTAGTTTATAATCAGTTTGCAATTATAAACCAATTTTATAATTTGAAATCTTTTAAAACTAATTTTTTTTAATTTAAACTGAATGAACCGAGGCTAGAATCGTGAACGGAATCACTTTCCTTAAAAGTATTTCGAGCACTCTCTTTATGTCTTAGAGTTAGAACGCAAGAATACCCAGGATAATTCAGCCATTATCGAATCTACGCAAGACCGACGAAAATTCGATTATGTAGCGAAGAGTACCTGGAATTTTGTACAAGAGAATATTTGGTTTATGATCTGATTTTCTGAATTCCATAATGATGTATTTATAGACCATACATGTGTTGTTTCACAAGGTTGCAACCCTTGATGAAACAACACCTTTTAACTAAAAGTTGTCATGTTTCTAACTATTGCATATGTTCATTCTGCAGCAACCCTTCACGAAATGTTGCTTCTTTTCAAATTCAAAAATTAATATTCACTTGAATATTTTCTTGTCATTTTGGAACACATTTAATATTATTAATTATTATTAATAATTTATAACAATCCCCCACTTGTTCTAATAATGACAAGATCAATTACAGAAATAAAAGGAAACAAAAGAATGTTAATACAGTTAAGTATCTTTCGATTTGAACTTAACCTTAGTAAAGACAACGCAAAGCCTAATCGGAACGTTAAGTAGCTATGCTTTGAACTGTTATCCCATGTGATTAGACCGGCATTACCATACACACACTCTTTAATGGTTCTTCGCCTACATCTCTCGCCTAACACTATTTATGGCCATGTGCTTTTCCTGTTTTCATGAATTTTTCATGAGAGAAACTCCAACTCTCACTTTGAGACGACACCATCTCAAAATTCACATAGGTGAAGTTCATATTTTATCCTTTTCCATAAGACACATACCCTCGGTATTGAACTTTATTAAGAGTTTAAATAAAACTCAACCCTCGTTTTAAGGTCAACATTATTACAAAATGTTCGACAAACATCCAAATCAACGACTTGTTGTTACCCATTGAATCTTGAGGTTAATGTTCTACTAACGTAAGATTGGGTTGCAATCGCTGTCGGAACTCTTACTCAAGGAGTTTCAACCTCATGCCTCTCGAGGTTGTTTTTACTAAGTCTCTGGCCAGTGGCTTAGTAAATGGATCAAGAAAATTATAGTTCGATAATATGTAAGTAAATGATTACATCCTTAATTAATTTTCTCACGAAAGCATGTCTATGTCCTACTTTCCTAGACTTTTTGTTATACACTTTTTGTATGCTTTAATTAAAGTGGTTTGACTACCGCAATGTATCAACACCTTTGAAACATTGTCTTTAGCCAATGGAACTTCCAACAGAGGGTCCCTCAACCATTCAACTTCTTCACAAGCGAAATCAAGAGCATCGAACTCTAATTCTATGGTTGAGAGACTGATCCACATTTGTTTCTTGCTCTTCCAAGAAATTGCACCCTCTGCTAGTGTAAATATCCACACCCAAATGCATATTTTTTATATTCAATACACGATATCCAACTCACGTCGGTATATCCTTATAGTATGGTAGTTTGGTTTTCAGAAGATATCTGAAATTTCTAATGGCCTTCTAGTGCTCACCATTTGGATGATTAGTAAAATCTACTCATTTTACTAATTGCAAATGCTATGTTAGGTTTAGTGCATTGCATACACTTGCATATTCCAATTGAGCCACAACTCTTCCATCATTCTTTTGAAGTTTGACACTAAGATCAAATGTAGTGGTTACTTCATTAAAGTGTAAGTGTTTGAACTTATCAAGCCCTTTTGTGAACATAGATTGTTTGACTAAGTTCATGACCCCCACTATTTCTCTTTACTTTGAACCCCAAAAGTGTGTTAACTAGTCAAAGATCTTTTATCTTGAATGTAGAAGTTAGAAACCTCTTTGTTTCTAAAATTCCATTCATCTTGTTGCTAATGATCAATCATATGATCAACATAGAGACAAATGAATATCACAATATTCTCACATAACTTTGTCTACAAACACTTGTAACAAGAATCAGATGAAGAATTAATATTTTTAGATAATCATGCATGATGATGCAAGAAGGTTTTAGATGAAGTGAGAGATACAATTATGAGCAATTTAAAGTAATATAATATAAATTGCAATGAGCACCTTAATTATGTTGACTTGTCTCAAATCTTCTCTTGAATTTATATGCTAAACCTTCTTGATTAACTTCATCATTGATGTGTATAACCCTTTTGAAGCTTTTCTTCTTTGATAATCTTTGTCTTCATCAAAATAGAACTAGATATAACATGTATTTCTCACAATCTCCCCCTTTTGATGATGACAAAATCTTTTAATTCTTGTTTTGATAATGATTGAAAAGTCTCCCCCTGAATTGTGTGTCTCCTCTTTAATTTGTGAATCTTTTGTTCATTACCAGGAAGCACATAACCTTCTGGTTACCCCATGAAAATCTCCTCATCGAGATCTCTATTTAGGAATGTCATTTTGACATCTATTTGATGAACTATAAGGTCATGCAAGGAATGCAAACGAAACTCTAATTTTTCGTTGACCTTGCTTGTAGTGCATGTGTCAAAATAATCAACACATTTCTTTTTTCAAATACCCTTGTCTACTAATCTATCCTTGTAGGTATTTAGTGTATCATCACTATGATACTTCTTTTAAACCACCCACTTGCATCCAATTAGTTTTTATCTTTTAGATAGATCGACAAGTTCACAAGTGTGGTTTGATATTATTGAATTTATTTCGTCTTGGAAAACATCATTCCAAGGTAAGTCCCTTGAAGTTACTTCTTCATTGTAAATCTTAGGATCATCTTCCACTCGAAGAATAATAGGATTTTCCGAACAAACTTCTCACTATCTCCTTCCACAAGATAAAGGAAATGAGTCGAAAACTATTTTTGGTTGGTCATAGATCCTTAGTCTTTTAGACTCGCTTACTTATCCTTCGCTAAGATTCTTAAAGAATTCCACTTCTTGGAATTCAATAATTACATTAGACTTCAAATTAATTCAAAGGTCTATATAAATCATTATTCATCTTTGAATAATCTATATATGCCTTATAATAATAAATATCATTTAATAATAACATCTTATCCATATAGCATCAAATCAAAATTTATTTGCAAAATTTTAAATAATAATAAATTCATGCTTTAAAAATTTCAATTTTTAGTTTTAATATCTTTCTTTTTAATTTAATAAATAACACTGAATCAAATTCCTGCATAATTAACTCGTATATATAATATTCAACATTTCATTATATATACCAAATTATCTACCACGGAGATGTACCAAAAGATATATATGTACCAAGTATCATGGTTACACAGCACATCACACATATATATATATATATATATATATATATATATATATATATATATATATATATATATATATATCAAGTTATCTATACACAAATATATACCAAAAGACTACGGTACACATATACTGCAACATAGTTATTGATATATGCATTCAACCAATAAGATATAACAGTAACTTCTAAAACATAAAATAATTATTATAATAATTTTATTTGGACTATTATGATTTATATTAATACTATAATCAAAATTTAATTGTATATATATTCAACCATTATAATTTATATTGTTTATGTAGGATGTATTCATATTACCGTCGTTACTGTACACATAAATATGCAAAAGTGAATATTTATGCCAGACTAATATTGCAATTACTGTCGCATGGATATGTAAAGGTGAATATGTCAAATTAATGAATGAACTCATACGGAAAGTAAATATATTTCGGATCAATTCACCGATGTACAAACATTACGATGCAACCAAACACATTGTTTAAAAAATTTTGTGCATGTACTGTCATAAACTAAGAAGCACACTAACAATTTCCTTTACATATTACATTCTTTACATATTTAACTTTAATACTCCTTTACATATTAATTTCCTGTACTTTCAAACAATTTTTTATAAGCTTCAATATAATTTCCTTCACATATTAATTTCCTGTACTTTCAAACAATTTTCTATAAGCTTCAATATAATTTCCTTCACTTTGGCTTCATTACAAAACATAATTGACTGCATTTTAGCATCATGTGTTAGAATTTTTGGATTACAAATGTAATATTAAATGTGTTAGGACTATTATTTAATGAGTTAAAACTATAGTGGTCTAATTAATATTAAGTATGTGACTAAAATCATAAATGTCATAAAATATGAGATTATTGTGTAGATACTATAAGACAATTAATATCTAATTTGATGAGTGACCAAATTAGAATATTGAAAACTAAGAGGAGATTCAATGATCCATAAGAAACTCTTCAAATGGAAGATCACATACTCGATAACCTTCAACTATTTCCAATGGCAAATTTAGGCCGCTTCCGCTTTCATTCTCATAATTGTATTTGGTATAGGTTTAAGGGATATGAGACAATCACATATTTGACTCATAGAAATTTGTTTAGAGTTTTGTTCTTAATTCCTATATCGATAGAGACCATAAGGTTATGAATAGATCTGACATAACAAATCAACAACATGCAATGTTATAATACTAAACAACACTAGTTACGTAACAGTGACCACAGTCACGACGAAATGAGACTGCGCGGTGGTGAGGATGATGGTGACGGCAAAAACCATGGCACATTTCATCCACAGTGTTATCAAATTAATAGATGCAACATTCCATCCGCATTATTATCAAATTAATAGATGCCACATTTATTCCATCATATCTTGAGGTATATCTATTTACGAATCTCAATTCCAAAATTAATTATAATATGCGGATGACACTATTCTAGTGGGTGATGCCTCTTGGTCTAATCTTTGGACTATCAAGGCCTTGTTGAAAGGCTTTCAATTGGTGTCTGGATTGCAAATTAATTATAAGAAAAGTTTGCTGTATGGAATTGGTGTGGATGACAACGTTCTAAGAGCTGCAGAATGTTTTCTGGGTGTTCAATTAGGTTTGTTTCCTTTCAAATTTCTGGGTGTGTTGGTTGGTGGAAATCATAGGAAGATCTCTTTTTGGAAGCCTATGATTCAGAAAATTCAGATGCGTCTTTCAACTTGGAAAGGGAGAGATTTATCGATGGCTGGCAGAGCCACCCTCATTAACTTTATTTTATCCAATATTCCTCTACATTTTATGTCTATGTACTTGATGCCTAGTAAATTTGTTAAGATCATTACCAGTATTCAGTGTCGTTTTCTTTGGGGGGGGGGGGGGGTCTACGTTGTCCAAAAAAATTGCTTGGATCAGTTGGTGCGAGGTGTGTAAGGCAAAGGCGGATGGTGGCCTTGGAGTCAAACATGTCAAATGGTTAAACGTAGCGTTAATGGCTAAATGGCTTTGGAAGTTGTTAACTCTTAAAAGGAGGTTATGGCATGGAATTTTGGAAGCTAGATACCCGAACCACCTTGTTGATATTCATGTTGGTGTTTTGCCGGAGTATAATATCGAATCTTCTCTGTGGTGAAAAAATTTGTTTCTTATTTGCAGGGTGTTTGGAGCAGGTGGTTTTATTCATCATATCAAGCATGAGATTGGCTGTGGTGATAACACACTTTTTTGGTTGTTCAAATGGTGTGGAGATCAAGCACTGGCGGTGAAATTCCCTGGTTTGTGGGAGGCTTCTGGTAATAAAAGTGGCAGAGTTTCGGAGTTTCGCAGTGGTACTTCGAGTGGAGGTTTGTGGTCTTATTTTTCTGATATCAACATCGAAGGTAGCAGGTCGGATGATGTGCGTGAATTGTGCAGTTTGCTGCCTGCAGTTTCCTTGCCTATGACAGATGATGATACTGTGATTTAGGATTGGGGAGAGGATGATTTTTACTCGGTGTCTGCGGGTTATGAGCTTCTGGTTACTAGTCACAGTCTGAACCTCAATCATCATTTGTTGGGTGATGTTTTTAAACTGGTTTGGTTGTCTTCTGCTCACCCGAAAATCCAATTATTCGGTTGGAGATTATTTCGGGATAGGTTGGCTACTATAGAAAATTTACGTAAGAGACACGTTGCTTTCGATGGTGATGCCACTTCCTGCACATTCTGTCATGGTGAAGAAGAGAGTATTGGCCATTTAATTTTTCTGTGTCAATTTTCTAAGAAAATTTGGTGCTTTGTTGAGAGATGGCTCGGCATTACTATTGGAAATTATGACTCTTTGGTGGAGATGTTACACAACTGGATTCTTGTACTTATGGTCAAGAAGGTGGCTGTAAAAAATGATGTAGGCCTTTGGTTGACCATAGGTTGGTGTATATGGACTACTAGGAATAACATAGTATTTAATAGAGAATCTTGGGACTTTGATTCTATAGAATTGAGAATCATCTTGTATACTTAGGGGTGGTTAGGAAAGAGGACTAACGGGAGATTTACTTGTAATTATTATGATTGGACCAACTTCCTTTGTGAATTTTTGTAAGTTTCACTTGGGTTTTAGTTGATGTTTTTTTGTAATTAGGTTTGGATACTCCTTTTTGTATCCTGGTTGATTTTATTTTCGATTATTAAACAATCAAAAAAAATCCATTTACGAATCTTTTTTATTGTCTATTATCTTTTAAATAACTTATATTTTTTAATAGTGACATAATTTTTTTTTAAACATTTAATTAATCTTTTTACAACTTACATAGTCCGCGTATTATTAATTAGAAGGTAATAATTAGCCAATTTAATATTAAAATGTCAAAATAACAAACCAATTTTATAATAAAGGTCATCAAAATTGAAATGAATTTTACATCAAGCAACTTAAAACAGTAAAGGACTTTGTCTTAAAAATAAACAAGAAGCACAAAACATTGCTTTATATTTTCCTAATGAAGTTGAGTATTGAAAAGAAAAAAAAGCACATTCTTTAAATAATTTTGTGCATGTACTGTCATAAACTAAAAAGCACACTAACAATTTCCTTTTCATATTACATTCTTTACATATTTAACTTTAATACTCCTTTACATATTAATTTCCTGTACTTTCAAATAATTTTCTATAAGCTTCAATATAATTTCCTTCACATATTAATTTCCTGTAAATTCAAACAATTTTCTATAAGCTTCAATATAATTTCCTTCACTTTGGCTTCATTACAAAACATAATTGCCTGCGTTTTAGCATCATGTGATTACAAATGTAATATTAAATGTATTATGACCATTATTTAATGAGTTAAAACTGTAGTGGTCTAATTAATATTAAGTATGTGACTAAAATCATAAATGTCATAAAATATGAGATTATTGTGTAGATACTATAAGACAATTAATATCTAATTTGATGAGTGACCAAATTAAAATATTGAAAACTAAGCGGAGATTCAATGATCCATAAGAAACTCTACAAATAAAAGATCACATACTCGATAACCTTCAACTATTTCCAATGGCAAATTCAGGCCGCTTCCGCTTTCATTCTCATAATTGTATTTGGTATAGGTTTAAGGGATATGAGACAATCACATATTTGACTTATAGAAATTTGTTTAGAGTTTTGTTCTTATTTCCTATATCGATAGAGAGCATAAGGTTATGAATAGATCTGACATAACAAATCAACATCATGCAATGCCATAATACTAAACAACACTAGTTACGTAACAGCGACCACAATCACGACGAAATGAGACTGCGGTGGTGAGGATGATGGCGACGGCGAAAACCATGGCACATTTCATCCACAGTGTTATCAAATTAATAGATGCCACATTTCATCCGCATTATTATCAAATTAATAGATGCCACATTCATTCCATCATATCTTGAGGTATATCTATTTACGAATCTGTTTTATTATCTATTATCTTTTAAATAACTTATATTTTTGAATAATGACATAATTTCTTTTTAAACATTTAATTAATTGTTTTACAACTTACATAGTCCACCTAGGGGTGTTCATGGTTCATGAACTGCACTGAACCAAATCATATTTATGTTTCAGTTCAGTTTATAATAACAATTTCAATAAAAATACAGTTAACTGTTAAAATGGTTTCAATTCAGTTTAAAACTATTTTAGAACCAGTTTGTGTTTATAAACTAGTTTATAATCAGTTTGCAATTATAAACCAATTTTATAATTTGAAATCTTTTAAAACTATTTTTTTTTAATTTAAACTGAATGGACCGAGGCTAGAATCGTGAACGGAATCACTTTCCTTAAAAGTATTTCGAGCACTCTCTTTATGTCTTAGAGTTAGAACGCAAGAATACCCAGGATAATTCAGCCATTATCGAATCTACGCAAGACCGACGAAAATTCGATTATGTAGCGAAGAGTGTCTGGAATTTTGTACAAGAGAATATTTGGTTTATGATCTGATTTTCTGAATTCCAGAATGATGTATTTATAGACCATACATGTGTTGTTTCACAAGGTTGCAACCCTTGATGAAACAACACCTTTTAACCAAAAGTTGTCATGTTTCTAAATATTGCATATGTTCATTCTGCAGCAACCCTTCACGAAATGTTGCTTCTTTTCAAATTCAAAAATTAATATTCACTTGAATATTTTCTTGTCATTTTGGAACACATTTAATATTATTAATTATTATTAATAATTTATAACAATCCCCCACTTGTTCTAATAATGACAAGATCAATTACAAAAATAAAAGGAAACAAAAGAATGTTAATACAGTTAAGTATCTTTCGATTTGAACTTAACCTTAGTAAAGATAACGCAAAGCCTAATCGGAACGTTAAGTAGCTATGCTTTGAACCGTTATCCCATGTGATTAGACCGGCATTACCATACACACACTCTTTAATGGTTCTTCGCCTACATCTCTCGCCTAGCACTATTTATGGCCATGTGCTTTTCCTGTTTTCATGAATTTTTCATGAGAGAAACTCCAACTCTCACTTTGAGACGACACCATCTCAAAATTCACATAGGTGAAGTTCATATTTTATCCTTTTCCATGAGACACATACCCTCGGTATTGAACTTTATTAAGAGTTTAAATAAAACTCAGCCCTCGTTTTAAGGTCAACATTATTACAAAATGTTCGACAAACATCCAAATCAACGAGTTGTTGTTACCCATTGAATCTTGAGGTTAATGTTCTACTAACGTAAGATTGGGTTGCAATCGCTGTCGGAACTCTTACTCAAGGAGTTTCAACCTCATGCCTCTCGAGGTTGTTTTTACTAAGTCTCTGGCCAGTGGCTTAGTAAATGGATCAAGAAAATTATAGTTCGATAGTATGTAAGTAAATGATTACATCCTTAATCAATATTCTCACGAAAGCATGTCTATGTCCTACTTTCCTAGACTTTTTGTTATACACTTTTTGTATGCTTTAATTAAAGTGGTTTGACTACCGCAATGTATCAACACCTTTGAAACATTGTCTTTAGCCAATGGAACTTCCAACAGAGGGTCCCTCAACCATTCAACTTCTTCACAAGCGAAATCAAGAGCATCGAACTCTAATTCTATGGTTGAGAGACTGATCCACATTTATTTCTTGCTCTTCCAAGAAATTGCACCCTCTGCTAGTGTAAATATCCACCCAAATGCATATTTTTTATATTCAATACTCGATATCCAACTCACGTCGGTATATCCTTCTAGTATGGTAGTTTGGTTTTCAGAAGATATCTGAAATTTCTAATGATGGCCTTCTAGTGCTCACCATTTGGATGATTAGTAAAATCTACTCATTTTACTAATTGCAAATGCTATGTTAGGTTTAGTGCATTGCATACACTTGCATATTTCAATTGAGCCACAACTCTTCCATCATTCTTTTGAAGTTTGACACTAAGATCAAATGGAGTGGTTACTTCATTAAAGTGTAAGTGTTTGAACTTATCAAGCCCTTTTGTGAACATAGATTGTTTGACTAAGTTCATGACCCCCACTATTTCTCTTTACTTTGAACCCCAAAAGTGTGTTAACTAGTCAAAGATCTTTTATCTTGAATGTAGAAGTTAGAAACCTCTTTGTTTCTAAAATTCCATTCATCTTGTTGCTAATGATCAATCATATGATCAACATAGAGACAAATGAATATCACAATATTCTCACATAACTTTGTCTACAAACACTTGTAACAAGAATCAGATGAAGAATTAATATTTTTAGATAATCATGCATGATGATGCAAGAAGGTTTTAGATGAAGTGAGAGATGCAATTATGAGCAATTTAAAGTAATATAATATAAATTGCAATGAGCACCTTAATTATGTTGACTTGTCTCAAATCTTCTCTTGAATTTATATGCTAAACCTTCTTGATCAACTTCATCATTGATGTGTATAACCCTTTTGAAGCTTTTCTTCTTTGATAATCTTTGTCTTCATCAAAATAGAACTAGATATAACATGTATTCCTCACAATCTCCCCCTTTTGATGATGACAAAATCTTTTAATTCTTGTTTTGATAATGATTGAAAATTCTCCCCCTGAATTGTGTGTCTCCTCTTTAATTTGTGAATCTTTTGTTCATTACCAGGAAGCACATAACCTTCTGGTTACCCCATGAAAATCTCCTCATCGAGATCTCTATTTAGGAATGTCATTTTGACATCTATTTGATGAACTATAAGGTCGTGCAAGGAATGCAAACGAAACTCTAATTTTTCGTTGACCTTGCTTGTAGTGCATATGTGTCAAAATAATCAACACATTTCTTTTTTCAAATACCCTTGTCTACTAATTTATCCTTGTAGGTATTTAGTGTATCATCACTATGATACTTCTTTTAAACCACCCACTTGCATCCAATTAGTTTTTATCTTTTAGATAGATCGACAAGTTCACAAGTGTGGTTTGATATTATTGAATTTATTTCGTCTTGGAAAACATCATTCCAAGATAAGTCCCTTGAAGTTACTTCTTCATTGTAAATCTTAGGATCATCTTCCACTCGAAGAATAATAGGATTTTCCAAACAAACTTCTCACTATCTCCTTCCACAAGATAAAGGAAATGAGTCGAGAACTATTTTTGGTTGGTCATAGATCCTTAGTCTTTTAGACTCGCTTACTTATCCTTCGCTAAGATTCTTAAAGAATTCCACTTCTTGGAATTCAATAATTACATTAGACTTCAAATTCAAAGGTCTATATAAATCATTATTTATCTTTGAATAATCTATATATGCCTTATAATAATAAATATCATTTAATAGTAACATCTTATCCATATAGCATCAAATCAAAATTTATTTACAAAATTTTAAATAATAATAAATTCATGCTTTAAAAATTTCAATTTTTAATTTTAATATCTTTCTTTTTAATTTAATAAATAACACTGAATCAAATTCCTGCATAATTAACTCGTATATATAATATTCAACGTTTCATTATATATACCAAATTATCTACCACGGAGATGTACCAAAAGATATATATGTACCAAGTATCATGGTTACACAGCACATCACATATATATATATATATATATATATATAGATATCAAGTTATCTATACACAAATATATACCAAAAGACTACGGTACACATATACTGCAACATAGTTATTGATATATGCATTCAACCAATAAGATATAACAGTAACTTCTAAAACATAAAATAATTATTATAATAATTTTATTTGGACTATTATGATTTATATTAATACTATAATCAAAATTTAATTGTATATATATTCAACCATTATAATTTATATTGTTTATGTAGGATGTATTCATATTACCGTCGTTACTGTACACATAAATATGCAAAAGTGAATATTTATGCCAGACTAATATTGCAATTACTGTCGCATGGATATGTAAAGGTGAATATGTCAAATTAATGAATGAATTCATACGGAAAGTAAATATATTTCGGATCAATTCACCAATGTACAAACATTACGATGCAACCAAACACATTGTTTAAAAAATTTTGTGCATGTACTGTCATAAACTAAGAAGCACACTAACAATTTCCTTTACATATTACATTCTTTACATATTTAACTTTAATACTCCTTTACATATTAATTTCCTGTACTTTCAAACGATTTTCTATAAGCTTCAATATAATTTCCTTCACATATTAATTTCCTGTACTTTCAAACAATTTTCTATAAGCTTCAATATAATTTCCTTCACTTTGGCTTCATTACAAAACATAATTGACTGCATTTTAGCATCATGTGTTAGAATTTTTGGATTACAAATGTAATATTAAATGTGTTAGGACCATTATTTAATGAGTTAAAACTATAGTGGTCTAATTAATATTAAGTATGTGACTAAAATCATAAATGTCATAAAATATGAGATTATTGTGTAGATACTATAAGATAATTAACATCTAATTTGATAAGTGACCAAATTAGAATATTGAAAACTATGAGGAGATTCAATGATCCATAAGAAACTCTACAAATGGAAGATCACATACTCGATAACCTTCAACTATTTCCAATGGCAAATTTAGGCCGCTTCCGCTTTCATTCTCATAATTGTATTTGGTATAGGTTTAAGGGATATGAGACAATCACATATTTGACTCATAGAAATTTGTTTAGAGTTTTGTTCTTAATTCCTATATCGATAGAGACCATAAGGTTATGAATAGATCTGACATAACAAATCAACATCATGCAATGTCATAATACTAAACAACACTAGTTACGTAACAGCGACCACAGTCACGACGAAATGAGACTGCGCGGTGGTGAGGATGATGGTGACGGCAAAAACCATGGCACATTTCATCCACAATGTTATCAAATTAATAGATGCAACATTTCATCCGCATTATTATCAAATTAATAGATGCCACATTTATTCCATCATATCTTGAGGTATATCTATTTACGAATCTCAATTCCAAAATTAATTATAATATGCGGATGACACTATTCTAGTGGGTGATGCCTCTTGGTCTAATCTTTGGACTATCAAGGCCTTGTTGAAAGGCTTTCAATTGGTGTCTGGATTGCAAATTAATTATAAGAAAAGTTCGCTGTATGGAATTGGTGTGGATGACAACGTTCTAAGAGCTGCAGAATGTTTTCTGGGTGTTCAATTAGATTCGTTTCCTTTCAAATTTTCGGGTGTGTTGGTTGGTGGAAATCATAGGAAGATCTCTTTTTGGAAGCCTATGATTCAGAAAGTTCAGATGTGTCTTTCAACTTGGAAAGGGAGAGCTTTATCGATGGCTGGCAGAGCCACCCTCATTAACTTTGTTTTATCCAATATTCCTCTACATTTTATGTCTATGTACTTGATGCCTAGTAAAGTTGTTAAGATCATTACCAGTATTCAGTGTCGTTTTCTTTGGGGGAGAGGGTCTACGTTGTCCAAAAAAATTGCTTGGATCAGTTGGTACGAGGTGTGTAAGGCAAAGGCGGATGGTGGGCTTGGAGTCAAACATGTCAAATGGTTAAACGTAGCGTTAATGGCTAAATGGCTTTGGAAGTTGTTAACTCTTAAAAGGAGGTTATGGCATGGAATTTTGGAAGCTAGATACCCGAACCACCTTGTTGATATTCATGTTGGTGTTTTGCCGGAGTATAATATCGAATCTTCTCTGTGGTGGAAAGATTTGTTTCTTATTTGCAGGTTATTTGGAGCAGGTGGTTTTATTCATCATATCAAGCATGAGATTGGCTGTGGTGATAACACACTTTTTTGGTTGTTCAAATGGTGTAGAGATCAAGCACTGGCGGTGAAATTCCCTGGTTTGTGGGAGGCTTCTGGTAATAAAAGTGGCAGAGTTTCAGAGTTTCGCAGTGGTACTTCGAGTGAAGGTTTGTGGTCTGATTTTTCTGATATCAACATCGAAGGTTGCAGGTCGGATGATGTGCGTGAATTGTGCAGTTTGCTGCCTGTAGTTTCCTTGCCTATGACAGATGATGATACTGTGATTTGGGATTGGGGAGAGGATGATTTTTACTCGGTGTCTGCGGGTTATGAGCTTCTGTTTACTAGTCACAGTCTGAACCTTAATCATCATTTGTTGGGTGATGTTTTTAAACTGGTTTGGTTGTCTTCTGCTCACCCGAAAATCCAGTTATTCGGTTGGAGATTATTTCGGGATAGGTTGGCTACTAGAGAAAATTTACGCAAGAGACACGTTGCTTTCGATGGTGATGCCACTTCCTGCGCATTCTGTCATGGTGAAGAAGAGAGTATTGGCCATTTAATTTTTCTGTGTCAATTTTCTAAGAAAATTTGGTGCTTTGTTGAGAGATGACTCGGCATTACTATTGGAAATTATGACTCTTTGGTGGAGATGTTACATAACTGGATTCTTGTACTTATGGTCAAAAAGGTGGCTGTAAAAAATGTTGTAGGCCTTTGGTTGACCATAGGTTTGTGTATATGGACTACTAGAAATAACATAGTATTTAATAGAGAATCTTGGGTCTTTGATTCTATAGAATTGAGAATCATCTTGTATACTTGGTGGTGGTTAGGAAAGAGGACTAACGGGAGATTTACTTGTAATTACTATGATTGGACCAACTTCCTTTATAAATTTTTGTAAGTTTCACTTGGGTTTTAGTTGATGTTTTTTTGTAATTAGGTTTGGATACTCCTTTTTGTATCCTGGTTGATTTTATTTTCGATTATTAAACAAACAAAAAAAAAATCTATTTACGAATCTTTTTTATTATCTATTATCTTTTAAATAACTTATATTTTTTAATAGTGACGTAATTTTTTTTTAAACATTTAATTAATTTTTTTACAACTTACATAGTCCGCGTATTATTAATTAGAAGGTAATAATCAACCAATTTAATATTAAAATGTCAAAATAACAAACCAATTTTATAATAAAGGTCATCAAAATTGAAATGAATTTTACATCAAGCAACTTAAAACAGTAAAGGACTTTGTCTTAAAAATAAACAAGAAGCACAAAACATTGCTTTATATTTTCCTAATGAAGTTGAGTATTGAAAAGAAAAAAAAAGCACATTCTTTAAATAATTTTGTGCATGTACTGTCATAAACTAAAAAGCACACTAACAATTTCCTTTACATATTACATTCTTTACATATTTAACTTTAATACTCCTTTACATATTAATTTCCTGTACTTTCAAATAATTTTCTATAACCTTCAATATAATTTCCTTCACATATTAATTTCCTGTAATTTCAAACAATTTTCTATAAGCTTCAATATAATTTCCTTCACTTTGGCTTCATTACAAAACATAATTGACTGCGTTTTAGCATCATGTATTAGAATTTTTGGATTACAAATGTAATATTAAATGTGTTAAGACCATTATTTAATGAGTTAAAACTGTAGTGGTCTTATTAATATTAAGTATGTGACTAAAATCATAAATGTCATAAAGTATGAGATTATTGTGTAGATACTATAAGACAATTAATATCTAATTTGATGAGTAACTAAATTAAAATATTGAAAACTAAGCGGAGATTCAATGATCCATAAGAAACTCTACAAATAAAAGATCACATACTCGATAACCTTCAACTATTTCCAATGGCAAATTCAGGCCGCTTCCGCTTTCATTCTCATAATTGTATTTGGTATAGGTTTAAGGGATATGAGACAATCACATATTTGACTTATAGAAATTTGTTTAGAGTTTTTTTCTTATTTCCTATATCGATAGAGAGCATAAGGTTATGAGTAGATCTGACATAACAAATCAACATTATGCAATGCCATAATACTAAACAACACTAGTTACGTAACAGCGACCACAGTCACGACGAAATGAGATTGCGGTGGTGAGGATGATGGTGACGGTGAAAACCATGGCACATTTCATCCACAGTGTTATCAAATTAATAGATGCCACATTTCATCCGCATTATTATCAAATTAATAGATGCCACATTCATTCCATCATATCTTGAGGTATATCTATTTACGAATCTGTTTTATTATCTATTATCTTTTAAATAACTTATATTTTTGAATAATGACATAATTTCTTTTTAAACATTTAATTAATTGTTTTACAACTTACATAGTCCACCTAGGGGTGTTCATGGTTCTTGAACTGCACTGAACCAAATCATATTTATGATTCAGTTTAGTTTATAATAACAATTTCAATAAAAATACAGTTAACTGTTAAAATGGTTTCAATTCAGTTTAAAACTATTTTAGAACCAGTTTGTGTTTATAAACTAGTTTATAATCAGTTTGCAATTATAAACCAATTTTATAATTTGAAATCTTTTAAAACTAATTTTTTTAAATTTAAACTGAATGGACCGAGGCTAGAATTGTGAACGGAATCACTTTCCTTAAAAGTATTTCGAGCACTCTCTTTATGTCTTAGAGTTAGAACGCAAGAATACCCAGGATAATTAAGCCATTATCGAATCTACGCAAGACCGGCGAAAATTCGATTATGTAGCGAAGAGTGTCTGGAATTTTGTACAAGAGAATATTTGGTTTATGATCTGATTTTCTGATTTCCAGAATGATGTATTTATAGGCCATACATGTGTTGTTTCACAAGGTTGCAACCCTTGATGAAACAACACCTTTTAACCAAAAGTTGTCATGTTTCTAACTATTGCATATGTTCATTCTGCAGCAACCCTTCACGAAATGTTGCTTCTTTTCAAATTCAAAAATTAATATTCACTTGAATATTTTCTTGTCATTTTGGAACACATTTAATATTATTAATTATTATTAATAATTTATAACAATACCCCACTTGTTCTAATAATGACAAGATCAATTACAGAAATAAAAGGAAACAAAAGAATGTTAATACAGTTAAGTATCTTTCGATTTGAACTTAACCTTAGTAAAGACAACGCAATGCCTAATCGGAATGTTAAGTAGCTATGCTTTGAACCGTTATCCCATGTGATTAGACCGGCATTACCATACACACACTCTTTAATGGTTCTTCGCCTACATCTCTCGCCTAGCACTATTTATGGCCATGTGCTTTTCCTGTTTTCATGAATTTTTCATGAGAGAAACTCCAACTCTCACTTTGAGACGACACCATCTCAATATTCACATAGGTGAAGTTCATATTTTATCCTTTTCCATGAGAAACATACCCTCGGTATTGAACTTTATTAAGAGTTTAAATAAAACTCAACCCTCGTTTTAAGGTCAACATTATTACAAAATGTTCGACAAACATCCAAATCAACGAGTTGTTGTTACCCATTAATTGAATCTTGAGGTTAATGTTCTACTAACGTAAGATTGGGTTGCAATCGCTGTCGGAACTCTTACTCAAGGAGTTTCAACCTCATGCCTCTCGAGGTTGTTTTTACTAAGTCTCTGGCCAGTGGCTTAGTAAATGGATCAAGAAAATTATAGTTCGATAGTATGTAAGTAAATGATTACATCCTTAATCAATTTTTTCACGAAAGCATGTCTATGTCCTACTTTCCTAGACTTTTTGTTATACATTTTTTGTATGCTTTAATTAAAGTGGTTTGACTACCGCAATGTATCAACACCTTTGAAACATTGTCTTTAGCCAATGAAACTTCCAACAGAGGGTCCCTCAACCATTCAACTTCTTCACAAGCGAAATCAAGAGCATCGAACTCTAATTCTATGGTTGAGAGACTGATCCACATTTGTTTCTTGCTCTTCCAAGAAATTGCACCCTCTGCTAGTGTAAATATCCACCCAAATGCATATTTTTTATATTCAATACTCGATATCCAACTCACGTCGGTATATCCTTCTAGTATGGTAGTTTGGTTTTCAGAAGATATCTGAAATTTCTAATGATGGCCTTCTAGTGCTCACCATTTGGATGATTAGTAAAATCTACTCATTTTACTAATTGCAAATGCTATGTTAGGTTTAGTACATTGCATACACTTGCATATTCCAATTGAGCCACAACTCTTCCATCATTCTTTTGAAGTTTGACACTAAGATCAAATGGAGTGGTTACTTCATTAAAGTGTAAGTGTTTGAACTTATCAAGCCCTTTTGTGAACATAGATTGTTTGACTAAGTTCATGACCCCCACTATTTCTCTTTACTTTGAACCCCAAAAGTGTGTTAACTAGTCAAAGATCTTTTATCTTGAATGTAGAAGTTAGAAACCTCTTTGTTTCTAAAATTCCGTTCATCTTGTTGCTAATGATCAATCATATGATCAACATAGAGACAAATGAATATCACAATATTCTCACATAACTTTGTCTACAAACACTTGTAACAAGAATCAGATGAAGAATTAATATTTTTAGATAATCATGCATGATGATGCAAGAAGGTTTTAGATGAAGTGAGAGATGCAATTATGAGCAATTTAAAGTAATATAATATAAATTGCAATGAGCACCTTAATTATGTTGACTTGTCTCAAATCTTCTCTTGAATTTATATGCTAAACCTTCTTGATCAACTTCATCATTGATGTGTATAACCCTTTTGAAGCTTTTCTTCTTTGATAATCTTTGTCTTCATCAAAATAGAACTAGATATAACATGTATTCCTCACAATCTGCCCCTTTTGATGATGACAAAATCTTTTAATTCTTGTTTTGATAATGATTGAAAAGTCTCCCCCTGAATTGTGTGTCTCCTCTTTAATTTGTGAATCTTTTGTTCATTACCAGGAAGCACATAACCTTCTGGTTACCCCATGAAAATCTCCTCACCGAGATCTCTATTTAGGAATGTCATTTTGACATCTATTTGATGAACTATAAGGTCATGCAAGGAATGCAAACGAAACTCTAATTTTTCGTTGACCTTGCTTGTAGCGCATATGTGTCAAAATAATCAATACATTTCTTTTTTCAAATACCCTTGTCTACTAATCTATCCTTGTAGGTATTTAGTGTATCATCACTATGATACTTCTTTTAAACCACCCACTTGCATCCAATTAGTTTTTATCTTTTAGATAGATCAACAAGTTCACAAGTGTGGTTTGATATTATTGAATTTATTTTGTCTTGGAAAACATCATTCCAAGATAAGTCCCTTGAAGTTACTTCTTCATTGTAAATCTTAGGATCATCTTCCACTCGAAGAATAATAGGATTTTCCGAACAAACTTCTCACTATCTCCTTCCACAAGATAAAGGAAATGAGTCGAGAACTATTTTTGGTTGGTCATAGATCCTTAGTCTTTTAGACTCGCTTACTTATCCTTCGCTAAGATTCTTAAAGAATTCCACTTCTTGGAATTCAATAATTACATTAGACTTCAAATTCAAAGGTCTATATAAATCATTATTCATCTTTGAATAATCTATATATGCCTTATAATAATAAATATCATTTAATAGTAACATCTTATCCATATAGCATCAAATCAAAATTTATTTGCAAAATTTTAAATAATAATAAATTCATGCTTTAAAAATTTCAATTTTTAGTTTTAATATCTTTCTTTTTAATTTAATAAATAACACTGAATCAAATTCCTGCATAATTAACTCGTATATATAATATTCAACGTTTCATTATATATACCAAATTATCTACCACGCAGATGTACCAAAAGATATATATGTACCAAGTATCATGGTTACACAGCACATCACATATATATATATATATATATATATATATATATATATATATATATATATATATATATATATATATATATATATATATAATATATATATATATATATATATCAAGTTATCTATACACAAATATATACCAAAAGACTACGGTACACATATACTGCAACATAGTTATTGATATATGCATTCAACCAATAAGATATAACAGTAACTTCTAAAACATAAAATAATTATTATAATAATTTTATTTGGACTATTATGATTTATATTAATACTATAATCAAAATTTAATTGTATATATATTCAACCATTATAATTTATATTGTTTATGTAGGATGTATTCATATTACCGTCGTTACTGTACACATAAATATGCAAAAGTGAATATTTATGCCAGACTAATATTGCAATTACTGTCGCATGGATATGTAAAGGTGAATATGTCAAATTAATGAATGAATTCATACGGAAAGTAAATATATTTCGGATCAATTCACCAATGTACAAACATTACGATGCAACCAAACACATTGTTTAAAAAATTTTGTGCATGTACTGTCATAAACTAAGAAGCACACTAACAATTTCCTTTACATATTACATTCTTTACATATTTAACTTTAATACTCCTTTACATATTAATTTCCTGTACTTTCAAACGATTTTCTATAAGCTTCAATATAATTTCCTTCACATATTAATTTCCTGTACTTTCAAACAATTTTCTATAAGCTTCAATATAATTTCCTTCACTTTGGCTTCATTACAAAACATAATTGACTGCATTTTAGCATCATGTGTTAGAATTTTTGGATTACAAATGTAATATTAAATGTGTTAGGACCATTATTTAATGAGTTAAAACTATAGTGGTCTAATTAATATTAAGTATGTGACTAAAATCATAAATGTCATAAAATATGAGATTATTGTGTAGATACTATAAGATAATTAACATCTAATTTGATAAGTGACCAAATTAGAATATTGAAAACTATGAGGAGATTCAATGATCCATAAGAAACTCTACAAATGGAAGATCACATACTCGATAACCTTCAACTATTTCCAATGGCAAATTTAGGCCGCTTCCGCTTTCATTCTCATAATTGTATTTGGTATAGGTTTAAGGGATATGAGACAATCACATATTTGACTCATAGAAATTTGTTTAGAGTTTTGTTCTTAATTCCTATATCGATAGAGACCATAAGGTTATGAATAGATCTGACATAACAAATCAACATCATGCAATGTCATAATACTAAACAACACTAGTTACGTAACAGCGACCACAGTCACGACGAAATGAGACTGCGCGGTGGTGAGGATGATGGTGACGGCAAAAACCATGGCACATTTCATCCACAATGTTATCAAATTAATAGATGCAACATTCCATCCGCATTATTATCAAATTAATAGATGCCACATTTATTCCATCATATCTTGAGGTATATCTATTTACGAATCTCAATTCCAAAATTAATTATAATATGCGGATGACACTATTCTAGTGGGTGATGCCTCTTGGTCTAATCTTTGGACTATCAAGGCCTTGTTGAAAGGCTTTCAATTGGTGTCTGGATTGCAAATTAATTATAAGAAAAGTTCGTTGTATGGAATTGGTGTGGATGACAACGTTCTAAGAGCTGCAGAATGTTTTCTGGGTGTTCAATTAGATTCGTTTCCTTTCAAATTTCTGGGTGTGTTGGTTGGTGGAAATCATAGGAAGATCTCTTTTTGGAAGCCTATGATTCAGAAAGTTCAAATGCGTCTTTCAACTTGGAAAGGGAGAGCTTTATCGATGGCTGGCAGAGCCACCCTCATTAACTTTGTTTTATCCAATATTCCTCTACATTTTATGTCTATGTACTTGATGCCTAGTAAAGTTGTTAAGATCATTACCAGTATTCAGTGTCGTTTTCTTTGGGGGAGGGGGTCTACGTTGTCCAAAAAAATTGCTTGGATCAGTTGGTGCGAGGTGTGTAAGGCAAAGGCGGATGGTGGGCTTGGAGTCAAACATGTCAAATGGTTAAACGTAGCGTTAATGGCTAAATGGCTTTGGAAGTTGTTAACTCTTAAAAGGAGGTTATGGCATGGAATTTTGGAAGCTAGATACCCGAACCACCTTGTTGATATTCATGTTGGTGTTTTGCCGGAGTATAATATCGAATCTTCTCTGTGGTGGAAAGATTTGTTTCTTATTTGCAGGTTGTTTGGAGCAGGTGGTTTTATTCATCATATCAAGCATGAGATTGGCTGTGGTGATAACACACTTTTTTGGTTGTTCAAATGGTGTAGAGATCAAGCACTGGCGGTGAAATTCCCTGGTTTGTGGGAGGCTTCTGGTAATAAAAGTGGCAGAGTTTCAGAGTTTCGCAGTGGTACTTCGAGTAAAGGTTTGTGGTCTGATTTTTCTGATATCAACATCGAAGGTTGCAGGTCGGATGATGTGCGTGAATTGTGCAGTTTGCTGCCTGCAGTTTCCTTGCCTATGACAGATGATGATACTGTGATTTGGGATTGGGGAGAGGATGATTTTTACTCGGTGTCTGCGGGTTATGAGCTTCTGGTTACTAGTCACAGTCTGAACCTTAATCATCATTTGTTGGGTGATGTTTTTAAACTGGTTTGGTTGTCTTCTGCTCACCCGAAAATCCAGTTATTCGGTTGGAGATTATTTCGGGATAGGTTGGCTACTAGAGAAAATTTACGCAAGAGACACGTTGCTTTCGATGGTGATGCCACTTCCTGCGCATTCTGTCATGGTGAAGAAGAGAGTATTGGCCATTTAATTTTTCTGTGTCAATTTTCTAAGAAAATTTGGTGCTTTGTTGAGAGATGGCTCGGCATTACTATTGGAAATTATGACTCTTTGGTGGAGATGTTACACAACTGGATTCTTGTACTTATGGTCAAGAAGGTGGCTGTAAAAAATGTTGTAGGCCTTTGGTTGACCATAGGTTGGTTTATATGGACTACTAGGAATAACATAGTATTTAATAGAGAATCTTGGGACTTTGATTCTATAGAATTGAGAATCATCTTGTATACTTGGTGGTGGTTAGGAAAGAAGACTAACGGGAGATTTACTTATAATTACTATGATTGGACCAACTTCCTTTGTGAATTTTTGTAAGTTTCACTTGGGTTTTAGTTGATGTTTTTTTGTAATTAGGTTTGGATACTCCTTTTTGTATCCTGGTTGATTTTATTTTCGATTATTAAACAAACAAAAAAAAATCTATTTACGAATCTTTTTTATTATCTATTATCTTTTAAATAACTTATATTTTTTAATAGTGACATAATTTTTTTTTAAACATTTAATTAATTTTTTTACAACTTACATAGTCCGCGTATTATTAATTAGAAGGTAATAATCAGCCAATTTAATATTAAAATGTCAAAATAACAAACCAATTTTATAATAAAGGTCATCAAAATTGAAATGAATTTTACATCAAGCAACTTAAAACAGTAAAGGACTTTGTCTTAAAAATAAACAAGAAGCACAAAACATTGCTTTATATTTTCCTAATGAAGTTGAGTATTGAAAAGAAAAAAAAAGCACATTCTTTAAATAATTTTGTGCATGTACTGTCATAAACTAAAAAGCACACTAACAATTTCCTTTACATATTACATTCTTTACGTATTTAACTTTAATACTCCTTTACATATTAATTTCCTGTACTTTCAAACGATTTTCTATAAGCTTCAATATAATTTTCTTCACATATTAATTTCCTGTACTTTCAAACAATTTTCTATAAGCTTCAATATAATTTCCTTCACTTTGGCTTCATTACAAAACATAATTGACTGCGTTTTAGCATCATGTGTTAGAATTTTTGGATTACAAATGTAATATTAAATGTGTTAGGACCATTATTTAATGAGTTAAAACTATAGTGGTCTAATTAATATTAAGTATGTGACTAAAATCATAAATGTCATAAAATATGAGATTATTGTGTAGATACTATAAGACAATTAATATCTAATTTGATGAGTGACCAAATTAAAATATTGAAAACTAAGCGGAGATTCAATGATCCATAAGAAACTCTACAAATAAAAGATCACATACTCGATAACCTTCAACTATTTCCAATGGCAAATTCAGGCCGCTTCCGCTTTCATTCTCATA
Source organism: Lathyrus tuberosus (assembly GCA_022829125.1). Classification (NCBI taxonomy): domain Eukaryota; kingdom Viridiplantae; phylum Streptophyta; class Magnoliopsida; order Fabales; family Fabaceae; genus Lathyrus; species Lathyrus tuberosus. The sequence goes on from JALAZF010000031.1 coordinate 6,479,138, forward strand.
ATTGTATTTGGTATAGGTTTAAGGGATATGAGACAATCACATATTTGACTTATAGACATTTGTTTAGAGTTTTGTTCTTAATTCCTATATCGATAGAGACCATAAGGTTATGAATAGATCTGACATAACAAATCAACATCATGCAATGTCATAATACTAAACAACACTAGTTACGTAACAGCGACCACAGTCACGACGAAATGAGACTGCGGTGGTGAGGATGATGGTGACGGCGAAAACCATGGCACATTTCATCCACAGTGTTATCAAATTAATAGATGCCGCATTTCATCTGCATTATTATCAAATTAATAGATGCCACATTCATTCCATCATATCTTGAGGTATATCTATTTACGAATCTGTTTTATTATCTATTATCTTTTAAATAACTTATATTTTTGAATAATGCCATAATTTCTTTTTAAACATTTAATTAATTGTTTTACAACTTACATAGTCCACCCGTCTCCATTTTAAATTGTGATGTAGAACACCATCGATATTAATTGTTTCTTTAGTCTATAATATTAAAAAAAATCGTACGTATCTCTATTTTAAAATGAGTGAAATATAATAAAATTATAAAAATTATTACACTTTCAACAAACTAATCTCTAAGAGTGACGTGGGTATTATTAATTGTTATTAATTAGAAGGTAATAATCAGCCAATTTAATATTAAAATGTCAAAATAACAAACCAATTTTATAATAAAGGTCATCAAAATTGAAATGAATTTTACATCAAGCAACTTAAAACAGTAAAGGACTTCGTCTTAAAAATAAACTTATTAGTGTGTTTCTCGCCATCATAAATACAAATTGTAATACTACTCTAAGATTAACGTGCATATTATTGATTATTATTAATGAGAGGGTATAATCAGCCAATTTTATATTAAAATGTCAAAATAACATTCACTTTAAAAGAAATTTTAATAAATATATTGCACTCTCTTGTTAATATGTACATTCAAAATAAAGGTCATCAAAATTGAAATCAATTCTACATAAGAAGCACAAAACATTGCTTTATATTTTCCTAATAACTGTTAAAGCCCCATACTCTGACAACACCATCCGTGTATCCACTGAAAAGGGTGGTTCCATCAGCACTCCAGTTTAAACTTGTACAGTGGATAACCTTGTCGATAGAGCTACCACCGGCGGTGGTAGTACTCTCAGCTTCAGACCTGAGGTCAATCTTCAAATCGTCAACAATTGTCTCGCTCTCCAAATCCCAGATCATGATGCTGGACTCGGTTGCAGCACAGACCCAGTACCTATTAGGACAGAAACACAAAGCATGAATAATAGAACCTGTTTCAAAAGAGAAAAGTCTCTTTCCCTTGGACTCAATTTCCCAGACAATGATAACTCCATCTCTGCCACCACTAGCCAAGAGAGAGCAGTCAGGTGAAACAGCAAGAGTGTTTACATATCTAGAATGTCCACAAAGAGTGTATATCAGCTTGCCATCGCTCAGACGCCAAACCTTCACAGTTCTATCCCATGAAGCTGAAACTATGATTGGTCGCAGATTGCTGGGGCTGATTCGAACACAGCTAATCCAATCAGCATGAGCATCGTCAATGGTGTATTCGCACTCACCGAGAGTGTTCCACAGTCTGATCGCGCCGTCACGACAACCAGACACTATATGACAGTGGTTCTTTGAGAGATCAACAGAGAGAACATCTTTGGTGTGACCGACAAATTGGTGTAAGGAAGTTCCGGTGTTGAGGTCCCAAAGACGGAGCTCGCGGTCCCGTGAACAGGAGACAGCGAAGAGGCGGTCGGATGAGAGAGCAACATCCTGAACAAAGTTAGAGTGACCGACGAGAGAATCGCGGGGAACACCATAGGTTTCGTCCTCCTTGGTTAGATCCCAGATGATGATTGATTTGTCGCGGGAAGAAGTGAGGATCATATCGGAGTTGTCAATCGGAGTGGCAATGGCGGTAACAACGTCTGTGTGAGCATGCATGGTGCCGCGAAGAACGAGCAGTTTCTCAGACATGGTTTCGTGGAACTCGGCTGCTGCTGTTAGGGTTTGGTTGTGAATTTGTGAATGTGAGAAGCAATTTGAGAAGCTTTTATAGAAATTATCTTGGCGGTAATTTATTCATATTTCATTACAATTCAAATTTTAAAATTTTTATATTTTTAAATTGTTACAAAATGTTTTTATAGAAAAAAGAAAAAAGAAAAATACATTAATAAGTATAAAATAATTTTTTTCATAATTGCTTTACAAAATATTTTTTTCTAAAAACATTTTTATAAAATATCTTTTTCATATTTTCTTAAAAGCATTTTTGTAAAATAATTAGTTTTATAAATTAATTTAATATAATATATTTTTAATATTTCATATACTATTTATCAGTATGTTATGTCTATTTCGTTTAAATCTACTCCACAAAAAATGCAAAAAGCGGAAGGGAGCAAGGTATGTACAGTTATGTGTGTTTTTTTTAAATAAGCAAACATATTCAAAGGATATAAAGGGTTATCCTAACCCACATACAAAAAATAGCACCACAAAAAGTGAGGGTTTAAAACTTCTAAACAAGGCTAGTCCAAAGGACGACTTTCCTTTACCACACATCGACATGCTAGTAGACAGTACAGCAAAGTTCAAAGTTTTCTCCTTCATAGATGGATTCTCAGGCTATAATCAAATCAAAATGGCGCCGAAAGACATGGAAAAAACTTCGTTCATTACCCCATGGGGTGCCTTTTGTTACAAGGTAATGTCGTTCGGTTTGAAGAACGCCGAGGCAACCTATCAAAGGGCCATGACTACTCTGTTTCATGACATGATACTCAAAGAGATCGAGGGATATGCCGATGATATGATTGCAAAATCTAAGACAGAAGAGGAGCATGTGACCCACCTGTCAAAACTATTCGAGCGTTTGAGACAGTACAAACTCCGCTTAAATCCCAACAAGTGCACCTTCGGTGTCCGTTCAGGGAAACTCTTAGGGTTCATCGTCAGTCAGAAAGGAATTGAGGTTGATCCTGACAAGGTCAAGGCCATTCAAGAAATGCCTTCTCCGAAAACTGAAAAACAAGTCAGGGGATTCCTAGGACGTTTGAACTACATCTCCAGATTCATATTCCTCATGACCTTGACATGTGCGCCGATTTTCAAATTATTGAAAAAGAACCAGGATTGCGTTTGGACAGAAGACTGTCAAACCGCCTTTGATAGTATTAAGGAATACCTGTTGAATCCGCCGATTCTATTACCTCCAGTGGAAGGAAGACCGTTGATCATCTATTTTTTTCATATTTACTTTATAAAATATCCTTTTTGAACAATTTTACAAAATATTTTGATTAATTTTTTGAAATTAACGCCATTAAGAATTCCATATATATTAAATTAATATAATTTGAATTATTATATTTCAAAACATAACTATATTTAAAATTTTATTTTTTATTAAAATAATTTTATAATTCTATTTAATATAGTATATTTTCAATCTTTTTTAAAATATATGAATTAATATGGTTGGTTCGGGTTGACGGTCTCGTGCGTAGAACTTTGGAAATCCATTGTCCGAACCAATTAACATCGAATTTTATTGGGTTGGTTCGGTTTTTGCCCGAACTAAAAAAATGTTCGACCCAAACATCATGGTTTGGTTTGGATTATGGTTTGGTTCGGATTTACTCGAACCAATGAACACCCCTATATTTTCTCATAAAAGTGGATCTTGAAGATTGTCAAAAAATTTTAAATATTGTGTTTGTACATTCGTATTTCAAACATTGTGTATTTTTGGCCTTGTTATTGTTTTAGTTTAATAATAAGTAATATAATTATTTGCGTATCTAATATATTGATTTCTGACGTGTCTAATATAATGAGTTTTTGCAAACATTTTAGTAGCTATTCATATATGCTACAAAGGATTGTGTTTTACAGAACAAGAATTCTTTTTTCGCTTTCCAAGCTAACACTGGAGTTTAGGTTTGATTTCGTCATATACTCTCATATATGCATGATTTGATTGCATCACTAATAAGGGTTTGGATGGCATAAGTAGATAATTGGAAATTAGTAAACAACATCGATTATTTATTTCAATTATCAAATTCTTGCAAGTTTAAAATAATTACGAGTTATTCATTATTTTGATCGTTGTTGTTAGTATTATTTGATTAGAAATAGATCTTGGGGAGTATTGAGTAGGGACAGATAAAATTTTAACTGTCACAAATTGATTTAACTTGCAGGACCGACCACACAAATCCTAGGACATGTGCTAAGTTTGAGAGACAAGCGTAAATTAAAGAAAATGTAAACTGAACTCCACGTTCGACAATGCTAAAAATAAAGTCTAACTGAACTCCACGTTCGACTATGGGCAATAAATTAAAGTGAAAACTCGAAATTTAAAGTGATGCAAGTAAAGGGTGCAGAAATTAAAGGCGTCGAATGAGTAAAAGCTTTGAAAGTAAAATGCAACGAACTCCACGTTCTTGGAAAGTAAAGGCTGGGGTAATAAAAGTGCTGTCGAAAGTAAAGTGCAAGAAAGTAAAAGACTTTGAAAATAAATGCAATAGAACTCCACGTTCCAGAAACTAAAAAGCTTTGAAAAGTAAAGGCTTGAAGATTAAATGTTTAAACGTAAAGGTGCAGTCGAAGTTAAAAACGCAGAAAGTTTAAATGGCTTTGAAAGTAAATTTGGCATGGAAGATAAAGTTCAAGAAACTGTGAAGGCATGGAAAGTAAATGGCTGAATCTTAAACATGCTGAAGATAAATTAGATTAATGAAGAAAATGGTGTTACATTACGTACATTCTCACGAACTCGTTTCTCTACACGCGGGTACTTTGAGTTTATTAGAGTAACTTGTACAAAATATGAACACCCCATTTACATAGAACCAACTCCTATTTATAGTGCTAGGAAATAACTACTCAGTGATGGTTACTGCTTCGAACGTGTGGATTTTGGCGCCTTCCCCTTGATCTCAACTGTTCCCACGTTCACAACTGCTCTTATTTAAATTTCAAATATTGGAAATTCCCTCCAATCTTAATATAACCACTGCAGCGCTACATTCTCATGGTCGAAAAAACCCTTTCAACACTTAGCCATTTTTTAAGGTTTCTACACATCTATTCGACTCAGGCCTCTCACAAAGTTAGGTCGAAGCCTTCTTTACATTAAAAATAATTTTTTAACGTTAAAATAGCTTTAATTTTGTCTAGCGTCGAAATTGAGGGTTAACAAATTGCCCCCAAGGAATGTCCTTTCGCCAGGCTTGGTAGGAAGGCCATTTCTTGATATAATGCTTATTTCGACGCCTATTTGCATGGCCTTAACTGAACATCCCACTAATTCCCTAATGGCTAAACTATTCAGCTTCTTTAACCCACGCCTTTGACGTCACGCCATCATGACAAATCCTTAAAACGTCTTTTCAGCCGTATTCATCATAACGCCTTTCTTGAAAACAGACGTTAACAGTCTGCACATAACTGCCACTTCCCATCACGCCTTCAAGAGAAAGACACGCGTCTCACTAACCCCTCAGCTTCAACGGTGGATCCAAGTCCCTTGAGATTTTCAAATGTCTATATATACCCATTTCCGCCACTTTGTGATCTTTCCACACTTTTAGTATTCTCAAGAAAACTCTTCTTCTCTTCAGTTTTTTCTCACGCAAACCCAGCAAAGACACCATCTTTTCATCTTCTTCCACAATGGCATCCTCCCAAATTAATCCTCAAGCAAAGAAGACCCAAAAGGACAAAGCCACTCCATTCAAGCAAACCATCCCACCGTTCGCTAACATCCCAGGCCCTCAACTGGTAGATAATCGTCGTTGTCTGCCGGAACCTACCTCTACAGAATCAAGAGCCATCTACCAATCTTAGGTAATGATTCCCCTAGTTATGTCTGATAAAACTTATGCGTTATCTGGTCCTTTGGCTGAAGTGGACATTTCCAACGAGAGGCTGAGTGAGTTTTTCCCATCATACCGGAGATCCAGACCATTAGGGCAAAAGAGTTTCCCTAAAATTAATTCTGCTGCTGGAGCTTCCCCTGAAGAGATTCCTTTACCCAAGATCAATGTTGGCTATCTCACTGATGGCACTAGACTGGTGAGAGTCGTCAACCCTTTAAAGGAATTCGACCAATGGATGGCAAAGATGGAGAAAGTTAAAGCTGACCATTGGAAGGAGATAGGGATCTATGACCTTCTGATGCTGTCGAAGACCAACATACCCTATTATTTGAACATGTTGGCAGCATCTTTATACTTTTGGGACAGCACTCATTATACATTTCACCTGGCATGTGGAATGGTCACTCCAACCCTTTTCGACGTAGCTGCCATCACGGGGCTTCGTCCAGATGGCCTCGTCTACAATCTTGAGGTTGATGATGAGGATACCATCAACATTTCAGGCTCAAAACTGACCTATACCCTCTTTATCAAGCACCACTTCAAACAAGAAGATGATGAGGTGTCTGATGAAGAACACATTGCTTTCCTCACAGTCTGGCTATCGAGGTATGTTTTTTGTACCAAGTATTTGCAGGTGGCTAAGAAGTACCTGCCCATGGCGAACCAACTCCACTACAACAGAGGGACCTGCCTGAGTGAACTCATTATGGCGAACCTTTAAAAATCTATCAGTGAAGGGGCTTCTCGACTCAAGAATGTGGAAGCCCAAGGTCCTATGCATTTGAGTGGTCCTCTTTGGCTACTTCAACTGTGGCTCAATGCTACATTTGAGGCTAGCCTCCCCAGAAAAGGCATAGTCGATGAAGCTTCCGCTGAGATCAGGGAGAGGAGTGTCGAAGGGACATGTCTGGCTAAGCTCACTCCTAATGATGATGGTGAAAACCTTCAAAGGGCTTTCACCAGTTATATAATGATGTTCACCAAACGCTATGAGTTCACTCTTAGTATGGCACCCTTTGCTCGACGAAGCTATGGCCCTGAGTGGTTTCAAAGGCCATTTCCAAATCCTCTTCAACCCCTTGATCCAGAGTCTGCTGCTATCTGGGAAGCCTTTTTTATTCCTAGATTTATTATCCACAGGCTAAACCTAGGGAGAGGTTTATCAGCGTTGATTGCCTACCAACCAAACTTGGTCTCTCGACAATTTGGGCTGGCCCAGAGCTTCCCTCAGTGCTTATATGAGAAAAAGGGCCAAGTAATTCTTCACACCGCCTGCCTCGACGAGGAAAACGTTTCTCAAACCCTCGACAGCAGGAATGAAAATAGAAGGATCTTCTCCCCTGTGTTTTTTGAACCTTCCTTTTTATGCACGTCGTCCTTCCACCAATGGTGGTCGAAGCATTATAGTGAGCACTTTCTTGATGCAGCTACATTTTCTTCGTTACTTGACCAAGCTTTTCTCCATGTGCAGGACAAGACGAAAAAAAGTAAGTTCACTCACATCGAAGAAATACAGGCTTTTCAAAAATACTTTGAAACTATCTATCGACCAGATGATCTTAGTCGAACCATTCATGAGGCTGGTGTTACTCTAAAGAGAAAATTCCTAGAAAAGCTGGATCAACTAAAAATCCCTCCCAACGTCCCTCGTGAGAAACGTTATGAGGTAGCTTTTAAACTTTTTCCTCCAAAGTTCCCTCGACTGCCTAATGCTGATTTTGGAGTGGCGCTTGCCCCTCCATTTCCAGATTGGTTTGTCTGTGGGGAACATTTAAAACTTCTTCGACAGCAGTCTCAGCCAAAAGCCCAACGAGTGGTTTCGACTAAGCATAATTTAGACAGTTTTAAAGGGCACCTTCATATAGGAATTCAGGACGTTCGTGTCGAATCTGAAATATATGAAGGTTTGAGATCCTTACTCCATGGCTCTATGACTAGTCATGTAATCATTAACTTGTAACAATTGTGTGCTATCTTTCAGCTGTGCCTAGGAAAGCTGCTTCGACTAGAGCTGCCACCTTGCAAAGTGGCAAAGAACAAGGGAGTACACAGGTACATTTTACCTCTTTTGTTTTTTACTTGTACTCTGTGAATTTCTTCCTTATTTTCACTGCCTCTTCAGACTGGTCGAAAGCCTCCAACACCTTCCAAGAAAGGTAAGAAGGATACCCCAGCTGTGGTTACAGCTTCAGAGGCCTCAGATGAATCTCCTGAAAAGGTTCTCACAAGGAAAAGGAAAAAACCCATAAAGGCCTCTGGACCTGCTGGCCCACCTCCTTCGAAGGTGGCCAAAATACTCGAAAAGGCATCCACCACAAGTGGTGTCGAGAAGGAATCCTCCAAGGTAGCCTTGAGAACCCCTCTTGGTGACCATGGGGGTGATAAATCAAGTCCTGCTATTGAACAAACTCAGGTATATGCACCATTGCCTTTTCTATTATGCTTGACATCCCTCGCTTATTATTTCATTTTCATTATCTCCACTTGTGTTCTTTAGGCACCCATAATCAACAATCCAGATCCCCGACCAACTCCAAGCAACTTCGCCGCCACCACAATTGACAATTTTGTTCCTCACCCAACTTCAGAAAGCCTCACCACCACGCTTCTCAACAGCCAAGGTGAGCCAACTTATCACCCATCTTCTGATATTGGCTCTGGTTTGAGTGAGATTAATCAACCTATTCCACATGTTACAGCAGCTACTGCAGCACCAGCTCCAACCCCAACTCAGCACGCACAAGCTGAGGGAGCTAACTCTGATGAGGATGACACTTCAAGCCCACCACCTATCAATCTGGGTACCTCCATGGATAAAGGCCTGATGGTTGAAGAAGAAAGGCGTGAACCTGAAATCCAAACACACCACGCCACTCCTGATCAAACCACACCAGCTGATGACCAGGAGAATATGCAACCAGCTGCTGAGGAATCAGATGAGGAAATGGGAGAAGGAGAAGATGAAGAGGGAGAAGAATCAGCAGAGGAGGAAGAAGAACAAGCTGAGCCTCACCCGCACCATACTTCTTCGCCTATGGTCACTCCACTACCTGGGCACTCGCTGATAGCACTCAAGTGGTCAAACCCACGTGAGTTTACCAAATTGATTCTTGAGCAAAGGTATAGTTCTTCCTCTGTTCCTTTGACCTCAGCACCAGATGACTTCGCCCACTCAATTCTCCAAGCCATCAAGAAAAAATTCTTCAAAGGGGATATTTACAAAATTCTGGCCTCAGATCCAACTACAACTGCTTACTTGAAGGACACCCTTGCAAAGATTGAGCTCAATACTCTCAATCCAGATGTCTCTGGTTTTCTGATAGAGCTAACTGCTGTGGTAAACCAAATAGCTGCAGAAATAAAACTGCTCCCCTCGATCAAGGATACCATAGAAAGAACATCTGGCTGTGAGAGTGCAGCCTGGTGTGGTGCAAAAGAGGCGTACGAAGAGATCCAACGTATGGAGGCTGATCAAAGGAAAAAGCAAGACGAGATAGCCTCCAACAAGAAGGATATTGAAGCCTGGAAGTAACAAATCACGGAGCTACAAGCTAAAATTGAAAATGCTGAGAACCGCAACCGTGATTTGCACCAATTCGACGACACTGAGATAGCTGAAGAAAGGAGGAATGTTATTGATCGTATTGAGGCGGCCCAAAGATATGAGAAAGAGCTCGCAGAAGCAAAACTTGACGAATCTTTGTGCAACTCTCGCCTCAAACATCACATAGCATCTTTTTCTCAGTTGGCGTCGAGGCTTCCCTTCTGACACCTTCGACACCTTTATGTCATTTGTTTAATCATCACTTGTTTCTTGGCCTTTTCAGGCCTTTTATGTAATGACAATTTTATGCCTGTTGGCATTGATTTAATCAATCATTATTATTTTGCCTTTAACTGCTTTCGACCTATATTGCATGATGATGTTCTTTATTGTTATCTTTTATCAGTCAAACTTGCAATTAAGGCATTCTATCTTTTTCTTGGAAAGTCACCCTTCCAGCTTTAAATTCCAAGGCATAAGCCTCTAGCTTTAAAGTGACACTCATAGCAAAAGCCCTCAGGCCTACTTCCAAGAATAACTCACCTATTTCCACCGTTTGGCTGGCCAATCCAAACAGCCATTAGCCTCTATAAATTTCTTCCATCTGACCATGGCTTGCGTAGAAGCAACCATGAATAATTCAGAGAAACCCTCAACCAAGAAGATGGCTGGAAAGGCCAAGGCAATTGAGGAAACAAAGAAGGTAGAGGCGCCCCAACAACCTAACGCCTCCATTGGAGCAACCTCTTTAGCCAAGAAGAGAGAAACCAAAATGAAAATCTCCAAGAAAGGGTGCTCCAGCACCCAAGATTCTGATGATGAGCCAGATGCAAATTATATGGACTTCCTCAAATCCATAGATTGGAGAGATTATGAATAACCTTTCCTTGAGAGGAAAAGAAAAAAAAACTTGTTGTACTAGTCTCTCTTTGCTTTGTATGCCATATTAGCCTGACTTGGCCTATTTTGGCTTTCTTTTATTAAATAAAGCTTATGTTTTAATATGAATCTCCTACAACATAGGCTTATATTTTTTCAAATACTTGCCATTTACTTTCAAGATTCTTTTATCTTTGTCTAACTCTTCCACTTCATAAGCTCCATTAGAGAACACCTGTATGACTTGGAATGGTCCTTCCCACTTAGGGGACCACTTGCCCAATGTTCTATCCTTTCGGTCCATGGGCAAAATCACCTTCCAAACCAATTCCCCACATGCAAAAGATTTAGATTTAACCTTTTTGTTGTAGGATTCTTCGACCCTCTTCTTTTGTCTTCTCAGCAACTCCAAGGCTCTAGGCCTTTCTTCATCCAAATCCACTAATTCGTTCATCATCATTTCCCAATAATTCTAAGAGGGAATTTCATGATGTTTTTGAACTCTTACAGACTGTAGATAAATCTCAACAGGTAATACTGCATCATGACCAAACGTGAGTCGAAATGGGGTAGTGTTGGTAGCCTCTTTGGGGGATGTTCGACATGCCCAAAGAACTTGGTCTAACATCTTGTGCCAACTTCTAGGCCTTTTTCCCACATGCTTCTTGATTAGTCCAATTACTACCTTATTGGCAGCTTCGACTTGCCCATTGGCCTGAGCATAATAAGGTGTAGAAGTTAATAACTTGAAACCTATTTCTTTGGTAAATTCCTGCATCTTTCGACCAGTGAACACTGATCCCTGATCTGTAGTAATTGTTTCAGGAATACCAAACCTATAAATAATGTGATTTTGAATGAACTCAATAACATCTTCTTGACCTACATTTACCAGTGGTATTGCCTCAATCCACTTGGTGAAATAATCAATTCCCACCAAAATATATCTCTGGTTCTTTGAAGATGCTGGTCGGATCTCTCCCACTATATCCAAAGCCCATCCTCTGAAAGGCCATGGTTTCACTATGGAATGTAATTCACTTGCAGGGATGTGCTGTATGCCAGCATGAATTTGACATTCTTGGCACCCTTTAGCAAATTCTATGCAATCCTTCAGCATAGTGGGCCAATACATGCCTTGTCGAAACAACAGCCACTTCATCTTCTGGCCAACTTGGTGTGCTCCACATGTCCCACTATGTACTGTCGAAAGTGCCAAATATGCCTCTGCTTCACTAAGGCATTTCAATAAGACTCCCTCAGGGGTCTTTTTAAACAATTCATTACCCACTAGTACATAGCTTAAGGCTTGATACCTGATTTTTCGCTCTGTCGAAGCCGTTGGGTTTTGCAAATATTCAACTATGGGCTTCCTCCAATCTTCATCTGTTAAATTATCTATGGCAAAAATTTCAAAATTTTCGCCATCTATATACCCAAGCTTAGTTGTTTCTAAGTCTGATGGACATAATCCAATAGCCACCACCTTACCTCTTACCTCAATTACCTCTTAAAGGTTTTCTTTCGACACCTTGTATCCAGAAGCAATTTGGGCCAAGTCGTTAGCAACTTGATTCTCTATTCTAGGTATGTGTTGGATGACTACTACCTCAAATTTCTTTAATAATCTATTGGCTATCACAAAGTACATAATGAGATTTTCTTTAACACATTTATATTCCTTTGCGATTTGTTTTATAACTAATTTTGAATCTCCCATTATTTCGACTCTAGTTGCCCCCAATTCTAACAAAATTTCAAGGCCAGCAATTAATGCTTCGTATTCAGCCTCATTGTTAGAGCAAGGACCTTCGACCTTGTACTTGAATTTTGTTGGAATTCTTTCAGGAGAAATAATGTGTATTCCTACTCCTGTTCCATTTTTATGACTTGATCCGTCAAAGTATAATTTCCAAGATCTTAATTCGACGTAATTCAAATCATTTTCATTTATGGAGTGATCAACTATAAAGTCTGCAACTATTTGCCCTTTCACAGCTTTTAAAGGTTGATATGTTAAGGAAAATTCTGTTAATGCTAATGCCCATTTGCCAATTCGACTATGCAAAATAGGTTTAGATAACATATGTTTTACAACATCAAAGTGAGACGAAACATACACATCAACAGGTTTTATATATTGCTTCAGTTTAGTGCAAGAGAAACACAAGCATAAACATAACTTTTTAATCATGCTATACCTAGTTTCTGCATCATTTAAAACTCGACTAAGGTAATAAATGGCTCTTTCGACTCCATTTTCATCCTCCTAAGCTAACATGCTCCCTAGAGTTTTATCTGATGCAGCTATATACAATCTCATACTTTTGTTTCTACAAGGTGGTGAAAGAATTGGAGGGTGGCTTAGGTACTCCTTAATCTTGTCGAAGGCTTCCTGCTATAATTGCCCCCACTCAAAACCATCTTTGTTGAAACGAAGCAATGGCGAAAAAGCTTGTGTTTTGCCACTCAGGTTGGATATGAACCTTCTTAAGAAGTTGATTTTTTCCAACAACGACTGCAACTCCTTTTTGGTTGATGGCGCTTTCAACTCCATTATGGCTTTGGTTTTATTCTGATTTATTTCAATCCCTTTCTTGTGGACCACAAAGCCTAAGAAATCCCCTGCCTGCACACAAAAAGCACATTTAAGAGGATTCATTTTAAGACCATATTTCCTCATCCTTTCAAAGGACTGTCGAAGATGGTCAATGTGACTTTTCCCAGAAATAGATTTTATAACAATATCATCAATATAAATTTGCATGAATGTGTCTATAAAATCGTGGAAAATTGAATTCATTGCCCTTTGATAAGTAGCACCAGTGTTCTTGAGACCAAAAGGCATCACTACCCACTCATAGGTGCCTAAGGCTCCAGGGCATCTAAAAGCAGTTTTATGAACATCTTCCTCAGCAATGAATATCTGGTTATAGCCAGAATATCCATCCAGCATACTAAGATATTCATGTCCTGCTGCAGAATCTATTAACATTTCTGCTACTGGCATTTAATATTCATCTTTGGGATTTGCAGAGTTTAAATCTCTAAAATTGATGCAAACTCTCAAAGACCCATTCTTTTTAATAACATGTACTATATTAGTCAACCATTCGACATACCTTGCAGTGCGAATGAATTTGTAATGAAGCAGTCTTTCGACTTCCTCTTTGATCTTTGACAGTATCTCTGGTGCAAACCGTCTTGGATTTTGCTTGACTGGTTTTTTCCCAGGCGTCATAGGCAACTTGTGTTCGACTAACTCCCTGCTCAGACCAGGCATCTCATCATAATCCCAAGCGAAGCAGTCTTTGAATTCTTTCAACAGCTGAACTACTTCGACTTTCAACTGGGGATCAAGATTGGCACTGATGTAGGTAGGCCTTTTGCTTGCCCCCTCACTGAGGTCCACTTCTTCCAAAGGATCTTGTGCTAGCATTTTTATATTATTCGCCAACGGATCCTTCTCAAATCCCAAAGGCTCATCCTCATAGATGGCGTCAAGCCTCTGGCTTTGCCCTCCAGTTTCAACCTTATCTGGAGGTTTTGGGTCAAAGTCCTTACCAGGACCTTCTTGATATACTTCAGAAATGGCTTCACCAGCCATATAATCATTGGCGGCTTCCAAATCCGCTTGTAGTTTTGTTTCGGCCACATAGGCCGAAATTCTTTTCAAAGCATCGAACTCAGTCATGATCACTGAATTCATCTCCCCACCCTGTGGGCTCTACTGGAGGTGTGCCTAGGCATGGTAATCTTCCTCTTGGTACCTCCCTGTCCCATCTGAAACCTTCAACAGGGTGTAAGTACAATGAATAAAACGTTTCCTCATCAGGTGTAAACTCAAAATCAACTGGAGGACATGGAGCAATGTTCGCCAGATGTTTCTCAAATTGCCTACTGTCCACATGATTAACAGGCACCTTGAAGTACCCTTGATCAGCTTCAATGTTTTCCACTATCCCATCTGGTGTCCAGATTGTGATTCTCTGGTGCATAGATGAGGGTACTGCTCCTATCCCATGAATCCACTCCCTACCTAAGAGTAGATTATAGTTAGCCTTTGTTTCGACGACCATGAACACTGTTGGTCTGGTAATAGTTCCCACAGTGAGATCCACCTGAATCACTCCCAAAGTGGAACCAACTTTGCCTTCATAGTTCGACAGAACCATGTTGTGGGGTTTAGTGTCAGTCTCAAATTTTCCAATCTTGCTCAACAAAAATCTTGGCATCAAATTAACCGTCGTACCACAGTCTACCAAAATTTTGTTGACAGGGACGGTCTCCACTTTTCCAGTAATGTAAAGAGGCTTCAAATGACCCTTCATTGCCTCTGTGGGACATTCGAAGAAAGCATTCTGTTCTTCAACGCACCCATTGTTCATGATGTAATAGTACACAGGCTTGTGTGCCATCATTTCCAATTCAGCGGTTTGGTCTAAGTCTTCGACCTCTGAGACTTGACCAAGTTCTCTTGGCATCACTGACACCACATTTACCAGAATGTCTAGGGAAGCCGCTGACTCATTATCGAAGTTATCAGTCATATCCTCATCCTCTTCGATCTTCTTTTCTGGCTAAATAGTAAACAACTTTCATCGTATGGGCATATTCTCCATTGCCCCAGCCACATTGGTGCTTGACTCTCCTTGCACCTGAGCCTCCCTGACAGCTTTCCGCCTGCGCTGCTCTCTTCGCCATTACGATCTAGACATTGGGTTTTTACCCTTGTAGTTCTGAGAAATGTATGCTGATTTTTTTGTGGTGTGATTCTCTTTCCTGTACTCAAAGGACGAACCTCTTTCCACATCAAACTTTTCCCACTTTTTCTTCTGTCCTCTCCCTTCGACAGGCTTGATCCAACTACCTGTTGGCACATTCTCAGCTGGTTTGAACGTACCTGACCTAATTTTTGGGGCTTGGTTTTTTAGCCCTGTCGAAAGTCGCCTATAGTCAAAACCTTTATGCCCTTTGTTCACCTTCTGCCCCCAGCTTTCGCCAGCCTTCTTGACACCTTCCAGCTTGTGGGCAGCTTTTTCATCAAAAATGGCGCTGCACCTGGGACACAGTATTACTCCAGAGCCTTTTTTCTGGCAACGATGCAAAAAGTCCACGATTGTCTCTTCTGGCTTAGGATAAGCCATTTTGTTGTGCTTCTCTTTCTCATCTACCTTACTCAATTGTTCATCTTTTCGATTCGTAATTTCGACCATGTTGACATCCATTCTGTCCTTCAGGCGCATCTTGGAGAAGCTGGCTTCCAGACTTTCAGTGGTCTTTGCCCAGCAGCCACCACCTACTGCTGCTTTTGCAGCTCTTTGGGAAGCTTTTTCCCAAGCAGCTTTCTCAGCCTCTACCATCTCCTCAGCATTGACTCTCTCGACATCAGGAGAAGTCTTGAAAAAATTTTCAGCAGCCATACATATCCAATTTTCCACCAGACAACCTTCCATGTCCAGCATCTCTCCAACGAAGAGCATGTCATCTTCCAATTCCTTAACAACTTGAACTTTAGGGGCATTTCTGCCCATAGCCTCATTGGTGTTGATACTATCTGAGCTAGAATCAGACTCTTCAGCCAACTCGACCATGTTAATGCCTTCATTGGCATTTATCTTCCACCCACTCACGGTCATATCCAAAACCTTAGCAGCATTATCCATTTCAACATCACGGTCATATCTAAAACCTTAGCAGCATTATCCATTTCAACAAACTTATCAGCAGTTTCTTTGGTTACCAACATCAGACTGGTACCATCAACGTTTAGGCCACTTGCAGCCTTACTAGAACCTTCAATTATCACAGAACTGGTGGCGAAGTCTTCAGTAACTTCTACCATGTTGACTGACTCGTCGAATCCCCCTGTGGTTTCCACCATCTGAACCTCATGAGGCTCTGTATAGTTGGCCTCTGCAACTTGCAATGGGTCAGAGTCAATCTTCATCTGGGCTTTGCCTTTATCCCCAAACTTCAGCCTTCCTTCCTGGATAGCATTTTGCACCAAATCCCTGAAAAGAAAACATTGAGAAGTTTTATGACCCAAAAAATTATGGTACTTACAAAAACCTCTTTTCTTTCTTTGTTCTAAAGGTGGCGTTTTAGCACCAACAGGCACTATCATTTGTCCATCTTTAACTAACAAATCAAAAATTTCGTCACATTTAGTGACGTCGAAAGTATATGTTTTCTTAGGGAATTTATCGTTAGATTCGACAGGATTTTTTCCTTCTGAAGGGGCTAATAATTTGCAAGCATAAGGTGGACCTTGCTTTAACTCAGCAACGTCAACCTCATTTTCGTCGAAACAAGATGCTTCACCATACAGATTCTCCACATCTTCCTTGCATTCGACAAATGCTACTTTTTTACCCCTGCTGAATTTGGCCTTTTCTTCTTTTAGCCTTTCTAGCTGTCGAACCCTATCAGCCAGCTGGGCCATATCTCTAAGATATTGGGTATCTAATTTCTTCCTAATGGAATAATCAAGACCCCCAGCAGCCATTTCGACCAACTCATGTTCTGGCACTTGTGTAAAGCACCTGGCTTTAAGAAGTCGAAACCTATTCAGGTAATCATTAATTGACTCAGTGACTTTGCGCTTGATGCTAGCCAATTCTTTCAAACTAATCTTAGTTTGCCCCATGTAGAACTGTTCATGAAACAAACGTTCCAATTGGGTCCAATTGTATATGGAATTTGGAGGCAAGGTAGTAAACCATGTGAAGGCATTCTTGGTAAGGGAACTTGGGAAGTATTTGATCCTAAGGCTTTCGTCAGCTGCAATCTCGCCTGCTTCGAACAAATATCTAGCCACATGTTCGACAGTGGACTCAGTAGTATCTCCTGAAAACTTGCTGAACTTTGGAACCTTCATCCTAGGGGGCAGTTCTGTTTGGAGAATGTAATCCACTATAGGTGAAGTATAATTTGGCCTGGTGAGGCTAAAATTCATGCCATTTCTAGTCATTATCCTTTCAACCATGACTGCAAGATTATTTTCCTCTGCTTGATTTTGGTGTCGAACATGTCTAAGTAGTTGATCTGCGTTTTGGTTCCTATTCACCATCACTACTGATTCTTCCTCCATCTAGTATGGCATCTGGTTTCTTGGTGGCTCGACTCTAAAATGATCAATCATCTCTTGATCCTCCAAGTTAGCATCAGGTATCTGACGTGGGTGACGTCTTAGGATGTCTTCGACAACAGTTGCTCTTCGATCTACCGCTGGTACTCCCATGAAATCAGCCATATTGTCATACCCCAAATTTTAACCACTAAGATTTCCCATCATTGTGCAAATCATCATCATAATATGGATGAACCCTCATGCCTCATCAAATACCTCAAGGGTTGTTGAGTATTCACTACTATCAAAGATTAGGGTTTTAGGCCCTCTCAGAGCTCTTAGACAAAGGATCAATCAAGGAATGACATGATCTTCAACTTGTCTAGCCTCTAACATATCCAAAAAGGATCAAAAGGACTCCCACTTAAAGGATTAACCACAAGGCTTCTCCCTTCTAGGTGGATCAAGTCTCAAGATCGCCAGTATCACCAAATTAGGGTTTTGGTCGACCAGGGCCTCCAGATGGAAAGTTTCATCTGGGCACAAGACAAAGATCCAAAACACAACCTAATGTACTCCATGGAACCTCATGGACCCATTCATCAAGTCAATTTTGCCTCAGGGGATGCATTCATCAAAAATCAGGAATTAGGGTTTCTTGACCTAATTCACCCCTAAGTTGACTTTTGGGATAAATCATGAACCAAGACCTCAAGAGAGGATTTGAGGGTCTCTAATGAGCTATATTGATCCATTTGTAACAATGGATTAATCCAAGAAGCTTGAGCAACAAGTCTCAATTTCATCTGCACCACAATTAGGGTTTTAAGGAAAAAGTCAACTACAACTTTGACTTTTGACCAGGACATGCTCCCAAGCCCTAGAACATGCCCCAATATACCCTATGACACCCTTGGAACATGTCCATCAAGTTTGATTTAGGTCAAGGACATGATTTCATGAAGAATTGCACAGTTTGGAATTCAGCTGATAAAAAGTCAACTGTGCACAAAAGTCAACTTTGACTTCTTGAGATTTTTCACCAAAATGGTTTTTTAACCCTAAAATGATGTTAATGTATGATTTGAATCATCATTCATCAAGAAAAATCAAGAAAAGTTGGATAACTTGTAAAAGGGGTAACCATAAAAACTTAGAAAATTTTCTAAGTTAAAAATAAAGTAACAAGGGTACCAACTTTGAAGGATCATAACTCCTAAACCACAAGGCCATTTTTTCTCATCTAAAGATGGATTTGTAGCCCTCGTTACCCTCTACAAAAACTTCAACTAGACCTAAGTCCAATTCATTAAGGATTTTGAGTTATGGAGTGATCAAAATCAAGAAATCACACTTTGTTCCAACACTTAGTGAAAATTTCACTAAGTCAGATTTTGCTTCACTTTTTGCCAAATGTAGAGGGATTTTTCACTTGGAATCAGAAGAGATCAAAATCAAACATGTTCAAACAGTTGTTGTATCATGTAAGGGCTTTCCAAAATGGCCAAGAACATTGCCAAATTCAACTTACACCATGAGATATGACATTGTCAAGTTGCCTTGCTGAAATCTGTCAAAGGCAAGGCAGATTTTGCATTTTGGCTCGATTTGCCAAAATCATCCAAATTCAAATGCTCCTATCCACTTGGACACATCTGAGGATTGAATCTAAAGGGGACAATCACTGAGCCAAGCCTCCAAAGTCCATGGAACAAGAAATAACATGTTGAACCTAGAATGGCCAAAATAGGGACAAGACTCCAAATTTGTATTGAAGCATTCAATGGAAGCATCAAGGTGGCATGGACTGAGCCATTCTCATCTGAAATCAGTCAAGACTTATCCAATACCAAGGGAACCAAAGTTCTGTGCCCTAACCTCTAGTCAATGGCTAGAGGAGACTTGCATTTCCATTGGACAACATTGGTCAAACCTCTGCTGCAGTTGCCATTCACTATTCCTTGCAAAACAAACTTGCTCTACTATAAATAGAGCTCAATTGTGTTCAGTTTAAGTACACCAAAGGCCTACAACACTTGCCTTTCTCAAAATCTCTTTCTCTTGGCAAAAATGCCTTTCTTAGCAAGGTAACTATCGGGTTTTGAGTTTGAGAGCTTTTCCAATCAAACCAATCACTCACACACCTCACATACATCATATAGAAGTGATCCAAACACTTAGATCACTTCTGAAACATCAATTTCTCAAAATCACCAGCTGGTTGCTCAAATTTTCAATCAAGTTGCAGCTGAGATGCCACGAATTGATCCAGCCAATTTCAATCAAGTCTAAGCATTCAAACACACTCCATAGGGTGTAGGGAAGCTGTTCAGATCATCACCACTCATCTGTAACACCTCTAAATCAAAAATCACATTGCACTTGCTGTCACGGTTTAGTGGTAAGCATATACTTGGTCATCTCTCAATCTATGCATATTTCCTCACACAATAATTTGGCCATATGTTCATAATCATGCATGGAATGTTTTCCCTCAATTAATTGCATTGTTTGAATCGTGTATCAAAAATCCTAGCCTTCATGCAGAAATTAGGGTTCTTGAGGTTTCTTCGTGATTTCATGTTTTATGTTTAATTTAAATGAAATTAAGTGTTATAGACATGATCGCGAGGTTGAGACGAGCATAATGATATGTGGATTGCATGATATGATTACGTATTCAGTGAGATTGGATGGAAAACGCAAATAAGCCAAACCCAAAAAAACGCGCGTGTTCTTGCTTGTGTTCTTGGCGCCTTTTTCACAAATTCAAATATTTGAATTTTGTGATTTTGTTTAATTGATTCAAAAATTAATTTCTCTATGAGTTTTAATGATTTTGAGTTGATTCTTTTTTTAATAATTCACAAAAATGTTAAAATATTTTATTTTAACAAAAAACCCCAAAAATATTATTTATTTAATATAATTGATATTTTTGTAAAGAATTAATATTTTAATTGTTTTTGACAATTTAAATATTTTTTCTACATTGATTTTGCAACTTTTAATGCTTTCTAATTATTTTGTAGGTCAATACTTAATTTTTGAAGCATTAATCCCAAATCACAATTTGTTTTCCATATGTAAAACAATTTTGATCATTTTAATTGAATTTTTATTCAATTAAATACATTTTTGAAAACAAATTAGGGTTTTTGGATTAATTCAACCCTCATAAATCATTTTCAAAACTCTTTGGGCCTCTTGAGAGAGTGTAAGACCCAACCCACTTGTACAGAAATATTTTGGGCCTCATTCGTTGTATAAGTCCCTCTGTACATTTTCAAATAAACGGCGCGATCGTCGCCTTTACAAAATAACCTTGGGCCTACCCTCGAGTAGTAAGACCCATTTCTTTTCTTAAAACTCATTTGGGCCTCTAATAGAGTGTAAGACCCAATCCTTTTTTGACCAAATCATTTTTGGGCCTCAGTGTATTGTATAAGTCCCGATACCGTCAAAAACAAACGGCGCGATCGTCGCCTTTTGAAAAATAACCTTGGGCCTCTCCTTGAGCTATAAGACCCATTCAAAAATACTTTGGGCCTCTATTAGAGTGTAAGACCTAACCCCCTTTTAACCAAAATCATTTGGGCCTCACTTATTGTATAAGTCCCTCTGCGTTAAAAGGAAAATCTCGGCGCGATCGCCTTTTTTAACGAAAAATCAACCGGGCCTACCCTCGTGTTATAAGCCCCACTCTTTTTCTTTAAAACTTTTTGGGCCTCTTGAGAGAGTGTAAGACCCATCCCTTTGTACAGAAAACCTTTTTGGGCCTCAGTCACTTGTATAAGTCCCTCTGTACAAATTCAACAGTGCGCTCACTGATAAAACCCTGGGCCTCTCCTTGAGCTGTAAGCCCCAAATATTTTTTTTTCAAAGCACTTTCTCCTTTGATTTTGAATATATTATTGTTTTCAATCTTTCTTTGTTGAATAACTAACCAAACAGCATGGAAGCTCTACAACCGAGTAAGTGGTTATTGCTTTCATTTACCGCTTTCATATACATATAACTGTATTGTGGGGCTGTTTCACTGTAAGTCTTCTTTCATAAACTCATATAAACTGTGTAATAGTAGTATAGATATTCAGAGTTTCCCCGGCAACTACGTCTAGAACTAGGTGACGCCGTTTCGTTTATTCGTAGAAATAGACAAGCTAGATCCCCAATAGGATCACCAGATACGGTCTTCTCTTCGGCTGTCCTCATTAGGAATCGTCAAGAAACTCTACTCCCAAAGATGAATGTATTCTCCGTGAATGGCATCTTTGAGTTTCTTCCAAATTCTCGAACTTTCCTGACTTTGATCTATTCTCGGTGAATAGCATTGCCTTGAATTTCTCGGGGTTTGGGGACCCACGGGCTTCTTAAAAGCAATCGGCCTCCTCTTGGGCTTAGTACAAGGACCATACGGCTTCTTAGAAGTATTCACAGCCTCCTCTTAGGCTTCGTATAATGATCTCCTCCTTCGGGAATGATAGCCTCCTCTTGGGCTTAGTACAAGGACCCGTCGACTTCTTAAAAGTTTCCAGCCTCCTCTTGGGCTTCGTACAAATTGTCCCGACGACCTCCTAGAGGGATAGGAGCAGAACTTAGTCATCTTCATAGAACAGTCCTTTCATAGAGTCTACTACCGCTCCTCAAAGCATAGTACTACTGATAAAACTCTAGACTTGGATAGTCTAACTTCCTTGAGTCTCAAAGACATTATCAAGTGACCCCTTCGTTAAATAGGAAGGAAACCCATAGACTCTGACAGTCTCAATACCCTTCGGATTTCCCGTTTCCTTAAAGAACAGGAATAACCCGGATCCTTGAATCAAATCCATGAGTACAGTGTTGCTCATATAAGAACTGATTTTCTCTTTAAAATCAGTATACTGGACCTGTCACTTAACTGAAACGGTCACCATAGCCTCCTCTTGGGCTTTGTACAATGATTCTCCCCAGCGGAGTCAAACAACATTTAGCCTCTCTCTCGGGCTTTGTACGAGACACATAAGAGACTCCCTCGTTGAGTCAATCACCCCTTTCGCCTCCATCTCGGGCTTTATATGAGATACAAAAAGGTTCTTACTGAGCCAAACAAATGTTAGCCTCCATCTCGGGCTTCGTACGAGATACAAAAACTCTCTTGTTGAGTCAAATAGCCTTCATCTCGGGCTTTATACGAGATACCAAAAGACTCCATCGTTGAGTCAAAACCTTTTAGCCTCTCTCTCGGGCTTTGTACTAGACACATATTAGCCTCCTCTTAGGCTTTGTGTAAGAAAACTACTGGTTGATCCAATCAACCTTTTAGCATCAAAGTTGTGCCTCGTTCACAGTACACAAACATCAACAACTCCTTCCCCTTCATCTAATTGCTGTAAGCGGCAAGCCTCTGGATCATCTACATCCATACCACTGTCCCTCTTTTAGCATGAGAAATTCCTAAGGAAAGATAGCATTGCTCTACACTGAGTTAAAGTCTTCTCCTTCAGGTTAAAATCTCCTTTAAAGGAAATTATGGCATTGCTAGGATCTGCGTATCCCGGTTAAAGTAATTCTCCTTTATAAACAGTTGTGACATACAACCCCGTCTTTAGAGATGACAAATTCTCTCTAAAGACGAAACCTTTAGCTTCACGTCTTGGGCTTTGAACAATACACAAATAGACTTTTCAGCTTCACATCTTGGGCTTTGAACAAGATACAAATCACCTTTCGCTTCACGTCTTGGGCTTTGAACAAGACACCAAAAACCCCCATTTCCTTCCATAGAATAGGAGGAACTACACTCTGATTTCCCTGTTTCGGTAAACGGGAATACGTAGGCATAAGATTGAAAGAAAAGATCTTAGCGAGCACACTAAACAAAAAACCCAAATCCCATCAATCAAAAGCAGTAATTCAAAAAAGTCAGTCCTAACATCCTAATCCTTGTTCCCCGCCAGAAACCTTCTGCCAAGGTAAAAAGAGAGAAACCAGTATTGGCGAAAATACAAATAACCAGTACAAAGGCCCCCCCACATTGATAGCATCCGTAAACTAACAGACCGCTGTTTAAACTCAGTATGCAAAGCAGGGTTAATTGGAGACATCTATTTCCCTTCCTTATTCAGCTCACAATAGGATAAAAAATTAATCGACCTGTAGTAAGCTCAAACCGCAGAGAGCGACCAACGCTTAAGAACCGTGTCCAAAATCGCTCGCTACAGAAAAGTGGCGCCCACCGTGGGGCCGGTCTTTGTTTTTTCTTCCTTTTCACCTCTGGTGTGAAAACCACAGATTGGGGCTTCCGCCAGGGAACCCATTTTCTGTCAGGCACTTAGGATCCATAGCTTTAAAGGTCTAGGATGTTTAGGACAAATATATATACTGCTTTTCCTAATTACTATACATGTTTATTTTTCTGCTAATGGGAATGCGGGTGATGCCGTATGTGGAAAGATTGAGTATACACTTAAGATAAGTGATGGCGACGGGGTCGACCATCAACCTCAGTGGAGGCTGACCAACGTAACCCATTCTCTCACCTAGACAATGGGCCGGTTGTTAAGTCTGAGAAGCTGAGGAGCCAAACCCTTTCGTAGTGCGGAAACTATCGGGAATAGTTGTTATGCGATACTACCCTCATTTGAGGCTGGTGATCTATTCTCGGTGAATGGCACTTACTCTAAGATTGCTTTACAACTCGCTGGCGATCCGCTTGTTGTTTTGCTTTCCTGGGAGGAGCTGATGATAATGAGTACAGGTACAAAATATCACCCTAGTATAAACCTTTGGGGATGGGTAGAGCCTTGACTTCATGACAATGACCCTTTGACCCCATGTTTTTTCTATGTTTTTGTGTGCTGCATTCATGCATTCATTTAAAAAACATAAAAAAAAAACTTCTCTTCTAGTCTCTCTGTTTTTTTTCAAAATAAACTAAGACTGTGATTGCAAATATCAGAGAAGAGGATTACGCTAATGGATTTCGGTAGAAGGAGAACTCACCAGTATACCTTCAAGGTTCCAAAAATAGGGGATTTGAGAAGGTTAGCAAGGATGATCACTAACCCTGAGGCTTTTAGAGCCAAGCACGGAGGCCTGCTACCACTGTTAAGAGTCCATGTGAATGAGGGAATCATGGATGCGCTCATTCAGTTTTATGATCCGGTTTATCACTGTTTCACATTCCCGGATTACCAGCTAGCACCAACGCTGGAGGAGTATTCTCATTTGATCGATCTACACATTACGGATCGAGCTCCATTTTCTGGACTAGAAGAAATTCCAAAGAATCAGATCATTGCAAGAGCAATTCATTTGGACGAGTCTGAGGTCAGGACTCACATGACCACTAAGGGTGGCATACAAGGTTTGCCAGCCCAGTTCTTGACAAAGAAGGCCCAGTATTTCGCCAGTATCGGGAACGTGACTGCTTTTGAAAGCATCTTTGTCTTGCTCACCTACGGGTTATTTTTGTTCCCTAACATCAATAACTTCGTCGATATTAACTCCATTAAGGTTTTTCTCATTAGAAACCCTGTGCCGACTTTGCTCGTAGATGCGTATCATTCTGTACACTTGGGAAATTTATACAGCGGAGGGGAGATCACATGTTGTGTACCTCTGCTTTATAAATGGTTTATCTCTCACTTGCCCAAGTCTGCTGCCTTTTAGGATTGTAAGAGTACCTTACGCTGGTCGCAGAAGATCATGGCTCTTACCAACTCTGATATAGATTGGTGTAATAGGATTTATGAGGGAATCAGGATCATTGATCGTTGTGGAAACTTCCCCAACGTACCCCTCATAGGAACTAAAGGAGGAATCAACTACCATCCGGTATTGGTTCGCCGTCAATTTGGATACCCAATGAGGCACATCCCACTGGGTGTTCATCTGGAAGGTCTTTTCTTCAAGGAAGGAGAAAACGACAGAGCACTAAAATTGGAAATAGTGCAAGCTTGGAAGCACGTTCATAAGAAAGGACGAGAGTCTCTAGGAAAACCAGACTGTGTCTCAGTGGAGCCTTACCTCCATTGGGTACAAACTAAAGCTCTCAAGCTAAAGATGCCTTATCCTCGTTACGGGATTCTTCCGCCAAAAGAATATGTCATGTACTTCATGACCGAAACCGAAAAGCTTCAGGTTACTCTCAACAAAGTTCAAAAGGAGAGAAGGTCTTGGAAGAACAAGTACTGCACCCTCGACATAAAGTGCGTCAAAATACAGCAATTACTGAAAGGAAAAGATGCTCTGATTGAAATTTCGGAGCAGCATGCTGTAGAGAATCAAGATGACCAAAGGAATTTGCTCACTCCTTTCACCTGGCAAAGGAATGACAACCCAACAACGGCCCAAGAGCCCCGGTTAAAGAAAAGGAAGATACCGGAATCAGCACCTGATTTCTCTTCAGAGAGAACTCATGACCCATTAGCTTAGGTTTCTGTTTCTGCACTTTGTAATCTACTGTATTTCCGTTTCTGTAATCCTTTGAATTTCAATATAAAGGGGTTTCCCCACCGTTTGATATTTGCAATCTAATTGTCGAAGTTTATTTTGCTTAAACCATTAAACAATTAATATAATCATTGTATTCATTATTCTCACATCGCGTATTCTTCTTACCTATGAATCTCACGTTTGTGTCTCGGTTCTAGAGTCAAACTGTCTCATTCGTATAATACTCGGGCCAATCGTCAGAAAAGGATGGATGATCTTGAGGAAGAAAATAGAGAGTTGAAAGAAGAGATCGACGCTCTGAGAGAGGATATGAGAAAGCTTCGTAACGACATGCAAGCCATGGCAGAAGCTCAGCTACAACGAACTGTGATCTCAGAGATCACCTCAACGCCCATAGTGGAGAAGTATGATCCTAGGTATCAGATACCGAAAGATCGTCCTTGGGGCATGCCTGTTAACTATATCCCGGAAGGATATGTTCCGCCGATCACCGGAGATCAGGGAATCGCAACAGAAGCCGCTGGGCCTGAAGGTTACAAACCTCGGGAAAGCGAAGATGCCAGGGGCATGCTGAAGACTCCTGAAGGTTACAAACTTCGGGAAATGCCAAGACTTACTGCCGTAGTCACGGTACCACCCTCTGTGGTGCACACTGTCCCGGAAGGACAGATTCCACAAACACCTTCTGGTAGGAAGGAGACTATGTTCGATAGAATGGATGAATTCCAGGAGCAGTTCCTGGAAATGCAGAGGGAACTGCAAGCCATTCGCGGTCAGGATTTATTTGGAAAGGACGCCGCAGACCTCTGCTTGGTCCCAAATGTGAAAGTTCCGCACAAGTTCCAAGTGCACGACTTTGAAAAGTACAAGGGTAAATCTTGCCCTCAGAGCCACATAATGATGTAAGATCGGCGTATGTCAGCTCAGACAGAGAATCAGGACCTACTGATTCACTACTTTCAGGATAGTTTAACCGGTGCCGCATTAAAATGGTACATGGGTTTAAACCGTACTACGATCAGCACATTCAGAGATCTTGGCACTGCCTTCGTCCAACAATACAAATACAATTTGGACATGGCACCCGACAGAGATCAACTCAGATCGATGTCGCAAAAGGACAAGGAAACCTTTAAGGAGTATGCTCAAAGGTGGCGTGAAATTGCCGCTTAAATTTTTCCACCTCTTGAGGAAAAAGAGATGACAAAGATCTTCTTATAGACCTTAAGCTCATTTTACTATGACCGAATGGTTGCCAGTGTGCCCAGTGATTTCACCGAAATGGTCGGCATGGGCGTACGTCTTGAGGAAGCCGTCCGAGAAGGACATTTGGTAAAAGACACTGGATCGACGAGCGGTACTAAAAAATACGGTAGTGCTCTCCCTAAGAAAAAAGAACAAGATATTGGGAATATCTCTCTCGGAAAGCAAAGGCGACGTTATCAGCCGGTAACGGCGGTAACTCCTGCTATCAACCCAGCGCCTATTCCTACGTATTAACCTCAGGTTGCGCAGAGCTAACCTGATCAACAAAGGACACAACAGCCTCTTCAGCAGGCTCGTCCTCCATATAACAACAACCGTACAACACGACCATCAGGGTTTGATCCTATAACCATGTTATACGCAAAATTATTTCAGTTACTACTGGCTAAGGGGCACATTCAGACTAAGTCTTCTCTTGCGGTACCAGAAAATCTGCCTTTTTGGTTTAAGGTAGATCAAAATTGCCCTTATCATCAAGGAGGATCAGGGCATAACATAGAGAATTGTCTCAATTTCAAGTCTGATGTGCAAAAGCTTGTTAGGAGTGGGGTCTTATCCTTCAAGGATACGAACCCTAATGTTCTCACAAACCCGCTGCCTCAGCACGAGAAGGCTGCAGTCAATTTGATTGAGAGAGAGTTTAACAATGTCTATCAAATTCACGATGTACTCTTGTTAAAAACCAATTTGGTTAAGATGCATTGTAGACAGAGTGGATATGGCCATGTGCCACCTCATAATTATCATCAGTGTGATATCTGCTCTAAAGACAACCAAGGATGTTCGGTAGTGCAAGCAGCTCTACAGGAACAGATGGATCTCGGATGGATCCAAGAGCACCGAGTTCGTGGAGTTAACATGGTCTATATGAACTCCAACGTCATTCAGAACCACAACATCCATGTCAACTTGGTGGCGATGCACTCAAGGCAAAGCCAGTATCATAATCTGCCGCGGCACGATTACAATTCCTGTCTGATTTGCTCGGTAAACAAACAGGGATGCTCTTTCATACAGGAGGCCCTCCAGCGTCAGATGAATCTTGGATGGATCCAAGACTACCATGATAGGAATTCCTATCAGATCAATATGGTTCAGATCTTTGATATTCACGTGATGAATACCAACCTGGTAGAGTTACATGCTGAGCAGGTCCGACTCGGATTCTTAATATCACATGACTATCAAAGCTATAAGGCAGGTTGCGAAAACGATTGAGGTTGTACCCTTGTCCAGGAGGCACTTCAGCACTTGTTAAATCATTGGTGGATGCCAATCTACATGGATGAAGATACTCCGCAGATTAGTATCAGTAACAGGAATCCTACCCGGCGTCAAAGTCAGGATGTCCGATCAGTGGAAGCTAACCTAGTAAGGTTACATTGTAATCAAAGTGGGCGTGGCCAGGTGTCACCACACAACTATGACAGTTGTAGCGTCTGTTCAGAAAATAGCCAAGGGTGTTACCTTGTGAGAGCAGCTCTTCAGGGTCAGGTCGATCGTGGAGAAATTCGTCCATATCCGGGTTCTGGACCCATCAAATGGACGCCGAACTACCTTGCCGAGCAAGTTAAGGATGTAGTCACGATCTCTAGTCATCACAGGACCGGGGATGTTTTTGCCATTATTCCTCTACTTGATGAATCTAAAGTTCCCAACCGGGAACGGATCGAGATTACTTATGATGGTCAGAAAAATCAAAAGGCTCCTGTAGTCATCTATCTACCGGGACCATTACCGTATGAATCAGCTAAGGCTATCCCTTACAAATACTGTGCGACAACAATTGAGAATGGAAAGGAAATTCCATTACCCTCCGTTGTGAACATTGTAGACATCAGTCGAGTAACACGGAGTGGTAGAATCTTCAACCGAGGGGTTGGGGAAGTTAACAAAGAAAAGGAACTTCAGACAGAAGCTCCCGATCCACCAGTCGGTCAATCCAGTAATCCCGACCTTTCGAAAAATGATGAGATGTTGAAGCTCATCCAAAGGAGTGAATATAACATTGTTGATCAGCTATTACAGACTCCTTCAAAGATATCTGTATTATCACTGTTACTCAGTTCAGAAGCCCACAGGGAGGCTCTACAGAAAGTCTTGGAGCAAGCCTTTGTGGAACAGGATGTAACAATCAGGCAGTTCGATAACATTGTCTCTAACATCACTTCCTGCAACAATTTGGGATTTAGTGATGAAGAATTACCTGAAGTGGGTCGCCGTCATAACATGGCGCTCAATATCACAATTAACTGCCAGGACGATGTTTTAGCCAGCGTACTGGTAGACACAGGGTCAGCCCTGAATGTTATGCCAAAATCTACTTTGATGCAATTATCATTCAAAGGCCCTCCGATGAGAGTTAGCGAGGTCGTCGTCAAAGCATTCGACGGATCCAGAAAAATAGTTATCGGTGAAGTTGATCTTCCCATAACTATTGGTCCTCGCACTTTCCAAGTCACTTTCCAGGTCATGGATATCCGGGCAACGTACAGTTGTTTATTAGGAAGACCTTGGATACATCAGGCTGGAGCGGTCACTTCTACCCTCCACCAAAAGCTAAAGTTCGTCAAGAACGATCAACTTGTCACGGTTTGTGGGGAACAAGCCTTGCTTATGAGTAACTTGTCATCGTCTACTGGTATAGAACCCGAGGAGGTTATTGGGACGCAGTTCCAAGCACTGTCGGTGAGCAAGGAGAATCAATTCAAAGGAGGAACCTCAATTTCCTCATACAAAGATGCTATCAAAGCGGTCGAGAGTACCGATACAACTGGATGGGGACAGCTTGTCATTCCTATTGACAATAAAACAAAGAAGGGTCTTGGTTTTTCTGCAACCTGTACCCAGACAGCTGCTAACGATGAAGGTCTTCATCCCCTTCAGAATTTCTTCCACAGTGGAAGTTTTCTTCACCCAGTCCCTCAAGCAGTTCATGCTATCAATGAGGAAGATCCCTCTGACACAGAGGAAGAGTGGAAGTCCTATTTGAATGAGGACGGTTATATGTCTCAGGAAGAGGTGCCTCTGCCTTTTTGCTTTCCTACAGAAAGTCCGAGATTTATACCAAGATCAGATGTCAAAATGATTTACGGGGATTGTGATCTGAAAGGATGCTGTGCTCCGCCAAATTCATTAGAGGAGGACACTCTGATGAAAGACAATTTTGACTACAACTACTATGGCCCAATGGATGGTCTGCCAATGTGGCAACCTTATCCAGGAAACTTGGGACAAGAAAGTCAGCCGAGTAACGAAACTCAGCTGAGCATCATTGAACAGAATACCTGCGTCCCCACCATGTCATGGGATCAACAGTTAGGTCATTTGGAAACTGCTCAACATGAAGATGAATTCGCAACGTTTGCAGAACTTAAATTCATCAACTATGCTTTTCCCGAGGTCAACGTCATCGAGAGAAATGACTCCTCCAGTCCCAAAGAAGTTTGGGACACCTTGGGAGAACCAAGTGGAAAATACGACTATATGGTCAAGTACACCACTCCCGAAAGCTCTCGTATCAGGCTCGAAGATATCCAGCCAATTGGATGGGAAAATACAGCTGAGAGCACAAATACTCTGCAAAATGCAACAGAGAAATTCTCCTATGACAATTCTGCCTGGGAGACAGATTCCAATGATCCTGCTCCACCAGAAATCAACGTCATTTCTGAAGACAAATTAAGGAAGGTGCCAGACTTTGTGATTCACCGAGGAGTTCGCCGCCATTGGGTTGCCGTCGAGGTTTCGAAGATCGTTCATCAGTCAAAGTAATTGCCATCTTTAACCTTTCACCCTGCCCAGGTGAAACAGATGTTTTGATAGGGCTCGCTTTCTGTAAATTTTCCCTCTTCGCTTAGCCCAAAGCGACAGAGTTTTGTTTTATAGGGCTGTAGTTTCAAGAGTCGGCTTGTTCATTAATAAAATAACGTCGTTCTGTAATTTTTGCATTAATTGCTGTTTTCTCTTTTTGCTTTTTTCAGAAAATGGTAATCCTAAAAAACAATAAAAATAAAAACAAGCAGTAAAATAAAAACACTGCACACACTTGCATTTTCTCTATCCCTTCTAAACACGAATCATCACGTCATGCAGATTGCTTGTTTTAAACCCCGTTGAAACATACGATCCGATGCCTTCTCCTAACTTTGAGTTCCCGGTATTCGAGGCTGAAGAAGAAAATGATGACGAAATTCCAGAAGAGATCTCCCGACTACTAAGACAAGAGGAAAGGTCCATTGAACCTTACAAAGAACCGTTGGAAACGGTAAACTTGGGTTCAGAACAAGAGAGAAAAGAAATCAGGATTGGGGCACTGCTCAGTCCAGCTGCCAGAGAGGGTTTGATAAAGATTCTCAGAGAATTTCCCGATGTAATCGCTTGGTCCTATCAGGATATGCCAGGGTTGGATACCAGCATCGTGGAACATCACTTACCGTTAAGATCGGAATGTCCGCCAGTAAAGCAAAGGTTGAGACGCACTCATCCAGACATGGCCATCAAAATCAAAGAGGAGGTGCAGAAACAGATTGACGCGGGTTTCCTCGCTACGTCTGAATATCCTCAATGGTTAGCCAATATCATACCCATTCCCAAAAAGGACGGAAAGGTCAGAATGTGTGTTGATTACAGGGATCTGAACAAGGCAAGTCCAAAGGACGACTTTCCTTTACCACACATTGACATGCTGGTTGACAGCACAGCAAAGTTCAAAATTTTCTCCTTCATGGATGGATTCTCGGGCTATAACCAGATCAAAATGGCGCCGAAAGACATGGAGAAAACTTCGTTCATTACCCCATGGGGTACCTTTTGTTACAAGGTAATGCCGTTCAGTTTGAAGAACGCCGCTACACCTATCAAAGGGTCATGACTACTCTGTTTCATGACATGATACATAAGGAAATAGAGGTATATGTCGATGATATGATTGCAAAATCAAAAACAGAGAGTGAGCACGTTGAACATTTGTCAAAGTTGTTCGAACGTTTAAGAAAATTCAAGCTCCGCTTGAATCCCAACAAGTGCACCTTCGGTGTCCGTTCAGGGAAACTACTAGGGTTCATCGTCAGCCAGAAAGGAATTGAAGTTGATCCTGACAAGGTTAAGGCCATTCAAGAAATGCCTTCGCCGAAAACTAAAAAACAAGTTAGAGGATTCCTGGGACGTTTGAACTACATCTCCAGATTCATATTCCTTATGACCGCCGCTTGTGCGCTGATTTTCAAGTTACTCAAAAAGAACCAGGATTGCGTTTGGTCAGAAGATTGCCAAACTGCCTTCGACAGTATTAAAGAATACTTGTTGAATCCACCGATTCTATCACCTCCAGTGGAAGAAAGACCACTGATTATTTACCTCACAGTCCTAGAGGACTCAATGGGGTGTGTAATTGGCCAACAAGATAAAACCAAACAGAAAGAGTTTGTCATCTACTATCTGAGCAAGAAATTCACCGACTGTGAAACTCGGTACACGATGCTTGAGAAAACTTGCTGTGTTTTGGATTGGGCAGCCAAACATCTTCGCCAGTACATGATTCGTCATACTACTTGGTTGGTTTCCGAGATGGATCCAATCAAGTATGTCTTCGAAAAGCCTGCTCTCACGGGAAGAATTGCCCGTTGGCAGATGCTGTTATCAGAATATGACATAGAATACCACGCTCAAAAATCCGTTAAGGGAAGTATTTTAGCCGATCATTTGGCTCATCAACCGATTGACGATCAAGAGTCAATCGGATTTGACTTCCCAGACGAAGATGTCATGTATCTAAAAATGAAAGATTGCGATGAACCGCTACCCAGTGAAGGGCCAGAGCCAGGTTCCCAGTGGGGACTTATCTTTGACGGGGCAGTTAATCATTATGGAAACGGAATTGGGGCAATCATTGTTACCCCTCAGGGTACCCACATTCCTTTCACTGCCAGACTTACGTTCAAATGTACGAACAATGAGGCCGAATACGAAGCTTGTATCATGGGTCTCGAGGAAGCGATTGATTTAAGGATCAAAAACTTGGACGTATATGGCGATTCAGCTTTGGTTATCAATCAGATCAAAGGAGATTGGAACACATACCAATCAGGATTGATTCCTTACAAGGATTATGCAAGAAGGTTGTTACCCTTCTTCAACAGAGTCGAGTTTCATCATATCCCTCGTGAAGAGAATCACATGGCTGATGCATTAGCCACTATCTCTTCCATGATTAGTGTAGGTCAATGGAATGACATACCTAAGATCGACATAATGCGCCTTGAACGGCCCGCTTACATCTTCATGATTGAAGCAGTCATAGATGACGAACCTTGGTATCACGATATCAAATGCTTCCTTCAGAAACAAGAGTACCCACATGGGGCACTCAGAAAAGACAGGAAGACCCTCAGAAGATTGGCTGGAAACTTCTTCCTGAGTGGTGACACCCTCTATAAGAGAAATTTTGACATGGTCTTGCTCCGATGCATCGACAGACCAGAAGCAGACATGCTGATGAAAGAAATTCATGAAGGATCCTTTGGCACTCATGCCAACGGACACACAATGGCGAGAAAAATTCTGAGAGCAGGGTACTACTGGTTGACCATGGAATCCAACTGCTACAAGTACATGAGGAAGTGTCACAAGTGTCAGATATACTCCGATTAAATTCATGTACCGCCATCCCATCTCAAAGTTCTCTCTTCCCTGTGGCCATTTTCCATATGGGGAATCGACACTATTGGCATGATTGAGCCCAAGGCTTCAAACGGACATCGGTTCATTCTGGTAGCCATTGACTATTTCACCAAGTGGGTCGAAGCAGCATCATTCGCTAATGTAACCCGACAAGTGGTGGTCCGATTTATCAAAAACAATATCATTTGCCGTTATGGTATTCCAAGCGAGATCATTACAAATAATGGATCTAACTTGAACAATAAGATGATGAAAGAGTTGTGCGCCGAGTTCAAGATCGAACACCATAACTCATCTCCCTACCGACCCAAGATGAACGGAGCGGTAGAAGCGGCTAACAAGAACATCAAGAGGATCATTCAAAAGATGGTTGTAACCTACAAAGACTGGCACGAGATGCTACCCTTTGCTCTTCACGGTTATCGCACATCTGTTCGCACTTCAACAGGGGCTACCCCTTTCTCTCTAGTATATGGCATGGAGGCAGTGCTCTCCATAGAAGTAGAGATCCCATCAATCCGGGTATTAATGGAAGCTAAGCTCACCGAAGCTGAATGGTGTCAAAGCCGACACGACGAACTGAATCTGATCGAAGAGAAGCGAATCACGGCACTATGCCACAGTCAGTTGTATCAACAGAGAATGAAGAAGGCGTTTGACAAAAAGATCAGACCTCGTGTCTTCAGAAAAGGAGACCTTGTGCTAAAGAAGATACAATCATTTCTCACTGACTCTCGGGGCAAATGGACCCCAAATTATGATGGCCCCTATGTGGTCACGAAAGCTTTCTCAGGCGGCGCCTTGAGACTTACAACCATGGACGGAGAGGAATTTACCTACCCCACGAATGTTGATGTAGTCAAGAAATACTTCGCCTAAACTAAAAAAAAAATGTCTCGGTGGATCGAAAACCCGAAAGGGCGGTCCAGGCAAAAGTTAGAGACATATAAAAAAAAATCATCCCGATGGATTGGAAACATCATAGTACAATCCAGGCAAAAATTAGGGATAATGGCAAGTAACTATGTTCAACAGAGGCAAGTCCCTCAGCGGTGGTTACATCATCCATCAGAGGAAAACTCCAGTCAAGGTCATCTTCGACTGAAGCCCAGGATATCCCGAATTCAAAGTTGGTAGAAGGATAGTGGTTGTTATGTTTCAACGTAGCCCTTTTCCCTGTAAATTACCATTTTCAAACTTTGTATATACTCTTTGGAATCACGCGTTTGGCTGATCTCCATCTTATCAATAAAATTTGAGCCCTTGTGCTTTTGTTTGTAATTCTTATTTGTTTTAGCTTTGTAGAACGACATTTTAACATGATCAACGATTCTTGAAATAAAACAAAATGAATTTACTTGTTAAACTTTGTCTGCTTTTAAAAATAAAGATGGCATTTCTTTTGACTGTTGAACATCGAAAGAACGCCGATTGCGTCTCCAAGGGTGTTCGAGCCTCAAAGTGCAGAATTAAAGTACTCCTTCTTACCCAGTACGCCTGACGGAAGGATCAACTGTGTCAGAGACCTTGTTTCGTCTGACATATCTCGGCCGAGTTCTTATCTCCTAAGCCCGATCAACAGTATTCCCCACAGGGACTATCTCTCCTAAGCAAGGTGGAATTACTATCTTGAACCAGCGATATTTCTACGCGCACCGCGATGGCCGAGTATCCAGTCATGTTCATCTTTTGGTTTGTATGTCGCGTCAGTTTTGTCAGCATATACATACATACATCATGCATTATTGATTTGCATTTACATTTCATATTGCATCACTATCACCTTAGCCGGTCTTGTCCCTTAGTGATAGGAGTTCTCTCAATCGAGTTGTCAGTTCTTTCCTCGTCAGGAAACGTTGTGTCTGAACAGCCTCGCCACCGGTGTATCTTTATATCAGAGTCGGCACTCGACCACTTTGATAACTTGAACCTCTAAAAAGCCAGAGAACCTTCAACAGATGTCACTCTTCGCCATTGAAGATGATATCCTTGCTTTCCCGGATTAAGAAAAATCCCCAGAGGGAGCCTCTTAAGCAAAGGTTCGGCAGTACATCAGTATTTCTCCGAAAAACCACTGATGAAAAGGTCATCGGCACCTCAAAATTGGACCCCATCATATGGCATTTCTCCTGGAAGATCCAGAGAAAAGTATGATGAAAGATCCCAAGCAAAAATAGTCTCTTAAGAGACTCGCTTTCCCCAGTAGAATCGACAAATGACGTCTCCAAATAGAGAAGTTTGTGTAACTCTACAACTCAGACAAATGGGTTCCCCAACAAGTCTGACATCGAAACTTTTTTCCACTCAAATGGCATCTCACCAGGAAAATTCGGCGAGAAGTTTGAAGGAAATCCGCTACAAATAGCGTTCCTTGTCAATAAGGTTTATTGACAAAAGAAACTGAGACCAGTTCCTCGGTAAGAAACCAGGATCGAGGGGAAGTTTAAATCAGAAAACTGAGACCAGTTCCTCGGTAAGAAACCAGGATCGAGGGGAAGTTTAAATCAGAAAACTGAGACCAGTTCCTTGGTAGGAAACTAGGATCGAGGGGAAGTTTAAATCAGAAAACTGAGACCAGTTCCTTGGTAGGAAACCAGGATCGAGGGGAAGTTTAAATCAAAAACTAAGATCAGTTCCTTGGTAGGAAACCAGGATCGAGGGGAAGTTTAAATCAGAAACTAAGACCAGTTCCTTGGTAGGAAACCAGGATCGAGGGGAAGTTTGTTTCCGCAACTAAGACCAGTTCCTTGGCCGAAGACCAGGATCGAGGGGAAGTTTTACCTTTTCTAAGCATCATTGCTTAGTAAAAGAAGATGAATGCGCAAGCTACCATTCATAACCACCATCAAAATTTCGGGTATTCTGATATTTAATCCTCTTGCACCTCGAATGCCGGAATACCTTCGTCATTCTCACCTTCTGGTCCAAGAAGATTAAATAGGGGCATCTGTCATACCCCAAATTTTGACCACTAAGATTTCCCATCATTGTGCAAATCATCATCATAATATGGATGAACCCTCACGCCTCATCAAATACCTCAAGGGTTGTTGAGCATTCACTACTATCAAAGATTAGGGTTTTAGGCCCTCTCAGAGTTCTTACACAAAGGATCAATCAAGGAATGACATGATCTTCAACTTGTCTAGCCTCTAACATATCCACAAAGGATCAAAAGGACTCCCACTTAAAGGATTAAGCACAAGGCTGCTCCCTTCTAGGTGGATCAAGTCTCAAGATCGCCAGTATCACCAAATTAGGGTTTTGATCGACCAGGGCCTCCAGATGAAAAGTTTCATCTGGGCACAAGCCAAAGATCCAAAATACAACCTAATGTACTCCATGGAACCTCATGGACCCATTCATCAAGTCAATTTTGCCTCAGGGGATGCATTCATCAAAAATCAGGAATTAGGGTTTCTTGACCTAATTCACCCCTAAGTTGACTTTTGGGATAAATCATGAACCAAGACCTCAAGAGAGGATTTGAGGGTCTCTAATGAGCTATATTGATCCATTTGTAACAATGGATTAATCCAAGAAGCTTGAGCAACAAGTCTCAATTTCATCTGCACCACAATTAGGGTTTTAAGGAAAAAGTCAACTGCAACTTTGACTTTTGACCAGGACATGCCCCAATATACCCTATGACGCCCTTGGAACATGTCCATCAAGTTTGATTTAGGTCAAGGACATGATTTCATGAAGAATTGTACAGTTTGGAATTCATCTGATAAAAAGTCAACTGTGCACAAAAGTCAACTTTGACTTTTTGAGATTTTTCACCAAAATGGTTTTTTAACCCTAAAATGATGTTAATGTATGATTTGAATCATCATTCATCAAGAAAAATCAAGAAAATTTGGATAACTTGTAAAAGGGGTAACCATAAAAACTTAGAAAATTTTCTAAGTTAAAAATAAAGTAACAAGGGTATCAACTTTGAAGGATCATAACTCCTAAACCACAAGGCCATTTTTTCTCATCCAAAGATGGATTTGTAGCCCTCATTACCCTCTACAAAAACTTCAACTAGACCTAAGTCCAATTCATTAAGGATTTTGAGTTATGGAGGGATCAAAATCAAGAAATCACACTTTGTTCCAACACTTAGTGAAAATTTCACTAAGTCAGATTTTGCTTCACTTTTTGCCCAATGTAGAGGGATTTTTCACTTGGAATCAGAAGAGATCAAAATCAAACATGTTCAAACAGTTGTTGTATCATGTAAGGGCTTTCCAAAATGGCCAAGAACATTGCCAAATTCAACTTACACCATGAGATATGACATTGTCAAGTTGCCTTGCTGAAATCTGTCAAAGGCAAGGCAGATTTTGTATTTTGGCTCGATTTGCCAAAATTAGCCAAATTCAAATGCTCTTATCCACTTGGACACATCTGAGGATTAAATCTAAAGAGGACAATCACTGAGCCAAGCCTCCAAAGTCCATGGAACAAGGAATAGCATGTTGAACCTAGAATGGCCAAAATAGGGACAAGACTCCAAATTTGGATTGAAGCATTCAATGGAAGCATCAAGGTGGTATGGACTGAGCCATTCTTATCTGAAATCAGTCAAGACTTATCCAAGACCAAGGGAACCAAAGCTCTGTGCCCTAACCTCTAGTCAATGGCTAGAGGAGACTTGCATTTCCATTGGACAACATTGGCCAAACCTCTGCTGCAGTTGCCATTCACTATTCCTTACAAAACAAACTTGCTCTACTATAAATAGAACTCAATTGTGTTCAGTTTAAGTACACCAAAGGTCTACAACACTTGCCTTTCTCAAAATCTCTTTCTCTTGGCAAAAATGCCTTTCTTAGCAAGGTAACTATCGAGTTTTGAGTTTGAGAGCTTTTCCAATCAAACCAATCACTCACACACCTTACATACATCATATAGAAGTGATCCAAACACTTAGATCACTTCTGAAACATCAATTTCTCAAAATCACCAGCTGGTTGCTCATATTTTCAATCAAGTTGCAGCTGAGATGCCACGAATTGATCCAGCCAATTTCAATCAAGTCTAAGCATTCAAACACACTCCATAGGGTGTAGGGAAGCTGTTCAGATCATCACCACTCATCTGTAACACCTCCAAATCAAAAATCACATTGCACTTGCTATCACGGTTTAGAGGTAAGCATATACTTGGTCATCTCTCAATCTATGCATATTTCCTCGCACAATAATTTGGCCATATGTTCATAATCATGCATGGAATGTTTTCCCTCAATTAATTGCATTGTTTGAATCGTGTATCAAAAATCCTAGCCTTCATGCAGAAATTAGGGTTCTTGAGGTTTCTTCATGATTTCATGTTTTATGTTTAATTTAAATGAAATTAAGTGTTATAAACATGATCGTGAGGTTGAGTCGAGCATAATGATATGTGGATTGCATGATATGATTACGTATTCAGTGAGATTGGATGGAAAACGCAAATCAGCCAAACCCAGAAAAACGCGCGTGTTCTTGCTTGTGTTCTTGGCGCCTTTTTCACAAATTCAAATATTTGAATTTTGTGATTTTGTTTAATTGATTCAAAAATTAATTTCTCTCTGAGTTTTAATGATTTTGAGTTGATTCTTTTTTTAATAATTCAAAAAAATGTTAAAATATTTTATTTTAACAAAAAATCCCAAAAATATTATTTATTTCATATAATTGATATTTTTGCAAAGAATTAATATTTTAATTATTTTTTACATTTTAAATATTTTTTCTACATTGATTTTGCAACTTTTAATGCTTTCTAATTATTTTGTAGGTCAATACTTAATATTTGAAGCATTAATCCCAAATCACAATTTGTTTTCCATATGTAAAACAATTTTGATCATTTTAATTGAATTTTTATTCAATTAAATACATTTTTTGAAAACAAATTAGGGTTTTTGGATTAATTCAACCCTCATAAATCATTTTCAAAACTCTTTGGGCCTCTTGAGAGAGTGTAAGACCCAACCCACTTGTACAGAAATATTTTGGGCCTTATTCGTTGTATAAGTCCCTCTGTACATTTTCAAATAAACGACGCAATCGTCGCCTTTACAAAATAACCCTGGGCCTACCCTCGAGTAGTAAGACTCATTGTTTTTCTTAAAACTCATTTGGGCCTCTAATAGAGTGTAAGACCCAATCCTTTTTTGACCAAATCATTTTTGGGCCTCAGTGTATTGTATAAGTCCCGATACCGTAAAAAACAAACGGCGCGATCGTCGCCTTTTGAAAAATAACCTTGGGCCTCTCCTTGAGCTATAAGACCCATTCAAAAACACTTTGGGCCTCTATTAGAGTGTAAGACCCAACCCCCTTTTAACCAAAATCATTTGGGCCTCACTTATTGTATAAGTCCCTCTGCGTTAAAAGGAAAATCTCGGCGCGATCGCCATTTTTAACGAAAAATCAACCGGGCCTACCCTCGTGTTATAAGCCCCACTCTTTTTCTTTAAAACTTTTTGGGCCTCTTGAGAGAGTGTAAGACCCATCCCTTTGTACAGAAAACATTTTTGGGCCTCAATCACTTGTATAAGTCCCTCTGTACAAATTCAACAGTGCGCTCACTGATAAATCCTGGGCCTCTCCTTGTGCTGTAAGCCCCAAATATTTCTTTTTCAAAGCACTTTCTCCTTTGATTTTGAATATATTGTTGTTTTCAATCTTTCTTTGTTGAACAACTAACCAAACAGCATGGAAGCTCTACAACCGAGTAAGTGGTTATTGCTTTCATTTACCGCTTTCATATACATATAACTGTATTGTGGGGCTGTTTCACTGTAAGTCTTCTTCATAAACTCATATCGACTGTGTAATAGTAGTATAGATATTCAGAGTTTCCCCGGCAACTACGTCTAGAACTAGGTGACGCCGTTTCGTTTATTCGTAGAAATAGACAAGCTAGATCCCCAATAGGATCACCAGATACAGTCTTCTCTTCGGCTGTCCTCATTAGGAATCGTCAAGAAACTCTACTCCCAAAGATGAATGTATTCTCCATGAATGACATCTTTGAGTTTCTTCCAAATTCTTGAACTTTCCTGACTTTGATCTATTCTCGGTGAATAGCATTGCCTTGAATTTCTCGGGGTTTGGGGACCCACGGGCTTCTTAAAAGCAATTGGCCTCCTCTTGGGCTTAGTACAAGGATCCTACGGCTTCTTAGAAGTATTCATAGCCTCCTCTTAGGCTTCGTATAATGATCTCTTCCTTCGGGAATGATAGCCTCCTCTTGGGCTTAGTACAAGGGCCCGTCGGCTTCTTAAAAGTTTCCAGCCTCCTCTTGGGCTTCGTACAAATTGTCCCGACGACCTCCTAGAGGGATAGGAATAGAACTTAGTCATCTTCATAGAACAGTCATTTCATAGAGTCTACTACCGCTCCTCAAAGCATAGTACTACAGATAAAACTCTAGACTTGGACAGTCTAACTTCCTTGAGTCTCAAAGACATTCTCAAGTGACCCCTTCGTTAAATAGGAAGGAAACCCACAGACTCTGACAGTCTCAATACCCTTCGGATTTTCCGCTTCCTTAAAGAACAGGAATAACCCGGATCCTTGAATCAAATCCATGAGTACAGTGTTGCTCATATAATAACTGATTTTCTCTTTAAAATCAGTATACTGGACCTGTCACTTAACTGAAACGGTCACCATAGCCTCCTCTTGAGCATTGTACAATGATTCTCCCCGGCGGAGTCAAACAACGTTTAGCCTCTCTCTCGGGCTTTGTACGAGACACATAAGAGACTCCCTCGTTGAGTCAATCACCCCTTTCGCCTCCATCTCGGGCTTTATACGAGATACAAAAAGGTTCTTACTGAGCCAAAAAAATGTTAGCCTCCATCTCGGGCTTCGTACGAGATACAAAAACTCTCTTGTTGAGTCAAATAGCCTTCATCTCGGGCTTTATACGAGATACCAAAAGACTCCATCGTTGAGTCAAAACCTTTTAGCCTCTCTCTCGGGCTTTGTACGAGACACATATTAGCTTCCTCTTAGGCTTTGTATAAGAAAACTACTGGTTGATCCAATCAACCTTTTAGCACCAAAGTTGTGCCTCGTTCACAGTACACAAACATCAACAACTCCTTCCCCTTCATCTAATCGTTGTAAGCGGCAAGCCTCTGGATCATCTACATCCATGCCACTGTCCCTCTTTTAGCATGAGAAATTCCTAAGGAAAGATAACATTGCTCTACACTGAGTTAAAGTCTTCTCCTTCAGGTTAAAATCCCCTTTAAAGGAAATTATGGCATTGCTAGGATCCGCGTATCCCGGTTAAAGTAATTCTCCTTTATAAACAGTTGTGACATACAACCCCCTCTTTAGAGATGACAAATTCTCTCTAAAGACGAAACCTTTAGCTTCACGTCTTGGGCTTTGAACAAGACACAAATAGACTTTTCAGCTTCACATCTTGGGCTTTGAACAAGATACAAATCACGTTTCGCTTCACGTCTTGGGCTTTGAACAAGACACCAAAAACACCCATTTCCTCCCATAGAATAGGAGGAACTACGAACGCTCTGATTTCCCTGTTTCGGTAAATGGGAAAACGTAGGCATAAGATTGAAAGAAAAGATCTTAGCGAGCACACTAAACAAAAAACCCAAATCCCATCAATCAAAAGCAGTAATTCAAAAAAGTCAGTCCTAACATCCTAATCCTTGTTCCCCGCCAGAAACCTTCTGCCAAGGTAAAAAGAGAGAAACCAGTATTAGCGAAAATACAAATAACCAGTACAAAGGCCCCCTATATTGATACCATCCGTAAACTAACAAACCACTGTTTAAACTCAGTATGCAAAGCAGGGTTAATTGGAGACATCTATTTCCCTTCCTTATTCAGCTCACAATAGGATAAAAAATGAATCGACCTATAGTAAGCTCAAACCACAGAGAGCGACCAGCGCTTAAGAACCGCGTCCAAAATCGCTCGCTACACATACGTGCCACTTGTGCAGCCAATTGTTGGTTAGTCTGGGTCGTATTTTGAATCAAAGGTTGAAAAACTTCTCCCATTGTCTGAGACAACGTATGTACCATTTGCATGTTACTTTCATCCATCTGTTGTCTCAAACAATTTATGGATGTATTTGTAAGGCTAGGTGTTTGAACAGAGTAACCAACACCTATATTCTAGTTGTTTCGCCCTCTTGATCCTGACCCTTGTAGTGGCGAAGACACAACAGTTTCTGAAAATACAGGTGGAGCATTCTGCAAATTTTGCATCATTGACGTAGGCATACCATAGGGTTGACTCCTTGACCCTGGATGTGGAAAACCCGATGGAGGAACGTGCCTGTACATTGTATTTCCTCCTGGGGGTGTTGGTGAATTAGAACTCTGTGGTCATATGTATTCCAACACAGGTTGAGTATATGATTTTGTAT
Organism: Lathyrus tuberosus; assembly: GCA_022829125.1. Lineage (NCBI taxonomy): Eukaryota > Viridiplantae > Streptophyta > Magnoliopsida > Fabales > Fabaceae > Lathyrus > Lathyrus tuberosus. Next base: position 6,522,363 of record JALAZF010000031.1, read on the forward strand.
ATGTTGATCCTGGCTCAGACACTACTAATGGAAGTGACGCCTGTCCTCCTGTCAAAGACACTGGTGATGGTGTGCTTTGAGACCCCATACTGCTACTGGACTGAGTGTTTGAAATACTCCCTTGAGGAACAACTTGTTGGTTAGCATTGGTTGCCATTTCCTTAGTGTACCTTCTCTTTGGTATTCCTTCATTTGCTGTGGCTAACTTCCCACTTCTCAATAACATACAACGAAAGTGCTTCTTCACCAAGAGAGATGAGGTTGACAAAAGGGTTTAACTTAGCACTGGGTCCCACCGGGTGTGCCAATTTGTTTACTGTGAATTTTGGTAAACAACCTCTGGTTTATCAATCTAAACGCAAATTGATTTAACTTGCAGGACCGACCACACAAATCCTAGGACATGTGCTAAGTTTGAGAGACAAGCGTAAATTAAAGAAAATGTAAACTGAACTCCACGTTCGACAATGTTGAAAATAAAGTCTAACTGAACTCCACGTTCGACTATAGGCAATAAAGTAAAGTGAAAACTCGAGATTTAAAGTGATGCAAGTAAAGGGTGCAGAAATTAAAGGCGTCGAATGAGTAAAAGCTTTGAAAGTAAAATGCAACGAACTCCACGTTCTTGGAAAGTAAAGGTTGGGGTAATAAAAGTGCTGTCGAAAGTAAAGTGCAGGAAAGTAAAAGACTTTGAAAATAAATGCAATAGAACTCCATGTTCCAGAAACTAGAAAGCTTTGAAAAGTAAAGGCTTGAAGATTAAATGTTTAAACGTAAAGGTGCAGTCAAAGGTAAAAACGCAGAGTAAATTTGGCATAGAAGATAAAGTTCAAGAAACTGTGAAGGCATGGAAAGTAAATGGCTGAATCTTAAACATGCTGAAGATAAATTAGATTAATGAAGAAAATGGTGTTACATTACGTACATTCTCACGAACTCGTTTCTCTACACGCGGGTACTTTGAGTTTCTTAGAGTAACTTGTACAAAATATGAACACCCCATTTACATAGAACCAACTCCTATTTATAGTGCTAGGAAATAACTACTCAGTGGTGGTTACTGCTTCGAACGTGTGGATTTTGGCGTCTTCCCCTTGATTTCAACTGTTTCCACGTTCACAACTGCTCTTATTTAAAGTTTAAATATTGGAAATTCCCTCCAATCTTAATATAACCACTGCAGCGCTACATTCTCATGGTCGAAAAAACCCTTTCAACACTTAGCCATTTTTTAAGGTTTCTACACATCTATTCGACTCAGGCCTCTCACAAAGTTAGGTCGAAGCCTTCTTTACATTAAAAATAATTTTTTAACGTTAAAATAGCTTTAATTTTGTCTAGCGTCGAAATTGAGGGTTAACAGAAGGTACTTATGATTAAATATAATTACTCTCGCAATAGGGCATGCTTATATGTAATTACTATTCTTAAACCAATGAGGATATTATATGACCTTTAATTTGAAAACTCATTAGTATAATCATCAACCAAAGACTTAGACACATGAGTAAGTCTTGTGTTTTTTTGGGTTATTGGGAGTTTATCAATAGCATTTTCATATGCTTGGGAAATTCTTTATAACATATTACTCTTAAATTAAATATGTTACTCTAAATTCATCATTCTTTATATAAAGTTGTGAGTTTTAACATGTATGATTTGTCTCCCCTACCGGATACAATTTCTGCAACGTTGAAGTTTACTTCTTTTTTGATTGATTAGTGTTTTGAGCATTATTGATATTCTAATATTAAAATCAATATTTTTTTAATAATTAATTATTATCATCCAAGTGGGAGATTGTTAGATTAATTATTTAATTAATCAAATATGGATTGACATAATTAATTATTAATTAATTATATTATGGTCTATTGTTATTAAACATTAAATAGATAAATTATTTGATTGGTTTTGTGCCTGAATGGACCGTGATGAGTTAGACCATTAAGTTAAGTCCAATGAGAGGTCTATTCCCTTATACGTTTAGTTATTTAAGTGTGTCCCCATTAAACAATTAACATACTCTGAAAATCCTAGACGCCAATGAGGGTAGTAACCAATTCATATTCAATCTCTCTGACGACAATTTCTTCAATCATCAAAGGTACACCGTTAGATGTAATATCTCATATTCCCTTAAATGCTCAATTGGATGTTAATTGAGATCAACTGAGTTCCTATGTACTCTATCTTTTGTCAGTTAGAACAATTAGAGCATTTAGGTGCTCTAAATGTTATCAGTTGTGACAAATAGAATAACCAGTGGACTCTAAAGGAATTAATCCTTATTAAAAGAGAAGAATCATTATTAATAAGTACAAGAGTGGACATTTTAGTAACATTAATAATTGGTCAATAGGTACTAGAAGACGAAATATCAATTGAGATATTTTGTTACCAACTTTTAATACTAACCACATATATTATATATTATATTACATATGTGTATGTGGTAGAAAAAGAAAGAAAGTAGGTAAGAAGGAGAAAGAAACTTATCAGGGAAAAAGAAAAAGGAAAGAAAGCGTGAGAAGAGAAGGGAGAAAGAGGAAAGAAGAAGTGAAGAGAAGAAGGGAAGAGGAAGGAGAATCCATGGAAGTCAAGATCATTCATCATCTACTTCACCAAACTTCATCATCTTCAAGAGGTGAGTTCCATAGATAGCATTAGCTTTGGGGAGGGAGATTTCATGATTGGGAATTAGGATTGAGTGATTCCATGATAACTTCTTGTTGTTCTTGATTCTATGTTATTGTTGGATTGATTTCATGTTCATGTTGTAAATAAATGGTGAATCTATGATGTTGTTGTTTCTTAGAGTTGGGAAATGATGAATTCATGGTGTTGGATATTTGGGTATGTTAAGAGGTGATTATAAATGGCTTAGAGTGGATAAAAGTGGAAGAAAATGGAGTTTTATGAGTGTTGGAACTTGTTTTCCCGCCAAGCCCAACCTAAGGGCGCTACGCGTAACTCTGAGCACTTCTGTGCGTTGCTAGCACAGGGTCTCTATCTCCTAGCATTGCTAGCGCAACCCCTCTATTTCCTGGCGCAGAGTGCCATTTTCCGACACAGAGCGCAGCTGGCAGATTCAAATTTTTCCTTAGCACGGTTCGGGGCGTAACTTGAGTTTCCTAACTCCGTTTGATGCACGGTCAGAAGCGTTGGAAATATTTTTCAATGCTTTATGTGATAGTGAAGTAGAAACATGGATATATGCCATTTATTGATAGTATATAAATGGAATTGAATTGAATGTGAATAATTTGATTCTTGTTTCTGACATAATTCATGAATCGAAAGGCTGATTGATATGGGAGTTGAAGCAATGGAAGGAGAATCCAATGTGCTATTAAATGGTGATGTGAGACCATGAAATAACTAAGAATGTTTGGCAGAGGATAGTAGTGGCTTGTATGCCTTAAAGTATATGCGAACTACTATGATTGGTTATGTTGACATGTTGTGCTACTATATGTGTTTTATGTATGACATTGTGTTATTCTATTATGTATGATATACATGCTTGATTGTGAAATAACATGCTTAAAACATTATGAACATGAGTGAGGAAACCTAAGCTAATAACTAGGTAAATGGATTAAAAATATAATTAGGTTACAAATATGATTTAGATGACACTAGAAGGCGACATTCATGCAACATGATACCTAGGTGAGTGTCATGGGTGAATGGTTACCATAGTTGTGTGTGAGATGCATTATATGGAACATGTGATGATGTTGTGTGATTAAGGTGAATGTCTTACCTTGTGATTGTCAAATACAATCATGTTATCCTTTTATCACGTAATCGGAGACAAATCCCTATAGGTACCGTCCCAATAGTGATGCTCAAGTCGAGTCTCATTGGGATGTACGAGCCAGTGCTTTGATGGTTTGAGCTCTTATGCGAATGGAGACTACGAGTGAAAGGCTTGAAATGGGTTAGAAGTCCCATATGAAGCGACGATTCTAGTACGGTTGAGGAGTCCCTTAGAATCTGAATCCATTCATAGTCATACAATTCTAGTACGGTAGAAAGATAAATGACCCGTGCCGATAGTCCTAGACATAGGAGAGGATGGGGAAAGATGACTTGGTATGGTTTTCGATTAGTGATAGTTTGAGTTGATGAACTCAAGAGACATGTTTCCATAGATTGCAAGTTTTGTAAGCTCAAGTCTTATTTCCCTTTTCCCCCTTGACTTGAGTTATAAATTTTGATTAGAACCCTGTAGAGATGAGTGAACCCATAGGATAAGGGAACTCACTGAGCTTATTATCTCACCCCATTATTGTTTTTGTTTTTCAGTTATTAATTGCAGGTTTAGTTTGCAAGTGGAACTATGCATGGATGTTTCAAAGGAAGCTTAGATTATGGTTATTCCGATGTGTATTATGCATTGTGTACAATGAAGGATATTGTACTTAGATATTAGATTTTTATGTTTGGTACTTTTCATATCTTGTACCACTGTTGTTCTTTTATGTTTGGTTTTAAATGGTCAAGTCTGTTAATTATGTCAATAGGCTCTTATGATGGTGTCAATACCAAATAATAACACTTGTATGATATTATTCTAGATATATATTATATGGGGCTTTACAGTTGGTATCATAGAAGGTCGTATCCTCGACCTAGCCTTGAAACATCAAAAGTAAATCTATTCTTGCCTCACGAGTGTGTCTTGCCGACATGATTCTTAATGTCACGTTATGTAGTATTTGGCTTGATCAACCTAATGCTATGTGCGTGGTAGGTAGAATCATGGTTGAGCGACCACGAGGACTCCGAAGTGTTAAGGAGAACTGGTCGGCTCAGTTGAGGTCGTAGTGGAAGTTGTGTTTCTGGTAGCATGGAATTCAAGAGTAGTGTATGGTTTAATCAACCCTGTAGTGCTGATGGAATCGGAAGTTGGAGATTTCCATCAGGTGGATTGTTGGAGTTTTCAGGAACATGCATATTTGCTAGTAAAACTGGATTGACCACTGGTATGGACAAGAATTTCATGTAATCCCATTCAGTAAGGAAGAAAGGATATTTTGTGGATTGTACGACATAAGGTATGAAAATGAGGTAGTTCATCAGTGTTAGGTTTCTAAGGTCACTAAAACATATTGGAAGGACGAGAATACTTCAGGGAATATGTTCAAAATGGTATCTTCCCAATGGTTGAAAGCATGAGAGATAAAGATGTCCAACATCATTGTAAGAATCTAAGGTAGTGGTGAAGAGTGAGAAGAAACTCAAGGATATGACTATATGTCCCTAGTGAAACATGTGTGTACTAGATGAAGGTTAGAAAATAAATCAAGTATATTCAGTCTTGGAGGGGAAATTGGGTTCAGAATAGTTGTCAGGAATTTGGTGTTAGTGGAAGTACGTTGTGAAAATGTTGGATTACCGAAGGATGTGTTGAAAGAGAGTTGGATCGGAAATGAAACGGTGTTAACGTTGTAATAGTAAAGTGGTAATAGGATGTATTTTGGACGGATGTACAATGGAGTACCCATGTTTTCGTCAAAACTAAGATAAGGGTGTGTCAATAATGGTTGTTCACTTATGAAGATTTTTAAGTATGAAGTGGAGTGGAGGAAGTTACACGTCAGTATCATGAGACACGTGGTAGTAGCCATTATGATCACAAGTGTGTGTAATGGATTCCTATTTTTTAGATGGATGCGAAGTAACACACTCTTTGTGGAGCAGTGGGTATTGTGTTCCAAGAAGTTAGAATGTGGTAAGCAACATGGAACAAACCAAGACCTAGAACGGGACTAAATGTAAGTCGTGGAACGGACTATACCAGGTGGTTTTGTAAGTGGTTGATGAGAGTTGTTGTTGCGAGTTTTTCAGTAAACGATTTCGGTGTAGTGTAGGGTGCAATGGATATTGGATGGGAAAAGGATTCCAGTCAATGAACTTTTGGAAGATGTCAAGGTTCTTCAGGAGGGCGTATTATCTTGATTGTCAAGAGTGGAAGAATTTCTCGTAATTGTGAATGATCAAAGTATTATGAATCTACCTTTTGTTGGAATAGGAAAGTTTGTTGTCTTGATTCTCACCAAGGAATCAAGCGGGAGAAGGAGGTTGTATGCTTGGCGAGGTTTGTTCATGACTAATATGGTACCATGTAGTGGTTGTGTGTTGATGTTGCTTGTGGGTGAATCAAGTATGAGTTTGTGGTTAAGAAACCCCTTGAATGCCATCATCTGCTAAATTTCTACTAGCGTCGCTAGGCAAGCTTTGGCTTACAGAAAGCGAGCTACCTCGCTGCCTGATTGCCAGACGATTGTGACAGAACTTTGGGAAATTTCCTTGTCTGTTGGTTGAAGTGTTTCATATGCATGCTTTAGCCTTGTTCTATATTACCTTATGTTAACTATTATGGTTGGTAAGTATTGTGCGAGTTGATGATGAAATGCAAGTTAAGGCAAGCCAAATTGGTGGTTCTGAAATTGGAATTTCGGGAAGGGTGTTACATAGTGATCATTTGTGTAGATGTCAAGGTAATTTGACGTTTGGGAAACGATCTGGTGGGCCATGCTCGGTATGATCAAGTTTTGAATGAAAACACTATCATAACTACTATGGACCATAAACAGTGAAGTTGGAAGAGACTCACTAAGTGATGACCTTGTGGAGAACGGTTCGGTATTTTTGCATGTGTTAGTAAGGTACAAGCGGTTAGTCACAATATGGCATTTGTTCATTCTCGCGAGTTCATGGCATCAGATATAGACTCTGCGAGGGTGGTACCGGATGTGTGCAATTGTACTTTACCCAGTTGAAGGGATTTGGAAGTTATTCTTCTAAGTAAGAGTGGGAATCAGACATTCCGAAGTTAAGCATGTAACTTGGATCGTATATGGAACAGGACGATGGAGAAGGGTGGATCTAGATATGAAGTGTAATATTGTCTCCAAATATATGTGTGAACCGATGAATGGTATGAAAACTGGCAGTTACGCTCTGGATGGCTTAAGTTTTAGTAGTGGTGACTCGCGAATGATTGAGTTCCGTGATGGTGCTATGTTGCTTTGGTTGAGATCTCGTGTTGTCAAAAACTTTGATGAATCAGAGCTCCATAAGAGGATTTGATATGGAATGTAATAACTAGAGCCGGAAGTTGTCAAACTATTTGGGACAAATTGCTTCGTGCTCAGGATGAATTTGGAAGTTGTATACCTTTGTGGTTGTAGTCATATAACTCTTGCATAAATATCATGTAGAGAGTGTTGAACCTATTCTAAACATTTGTGTAATAACAAAGAAGATATCCTGCTAATGAACGCCGATAAGGTTCTTGTACCGTTTGATTAATGGGTGCTCCAGAGGAAAAATGTGTTTCTGCGCAGATTGTTAGCTAACCAATAGTGCTTAAGAGTTCGAGGTGTTTCATTGTTAACATTAGAGTAGCACGTTGGAAGGTGACGGGTGAAAGGGTTCAGTCAGATTAGTAAGAATCGGAGAGATAGTTATTCATAAGAATAGAAGTAAGACAATCTTGTGCTAAGGGTGTTATTTTATTGGTATAGTACTAAAGAGGTGGAGCATTGGGTGTGAACATTTACAGTTATAGTACCAGATTAAGTGGGACTGATAGAGATGTTAATCGATGGGTTATAAAGTGGTTTTAAATGTTGAAGGATTTATAAGCGAGTGGTTGTCAGTATTGTGTGTAGACAAGGAATCGGTGAAGTATCTCGTAGAGATTTGTTGAGTGTTGGTTGTCCGAACCAAGATAGGATGTTGTGGTTATGTTTTGTGGCGCAGTAGAAGAACGTGGAGTTGTAGATTCCGAAAGTAGAATGTGACCAAGTATTTTAGAATGGCATAACAGATGAATTAAGGAAAAGTAAAGTAAGAAGTTTTAACTGAAGTAAAGTCAACTGTTGATCTTTGACGGTGGTGCAAGAAGTGGTTATTTATTGAATAGAGGAAATTTGGAGGTGAATTTCAATTTAAAGGGGGAAGAATGTAATATCCCATATTCCCTAAAATGGTTAATTGGGTGTCAGTTGAGATTAAATGAGTTCCTATGTACTATATCTTTTGTCAGTTAGAATAATTAGAGCTCCTAAGTGCCCTAAATGTTATCAGTTGGGAAAAATAGAGTAACCAGTGGACTCTAAAGGGATCAATCCATATTAAAAGAGAAGAACCATTATTAATAAGTACAAGAGGGGATATTCTAGTAACATTAATAATTGGTCAATTGGTACTAGAAGACAAAATATCAATTGAGATATTTTATTGCCAAATTTTAATAATAACCACACATATTATATATTATATTATATATGTGTATGTGGTAGAAAAAGAAATAAAGTAGGTAAGAAGGAGAAAGAAACTTATCAGAGAAAAATAAAAAGGAAAGAAAACGCGAGAAGAGAAGGGAGAAAGAGGAAAGAGGAAGACAAGAGAAGAAGGGAAGAAGAAGGAGAAGCCATGGAAGCCAGGATTATTCATCATCTTCTTCACCAAACTTCATCATCTTCAAGAGGTGAGTTCCATAGACAGAATTAGCTTTGGGGAGGGAGATTTCATGATTGGGAATTAGGATTGTGTGATTCCATGATAACTTGTTGTTGTTCTTGATTCTATGTTATTGTTGGATTGATTTCATATTCATGTTGTAAATAAATGGTGAAGCTATGATGTTTTTGTTTCTTAGAGTTGGGAAATGATGAAATTCTTGGTGTGGGATGTTTGGGTATGTTAAGAGGTGATAATAAATGGCTTAGAGTGAATAAAAGTGGAAGAAAATGGAGTTTTATGAGTGTTGGAAGTGGTTTTCACGCCATGCTCTGCCTGAGGGCGCTACGCGCAAACCTGAACACTTTTGGGCTCTGCTAGCATAGGGTCCCTGTCTCATGGAGCTGCTAGCGCAGCCCCTCTGTTTCGTGGCGCATAGCGCGGCTGAAAGATTTATATTTTTCCTCAGCATGGTTCAAGGCGTAACTTGAGTTTCGTAACTCCTTTTGACGCACAACCGAAAGCGTTGGAAAGCTATTCCAATGCTCTATGTGATAGTGAAGTAAAAACATGGATATATGCCATTGATTTATAGGATAGAAATGGAATTTAAGTGAATGTGAATAATTCGATTCTTGTTTCCGCCATAATTCATTAATCGTAAGTACGATTGATACGAAACTTGAAGCATTGGAAGGAGAATCCAATGTGCTATTAAATGGTGATGTGAGATTATGAAATAACCAAGAATGCTTGGTAGATGATAGTAGTGGCTTTTATGCCTTAAAGTGTATGTGGACTACTATGGTTGGTTATGTTTAACATGTTGTGCTACTATATGTGTTTTATGTATGAAATTATGGTATGCTATTATGTATGATATATATGCTAGATTTTGAAATAACATGCTTAAAACATTATAAAGATGAGTAAGGAAACCTAAGCTGATAACTAGGTAAATGGATTAAAAAGATAATTAGGTTACAAGTATGATTTAGATGACACTTGAAGGTGATATTCATGGAACATGATACCTAGGTGAGTGTCTTAGGTGAATGGTTACCATAGTGTGAGTGAGATGCATTATATGGAACATGTGACATTGTTGTATGATTAAGGTGAATTTGTTGCCTTGTGATTGTCGAATACAATCATGTTATCCTTTTATCACGTAATCAAAAAAAAATTCCCTATAGGCACCATCCCAATAGTGATGCTCATGTCGAGTTCCATTGGAATGTACGTGTCGGTGCTTTGACGGTTTGAGCTTTTATGAAAATGGAGACTACGGGTGAAAGGCTTGAAATGGGTTAGAAGTCCCATATGAAGCGACGATTCTAGTACGGTTAAGGAGTCCCTTAGAATCCGAATCCATTCGTAGTCATACGATTCTAGTACGGTTGAGGAGTCCCTTAGAATTCGTGGTCAAAGTACGTACAAGGATCAATGACCCGTGCCGATAGTCCTAGACATAGGAGATGACTAGGAAGGATACCTTGGTATGGTTTCCGATTAGTGATAATTTGAGTTGATGAACTCAAGAGACATATTTCCATACATTGCGAGTTTTGTGAGCTCAAGTCTTATTTCCCTTTTTCCCCCTTGACTTGAGTTAGAAATTTTGATTAGAACCCTGTAGAGCTAAGTGAACCCATAGGATTGGAGAACTCACTAAGATTATAATCTCACCCTATTATTGTTGTTTTTTTAAAGTATTAATTGCAGGTTTAGTTTGCAAGTTGAACTATGCATGGATGTTTCAAAGGAAGGTTAAATTATGGTTATTCCGCTGTGTATTGTGCACTATGTACAATGAAGCATATTGTACTTAGATGTTAGATTTTTATTTTTGGCACTTTCCATATCTTGTACCATTGTTGTTCTTTTATGTTTTGTTTTAAATGGTCAAGTATGTAAATTATGCCAATAGGCACTTATGATGGGTCAGTACTAAATAATAACACTTGTATGATATTATTCTAGATATATATTATATGGGTGTTACATTTTATCTTTAAAAAATAGATTATTTTTAAGAATAACTATTAGCACTAATTTTTTGTTTAAAACTTTTTTTAGAAAAAAATTTACAATTTCTTTAAAAAAATGTAATATTATAAAAATCAATTTTAAAAAAATATTTGAAACAAACGAGCTCTTTATTTATGCATAATGTGTAAAACCAAGATTATTTTAGTGGTGGAACGAGTGGAAAATGAAGAAAAAGCTAACTCTACATGAAAGGTAGATGTATATATGTACAAATACAAATTAACTTTGGTTTATGATCGTGAAGGCTAGATCAGATCCTGTAGAATCAGGCCGCCAAGTGCGTCAGGGATGCTGGTCGTATGGAGAGGAGGGGGTGTACCTGCAAGGCACTCCGACGCTCAAGTGAGAAAGGGTCAGAGAAAAGGGGCAAGTACAAAGTATGAATTCTTAGGGTGAATATTGGATACCTGATCTTCTCAAGCGAGAGGGTTTATATAGAGCCCCCAGCGCATGGCCAACGGTCCAATTTTCGGGGCAAAATAACCGTTTCCCCCAAAGAATAGGTAACTGCCCAAACTAGTCGTTATGCCGGGCAGGGTGCTTGAAACTAGCCGTTATGTCGGGCATAACGCAGTTCCGGGCACCTGTCCTTTGCTATTCGGGCAGCGAGGAAGCCGTGCGTAACGGGCATCAACGCCGGGGAAGAACGTTGCATTCCTTGCCTGGTTAGAGGGGCAGAAAAGTCATTTTTGCCCTTCTGTGGATTGGACTTAGGCAATTTGGGCCGCTTTGGAGCAGAGGCGGATTGGGCTAATTCTAGCCATTGGTCCAGTCCAGAACAGGAGCCCCCCAAGTCATTGCTCCCGAGCATGGGAGTGATGACTTAAGGACTGCTCGTTGCTCCGGGGAGCTAGCATAGAGTCGTCGTTTGTAGACAAGGAAGGTTGTCTCAAAGTGCTCGTGACCCCAGGTGTTAGTGAGATTCGTGGCCGTGACCATGTTTCCCGGTGTACGGGGAGACTAATGGTTAAACAGAATTTGAAACGTTGGGGCACCACGTGTACCTAGAGCTCTGTGTAGTAGTTAATAGGCAATGATGGCTAGCGGATAGTCATAATGGCCTACGGGCGCGTGGTTGTACGTGCCCCTTATAAAAAAGGGGGGAAACCGTTTCATTTGAAACTTTTTCCTTTCTAATTCCTCTTCGTCTCTTTCAGTTCTTGCCCGTCACCGTCTTCAGGCTTTCCGACCACCGTCACCAGCTTCGAGCAACTTCTACCTTCTTCCAAAATCAAGTAAGTTTTTTGATCTGTAGCTTGTTTTACTCCCTTTTGTTATTAGTGGTAGATTGTATGCGGTTAGGGTTAGCTTTAGATGACAAAATAAATGGAATTCTGGCAAGTGTTGGTGGTGGATGGTGGTTGTGCCATTTTGCTGCCTCCAGCACTTTGCCGGAGTATGTAGTATGTTCAGCGATGAGGGTGGTCCACGGCATGGTTGTAGTAGTTGTGCATGCGTGACCACCATGTTTGTTCATCTTCTGATATAGCTATGAGTTTTCCAGTAGAACGTTTCTAGATTCCGGTGAAGCTTCGCGGTTTCCGGTGGAGCGTCAACGGAAACTAGGTGAGAGCGCGGGGAAGTTCCTCATTCTGGGATGACAGCCTCGAGCGTCTCCTCGCGGGGAGGTTTCAGCTTTCCCTTTGATGTTAGGGCTTAGGCTGGGGACGTTGTCCTCAGCCCTTTGTGCGCCCTTTCACTTGGCTTAGCAGTGGAAGGGTGGATTTGATTTGCTGTCGAATTCACTGTCTTCTCTGCTTTTCAGGTGATCGTAATGGCGATGGGGCCAGACAGAGAAGTTATTCTAGATACGTCCGAGGAGGAAACTGGCTCCGAGGATAGGAGCAGCTCGACGGCTTCGAGCTCGGTGACATCGAGTTCCTCGAGCAATGTCGGGGAGGAGGAAGAGCAGGACGTCATGGAGGAAGACGTCAAAGGGTCCTCCGAGGAAGAGTGGGAGGTCGCCGAACCTTCCGAGCATATTTCTGCGTTCGCAAAGTCTTTGGCGGACGTCTTTACGGAGGTAGGACCGAAAGGGGAATGGAAGGTGCATTTCCCTACTTTGAACGAGTGGGTTTGCACGGTCTTCGGGGACCGCTTCACAATGTATGAGTATGCCTTCAAAGAGCTGGGACTGAGGCTGCCTTTTACTGATTTTCAGTGGTCGGTGTTCGAGCATCTGAAGTTAGCCCCTACACAACTGCACCCTAATTCGCTGGCCTTCACCCGGGCTTTCGAATTGGTGTGCAAGCATCTTTCTTTGGGGGCCACTCTCCCTCTGTTCTTCGCTGTTTTCCATCTACAAAGGTAGTTGGCAGGGAAGAAGTATGGTTGGGTTTCATTGAAGCAGCCTCGCAAGCTTTTCAAGCCGTTCTCGGAGTCAATCTGAACATTCAAGGAACGGTACTTCGTTGTTGAGCCCGTGTCCGAGGTTGCCCAGGACAGTACATATGTTTGGGAGATCGAGGTTGACAAGGATGGAAACGAGCTGCTCACCGAGGAAAGGAAGTATATTGGGCAGAGACTTTACAAGTTCCCCATTCACTGGTCCCCGGACCACTTCACCAAGGAGCCTAGTGATTATGTCTTTCAACCGGGCGAGCTGCTCGGGCAGGATGCTGCGGCGTATGAGAAGCTGGTGAACTGGGTCAACTCCTTCCGACTTGCTGAGTACTGGACGAGCAAGGGCCGCCCGATCTTCGAGGAGGACGGGAGCCAGAGAGTCGAACGCTAGTTTATTAATGTTAAGGAACTGCTGGAGTGCAAGACTCCTGCGGATGCTGAGAAACTGCTCGGTAGTCTTTAGTTATTTAGACTTTGTTCGTGTTATTTATTTTCTTCGTATCTAACATGCTCGTGATTTGTTTATGTAGCTGAGATGCCTCAGGCTCGCGACAGAGTTGTGAGGAATGCTCTTGCAAGGAATAAAGCTGGAACGGCTCCCCCAAAATCTCGGTTCGCCGGTGCTCGCGCTCCCCCTCCGTCTCAGTCTACTGCGGGGACCTCTACTTCTCTAACTCCTACTTCCCGGGGATCTCCCCTGCCTCTGGCCGGGCGACCCAAGCGGCCAAGGATCACCGACGTCGTGGACCTTACTCGAGTGGCGGAGAAAGGGAAGTTCGAGCTTCCTCCCTGTATCCTCAACATGAGGTTTTTTAGGGCAACTCTCTGGTTGTTCCCCGGGCGGAATCTCTTCGCTTGGAAGGCATGGATCGCCCGAGCAAGAGGGCGCTGGTGGCCCAGGACGCTTCTGCCTTGGTCAGGATGCTAGAGATGGCGGCTGTGTATGCCGAAGGGGACTCCGCGACTGAATCCGAACTCAACGCTGCCCGTGCTTCTGTGGCATCCCTCAAGGAAGAAGTCAAGGGTGTCGGCGAGGCTCGAAAGAAGGAGGAAGAGGAAGTGGCCAGGCTAAAAGAGGAGAATTCTAAGTTGTCGGTGGATCAGGGAGCTGAGGGCGGCCAATGCCCCGGGTGCTGACGAGCCGGACGATGTGAAAATTTTTAAGACAAGGTCCGAGCTGGTTGCTCGTATCTTGCTGGCCGAAGATGATGGCATCGCCGTTGCGGAGGAGTCCTTCAGAAACGCTGTGGCTCAGCTGCGCGTGGTGAACCCTGGGCTTGAAATCTCTACCGAGGGCACTCACTATCCTGCGCGTGTTGATAGTGGTCGCATTGTCTTGCCCGAAGGTCTCCTTGCTGTTACCCCCGAGGATCAGCCCGCAGAGGAGCAGGGACCCGAGCCAGAGTCAACCGAGCACGCTGATGAATGAGGAATTTTTTATTTTGTTGACGTCGTTGTAATTCGTCTGGCCTGCGTGCCGTTGTAATTTATTTTTGGGGGGCCTGGCCCCCGTTTTATGTAACAATGTACAATTGTGGTCTTTGCGGCCACTTGTTAAATTATCACATATTTAGTTCTATTGTTTGCATGACTATACTTGCTTTTATTTTCGCTAAGTGTTGTATGCATGCTCGCTGTGAATATATGTCCATCGGTAATAGGGGGTATTTGGCTTGTGTGAATATCTTTTGGGGAGATTGCTCGTAATAGATGTGTTCGACAGTGTGGGGAACTGGTCAAACTGTCGGGGAATGTCCTGGCGGGGAGCGGAGTTCAGGTCGCGTTTGAGGCCTGAGTTCGCGGCGTGAACGTCCCATCGCGAGTTGGGGTTCTGCCAATCATGGTACTTTGATGACGGCGATGCTCGATCGAGGACCGCTGTCGAGCACTTACCGGGCTCGTTACTAAGCGGGGTTATGCTTTAGTCGTATGCGATGCTTGTACCTAGACGCGCATAGTGGTCGGTGGTTGAAATTCGTCGTTACGAAGAGTCGAACCGAGGATTTAGCTATAGTATTGTTTTAGCTTTTCAGCGTTCCATGGTCGAGCAAGTTCTTCCCCATTGAGATGTTCTAGGTAGTAGGCCCCATTTTCCGTTTTTGCCCGGACGCGATAGGGTCCCTCCCAATTGGCTGCTAGTTTACCTTCACGAGAGTCTTTGTGGTTTCTTCTTAGGACAAGGCTTCCCACGTCGAACTCTCATCGTATCACCTTAGCGTTGTGCCTGATGGTGATCTTTTGTTTCAGTGAGGCCTCGCGGAGAGCTTCCCCAGTTCTGATTTCCTCGACGAGGTCGAGCTCTTCCCTTAAAGATTCGTCGTTCATCTCCTCGTCTAGGGGCGACTCTGTCCACCTAGAGGGCACGTGAACTTCGACTGGAATTACAGCCTCGGTTCCGTATGCCAAACGGAAAGGTGTTTCCCCGGTCGTTAAATAGGGAGTTGTACAGTACGCCCAGAGCACGCTGTGTAGATCCTCGACCCATGCCTTCTTTGTTTCGTCTACCCTTCGCTTGAGGCCTCGAAGGATGACTCGGTTAGCTGCCTCAGCTTGGCCGTTTGTTTGGGGGTGTTTGACGGATGTGAAGTGTTGCTTCGTGCCCAGTTGGGCGACGAAGTCCTGAAACTTCCTTTCCGTGATGTTGGGCGTTGATTCCCTCGTGGATTTCGCGCAGGATGTGTGCGACCATCTCCTCCTCGACACATTTGAGCAGTGGAATGGAGAATCCCCACCTGTATAGTTTACCTTCGACCAGGACATACGAGCAGGCTCTTCGCCTGATCGTGTTGGCCTCCTTTACGTCGGACGGGAGTTCGTCTTTGGCGAGATAGTTGTAGACTGGGGTCATCCAGCAGTTTCTGTCGCCGATCACCTGTACGTCGAGTGTCGGGGAGGTCTTCTCGATGTTGGGTCGAGGAAGCACTTCCTGTATGACGGATTTGTTTCCGCCTTTCTTCTTCGTGCTGGCCAGTTTAGACAGCACGTCTGCTCGTACGTTATGTTCGCGGGGAACATGTTTCACTTCCACTGTTGTGAATTTTGCCATTTCCTTCTTTACCAGGGCCAAGTATTCGGTCAGGTTGTCGTTTTTGGCTTGGTATTCACCCTGGACCTGGAGGGCCACGAGTTGTGAGTCTGTGTAAATGACGACTTCTTGTGTGCCCAGGTCCTTGGCAAGGCGTAGCCCAGCGAGGAAGGCTTCGTATTCCGCCTGGTTATTGGAGGTTGGGAAAGATAGCATGAGTGATACCTCGACGATAATTCCTTTGTCGCTCTCCAATATGATGCCCGCGCCACTTCCTGCCGAGTTCGAGGCACCGTCGACGGAGATGGTCCACTTGCGCGCTTCGCTCGCAGGGGAGTCTGCGAATGTCATCTCTGCGATGAAGTAGGTCAGAGCTTGGGCCTTGAGGGCTTTTCTGCCTTCATATTGGATGTCAAATTCGGACAGCTCCAGAGACCATTTGAGCATTCGGCCGACCATATCTGGTCGTCCGAGCAGCTGCTTTATGGGCTGATCTGTTCAAATCACGATCGTGTGAGCCAGGAAGTAGTGTCTTAATCTTCTGGCTGCGTTGATGAGGGTCAATGACACTTTCTCTATCTACTGGTATCTTAGCTCTGGTCCTTGCAACGCTTTGCTTTTGAAGTAAATGGGTTTTTGCCCGTCAAGCGTCTCGCGGATGAGAGCGGCACTTACTGCTTCGGTCGTGTCGACCAGATTTTGTCGGGATTGGCTTCGATTCCTCATTTTGCTAAGTAGAAGCCGAGGAATTTTCCTGCCCGGACACCGAACATGCACTTCTCCGGATTAAAACGCATTTTGTATTTCCTGGCCTGTTCGAAGACCTTTCGTAAGTGGGCAGTATGATCGGTTTCCTCGTGGGACTTAACGATCATGTCATCCATGTATACTTCGAGCATGTCGCCTATTTCTCCCCGAAATACTTTGTTCATCATTCGTTGGTACGTTCCTCCGGCGTTCTTCAGGCCGAAGGGCATTACGTTGTAGTAATAGTTCCCCGATTCGGTCATGAAGGCCGTATATTTTTTGTCGGACATTGCCATTGGGATTTGATTGTAGCCCGAGTAGGCGTCCATGAACGATAAAAGTTTAAAACCAACAGAATTATCAACAAGTTTATCAATATTTGGGAGGGGGTAGGCATCCTTCGGGCATGCCTTATTGAGATCGGTATAATCAATGCACATGCGCCATTTTCCATTAGATTTTTTAACCAATACAAGGTTGGACAGCCAAGTGGTGTACTTGGCCTCCGAAATAAATTTAGCCTCGAGGAGGTCCTTTACAGCTTTTTCGGCAGCCTCCGTTTTCTCCGAAGACTACTTCCTCCTACGTTGTGCTACGACCTTGATGGTCGGGTTAATGGTCAGCTGGTGACATGCGACGGATGGATTCAAGCTGGCCATTTCCGCGGCGCTCCACACGAAAAGGTCGGCATTCTCTCAGAGGCACGCTTTGAGCTACTTCCTCGCAATGTCAGGCAGGTCTGCTCCGATCTTTACTCCCCGTTGGGGGTCTTCGCCGAACAGGACTAGCTCGAAGTTGCCATCCGGGATTGGGCGCATCGGATGGGAGCTGCTGTTGGATGACGTGGATGGGCCGGCTGAAGCTGCTCGTTCCTCCTGTTGGTCCTCGGGGAAGCGACTGTCGAGGTCGATAGAGTCGACCTGGGGTAGAGGCTTGGCCTCCTCGGAGCTGCTTGACAGTGCTGGCTTGCTCGACGCTTTAGGCTTGGGCGTAATGGCGTTGAGCCCCTTTGTAGCTGCTTCAAAACACTGTCGGGCAGCTTCTATATCACCGTGGAGGGTGGCGACCATTCCTTTCGAAATGTAATACTTCATCTTCAGGTGGACGGTCGATGGCACCGCTACCAACTCGGCTAGAGTTGGCCTTCCTAAAATGCATTGGTAAAGTGACGGGCAGTCGATTACCAGAAATTGCACCTTGATGAATCTGGCCATTTCAGCTGCTCCAAAGGTCACGATTAACTCGACGTAACCCCACGGCTTGGTCACAGACCCGTTGAACCCCTGCAAATCGGACCCTACGTAGGGGGTAAGGTGCGATTCGTTCAGCTGCAGTGTTGAGAACAGCTGGGAGTACATGATGTCGATCGAGCTGCCCTGGTCGACTAGGATTCGGCGAACGTCAAATTTTTCCATTTGGGCTCTGTCGAGCAATGGAATGCTTGAGTTCGGGGAGGCGCCGAGGAGTTCCTCCCTGTAGAAGGAGATGGGGATGGAACCCTTCGGGGCCTGATCAAGCGTGGTCACTTTGTTCGAGCTGGTGTTGATCAGGTGTTCGAACTTCCGCTTCACGGATCCCACAGTAACTTTGTTGAAACCCCCGCCAGAGATGACCATGGCGGAGGGAAAGGTCTCCCACGGGTTGTGGGACGCGAAATATGCAGGGGCCTGAGCCTGTCAGGGACGTTGAAGTCCTTGGGTCGTGATATAGACATAGCGACCTGTACGTTGGCGTCTTTCGAGGAGGGTACCTCCTCCTCGACCTTCTTGGACTCCTGGGCGTCCTGCCGAGGAGTGTCCTTCTTCTTCGCGAACTGCTTCAGGTGGCCGTCCCTGATTAGTATTTCAATGGCATCCTTCAGATGGATGCAGTCCTCTGTAATATGGCTGTGACTTTTGTGGAAGCGGCAGTACTTTGACTTGTCCATGTTTGGTCTATTCGGCAGCTGTTTGGGGAAACGGACCCTGGCTTGTTTGAACTCCGAATTGGCACATTCGGTCAAAATCTTCTCCCTGGAAACGGTCAAGGGAGTGTAATCATGGAAACGCCCGGAGGGCCCTTTCCTGTCACGGGAGTCGCGGGGATGGTCCTCGTGCCTTCGTTCACCTCGACGAGACGTCGAGGCTTCTTCTCCTTTGGAAGCCCGGGCGTTCTCCTAGCGGCGAGACGCTCGGACGTTGCTGGCCGCAATCTTTTCCTCGTACTGAATATGAGATTGGGCTTTGAGGAGGAGGGCGTCTAAGTTCCTCGGTGGCACAAGGCCAATGGCTTTGGCGAACTCGGAGTCCAGGCGGACCCCTTGTTCGAGCAGGAACTTCTTCATCTTATCTGTCGTCAGGACCTACACAGCTTCCTTGTTGAACCTCTTGATATATGCGCGGAGAGGTTCGTCTTTCCCCTGGATTATGGCTCCGAGGGTGGCCTCAGTTTTGGGATGGCGGCGAGATGCTGTGAAGTGCCACGAGAACATCCTGCCCAGTTATTTCCACGAGGTGAGGGACTCCTTAGGCAGTTGTATATACCATGTCATTGCTCCCTTCCGAAGCGTGGTCGGGAACAGTCTGCATTTGATGGCACCCCGTACGCCGTGGTAGTCTAGCAGCGCATCGATGTTCTCGATGTGCTCGTCGGGGTCGGTGGTCCCGTCGTATGTGCCAAGTGACGGGGGTTTCTCCAAGCCTTTTGGGAGACGGGTGGCCAGGATCTCCTGGGACAATGGGCCGCGAGGCTCGTCGTCGTCACTAGAACTGGTGTATGATGGTGACCGGACGGGTTGCTCGCGTCAGCGGTTCCTTCGTGGAGAAGGTGAGCGGTTCTTTCGAGGAGAAGGTGAGCGGTTCATTCGAGGAGAAGGTGAGCGTGCCCGTCCTTTGGACTTGATTGGAGACTCCTCGTTCCTTCGAGTCCTTTTGTGGTCATGAGCGTGCTGGTCATGCGGGGAGATCTGGTCGCGCTTTTGGGCTACGCGAGGATCGTGCTCTTGGCGCAGTCTTCGGTCGATTTCTCTCCGTGGTCGCGGGCTTCTAGATCGTCGTTGGTTCCTCCGTGTAGGAGGGGATCTTGGATGTCGAGACTCTTCCAGTGCCCCGATCCTCTCGTTTTGCTGCAGGATCAGGGTGTTGGTTTTGTTGAGGGCCTCCAGGAGGGCTGCCACGGCCGGGTCGGCGCTGGGCAGAACAGGAACGGGCTGGAGGTCGAGAGACGATTGATCATTGTTGCGATCAGCAGGGGTAGGGGAAGGAGAAGCAGTGGCTCCATCCCTAAGGAAACGGGCATCTCGGAGGAGAGATGATTGGCCGTCAACGTCAGATTTGTTGACGGGGAGGATGGTGGAATGAAGAGCATCTTGGGTGCGATCTTGGGAGGCCATGATCGTTATGATGTTCGAAAGTTGTTTTGATCTTCGGTTAAAGAAAGAAGGGGAGAACAAAAGTTCTCACAGACGGCGCCACTGATCGTGAAGGCTGGATCAGATCCTGTAGAATCAGGCCGCCAAGTATGTCAGGGATGCTGGTCGTATGGAGAGGAGGGGGTGTACCTGCAAGGCACTCCGACGCTCAAGTGAGAAAGGGTCAGAGAAAAGGGGCAAGTACAAAGTATGAATTCTTAGGGTGAATATTGGATACCTGACCCTCTCAAGCGATAGGGCTTATATAGAGCCCCCAGCGCGTGGTCAACGGTCCTATTTTCGGGACGAAATAACCGTTTCCCCCAAAGAATAGGTAACTTCCCAAACTAGCCGTTATGCCGGGCAGGGTGCTCGAAACTAGCCGTTATGTCGGGCATAACGCAGTTCTGGGCACCTGTCCTTTGCTGTTCGGGCAGCGAAGAAGCCGTGCGTAACGGGCATCAACGCCGGGGAGGAACTTTGCATTCCTTGCACGGTTGGAGGGGCAGAAAGGTAATTTTTTCCCCTCTGTGGATTGGACTTAGGCAATTTGGACCGCTTTGGAGCAGAGGCGGATTGGACCAATTCTAGCCATTGGTCCAGTCCTGAACAGTTTATTTTCTTTCAATTATTTTATATGCAACTGCTTTTATGAGTAGGAATGTTGCATACAAAAAGTCAATAGTGTTTATGTTTCACGTGTGAGTGACTCAAGATTTTTTTAATGAGATAAGTTTTAAGATTGACTTTCATGACAATTGTATTGTTGTAATATTTGTAAAACCAGAAGCTCAATGGGTATGAATTAATTATTTAAAGAACATAATTTGATTGTGGTATGATTTGAAGTCTAATAGAATTTTTTGTTTAATTGTATTATTGTTGCAATGATTCATACATATCAATTATTGTTTGTAATGTGTTAATGAATAACAAATGTTACTATTTTATATCTTGTATAAGTATTAGAATACTTTAGCTATTTTATTAAAAGTTGTACTTGTTAAAAAAATTACACATGGATAGTATGATACTCCACCGATGACATATGTTGACATAGCCCATCAATAGGAATAGCAACGAGAAAGTATTGAGTATGTGCAGCATGCAAACAACAAAAAATTGTTTTTTGTTTTGTGGTCATGTCAAACTTTACATCTTTGTCCTAGACACTTTTACTTTTACCCTATCTTGAATAAATGTTAGCCTATTCGAAAATTATAATTTTTTTACATCTTTGTCCTAGACACTTTTACTATAATTATAATTTTTTTATTTCAAAGATACAAACTTGTCACGAAAAAATTAAAACTTTTATTATTTATATTTTTTTGAATAAAAGGTTAGCCTATTCGAGATTGTGATTTTGTCCTCTTTTTGTATTCTTTATATATATATATATATATATATATATATATATATAAATAAATAATAAGTTTGTTTGTTTTTTTGGTTGATTATTATTGTGTTTGTGAAAAAGATTTGGTTTCTTAAATTTTGAACTTTGAACGTGTTTATGTATAGATTTTCTCATAAAAGTGGATCTTGAAGAGTATCTAAATCTTTCAAATATTGAGTTCGTACATTTACATTTTAAACATTGTGTGTTTTTGGCTTTGTTATTGTTTTAGTTTAATAATAAGTAATAAAATTATTTGGGTATCTAATATAATGATGTTTTGCAAACATTTCAGTAGTTATTCAGATATGCTACTAGGGATTGTATCCTGCTTTTGGCGCTTTCCAAGCTAACACTGGAGTTGAGATCTGATTCCGTCGTATACTTTCATATATGCATGATTTAATTGAATCACTAATAAGGGTTTGGATGCCATAAGTCGATAATTGGAAATTAGTAAACAACACCTGTTATTTGTTTAAATTGTCAAATTCTTGCAAGTTCATAATATTGATGAGTTATTAATTATTTTGATCATTGTTGTCAATATTATTTGATTAGAAATAGATCTTTGGGAGTATTGAGTGGGGACGGATAAAATTTTATGTCAAACATACAACATTTATTAATATCATTAATTGTTATTTGTTTTACTAGGTGGATATCTTATTCCCCCTTTCCCAAAAAAAAAACTTAACATAAGGTAGGGGTGGCAAATCAGGACCGACACGTTAGGCATACTCGTTTTGCATGCACATTTTTGCATGGTGGGTAAAGTTTTAGAACTGCACCCTCTAATATGCTTGTCGCGCTCTTCCCCATTCTTTTGTGAGCATTTGTGAGTGTGGGAATTAACATAAACTTTTGCAAATTTATAGGCTAAAAAGGTGTAGTATCAGCGGACTTTCTTCGCCCTGCCCACTTTTTTTTTGCAGTGCAAGCCAAGGTTTTACACTGCTATTTTATTATGGGATTTTGAGGGGCGTTCTTAAATAGGACTGACATGCTCGTTTGCCACCTCTAACTGAAGGTAATCAAGAACTCTAACAAAAGAGGTAATTCACCTTCAATATCTATTTTTGTTCACATGTGTGCACATTTTGGATGGTTGTAAAGAATACAACCTCTTTACTTGGAAAAGAAATATCATGTAAAGTTAGAAGTTAATGATTTTCTAGACAATCTTATAAGGTATCCCATTTTACATCATATATGTGTTGTACTCTGTTGCATTAGTTAATGTCCATTAAATTCTTTATTTACTCTGAAATATTTTATTTTCTTTGTCAATATGGTTCCAAGTATCTTTACTTTTTTAGAATACTCTAAAGAAAATTATAAGGATTCGATTTGTTCATATGAGGATAATATGATAGAATTAGAGTTTGACCTATCTGAACCTTACAAAACCAGCTTGTAAGGTGAGGGGTGCTACTCTATATAAACTCTTTGTGGGTTATATCTTTAACCAATATGAGACTTGAGTTTTTCCAAATATACCCCATCACACCTAGCACTATTGGGTTTGGTGCGTGGATATTAACGGTGGGTGACCCGAATTATCAATACACGTGACTTAGTTTTTCTAATACACCCCCTTGCGTCCAACACTTTTTGGGCTTGTTGCACATATATATATGGTAGGTGACCCGAATCGATATGTTTATGATACCAATGATAGAATTAGAGTTTGACCTATCTCAACCTTACAAAACCGACATGTAAGATGAGGGTGTCACTCTATAAACCCTTTGTGGATTCTATGTTTAACCAATGTGGGACTTGGGTCTTTCCCAATATAATATGTAAAAAAAAATTGAAGATTGTTTAGATACAAATGTAATGTAAGTCTTTACAATTTAGATTTTGTTTTCAAGTTTTAGTCCACGTACAAGCTTAATTCACCACATCATGGTCTTACATATACCACGCTTAAGGTTTTTATGTTGTTTATTTACATATCACTACGCCAAAATTACTCTTTGGCAACACAACATAGGCAGCGCTTTATTACAAAAGCGCTGCTATAAGTTAAAAAATTTAGAAAACACGGAAACTGTTCACTTAGAAAAATAAAATCGCGTCTAAATATAAGACCTTAGACAGCGCTTTTGAGGAAAGCGCTTTCTAAGGTCTTATAAATTAAAAAAAAAATTAACGGAAAATATTAGGCAGCGCTTTCCTTAAAAGCACTGTCTAAGGTCTTATAAATTAAAAAAATATATAAGACCTGAGACAGCGCTTTTGAGGAAAGCCTTTCTAAGGTCTTATAAATTAAAAAAAAAAATTAAAGTAAAATATTAGACAGCACTTTACTCAAAAGCACTGTCTAAGGTCTTATAAATTAAAAAAAAATAAAAAAATCAAAAGCGCTGTCTAAGGCCCACCTTAGACAGCGCTTTCATTCAAAGCGCTGTCTAAGGTTTTTTTAATTAAAATAAAAATTGAAACGGTATCAGTATTAATACTGATACCGTTTCAATTTTCATTTCATTATTTCCCTCTCTTTCTGCGAACAAGAACGAACCAGTTGAAACCACCGCCGTCGTCCGTCCTTTCACCGCCGTCGTCCGTCCGGCCGTCGTCCACTGTTCCAGTAAGAGTTTCATGTACTAAGTAAATGTGTTTCTGTTAGGTTAGTGTGAGAATGAGGATGAAAGCATTTTTTACTGCCGTTTTCATTTTGCAATTTGGAAGCTTTGTTCACATCATGTGCGTTTTGAATGCTATCCGTTATGTGTGACCTAGCTGTGTGACTTATTTGATGTTGTTTTATTCACTTAATTTGCAGCTCATGTGATGCATTTTAAGTCGTTTTGAATCGCACGCGTGCTGTAGCATTTATTCAATTTGCTGTCGTTTTTATTTAATTTGCAACTCATGTTAAGTTGGTTACTTTGGCATGAAAAATCAGCATGTGTAGAGATACAGTATTGAGCTGCTTCACATACTGCACAAGCACTGAACAATGACCAGCTCACATTGGAGTGTGCTCCAAAATAACCATCTGTAGTTACTCTTTCTGCCTCATCACAGTTTTGATTAACATGATATATGAACATTATAAGTTTAACGAGAGTATTTTTGTTCTAGTTCACCGTATTTGAAAATGTTGAAATCGAGGTGAAAAGTGAAAATCAACCATACTTGGTGCGAAAGAAATATGATTGCTGATTGACTTGCAAACTTTAGCATTTTTATGAATCATTTGGATCTTTTTAGTTTTAGAATCTCCTCCTCGAAAACTTTTAAAGATCTTTTTTATGACAATTTCAAAGTTTTCATGTCTAAGAATATTAGTTTAAGTTAGTTTAAGTTAGTTTAGATTAGTGTTATTGTAGTTTAGGTTAGTTTATTAGGTAAAGAAATATATTGTAAATCCTTAAGTCATAACTTTCCTCCTTTTGGTTTTGATTTCTATTAATTACTAATGGAAATTAATAATTGTTATAGATATATAATGTGTTAGTTTAGTTTAGGTTAGTGTTAGTGTTAGTGTTAATATTGCTCATTCAATGTTATATATTATGTCATAATATATTTGATATCCTTGATTTCCTTGATTTCTTTATTAAGTCAAAAATATATGGAAGAAGAGATTAAAAGAGGAATAACCGTTATGAAGAAAGTGATCCGTGCTAGAGATCAAGGCATCATTTTAGATGTGCATTGGAGCCCTTCAGGCACTCTTGTTGAGCCTAACAGTCATACCTTGACAAGTTTCATTGGTGCACTTGTAAGGAATGCGATTCCTATTACTTGTGATGATTGGAGAAACAAACAGCTGAAGGAAGTCAAAGAAAAAATTTGGAATGAGATAAAGGTACCATAATTATGTCTTTAATTATGCCAACTAATCATGTATTTTAAATTATTTGTACTAAACAATGTGTATGGTTTTTTTAGAGGTGCTTCAACGTTGAGGAAGAAAGAAAAGCTTATTTGATGAGATTGGCAGGGAAGCTCCTAAGAGGGTTTAGGACATATTTAAACCGCACCTTTCTTAAGGATGCTGAAGGTAACTTTGTTGATGCAGAGTATCCATCTAAATATGCAAGTTTGATTTCACCACAAGAATGGGTAACGTTTAAAGCCAAACGACAAACCCCGACATTTAAGAGTTTAAGTGCAATTAATCGGGAAAGAGCATCAGCTCCCCAGTATCGATACAGGAAAGGACGTGTTGGATATGGACGTTTGGAGCAATCTTTGGTAAGTATCAATAAATTGCAATGATATAATAATTGTTCATCATGAGTTATATTTGATCATATTATTTGGCTTTATATGTAGTTACAAAAGGCGAATAGCTCTAAAACATCTCTTCCTGCACATGTCTTGTGGAAGGAAGCACGTGTGGGCAAGTCTGGAGTTGTTGCAGAAGAGGTTCTACAAGTATTTGAGAAATGTGTAAGTATAACAATATTTCTTTAATTAAATCAAAACTTTATTAACAAATATTTGACAAATATTCGATATTCATCTAATTTTCAGGAGGCGTTATCTCAGTCTGTATCTCTAGATGATTCCAGGAGCATACTTAGTCGGGCATTAGATGTCCCTGAGTATTCTGGTCGGGTGAGGGGTAAGGGATTTGGGATCACTCTGACCTCCTTGAATATTAAAAAAGGAAAGGCTCCTAGTAATACAGAACTTCAAGCTAAATTGGAAGCACTGGAAGCTGAAGTTCGGGAATTAAGAAAGGAGAAAGAAAGGGATAACGCTTCAGGTTTTAGAGATGGATCGGAGAAAGATAGTATCAACTGCAGCTTTCGACCGAATATTCCAGAGGTAATTATATATATTTTTATGAAATTAAATTAGTAGCTTAAATTATTTAAATGACATTTATACACATTAACAATGTCATATTTATTTTTGGTTTTAGGGCGTTTCCCATTGTCAGCTCTTCTTATCTTCACCAACTTATCGGAAGGTTGGCAAGGGAAAAGTGTATAACACTTCGGTAGAATTACTTCACAATAACCCACTCCCTACTGGATGCATGAAAGTGTCGATTGATATTGCTACAGAGGCGGGTGCATTATTACCCTATCCTGACGATGTTTCGGATGCAACATTGGTGGGAGATGCTATAGGGTCGTATGTTGCATGGCCGTCAATTACGAATATGAGGTATGCTTAAAACTGTTATGAACCTTTGTTAACCTTAATGTGTAGATTCAAAGATTTTACGAGCATTTTATTTTCATTTTTTACATGGTAATGTTATTTAGACTCCAACAAGATCCAAAACAAAGGATAAGGGGATTCCGGAGCATACCGAGTCCGTTGTCTCAAAAAAAGAGGTACATCACAATTATATGATATTTATGCATGGAAAATGTTAAATTGGATATCTTATACTTCATCTAACAAATTATATGATATATAGCTGCCTGGTAAAGAGATTAGCAATGTTTCAACACAGAAAAATGTTGGTGCTAAGAAGAACAGGGCTAGAAAACAACCTATCTCCAAGTTTAGGCCGTGCCTTCAGACGTTTCTACAATTGACAGATATTCCGAACGGAGGTGTTCGTCTTATACATATGGAGAAAGGTATATATGGCTTTGAACATGAACAAAATATTAGTAATGAAGAGTTCGAGCAAGTTTTCAATCATGAAGAATTGGGCGTCAGTGTTGTCAATACATACGTGAGGTATATATCCGATCTACTTTGGTATATTAATTGAACAACTTATTTACTTTATGTTTCAAATGAATAGTCTAATGTTAATGATGTTTTTATTTAAGGTTTCTGTATGACAAAGTTATGCGCCCACGTGGATTGCAGCAAAGATTTGCATTCTTATGCCTCGCGTCTGTCAACTTATCCTTAATAATAAATACACCAGATGAGGTCCTGGCGTATGTACGCGACGTCTTTATGGACAACCAAGAAAAGGAAAAGTTGTTCCTTTTACCGTTTAATACTGGGTTAGATTTTCATTCTAAATTCATCTATTATAGTTTTTTTGTATTTTGACGTCATGTAGAAAGTTTCCATCTAACACTTGTTTAATCTTACAGTGGACATTGGTTGTTGGTCACAATTAATCCTAGCAGAGAAATGGTGTATTATCTGGATTCGTTAGGAAATGATTGGACAACATACCCGGATATGAAGAAATGTATTGACACGTAAGTGAGATTGTTCTAAATATGAATGTGTATATTTATTTGTTTGTTTATTTATTTATGTGAATTGTTCTAAATATTCATTTATATTTTATTAGCGTTATACAAGCTTTCCGAGCACTACGAGATGGCCAAGTACCAAAGAGGAGAGTCAACCCCATTACATGGAATAGAGTGAAGATATATTAATTATCACATGTTTTATTATATATTAGTGATGCTACTTGATAAAACTTAGGATTTATCCATATTTTCTTTTCATTTGTAGTATCCTCGGCAACGTAATGAAATAGATTGCGGATATTTCATGTTGAGGTTTATGAGAGACACTCTTATGTTAGATCGAATAGAGATTCCATCCGATGTATGTATTTCTAACTTATGAGTTATTTTAATATTTAACACATATCTCTCATATAATGAAATAGTTAAAACTAAATCAAACTATGTTATATTATTATGTAGTACTTTGAAGAATGCAAGTGTGCTCATTACTCAATTTCTCAATTGGATGAAATTAAAGAGGATTGGTGTCAATACATTATGGAGCTCGGAGTTTTATCAGGTATAATATTGTACTCTTACTTTAATTGATAAGAATTTAAATATGTGTAACTTTCTAACTATAGACATTGTTGATGTATTCTTTTAATTGAATTACAATCTTTGTGTTCTTTCAGGACCTATGTAGATTTGAAGCAATGCTTTGGTTGGATGCAAAAGTACTAGTATAAGTAATATGTACATTTGTCTATATATATATATATATATATATATATATATATATATATATATATATATATATATATATATATATATATATATATATATATATATATATATATATATATATATATATATATTGGTTTGAATTGCCAATTGTTTTGGATATATAATTTTGGTGTAAATTGGTACATTTAAATAGGCCAAATTGATACATATATAATTGTGGTATTTTTTCTGGAAAAAAATTGGTTGAAAAATAGGTCAAATTCTGGTTGAAAAACCTGGTAAAAATTGTGGTTTAAAAAAATTTATACAAAAATTTTCGTATACCTTAGACAGCGCTTTTAGTGTAAAGCGTTGTCTAAGGTGGGGCTTAGAAAGCGCTTTCACCAAAAGCGTTGTCTAAGGTATGCCTAAAAAAGTTCAAAAAGGTGGGGCTTCGAAAGCGCTTTCACCAAAAGCGTTGTCTAAGGTATACCTAAAAAGTTCAAAAAGGTGGGTCTTAGACAGCGCTTTTTGTGAAAATATACCCCTTTTAGACAGCGCTTTTGGTATTACCCAAAGCGCTGTCTAAACCTTTAGCAGCGCAGGTTTAGACAGCGCTTAAAAGCACTGTCTAAGGCCAAAAAAAGCGTTGTCTAAGGTCTTGTTTGGCGTAGTGTATATATACTACGACAATGAGTAAAAAATTTAGTGTACCTCTGATGTTTGTATTGCTTTTGAAAGGGGTCGATATGCGAAATCTGAAAGTAATTTTGATGATTGTCAAAGTAGTTTCTTTGGAGAATTTATAGTTTGCATTGTAAATTAACTGTTGTCAATGTATATGTGTTCTTAATTAGTTTTTGATGAATATAGATGATACTAAAATACTTTGATTAATCATTTGAATTATATCAATTTAAAATTTAGAATTATATTATACATATTTAATAAAATCAATATTTGAAAGTAGCTAATAGTAAAGGTTGGACAACAATCATGACTTACATTTTTCTCAAGTTTTTACTTTACTAAAAAATTTATATTTTGTTTTTCATTTATATTCTATTTTACTATTTGCCATGTGTAATTTTTTATTGTTAGTTCAAATTACCACTATCAAACAAAATGTAAGACTACATACACAATTATTAGTTATTTATGATTTTATAAAATTTGTTTCTTTAATTGTCGCCTCTTTCATGATGCACATTGGAAGATGGAGATGTTACTTACCAAATTAAATACAAATATAGTTTTTGTAAAATTAGGAATTTAAACGATATATATCTTGCATTTGGTATTTAAAATGGCATGTGATGACATATATGTTTCAATTGATGATGCATCTAAAAGATTTGTGCTCAGCGGAGCAGAGCTCAGAAGTTTCGTTTGCTAAGAGGTTGAGAAATGACTATAACAATATAGCATTTTGTTAACTTATTCCTTTGCCAAAATTCACTTCTTATTTATTAAAGGAATTTATCTGACATGCCATTTTGTGTGTATGCGTGTATCTACTCCATGAGATAAAAATATGACTCAAGAATTCTTTATTAATCTCTAAATTTATGAATAATTTGTTAGACGAACAACTAATTACTGCAAAAGTATTGAGGTGAAACTCTCAGGGTTTATGTTGCATCCGATAAATATGGCAATTTGATGAGTGTAAAAACAATGAAGGGACATCAAGTTAAAACACATGGACAAAGTTTTATTTTTTTAAGGTTTTAATTGGCAAAGGTTTGCTAGTCCCTTATGTTGGGAAAAATCAAATAAAGCATAGAGAAAAAAGAGAAAAACAATCACAAAACAAGAACATAATGCGGAAACTCAAAAAATCGGAGAAAAACTACGGCCGATTTCAATAGACAACTAGAGAATAACACTGTGAAAATTGTTACAACACATAATATACCCTCAACTAACTCATGCCCCTAGTACACCAACACTATCCAAAATAAATATCTAACTACATCTCACAACACTCTAATACAAGAGCATAAGAGAACAAAGAAAGTCAAATACATGCTTAAAGTGCTTTTGACTGGTGCATCTTAGAATGAAGAACTTGAATCCTATATATATCCTTGGACTCTCTCTTCCTTTACAAAACTAAGTAATGTGGGACTTCAAAGAACTTGTATCATATATATAACCTTGGACTCTGCCTTCATTCACAAGACTAAGCGATGTGTGACTTCTTCAACGTGTATATTTTCAATCTACCCCAACAATCTCCACCTTGATTGAAAATAATACATAAGATTTCATTGTCTTCACCGGCAATCATACTCCACCATAAAGAGTATAAACATGCATATTTCAACCAACCCCATCAATCTCCACCTTGATTGAAAATAATACATAAACTTTCATTGTCTTCACCGACAATCATACTCCACCATAAAGAGTGTAGTCACTTGAAGCTACACCACTCCAAGAATTTTCACATTGTCTTCACCGACAATCATAGTTTTAAAAACTATCATACTCTCTCCTGAAGAATATATTTCAATTGAAGATAAACCACTTCAATAATTTCACATTGTCATTACCTACAATCATATACTTTATCGTGAAGAATAAATTTCACATACAGTTAAACCACTCCAAGAATTTCACATTGTCTTCACTGACAATCATAATTTTTAAAAAACTATCATATTCCACCTAAAGAATATTATAGTTCACTTGAATCTAAACCACTTTAAGAATTTTCACATATTGAAAATTAGGTTGAAACTGTTTAGGAGTCTGGGAGGGTCGGGAGCACCAATGAGACTATTGCTCTAAGACCACAAGAGATGGAGATGCCACATCTCAACCCAAAACCTTAAGGTGTTAGGTAAAGGGATCATCTATCTTATAAATCCAACATTCCACCCATTTTTAGGCGATGCGGGACTTTAACTACTCACACTTGCCTCCAAAATTCTCCCCCACAAGTGTGAGTCTCCCACATCCTATTACATGATCCAACACTGGATCCAGCTTCCACTCCCCCACAAAGTTGAACTACGGCTTGGATACCAATTGTTGGTAAAAAGCAAATAAAGCATAGAGAAAAAGCAGAACACAATCACAATATAAGAACATGGAAACTCAAAAAACCGGAGAAAAAATCACGGTCGTTGTCAATAGACAACTAGATAATAACACTATGTGAAAATTGTTATAACACATAATATACCCTCAATTAACCTAAGCCAACATTACACCTACACTCTCCAAAATAAATATTTAACTACTTTTCACAACACAATAATACAAGAGTATAAGAGAACAAAGAAAATCAAATACAAGCTTAAAGTGCTTTTGACTGGTGTATCTTGGAATGAAGAACTTGAATCCTATATATAGCCTTGGACTCCCTCTTCCTTCACAAAACTAAGAGATGTGAGACTTCAAAGAACTTGTATCATATATATAGCCTTGGACTCTCTCTTCATTCACAAAACTAAGTGATGTGCGATTTCTTCAACATGTATAATTTCAACCAACTCCAACAATCTTCACCTTGATTGAAAATAATACATAAGCTTTTATTGTCTTTACCGACAATCATACACCACCATAAATAATATCAACATGTACATTTTCAACCAACTCCGACACATTATTTTTTAAGTTACAACCAAATAAATTATTTCTCCCATTTTTATTGAAGCAAATGAGTACATCTTATGAGCTTTATAAAATGGATGCACATGTAAGACAGTAAGAGAAAAAGAGCTTGACTTATAGTCCATGAAGGTTTATTATGAGCACTTTATAACTATTAATTTCTTTATAATACTTTGGGCCTAATTATTTTACCTTTAAAAACAGATATTTATTTTAAGAATAATGATTCAAACTTTTTTTTTTAAATCTTCTTTTAAAAAA
The DNA here is from genome assembly GCA_022829125.1 of Lathyrus tuberosus. Taxonomy (NCBI): domain Eukaryota; kingdom Viridiplantae; phylum Streptophyta; class Magnoliopsida; order Fabales; family Fabaceae; genus Lathyrus; species Lathyrus tuberosus. Next base: position 6,554,540 of record JALAZF010000031.1, read on the forward strand.
ATTTATATAGTTTTTTTAAACAAAAATATTTAACACTATAAAATCAGTTTTTTAAAAAATTGAAACAAATGAGCTCTTTATTGTATGCATAATGTGTAAAACCGAGATTATTTTAGTGGTGGAACAAGGGAAAAATGAAGAAAAAGCTAACTCTACATGAAAGATGGATGTGAATGTGTACAAATACAAATTAAGTTTGGTTTATTTTATTTCAATTATTCTATATTTTACATGATTTTGAGTATGTATGTTGCATACAAAAAATCAATAGTTAACTTCGACGCTTAAGCTTTTTGTGTGAGTGACTCCATATACTTTTAATGAAATAAGTTTTAAGATTGACTTTCATGACACTTGTATGGTTGTAATTAGGGGTGTGTATGGGTATGAGTCAATCCGCGAACCCACTCACTCAACCCTTATTTTTATTCAATCCAATCATGTACAGGTACAACCCAAACCAACCCATTGGTATTTGGTTCAGGTAACGGGTTTGAAATTTTAAATCCATAAACCCGCGAATCCAACCCATTGACATAAGACAATATTTTTATTTTATTTTATTCATAAATTATCTAGCATATTTTTTACAATGCCTTTTTTATTTATTTATAGTTTTTATTAATTGTAAAAGTCTTAGTTTAAATCAAATTTGAGGATCAAATTTCTTTATTTAAAGATATATCTAGCCTTTTAAAACATATTTTATACCATTTGTATATTTTTTGAAACCATTTTATATTTATTTTTGAATTGATGTGAATCGTAAAAGAGTTTTTAGATATTAAACGATAAATTTTATTCAAATTAAATGCTAAAATTTTATGATTTTTAAATGTTTTTCTAAAATAAATATGTTACTTAAATTGTTATTTTATTTAAAAATTGAAAATTATGTTTCGTGGATGACCCACAAATCCAATCTAACTCAACCCATTGATAAGCAGATTTATTCGGACGAAAACATGCAGAGAGGAACCAACATGGATGTGAGAAGATTTATGGTGAGAGTACCTTCTAATTTTGTTCTTCAAGATAAGTTACAGGTCGAAATTGATGGTAAATCTTTTGAGGTTGTCTTAAGAGAAGACTTTTACGGCCCGTTGCGAACTACCTCAGCCTTTCCAACTGCTCGAGTCTCTAGCTCTTCGGATTCTGATTCTGGTTTTGGAACTATGGTGGAGGAAACCGGTTTGGAGGTGGAAGACGACAATTTTTTCGAGGAAGGTTTCTTGGAGGACGGTTTGTCAACTAAAAGGGATATGGAGCAGACGGTGCAGGTGAGTGTGCAGAAAAGCCTGTGAACAATCATGATTTGGGGAAAAAGTCATTTTTTGGTGAAAGGAAAGATGCTCAGTCTGGTGCCTCCACGTTCGACGATGCCATTAAGAAAAGTAAAGGGTTGTTGTTTGGCTCTAGGATTTCTCTCTCCACAAACTCACACAGCGCTGATGTTTTTGGTACGTGTGGTTTAGAAGGCAATAAAGAGAGTTGTCGTTTGGTGGAGTCAACAGGTAAGAGTGGTGGGGGCCAGGCGTTGAGGAAAAAAGGAAATAAGAAAATGAAGTTTAAATTTTTGTGTGGGACCGGAGGAATTATGGGTGTTATCCAAAAGGGCAAACTGAACCGTAAACCCAATGGGAGGAATAAATAGAGAATTAATGTTATTTCTTCCTCTTTATCCGAAACAGAGGCTTGCTCCATGGGTAATGAACTTTCTAAAGGCATTTCTTTGAACAAGGGAAGGGACTTTTCTAATAATACACCAGAGTACGATGATAATTCAGCGAACTCTGATATTATTAGAAGCAATTTACGCTTGTGGGAAAACTTGGACATTAATGTTGGTGGTAAGTTATGGGAGGCAATCTTTAAGCTTGGAGTAACAGATGAAGTTAATAAGAAGGATTACAAAGGCAAAATTGACATGATGGAGAAAATAGACAAGGAAAGAATGTTAGGAAGGAAGGCGAATTTAACAGTGCGGAAATAATTATCGGATCCTTAAACATCAGAGGGGGAGGCTGTTTGATTAAGAGGAAAAGAATTAGTCAAGTGATCAAGAAGGGTAATGCGGATTTGTTCCTTATTCAGGAGTCTAAAGTGTCTTTGTTTCGGAAAATATGGCGAAGAGCTTTTGGTCTAAAGAGGATATAGGGTGGTCTTTCTCTAGCTCTATGGGAATGTCCGGTGGGATATTGATTTTGTGGAAGAATAGTGTGGAGGCGATAAGTAGCTTTAAAGGGGTTGGTTACTTAGGAGTTAAAGTCATCTGGAAGGATAATTTCTACTACATCGTTAATGTGTATTCTCCGTGTGAGATGGGGGCCAAAAGAGAGTTATGGAGGACTCTTTTGGAGTTGAAATCCCGCTTTGGTGATGGAGAATGGTGCATTGGGGGAGATTTTAATGCTATCTCTACTTTGAGTGAAAGGAAAGGGAGGGTTTCGGGAAATCGAGGTAATGAGATAAAGGAGTTCTTGAATTTTATTAAGGATAGTGAGTTGGTAGACGTTCCTTGTAAAGGAAAGAAGTTTACTTGGTACAGTGGAGATGGAACTAAGATGAGTAGGATAGATCGCTTTTTGGTCTCTGACGATATTATTTGTAGGTGGGGAGTAGTAGGTCAATTAATTGGTATGAGAGATCTATCGAATCATTGTCCAGTTTGGTTGATGGTGAACTCGTCGGATTGGGGGCCTAAACCTTTTAAATTTAACAATGAATGGTTTAGTCATAAAAATTTCATACCTTTTGTAGAGAAAGAGTGGAAAAATCTTTATATTGAAGGAAGGAGTGACTTTGTTTTGAAAGAGAAATTGAGATTACTAAAAGGGAGCCTAAGGCGGTGTAATGTTGAGGTTTTCGGTAAGTTTGACTTGGAGGTGGAGGATAGTGTGAAGGAGGTGAATGATGGGGACGAAGCGGTTGAGTTGGCAAACGGTTTAGTTTCGGAAGGGATATTGAACAACCATAAGAAGGCCTCTAGTCGGTTTTGGATGAATCTTAGAATAAAGGAAAATATGCTTATCCAAAAGTCTAGAATCAAGTGGGCTAACGATGAAGATAATAATAGCCGTTTTTTCATAGTGTAATGAAAGAGAGAAGGAGACGAAATTTCATTGGTGGTCTTAACTCAGATAGTGGAGTATTAGAATCGGTAAATGAGGTTAAGGAGGAGGTGAGAAACCATTTTGCTAGGAAGTTCTTGGAAAATGATTTACATAGGCCTATTTTGGAGGGTATTCCTTTTCCTTCCATTAGTATGGATGAGAGGGAGTCGCTTGAGAAACCGTTCTCGGAGGTGGAGATTAAGGAAGCGGTGTGGAGTTGCGATGGTCATAAAAGTCTGGGGCCGGATGGATAATCCTTTATGTTTATCAAGAATTGTTGGCACTTCTTAAAAGAGGATTTCCATAGGTTTTTCAATGATTTTCATCGTGGGCCTGTTCTATCAAAAGCTATAATCTCCTCTTTTTTTACCTTGATTCATAAGAAAGAGAACCCGTTGGATTTGGACGACTATAGACCTATATGTTTGGTGGGTTATTTGTACAAGATTTTGGCGAAGCTCTTGGCCGGGAGGCTTAAGTTGGTTTTGAAGTCTATTATCTCTAATTGCCAAAGTGCTTTTGTGCTCGGTAGACAATTGATTGACGGTGTTTTGGTGGCGAATGAAGTGGTTGACTATGCGGTGAAGGAAAAGAAGGAAGTAACGCTTTTCAAGGTTGATTTCGAGAAGGTTTACGATAAGGTTAGTTGGGGTTTCTTAGATACATGATGAGGAGAATGGGTTTTGGTGATCTTTGTTTGAGTTGGATGGAGGCCACTATTTTCACTAGCAAGATGTCCATTTTGGTTAATGGAAGTCCGACTAAGGAATTCTTGGTTGAAAGGGGTTTAAGACAAGGAGATCCTCTTTCTCCGTTTCTTTTTGTAATGGTGGCGGAAGGTCTAACGGGGCTCGTGAAAAGATCGGTTTTGTTGGGAGACTTTGTGGGCATCAACGTCAACGGTGGTTGTTTCATTGATATCCTACAATTCGCGGATGACACCCTTTTGGTTGGTGATGGGAGTTGGAGGCATTTGTGGGCTATCAAAGCGGTTCTAAGAGGTTTCGAATTAGTTTCCGGACTTGGCAATAATGTTTATAAGAGTAAGCTCATTGGAATCAACATTACGCCCAACTTGTTAGATATGGCGGCTTTATTTTTATCGTGTAGAACTGAAAGGAAGGAATTTACTTTTCTTGGCATTCCTATTGGATCTAATCCTATGAGGGTTTCTACTTGGTCTTCTTTGGTCTTGAAGTTGGAAGGAAGGTTGTTTAGATAGCAAAATCGTTTTTTGAGCATGGGGGAAGAATTACTCTCCTTAAGTCAGTTCTTACTAGTCTCCCGATTTTTCAGCTCTCCTTTTATTTGGCTCCGGCGAAAATTTGTAATATTATCACTAAGATTCAAAATGGTTTTCTTTGGGGTTGCTCGGTTGCTAAAAAATCAGATTCATTGGATTAATTGGAATTCTCTTTGCCTTCCGATTGAAAAGGGGGGGTTAAATTTGAAGAGAATCAAGGATTTTAACTTTGCGCTGCTTAGTAAGTGGCGGTGGAGAATTCTTCAAGGATCGGACGAGCTTTGGTTTAGAGTGTTAATTGCTCGGTATGGCGATATAAGAATGTTTATTTCAAGAGGGTATTTCTCTCGTAACTGCTGGAGATCCTGTTCTTCGTGGTAGAAGGACATTCTTTCTCTCCCGAAGAAATACCCGGAAGACATTTTTTTGAATAACTGTTCTTTTCAGGTTGGAAATGGATACACGGTTTCGTTTTGGAACGCAAATTGGACAGGGACAGGGTGTTTTAAATACAGGTTCCCGAAGGTTTTTTATTATTCGCGTTTAAAGGATATAGCTGTGGCGGGAATGGTGATTGCGACTTTATGAGTCTATCGGGGTTACTAACTGTAAGCACACATTCTAATCGCGTAGTTTTAAAAGATATCGAACCCACAGGGACCGATAATCAAACTAGTGCTATCAGGTTGTTACTATGTTTAGCTAAGGCGGATGATTCTTAGATTAAGGTGCAAACGGGAAACTAAAAGTAAACTAGAATTTAGATTTGATTAAAGTATAACGGAATATCGATACGTAACTCATCAATCATCGGGGATCCAACAGATCGTCGGCTTATTAGTCAAAATAGTTTTCAGTAGAAAAATACCAATTTAAAAGCCTTTACCTCACACTCTCATGTTATTAACTCTGACTATACTCCTAAATCAGAATGCCTGCTCTCGCTAGCCCATTTGAATTTAAAAATACTTTTTGAAAATTAATAAGTCCTAATTGATTTTAAAGCACTCTCGCTGTATTTAAAACCAATGCCCAGTTTCAGCTATCCGGTTAAAATCTCAAACTCTCGTTTTATTGATCGTAACCTTCGTTACTTTCTTACTCTCATAACAAAAGTCAATTAAAATAAGAAATTGGAACCAGAAAATTAAAGTGTCAAAGTTTACCTACGATCGATCAGACCCCTTTCCGATCGACTAAATTACATATCGATATAAATAGTTTAGCCGGACATTTTAACAGACATACACAAACATAAACAATAAAACATTAATGCAGACATGATATTTAAAAGTAAAGGGCAATTATATTAATTGAGTAAAAACCTGGGAACAATGAATCTTGAGTACACGATCCTCCACAAGCCGGCAGCATTCGCTTGCTCGAACAATAAAACTTAAAGTGAAATAACTACTAACTAAAGTACAATAGCCCCCCGGTGTAGGAAGCTATTGCTTTTTAAGTATTGAGAAAACAAAAAGTGGAAAAACAAAGGAAATGGAATTAAAATCTTCGACTGCAGAAAATGGCATAAACTAGGTATCGGGAGAGAGGTCGCATGTGTAGAAAACTGCTTCCATATATAGCCTTCAGTAGTTGTCGTGAAACAAGGAGAGAAAATCTCCAGTGGAAGTTAGTGGCCGAAAATATGTGAAGTCTTGTTGAACGTGATTTGAGTTGAATTGATACCGTTGAGTGGTCCACGTAACTTAAACTTGAATTCTAGGAATTATGCTTGTGTCGGTCGCCATAGTCATGTGACGAGGGTCACTACTTAAAGTACTATGACGGTCGCCATGGACCTGTGACGGTCGCCATGCGCCCTGAGTGCAGAATCTGGTTTTTCCTGTCAAATGCTTTATTTTCTTCTCTTTTCTCTTCTTTTCTTATACAAGTCACTTGAGATAAAATACCTGGAAATAAGCTTAATACTTGCGAAATAACATGTAAATAAACGAAAACGATTAAATAAGTCAATGTAAATCGAGCCAAATATGTAGTGTAAAATCGTATTATCAAACTCCCCTACACTTGAACCTTTGCTTGTCCTCAAGCAAATAATCATTTCAAAAGCATTGATCCAACACACACACCTGACACATTTCCGAATCATACACGGTTGTGCAGCACAGATACTCAATCAAACACTAAAGATACATTCATGACACAAAACATAAAAGATGATCATAGACCCCCCTATACAAACCAGTCCGAATCATTCTACTATAGCTCAACCTAATGCTTCTTGTTTCTATTTCACCCGTTTTCATTCCGACGCAATCGCATTAAGCCCTTTGCCTTTACACGCATGTAGTAGAGTAGCCTGTTAATGATTTTGATCCTTTAAACACGGGGTCTGGTACACAAGTGTGGTAACCCTTTATATACCTGTTGCGAGTTGTGGGGGATCGAATAGTGGTTCGCCCTACTGAGTTCAGTACCAGGTACCTCTGAACCAACTAACACGGATTTCTATCGCATTTTGCATATCTTACATTCTGCATTTTCTTTTTATTTCCACAGACAAAAGCGTAAAAATTTTCAATTTTTGCATCTTTAGGCATCAATCACTTATTTGCATCAGCTCTCCACGTAGTTTGTGCTTAAGACGGTGCTGATTGCTGATATAAACTACTTGGGGCTAATTTAGAACTAAAGCTTAAGGTCTCGGTATAATGGGTACTCAAACTGATAACGCAAATATGAGAGGTCTAGGGTGTCAAGACGGTATCAGTTTTGTTGATTCTTTCTCCGATTTCTAACAACCTATATACTCTAAGGGCGTGTCAAGTTATGTGTCGAATCGTAAAGGAAATTTTTTGTTGTTATGGCTAAATAAAGTGGGGAGTTAAATAACACGGAAAACATAGCATATATTAGCTGGGAAGTACATTAAAGTTGAGAAAAGGAAATAACAGCATAAACTAGAAAATAAACTACAACGAATGTTTCCTCTCCCACACCGAATCTAACATTGTCCTCAATGTTTCGAAATAGTGTAGAAAGAAAGGAACAAACAAAACAGAAAATAGAAAAAAAACTACTAGGGTCCTCGCGATCTGCCTCGTGCTCGTCCACGTCTATCTGGTCCAAACTGATGAGGTAAACCCACATGATAGATGTAATCACGCAAGCCATCCACCCGCACAGTCAAGGCACCCATCTCATCGATGACGCTCGACATCCTTCGCTCCATTCTTTCGCCTTGGTCGCGCTGGTCTTGTTGGATTTGGTGCAGGAGACCCATCATGTCAGCATGCTGAGTCTGGTGTCTCTTGTCTCGCTGGGCATCCAACTCATTCCTTTGCATAATGGCCGCGAGAATGTAATCATTAGTAGCAGGGGCGCGGTCACTTCTTCGACGACGTCGGGAGGGTGAGCTTGCAAACTGCACAGTGTGTTGTTGTTGGTCTTCCTCGGGTGCACCGTGTTCCATCTCATCAAACTCATCATCAAGCTGACCTTCGGGTGCAGCCTCATTAGGCTCAGGGGCATCCAAATTAAAGATCCAATTAGTCATCCTCTGTGGATCTGTACGAGCAGGGCAAGGCAAAACAATACTACGAACCACCTTGTTCCTCACCATAAGGTTGTATTTCCTATCCTCTCTGGCTTTAATCAGATGTGCATTGCGGCAGTATTCTAAATCCAGATATTCACCCGGTAAAGATGGTAGGTTCGCAAGCCTGTCTCCTAAATTCAAAGCCAGTGCTATAGAAGTAACTATTCCTCCAAAACAGAAATTAGTAGAACCTCTCGCACAACTAGCCTGAATGTGTGCAAGCACAAACGAGATGGCATTGACCTGGATGGGCGTGAATACACAGTGCATGAAGAAAAGCTCCTTGGAGTTTACCTTGTGGTTGTTTACCCTCCCGAAGATGGTGTGGCCTAAGACACATTGATAATAATGAATGGCTGGGTTATGGATGAGTGAGGCATTAAGTCCCTCCCAGCTTGTAATGCTTTCACCTTTTAAACTTCTCCACACCCCGAATGCTATGTTCGGCCAGTTTGGATCATGCGGGATACGATATTGTACATTGTCGCCTTGTGGAAAGTTCAGCATGGTGGCAAGCTCGTCTTGAGTATAAGAATATTCGGTGTTGAACATTCTAAAAGAGGCGGACCCGGTGAGATACTGCGCATCATCAGAGGGGGTGTTATAGGAAAAAGAGCTGAGGAACTCCAAAGTTAGCGCTTCATAAGTCGGGAAGTTCTGGGTGCAGAGCTGCGTTAAACCTGAGTTGAGAAGCATCCATTTGACTCTCTCCAACAAGCCAAGCTCTTCTAGACAGGAAATGTCAAGATAGTGTGTCGGTTGGATTGATCGTTTGTGGAACTTGATGTATTTCTCTCTTTGAAATTCTCCAGCTTGGCCATCGCGAAAAATTATATGTGAAAGGTCTGGTTGTTGAGCCATTGTGCATGCAAGAGTTTTTGGTTTAAGAATGTGGTTTGTTTATGGAACAGAGGTGGGATTGTGAGTTTGGAGTGAATTTATTGTGTTTTAATAGAGAAAAATGTGGTGAGTGGGTGAATTAGTGGCACAGTAAATGGGGATTTTGAACGTTGCTGAGTGGTATGGAGTTATGGTGTGAATGGTGATGAATAGTAAGTGGGGCGGTTGCAGAAGAAGGGGAGAAGATAGGTTTTGAGTGGTTCTGTTACGAATATAGCAGATAGCACTGTGATGGTCGCCACAGATGACCTGACAGTCGTCACCCTTGTTATGCCTGTGACGGGCGTCACAAGAGTGTTACGGTCGTCATACACTAGAAACTTAGAAAATTTAAAATTTTAATTTAAACCAGTAACGATCAGCATAATAAAAGCGTAATACTGCACACAACACTTCAGTTTTCAATAATAAAGTAATAATGATGGAATGGAAATTTATTTAAGGCTGCAAACACAACAGAATAGTAAAAGAACAAATAATATTGCTGCAGATAATAAAAACAGAGATAAATAGCAGTGAAATAAATATCCATTAATTGAAGTAAAGTAATTCAGTATCCAAAAATTAGCATTAACAGTAGCAGATGCAAACACATGGAGCACCAGTAAGTTCAATTAAAAACCAAAAATAGAAAATGAAAAACTGAATTTAAAAGTAAAGAAAATGCGGTAAATATCAAAAGAATTAAAATCAGCCAATATGGCGTCTCAAAGTCTCCACTGCTTGGTTCAGATGATCCAGCTGCTCGACAGTAATGTCCCTTAAACCAATGACATCAAGACGGATAGTACGGAGCTCGTGTCGCATGTCATTGAGTTCTGTACGGAAGGCTTCCAATGTGGCATGAATGTTGGCGGGTGGAAGGTTATTGGCATCATTGATTTGGTGGTCTGGAAAATCATGGTAATGTGGAGGTGTTTCGGGATCTATTTCAATCTCGGAGGCATGGTCATCAAGTTCTTTCTCAAACTGTGGTCCGTCCAAATCATACAGCCAATTATGGCGGTTGTGCACACTAGTCCGTTCGTGGTCAGGCAATGTAAAGTGGGGTACAACCTCATTATTAATCAGTAGCTGGAAATGGTGTGGTCCAAGGTTTCTATTAATCCTCTGTTGAAACAGAAGGTGATGTTCATGGGCCTATACCCTCTTAAAGGGTTTACTCGAGAGAGACGTGTCCTAAATCCCATGGCGTCAGCAATTTTGGTCACTAGGCCACCTATTAAAATGGGACCATGATCAGCTTGAGCAATCCTACGGAGGTTGTCAAGCATAAAGGTAGCCCTATTAACAGGTCGAGATTGAAACACACAAAACAAGATAAAGAGCTCATCTTTGGACACTAGGGTGTCATTCTCAGATTTTCCAAAAAGGGTAAAAGCTAAGATCATATGGAAATATCTGATAGCCGGATTATGAATATCAGTGGACACCATAGGGTGCGGGTCATGATGTGGCCATCCCGAAATACTACCCAAAAAAAAGTTAAGTTCATTTTCCATAAGCAAATCTTCTTGTGCCATAGAGAAAACGTCGGGGCCATTGGGAAAATCCAACAGTTCCGTGAATTCTCGGTTGTTAAAACGGCAAGTGTATCCAAACAGCCTGAAGGTTAGTCTACCCCTATTAAATCCCATGCCATAATTAGGGTCATAGACCAGTGAGCTCAAAAATTCAAGAGTTAACCTATGGTAAGTCGAGTGCTTCTTCCTAGCAAAACCCTCCCAACCTATTTGGTTAAACATAAAATCTATGTTGTCACCTATGCACAGAGCAGTCATGGTAGGTCCATGGGGGAATTTGGTTAAAGCCATAGGTCTAAGAGAAAGAGCCTCATAACAGTGTCATTGGGCATGTCGGACCTCGAAAAATACGATCCTCGCGATGGACGTGGAAAAAAATGTTCGAAACAGAGTCGGCACCGAACTTTATTTATCCAAAAGAGGGAAAGGAAAATATCGATAAAACCTTTAAAGGGAGATAAGAACATGCTCGTCGCAACCAAGTTCGGGTTCGGGAGTCGGTTACGCAAAGGGAAGGTGTTAGCACCCTCTACGTCCGTTGTACTCAAAGGGAACCTCTTGATTCGATTCGTGAGAAAGTTAGCTTGGTTTGTTTGTTTTCTTCTAAGGTAGATATTTTTTTCAAAGGGGGAAATGGGTGGTTTTTTATTAGTGTGCTCGACAAGGATTGAGAACCCTTGGGTCTACGTATTCCCTCGTGCAATGGGAAAGTCAGAGCATTCGTAGTTCGTGGGACTACAGTTGGTTTGCATTTTTTAAACGAACGAGTGTTTCATTCGCATTCTAACTGCTAAACGTTGGCTTGTCAGCTCGTCAAGGGAGGCTGAAGCACTAGTTCATATGCGCGGAAGAATGGACTAAACAATGTTCTTTTTGCGAAAGGTTGTTTGATTTGGATTAAGTGTGTTAAGATTTGATTGAGAAAAAGAGTTTGATTTGGACGTATTTTAGGGTTTTGGTTGCGTAAGAAGTGTTTAGTTTGTTAAGTATTTTAAGCGAGAATGACGATTATTTAATAAACGAGATGTCGGCCTCGCAACCAATTAATCGGGGCATGACTGAAATGCTAGATCTCAATAACACCTTTTTCATTCTATTAATTATGAAATTATATTTGTTGGACAATTGGCTTACTTGTCCATATAATTAGGGTAAGTGTTTTGAGGAAGAAAGTTCGGAATGAACACAACCCAAAGCGTGCGCCTCAAGAGCATTCATTCAAGGGCCCAAGAAGTGCTAGACCTTAAGAGTCCACTACTTTCGTAGTTTGATTAAGAAAAAAGATTTGAATTTGATATATTTTAGACGCGTTAATTGGATTTGAAGTTGTTAAGATTTTAAAGATGATTAAGTATTTTGATTGGGTTGAGAGTTTTTTAAGTCTTGAAATGGAAGACCGAAACGAACACAACCCAAGGCGTGCGCCCCAAGAGCGATCGTTTCAAGACCCAAAGAGTGCTAGACTCTAAAAGCCCATTACTTCCAATAGTTAATTAGGAGAATGGTTTAAGAAGCTTGATTTAAATATTTTATAAGAAAATATTTTAAGTATTTCAAAGTTGATTATGATTATAAGTTAAAAGAATATTTGTAAAAGATTAAGGTTTTTGTTTTTGAATTTGAATTAAGATTTATAAGTCAAAAAGGTTTTATTAAGGTTGAAAGTTTTAGTTAGATTAAAATATCTTTAAGTATTTTAAAAATGGAAGACGGAACTAACACAACCCAAGGCGTGCGCCCTAAGAGCGATCGTTCAAGGACCCAAGGAGTGCTAGACTCCAAAAGCCCACTTTTTCCATTATTGATTAGAAAATAATTTAGATATCTTAAGAAATGTTTTATGATTTGATTTAAGGAATTAATTAATGATTAGGCAAAAAGGATTATGATTTAATTTGATTTGAAAAAAAAAATTTAAAAAGTTAAGAAATTTACTAGATTAGGAATTAAGTAGAAAAGTAATTTTTGGATTTTTAGAATTAGGACTAAATCTATAATTAATCAAATTAAAATTTAATATTTAATAAGATTAACCATTAAATAGATTAATCATTATTAAATAAAGATTTTTAATAAGATTAACTAAATTATTTTAGTAATATTATTTTCAAGAGTTTTTGTTTTTAAGAAAAATAGATAAAATATTTTTGTATTTATATTATTAAGTATTATAAAAAAAAATAAGTTTTTAAAAAAACAAATAAGAAAAAAAATGAATGGGCCAGAAAACCGAAAATAGGAGGGGTGTGTTTAGGAAAATTTCCCAGGCCCAACACAAAAGAAGCCCACACAGTGGGGAGAGTCCATGATGGACCCTAGGTCAGCAGTTGATCAGTGGAGGAAGTCAAGGCCGTCAGATCTGATTAAAGAGTCAACTCTAACTCTAATCTAAAGGCTGAAACCTGATGGTGCACGGTATGACCATGGGAGGCCTCACGCAGAACCGGGAAAAGATGAGGACCGGTGACACTTGTCACCGGAGGAGAGGTCCACCGTGCCAGCTCACCAAATTAACAAGAGAAAATGAAAGGTGAAGAAATCTCATTTCTACACTCAGCTCTCTCTCTCTCTCTCTCTCTCTCTCTCTCGTTTGTCACTCTCAACGGAACCCTAATTTCCCTTCATCCTCTCATTCTAAAACTCCGACCATCTTCCTCTCTCGTTCAAAACTTCTCTTCTTCCTCTCTCGTTCAAACCCTTATCCCTCTCTCAACTTCCATGAAAAATGTTTCTTAAACTCACAGCAATCAAATCATCTCAAAACCAAACCCCAATGAAACCAAACCAAACCCTAGATTTTCATTCAGAAATTAAACAGCAATGGAGCGATAAAGCAAGCAATTAGGATATGGGCTTTAATCAACATGACAAAGCGAGTAACATACCAAAGAGGGGTCGAGTAAAAGGAGCAAGGACTTACACGATCGGAGCTAGTTCGATGAGAAACTCCGGCGAGGGTGGTGTTTCGAGCAGGTAAATCTCGTTTTTGTTGCTTTCCACTCTTTCCTTTTCCTTCGATTTGCTTCTTCTTCCTCTATCGCATGTTCTGGTTAAAGCGTTTCTGAGAGTGCAAGGCTGTGGTTAAGCTCACCTTGTTCAGAGCTCTAATGTGAGCTCTGAGAAGGTTTGAGAAAAGAGCTTTAGAAAAGGTTAGGTATTGATTTTGGCAGCGCTTCAGTAGGTTTTTTTGTTCCTTATTTGTCAATGATTAACCATGTTTATAGGGAAGTTTGGGATGGGTTCGTACGTGTGATTCAGGGAATTCTCAGAGGAATATTCTTTTGAGTGTGTGAGGATTTGAGCTGGCGATTTGTAATACCGTTAGAAAGAATTTTCGTAGTGGGATTTTGTGGGGACCCTTGATAATGACTCACTCTCTGATTTTGTCTGTAGCATGAGCTGTAAATCTTCTAGAATCATGTAACTTTTGTTTGATTTTTTACTGCGAATTTTGGGATATTTTGTGGACCCCTTGAAATATCTGTACGGCTGGTAACTTACTTGTGAAAAGACTTGGTGTTATGAACTTGCATTTATTCATATTGTTGAATTGAACTCCCTGCTACTGCTTTTGATTTTCAAATGAATGTACTTGCTTGGTGTGATATGTGAGCTTTTGATGTATCATATATGTTGCACAAATTTGTTGTCGTATTTCAATTGGCTTTGATTTATGCATTCCCCCTTCAGTTTTTTTCATGTTGTTGTTGATTGTGACTTATTCATATGCCAAATACTCTTCCACTACTTGCTGCTATTATGTACTTGTATCTCTATATGCTTTCAAATTGATTCTGCCTCTGAATTGTACATGTGTTTTTCCTGCTTGCAAATCTGAAGTTACTCTGAGGTTAAAAATTGATGAGGTTTTATTGAAGCATTTGATGAGTTTGTTGTGAATCTGAATTTTTCATCGTTGTGGTTGCTGGTTCTACAGGTTTCTGTTGCATTTTCTCATATTGGCTGAATTTTCTCATGTGCGTGAGGTTTAATTGTGTAGGCTGGTTTTCTTTTCTTTATGGCAAGTGGTGTTTGTGTGTGTATTGAAGGGGTATTGTCCCTGTTTTGACTCATGATTCACAAGTTCTGTTATGTAAGTATTAAATATTTGACACTTTTGTGAGATCATTGAGAAAGGCTAATGGTCATAGTTTTGTTCACTGCCAAGGTTAACTTATGCATGGCATTAGGTTTCTTCTTGGCATAGTATCCCTTTTTTCATGGCTTGTGACTAAGTATTCTGCTGCCATCGCATCTTTTGCTTTGAGGGTGTAAATTTATGTTCCTGAATTTAACCTGTAGTGTTGAAAAGCTTGAACATTCTCATGTTATCCTTTTTTGCATATGATACTAACCATCATCTATTTCTTTTCATGTGTGCATTGGGTTTGGGGTACCTTGATGATGCTTGAAGCAACTGTGGCAGGGTAGCTTGTATAACACAAGTTGGAGGGAGATGAATGATATGGAAACAAAGTCTGGAATACCTGATTTAGGAATAATTTAACTTCTTGTATAAATTGCCATTTGAATGTAATCTTTGAATCAAGCTAGCTCTTTGTAATTTAGACCTTGTAGAAAGCTACTTTGTGGCTTGTAACATGAATCATTTGAATCCAAGTATACTCTAAATTAATCCTTGTGGCAAGCAGCCTTGTAGAAAACCGCTAAGACATTCAAATTTGAAATTGTCATCTTCACTAATCTTGAATTTTGCACTATACTTGAATTCATTTTGACTTTTATTTGAATTTTACGATTTAGGCCTTTTGTAACTGTGTATCCAAATGGCACCCAATAGCTAATACAATTTAATCATAGACATGGTATTTATAACTCAATAACACATTGCCATGACCCGCATCTTGCAAAGGTTTGAAGTAAAAATGACAACCTCGTGACTTGTATCAACGTACCACATTATGGCTTGAAGCAGTACCTAAATGGATTTAAACAAAACTTGAGAACTCTCTTGCATGACACCACGCCACTTTAGTGTCTTAGTTGGTTACAAGATCTTGGATGCTTGGATCAACTTGAAACACGTCTTGAAGAAACATTGGAATAGAACCATGTCCATGAATTAATATAAAACATGATTTGAACACTCAATTTCCAAAATCACTTGAGTTAAATATATTATGCCTTGATCACCAATTTTACTATGCAACGGACTTCCTTAAAATATCCATTAATCTTGGACCCAAAAAATAAAACACGACTCAAGAATAGATTATCTTTTCCAACTTAAATTGAAATCAAAGTTAGAATCATTTGAAGCACAAGTCAAGACCTATTGAAACCAAATATTTTGAAAATTTAACTAATTAACCATGTGAATGAGGGCACATCTTTTCTTGTTTCACTTGAATTCCAAACTCTTGCAAAAGCTTGTAGTTACACTGAGCATAAACAAAACCTCTATCACTTAAATCTTAGAGAATCATGGCCAAATTCCAGATGATTATCTTGATAAAAATCTATGAGGCCACAACATACTTAGCATGAGAAGAGAGAGGGTAGGACAAATATAGGGTACGACAGATGCCCCTATCTAATTGGCTTGAACCCGAGAAAATGAACTGCTGCAAAGTGTATATTTGTAGGGTTGAAGTCAATTAGATATAAGAAGATCCCAAAATTTGTCCGACAACAGGTAAAGAGCTATAGAGTGAGACTCAGCAGCATGAGGTAGTAGGGTTCCACCTGAACAAGAATAACTTGAGATCCTTTGGGTAATTGAAGCAGCCCCTTATCTATTAAGGTTCTTTGATGATACCAAAGCAATATCTCTGCGGTGCATTTGCTGGAGAGTATTTGAGCAAGATTCCTGTCGGAGGAAGCGTGTTGGCTCTGCAGGGGAAAGCTCACAAGAAACTTTCTAAGATAGCTTCTGCTTGGGGAGCAAGCATAGCAACAGCTGCTGGGGATCGACTGTATGGCTGAAGAATGACTTGCTGGGGGATACAATTCCTTGAGACGTGCAGGGTATCAACTTCTCTTTTGAAAAATACTGCCGACTTTGATGGAGAACTGGCCAAGATGCTTGCGAACTGATCCTGGATCCTGCTATGCTATGTTGCTGGGGATGGATATGCCATGCATACAGGAATGCAAATGAACTGGTTAAATGAGATGCATATGGGAATACAATTGGGCAAGGCTTTATTTCTGGTCTCCAAAGAAGGATTAGTGGGGATTAGATGGAGCAAGGTGAAAGACTCACTGGGAATACTGGCATATCAACGCGGGGGTTGAGAAAAGGAAATACAATATCGACTCGGGGGTCGAGAAACATTAAGATAAACTGTCGTCAACTCGGGGGTTGAAAGAAAAGTAAAGGTAATATCGACTCGGGGGTCGAGAAAATAAAGGCAAGGTAATCTATCAACTCGGGGGTTGAAGGAAATAACAAAATATCAACTCGAGGGTTGAAGGTAAAAGCAAATATCGACTCGGGGGTCGAGGGCAGAGATAAAGGCAATATCGACTCGGGGGTCGAGGAAGTAAAGACAATATCGACTCGGGGGTCGAAAAAAGATAAAGATAACAATGACTCGGGGGTCAGTACAAGCAATAAGATGTCAACTCGAGGGTTGAAGATGTAATAATGATATCGACTCGGGGGTCGAGAAACTAAGGCAATATCGACTCGGGGGTCGAGAAAATAAAGACAAAATATCATCAACTCGGGGGTTGAAAGAAAGGTAAATATCGAATCGGGGGCCGAAGAAAATAAAGACAAAATATCATCAACTCGGGGGTTGAGGAAGGAAATAGGTTATGGTGCACGTATGTTGTATGTGATGCATATGTGGATGCAAGCAGGTTATTGGTTTTATGAAGGTGCCAGCAGGGTGGACTTTTGGCGGTTGCCAAGGCAAAGTTGGACTTTAATGGTTGCCAAGCAGGGTTGGACTTTAGTGGTTGCCAAGCAGGGTTGGACTTTATGAGGTGCCAAGCAGGGTTGGACTTTAGGGGGTTGCCAACGAAAGGTTGGGCTTTGATTTCCCGACACTTAGTATCTGATAGTGCCATCATCAGAGGATAGCTGTGGATGCTCTTGGTGCCCCAAGTTTGATCCTTTGCACAAAGTTGGGTGCTTGTGCGTGAGAGAACCTCACTTCCAGCTAATATGCCCTGATGGCTTGCAAATGGTTGTATGAGCGCAGCGACATAACCAATGCATGTTGATTGTGCGAGTGTAGCGACTTATCCAATGCATTCTGATTGTGCATTTTCTCTTCCCCAAGGCTTTTAATACTTGTTGAATTTAAGGGTCGCTTAGTGCATGACATGGCCAGCTTGACCAACTTGAATGTACGGAGGGAGTCTGCCCCTGTCTAGAGGGTAATGAGATGATCTGCCCCAGTGTCTGGATCAGTGGTCTGCCCCAGTCTTGGCTTTTGAAAGACTTGCCTCAGATTGACTAAGTATTGTTTTGAAGGACTTGCCCTAGATTGACTAAGTATTGCTTCGAAGGACTTGCCCCAGATTGACTAAGTATTGCTTCGAAGGACTTGCCCCAGACCCACAAGGTTATGAGATAATCTCGATTCGAGTCAGTGCCAACGAATGCTCAAGTTTCTCTCTGATTGCACTTTGTTGGAGATTCCAAAATGTAAAGTGTTGATTTGCAGCTAAAATTGATCGTTCAGAAATGGTAATTTTAATGCGACGTTCATGCAAGTTTTGAAAAATCATTTATTGGAATGATGTGTCAGTGAGTGACGAGTGAACCATTAGTCCAAACGCAGTGCTGATTTACTGGTGTGTGAGATATAGCAAGAATACGACACCAACTTAGAAGATTAGCAAATATGTAGGAGTCAGTTTACGCAACCTTGTCATAGTATGCTTTTAGAATAAACCCCGCCTTAATTAGGTCTTTTGAGGGTTGTATCGCGGTCTGGTTCACGGTTATAGAAACAAAGGATATAAGGCTCAAATTTTGATTTGTACCCACCCCTTCTTCGTGATGATCTTCAGCCCTACGTTCAGTTAAATCGACACACGCACTTAGATGTTGACGGTGCAAGAATGAAGATGAAGGTTCAAGATTCGCTTGAAATGACAGTCACTTTATTTTCCTTTTGTCTTATTTTTGTTTGAGGATTCGAGGACCTCCTTTGCTTTTGTTTTCTTTTCTTTTGATCCCTGATTTTGTATGGACTAAATTTGTTTTTTTTTAAGTCCACCGGGATTGCCCCAATTTTTGCCTAAGTCACCTCTTTAAGTGTTTGACTTAGCTGGCTCTTTTTTTATTCTTCTTTTTTGAAAGGCTTGTGACTGCCAAGTCATTGGTCATTAAAGAACAACTGTCATAACTTCTGGATTTTGAACGATTTCTTCGTCACCTCAAAATGTGTATAGAGTCAGATCAACTGAACACTACCCTGCCTCGGGTTGAATGTAAGGGTTTGAATATTCAAAGGAAACTTCTACTTCTCGGCTCGAAGTGGTTAACTAGGGATTGACTCCTTATCTCTCCAGTGTTTGGGGATTTGAAACAATGCATGTACATCATTAGCAGGATTTTATCTGAAAGCACACCATTAGCAATTATGGGTATCTTGTTTTCATCATCCTCCCTCCAATCTTTGCTAAACAACAATTTGGTAAAGAAAGTGAATGAAAGGTATATAGATGAATATTTTTTGTTTTTTGATATAAGTGAAGAAAATGTGAGCGAATGCGACGTGATTAGTTCAAAAAAATGCATGATCACTTTATTAATATTACCATTAATAAACAACAATGTCTAAAAGCAAATAGCACATACCAAAAAGAAACTACAAATGCATAGAAATGACATGATCTAAAAATTGCCAGCATTGGGGACTTGGCTTTTCTTTCCTGACCCACTGTTGGACTAGCATTCTTGTTCAACAAGACCGGTATAATAACCTTCTTCACACCTACTATGAGCAGCTTCTTCCATAACATGGACTGATGAGCCCACCTGATCAAGTGAAGGATTGACGTTGATTTGAAGACCTCGAGGCGTAAATGAGATTAGCTTGGACTCAATCAGATCTTGGATCTTGTTTTTGAGCTGTTTGCAATTCTCAGTTGAATGCCCCATGGCGCCAGCATGGTAGCCACATCGTGCATTGGCGTCAAAGCCTGGTGGGTATGGAGGAATAACAGGATCTAAACCCTTTGGCACTATTAGCCCACTACTAATCAAACGTGGCAATATATGACTGAATGGCAATGGCAAATGATCAAAATGCCTTTTTGGTCTTTGACTATAGTAGCGTCGGGGTTGTGAAGAATGTTGTTGTGCAATCTGCTGTTGACGAGGGGGACCTCTATTGGCAGGAGTATATTGACCTTGTGGAGAGAATGGAATCGCACAGGGAGGCCCATAGGATTGCTGACTTTGAACAGTTGAGATGCTTGGGTACTGAGGATAAGATACCGGAGACGGAGCTTGTAAAGTGTCCCAGATTGCATTAATTTCATGCTCCTCTTCCTCTTGAGAACTGACAATGGATTCAGTCTCTCTGGCCTGGATGCTTGAGGCGTCTAGGACCTTTCCACTCTTGATATGACTCTAAATGCATTCTCCTACTAAAACCAAGTCAGAGAAGTTTGATGTCCCATTGCTCATCATCTTTTTCAGGTATGGGCCTTGCAAAGAATCTATGAACAGGTCAACCAATTCTCTATCTAAAAGTGGTGGTTGAACACGAGCAGCTACCTCTCTCCATCTCTGAGCATACCCTCTGAAGGATTCGTTCTCCTCTTGAGATAAGCCTTGCAACTGAATGCGGTTGGGAGCTATGTCAAGATTGTACTGGTATTATTTCACAAAGGCATTGGCTAAGTCCAACCATGACTGGATATGGCTACTCTCTAGCTGCATGTACCAACTCAATGATGCCCCACTCAGACTATCTTGGAAACAGTGAATCATAAGTTTGTTATTGTCAGCATATGAAGTCATCTTTCTGCAAAACATCACCAAATGTTGCTTTGGACAGCTATCTCCTTTGTATTTCTCAAATTTTGGCATCTTGAACTTAAGAGGTACTACAAGTCCGGGTACCAAACACATGTTCAAAGCATTCAGATCAAAAGCATCATGCCCCTTCATGGTTTCAAGCTTCTCTTCCAACACACGACATCTTTCAGCAAACTCAACACCTCGAGGTCGTTCAATATTCACCACCAGGCTTGTCCCCCGGGAATTCGGTGTAGTGAATGCAAAGCTATGGTATTCAACTGCATCATGAGACGAGGCATGTTTATCTTGAATAGTGTGACATTCTTGTATAACCTAGTCCCCAACAGGAATCCGCACAGGCTGAAATTAGGCAAGATTATTCACTTGAGGCAGAATGACGTTCTCAGTGACTGTAGGCCTTTGAATGTTGTCCTCTTTCCTTGCCAAGGCTATCATAGCTTCCACAAGTTGGTCTAGCTGGTTCTTAATCAAGTCAACATCCACTCTTGATGCAAATTGGTTCTGCTCTTCTGAGTCCATGATTCTTTTTATAAGCGGCTTCAATTCCGATACGAGTGTCGGGAAATCAACTGCGGGTTATGAACAAAGGGTGGATGAGTTTGTTTTGGTTTTGGAAAATGATATGCAATGCTGATGAATGCAAATGAAATGGTATGCCAATGAATGCAATGCGGGTAGATTCAGGATCCAGGATAACACGAGCATTTGCAAAACACCCTAATAGGTAGGCTTCATAAGGGAAGTTCTAGATTCTTTACCCATAAACCCACTCACTGGATAGCTTCTACGTTGATGGATAAGGTTCCCAGGATTACGAACACTGATCGCATCAACACCACGCAATAGGCTAGCTGCATTGTGACGGGGATATAAAAAGGTCTATCCTGAGTGTAGTCTTCATGCGAGGCCCACGAGAAGCGAGTCCTCGGAGACTAACACTAACGACCACCAAGATAGAAACTGGTGCTAAGAGTGGTTCCCAGAGTCACAGACCCTTCATGAATCAAGTCGTGCGACAGGCTAGCTGTATTACAACAAGATCTACGAAAAGGTCTACTCTAGGGGAAGCTTTCATGCTAGGCATACAAGGAGCGAGCCCTTGGGGACTAACACTAATTACTTCCAATATCTAAACTAGGTGTTCTCTCTTCTTTTTTCAAGACTCGGGTATAGAGCCTTACTCGTGATATCATCCCAAGATCCAATAGACAAGTATGATAAACAACACAAAGCAAATAAAGAAGTAATAGGAGAAAACAGACAAGAAGAAATCAAACAAGCGAATCTAACACTCTCGAATCGAGTCAAGTTAGGCTAGACTCTCTCTAGCATAGGGCAATGCTAATCCCCAGCAGAGTCGCCATCTGTCGTACCTCGAAAAATATGATCCTCGCGATGGACGCAGAAAAAACTGTTCGAAACAGAGTCGCCACCGAACTTTATTTATCCCAAAAGAGGGAAAGGAAAATATCGATAAAACCTTTAAAGGGAGAAAAGAACATGGTCGTCGCAACTAAGTTCGGGTTCGGGAATCGGTTACGCAAAGGGAAGGTGTTAGCACCCTCTACGTCTGTTGTACTCAACGGGAACCTCTTGATTCGATTCGTGAGAAAGTTAGCTTGGTTTGTTTGTTTTCTTCAAAGGTAGATATTGTTTTCAAAGGGGGAAATGGGTGGTTTTTTTATTAGTGTGCTCGACAAGGATTAAGAACCCTTGGGCCTACGTATTCCCTCGTGCAATGGGAAAGTCAGAGCATTCGTGGTTTGTGGGACTACGGTTGGTTTGCATTTTTTAAATGAACGAGTGTTTAATTCGCATTCTAACTGCTAAACGTTGGCTTGTCTGCTCGTCAAGGGAGGCTAAAGCACTAGTTCATATGCGCGGAAGAATGGACTAAACATTGTTCTTTTTGCGAAAGGTTGTTTGATTTGGATTAAGTGTGTTAAGATTTGATTGAGAAAAAGAGTTTGGTTTGGACGTGTTTTAGGGTTTTGGTTGCGTAAGAAGTGTTTAGTTTGTTAAGTATTTTGAGCGAGAATGACGATTATTCGATAAACGAGACGTCGGCCTCGCAACCAATTAATCGGGGCATGACTGAAATGCTAGATCTTAATAACACCTTTTTCATTCTATTAATTATGAAATTATATTTGTTGGACAATTGGCTTACTTGTCCATATAATTAGGGCGAGTGTTTTGAGGAAGAAAGTTCGGAATGAACACAACCCAAAGCGTGCACCTCAAGAGCATTCATTCAAGGGCCCAAGAAGTGCTAGACCTCAAGAGTCCACTACTTTTGTAGTTTGCTTAAGAAAAAGATTTGAATTTGATATATTTTAGACGCGTTAATTGGATTTGAAGTTGTTAAGATTTTATAGATGATTAAGTATTTTGATTGGGTTGAGAGTTTTTTAAGTCTTGAAATCGAAGACCGAAACGAACACAACCCAAGCGTGCGCCCCAAGAGCGGTCGTTTCAAGACTCAAAGAGTGCTAGACTCTAAAAGCCCATTACTTCCAATAGTTAATTAGGAGAATGGTTTAAGAAGCTTGATTTAAATATTTTATAAGAAAATATTTTAAGTATTTCAATGTTGATTATGATTATAAGTTAAAAGAATATTTGTAAAAGATTAAGGTTTTTGTTTTTGAATTTGAATTAAGATTTATAAGTCAAAAAAGTTTTATTAAGGTTGAAAGTTTTAGTTATATTAAAATATCTTTAAGTATTTTAAAAATGGAAGACGGAACTAACACAACCCAAGGCGTGCGCCCTAAGAGCGATCGTTCAAGGACCCAAGGAGTGCTAGACTCCAAAAGCCCACTTTTTCCATTATTGATTAGAAAATAATTTAGATATCTTAAGAAATGTTTTATGATTTGATTTAAGGAAGTAATTAATGATTAGGCAAAAAGGATTATGATTTAATTTGATTTGAAAAAAAAAATTTTTTTTTAAAAGTTAAGAAATTTACTATATTAGGAATTAAGTAGAAAAGTAATTTTTGGATTTTTAGAATTAGGACTAAATCAATAATTAATCAAATTAAAATTCAATATTTAATAAGATTAACCATTAAATAGATTAATCATTATTAAATAAAGATTTTTAATAAGATTAACTAAATTATTTTAGTAATATTATTTTCAAGAGTTTTTGTTTTTAAGAAAAATAGATAAAATATTTTTGTATTTATATTATTAAGTATTATAAAAAAAATAAGTTTTTAAAAAAACAAATAAGAAAAAAGATGAATGGGCCAGAAAACCGAAAATAGGAGGGGTGTGTTTAGGAAAATTTCCCAGGCCCAACACAAAAGAAGCCCACACGGTGGGGAGAGTCCATGATGGACCCTAGGTCAGCAGTTGATCAGTGGAGGAAGTCAAGGCCGTCAGATCTGATTAAAGAGTCAACTCTGACTCTAATCTAAAGGCTGAAACCTGATGGTGCATGGTATGACCATGGGAGGCCTCACGCAGAACCGGGAAAGGATGAGGACCGGTGACACTTGTCACCGGAGGAGAGGTCCACCGTGCCAGCTCACCAAATTAATAAGAGAAAATGAAAGGTGAAGAAATCTCATTTCTACACTCAGCTCTCTCTCTCGTTTGTCTCTCTCAACGGAACCCTAATTTCCCTTCATCCTCTCATTCCAAAACTCCGACCATCTTCCTCTCTCGTTCAAAACTTCTCATCTTCCTCTCTCGTTCAAACCCTTATCCCTCTCTCAATTCCATGAAAAATGTTTCTTAAACTCTCAGCAATCAAATCATCTCAAAACCAAACCCCAATGAAACCAAACCAAACCCTAGATTTTCATTCAGAAATTAAACAGCAATGGAGCGATAAAGCAAGCAATATGGATATGGGCTTTAATCAACATGACAAAGCGAGTAACATACCAAAGAGGGGTCGAATAAAGGAGCAAGGACTTACACGATCGAAGCTAGTTCGATGAGAAACTCCGGCGAGGGTGGTGTTTCGAGCAGGTAAATCTCGCTTTTGTTGCTTTCCACTCTTTCCTTTTCCTTCGATTTGCTTCTTCTTCCTCTATCGCGTGTTCTGGTTAAAGCGTTTCTGAGAGTGCAAGGCTGTGGTTAAGCTCACCTTGTTCAGAGCTCTGATGTGAGCTCTGAGAAGGTTTGAGAAAAGAGCTTTAGAAAGGGTTAGGTATTGATTTTGGCAGCGCTTCAGTAGGTTTTTTTTCGTTCCTTATTTGCCAATGATTAGCCATATTTATAGGGAAGTTTGGGATGGGTTCGTACGTGTGATTCATGGAATTCTCAGAGGAATATTCCTTTGAGTGTGTGAGGATTTGAGCTGGCGATTTGTAATACCGTTAGAAAGAATTTTCGTAGTGGGGTTTTGTGGGGACCCTTGATAATGACTCACTCTCTGATTTTTCTCTGTAGCATGAGCTGTAAATCTTCTAGAATCATGTAACTTTTGTTTGATTTTTTACTGCGAATTTTGTGATATTTTGTGGACCCCTTGAAATATATGTACGGCTAGTAACTTACTTGTGAAAAGACTTGGTGTTATGAACTTGCATTTATTCATATTGTTGAATTGAACTCCCTGTTATTGGTTTTGATTTTCAAATGAATGTCCTTGCTTAGTGTGATATGTGAGCTTTTGATGTATCATATATGTTGCACAAATTTGTTGTCGTATTTTAATTGGCTTTGATTTATGCATTCCCCCTTCAGTTTTTTTCATGTTGTTGTTGATTGTGACTTATTCATATGTCAAATACTCTTTCACTACTTGCTGTTATTATGTACTTGTATCTCTGTATACTTTCAAATTGATTCTACCTCTGAATTGTAAATGTGTTTTTCCTGCTTGCAAATCTGAAGTTACTCTGAGGTTAAAAATTGATGAGGTTTTATTGAAGCATTTAATGAGTTTGTTGTGAATCTGAATTTTTCATCGTTGTGGTTACTGGTTCTACAGGTTTCTGTTGCATTTTCTCATATTGGCTGAATTTTCTCATGTGCGTGAGGTTTAATTGGGTAGGGTGGTTTGTTTTTCTTTATGGCAAGTGGTATTTGTGTGTGTATTGAAGGGGTATTGTCCCTGTTTTGACTCATGATTCACAAGTTCTATTATGTAAGTATTAAATATTTGACACTTTTGTGAGATCATTGAGAAAGGTTAACGGTCCTAGTTTTGTTCACTGCCAAGGTCAACTTATGCATGGCATTAGGTTTCTTCTTCACATAGTATCCCTTTTTTCATGGCTTGTGACTGAGTATTCTGCTGACATCGCATCTTTTGCTTTGAGGGTGTAAATTTATGTTCCTGAATTTAACCTGTAGTGTTGAAAAGCTTGAACATTCTCATGTTATCCTTTTTTGCATATGATACTAACCATCACCTATTTCTTTTCATGTGTGCATTGGGTTTGGGGTACCTTGATGATGCTTGAAGCAACTGTGGCAGGGTAGCTTGTATAACACAAGTTGGAGGGAGATGAATGATATGGAAACAAAGTCTGGAATACCTGATTTAGGAATAACTTGACTTCTTGTATAAATTTCCATTTGAATGTAATCTTTGAATCAAGCTAGCTCTTTGTAATTTAGACCTTGTAGAAAGCTACTTTGTGGCTTGTAACATGAATCATTTGAATCCAAGTATACTCTAAATTAATCCTTGTGGCAAGCAGCCTTGTAGCAAATCGCTGAGACATTCAAATTTGAAATTGTCATCTTCACTAATCTTGAATTTTGCACTATACTTGAATTCATTTTGACTTTTATTTAAATTTTACGATTTAGGCCTTTTATAATTGTGTATCCAAATGGTACCCAATAGCTAATACAATTTAATCATAGACATGATCTTTATGACTCAATAACACATTGCCATGACCCGCATCTTGCAAAGGTTTGAAGTAAAAATGACAACCTCGTGACTTGTATCAACGTACCACATTATGGCTTGAAGCAGTACCTAAATGGATTTAAACAAAACTTGAGAACTCTCTTGCATGACACCACGCCACTTTAGTGTCTTAGTTGGTTACAAGATCTTGGATGCTTGGATCAACTTGAAACACGTCTTGAAGAAACATTGGAATATAACCATGTCCATGAATTAATATAAAACATGATTTGAACACTCAATTTCCAAAATCACTTGAGTTAAATATATTATGTCTTGATCGCCAATTTTACTATGCAACAGACTTCCTTAAAATATCCATTAATCTTGGACCCAAAAAATAAAACACAACTCAAGAATAGATTATCTTTTCCAACTTAAATTGAAATCAAAGTTAAAATCATTTGAAGCACAAGTCAAGACCTCTTGAAACTAAATATTTTGAAAATTTAACTAATTAACCATGAGAATGAGGGCACATCTTTTCTTGTTTCACTTGAATTCCAAACTCTTGCAAAAGCTTGTAGTTACACTGAGCATAAACAAAACCTCTATCACTTAAATCTTAGAGAATCATGGGCAAAGGCCAGATGATTATCTTAATAAAAATCCATGAGGCCACAACATACTTAGCATGAGAAGAGAGAGGGTAGGCCAAATTTAGGGTACGACAGGGCAGCGTCCTTGAATAGCACAACCATGGTATCTTCATTATACATCTTTTAAAGTTAGTAGAAAGAATGAAATCAGTGGAGAAGGAAAAAGGTAGAAAAAATAAAGTCCTGGAAACATAAAGTAAGACAATCAGCACTGATTTTTAAAATAATTGAAAATACCGCATTTGTTAGTGGAGTAAATTTGGATAAAAATGAAAATAAAAATAAATTATAAAAATTGAAAATAAAATAAAGTAAATGATTAAAATAAAGAAAAACGAAGTAATAAACAACATAAATTTTGTGGGTTGCCTCCCACGCAACGCTTCATTTAATGTCGGGAGCTCGACACAGTTTATCAGGAATATCAGCTTAAGGGTATTGCAGGTATTTCAGTCAGTTTTAGACCAGTCAAAAAATCTCTATTGTCTACGAAATGATAGTGTTTCAAACGTTACCCATTTACGATAAACGATTCACTAGATCTACCTTTTATTTCAACTGCACCGCTTAACAGGACTTTAGTTACCTCAAAGGGACCAGACCACCTAGAACGAAGTTTGCCTGGGAAGAATTTAAGGCTAGAATTAAACTAAAGTACAATGTCTCCTACATTAAATTCTTTCCTTGCTATACGTTTGTCATGCCATTTTTTTGTTCTTTCTTTGTATATTCGGGCGTTCTCGTAAGCGTCTAGTCTAAGTTCTTCTAGTTCATGTAAATATAGAATTCTCTTTTCTCCCGCAGCGGTATAATTTAGATTAATAGTTTTGATAGCCCAATAGGCCTTATGTTCTATTTCTACTGGCAGGTGACAAGATTTGCCATAAACTAGCTTAAATGGCGTGGTTCCTATTAGAGTTTTATAAGCGGTCCTATAAGCCCACAAGGCTTCGTGTAGTTTAGAAGACCAATCTTTCCTAGAGGTGGCAACGGTCTTTTCTAAGATCTGTTTAATTTCTCTATTTGAGACCTCTACTTGCCCACTCGTTTAGGGGTGGTAAGGTGTTCCTACACGGTGTTTGACTCCATATTTTGATAGAAGTTTCTCAAAGATTTTCGAGATAAAGTGGGAGCCTCCATCACTAATTACCAGTCTCGGAACACCGAATCTAGGAAAAAATATATTCTTAAAAAGCTTATTCACTACTCGTGCATCTTTTGTTAGGGCGGCTACAGCCTCGATCCATTTTGAAACATAATCAACCGTAACGAGTATGTATTTATTACCAAAAAAGAACGGAAATGGTCCCATGCAGTCTATTCCCCACACGTCAAAGACTTCTACTTCTAGAATTCCCTTTTGAGGCATTTCATCGCGTCTAGAGATATTGCCAGTGCGTTGGCACAGGTCGCAATTTATAACTGCGATATGGACGTCTTTCCATAGAGTAGGCCAAAAGAGGCCAGCTTGCAAGATCTTAGAACGAGTCTTTGAAGTGCTTGCGTGCCCACCATAGGGGGCGGAATGACAGTGAGAAATTATATTTTCTACCTTATCTTTGGGTACACAACGATGGAAAATACCATCGGCGCCCCTCTTGAAGAGCAGTGGTTCATCCCAATAATAGTGTTTAAGGTCATGGAAGAATTTCTTCTTTTGTTGATAGGTTAGATTAGGCGGCAGTACTCCAGCTGCTAGATAGTTGACAAAATCAGCATACCATGGAAGCGTGGTTTTAGTGTAAACATATTCTATAACTTCATTGGTTTCTGTATCATTATAAATCAGAGATTGTTCAATTGTATTACTTTCCAACTGGGCTAAGAGTCTTTCATAAGGGAAATCATCATTAATAGGTACTTGTTCAAGTTGGATAATTTCCATTCTCGACAGGTGGTCAGCAACTAAATTTTTTGTACCCTTCTTGTCTTTGATTTCCAAATCAAATTCTTGTAGGAGCAGAATCCACCTCAGAAGCCTTGGTTTGGCGTCTTTTTTACTTAATAGGTACCTAATTGCGACGTGATCGGTATAGATAATTATTTTTGCTCCTACTAGGTAGGAACGAAATTTATCCAGAGCGAACACGACAGCCAAAAGTTCCTTTTCTGTGGTTGCGTAGTTCATTTGTGCATGATCTAAGGTTCTACTAGCGTAGTAAATTGCATGAAGCTTTTTATCCTTTCTTTGTCCTAAGACTGCACCTACAGTGTAATCACTCGCGTCGCACATAATCTCGAATGGTTCATTCCAATCTGGAGGTTGTATAATGGGCGCTGATATTAATGCTTGCTTAAGTGTTCGAAATGCGTCTAAGCACTTGTCATCAAAGACGAATTCAGCGTCTTTCATCAATAGCTCAGTTACAGGCTTGGTTATTTTAGAGAAATCTTTAATGAAACATCGATAAAAACCGGCGTGTCCTAGAAAGCTTCTTATTTCTCTAACGGTTTTCGGCGGTTGGAGATTTTCTATAACTTCGTTCAAGTACAATTCTTTGTCCGACCATGAAATGGCATTTTTTCCAATTGAGCACTAGGTTGACACTTACACATCGTTCAAGCACCATTTTGAGGTTTGATAGACATCCTTCAAAACTTTCTCCACTGACAGAGAAATCGTCCATAAAGACTTCCATTATACCGTCTAAGAAATCAGAGAAGATGGACATCATGCATCTCTGGAATGTTGCAGGTGCATTACATAATCCGAAAGGAATTCGCTGGTAGGTAAAAATACCATAGGGACATGTGAAAGTAGTCTTTTCTTGGTCATCAGGATGGTTATGAATTTGGAAAAATCCTGAATATCTGTCTAAATAGCAAAAATGGGAGTGCTTAGCCAGACGTTCAAGCATTTGATCTATGAAGGGTAAAGGGAAATGATCTTTACGAGTGGCTTTGTTTAGTTTCCTATAGTCGATACACATTCTCCATCCGGTTTGAGTACGTTGTGCTACGGATTCGCCTTTTTCATTATTGATGACTGTAACACCTCCTTTCTTGGGTACAACGTGAACTGGGCTAACCCATTCACTATCGGATATTGGGTATATGATTCTTGCTTCTAACAGCTTCTGCACTTCTCTCTTAACGACATCACTCAGAATGAGATTGATTCTCCTTTGATGTTCTCTAGAGGTTTTACAGTCTTCCTCAAGCATGATGCGATGCATACAAATAGAGGGACATATTCCTTTTAAATCTGAGATGTTATAGCCTAAGGCAGTTCGGTACTTTCTCAGGACATGTAATAATTTTTCAGTTTCTATTTTTCCTAAATCTGCGTTGACTATAACTGGTCGTTCGAGTTCCGTATCTAGGAATTCATACCTTAGATCTTTGGGTAGTGTTTTCAGTTCTACCGCTGGTTTCTTTGGGCAAGGCATAGGGTCAGGAGTGAGTGCGAGACAATCGCTTAGATTATTATCTTGGTATTCCCCACGCCAATTATCATCTTAAAAAATCTGTGGCATTGGAATTCTCAGCACTTCAGAATACGTATTTTGTTGTTTCTCTATTTCTTTAACGCATTCATCAATAACATCCAAGAAACAGCACGAATCTTCTATAGCAGGTGCTTTAAAGAATTGTGAAAGGATAAATTCTACCTTTTCTTCACCAACCTCAAAAATTAGTTTTCCTTTTTTCACATCTATGATGGCTCCGGCTGTGGCTAGGAATGGTCTTCCTAAAATGATAGGGATGTTTGAGTCTTCTTTAATGTCCATAATTATGAAGTCTGTAGGGATATAGAATTGTCCTATGCGTACTGGAACATTTTCTAGCATACCTAGAGGAAATTTCACTGAACGATCAACTAGTTGTACAGACATTTTTGTTGGTCTCAGTTCTCCCATGTTGAGCCTTTTACAAATAGATAAGGGCATTAAGCTAATACTGGCTCCTAAGTCGCACAGGGCTTTGTCTATGACAAACTTTCCAATCACACATGGTATAGAAAAACTACTAGGGTCTTTTAGCTTAGGAGGCATATTGTTTTGGATTATAGCGCTACACTCTGCAGTAAGCATAACGGTTTTAGTATCCTTGAACTTTTTCTTATTAGATATGATTTCTTTTAAGAACTTAGCATAGGAGGGTATTTGTGTGATTGCTTGTGTAAAGGGTATTGTAACGTTCAATTGTTTCAGAAGTTCGACGAATTTCTTAAACTGCCCTATGTTTTTAGATTTAGCGAATCTTTGAGGATACCGGATAGGTGGTTTATAAGGTGGTGGAGGCACATATGGTTCTTCTTTCTCTTCGGCCTCTTTACCATCATCCTCTTTTTCATTTTCCTTTAGTTTGTCTTCCTTTTCAGACTCCTTACTAGGCTTTTGATACATGGCTGGATTTTCGATCCTTGGGTCAGTAGGTCCTTCTAGTTCTGTTCTACTCCGAAGTGTTATAGCATTTGCATGTCCCTTCGGATTAGGTTGAGTTTGTCCTGGAAGATTCCCATCTGGGGCAGCGGTAACTGCTTGTTGTTGAGCCACTTGTGAGATTTGTGTTTCTAACATTTTATTGTGAGTGGCTAGAGCGTCAACCTTGTTGGCTAATTGTTTAATTTGCTCACTGGTGCGAACATTTTGGTTAAGGAACTCCTTGTTTTGTTGAGCTTGTGTAGCAATGAAGTTCTCCATCATTTTTTCAAGGTTGGACTTTCTAGGAACATTAGGAGCAGCTACAACAACCTTTTGATAACCCGGCGGTACAGCAGGTGCTTGTCCAGGCGCATACAAAGCGTTGTTGTTTTTGTACAAAAGATTCTGATGGTTTCTTTAACCTGGGTTATAGGTGTTTGAGTAAGGGTTTCCTTGAGCATAATTCACTTGGTCCGTGGAAACTCCTGTTAAAATTTAACATTCAGGGGCAGCATGCCCAGGAACTCCGCATAACTTGCAATTTAGA
Organism: Lathyrus tuberosus; assembly: GCA_022829125.1. Taxonomy (NCBI): domain Eukaryota; kingdom Viridiplantae; phylum Streptophyta; class Magnoliopsida; order Fabales; family Fabaceae; genus Lathyrus; species Lathyrus tuberosus. The sequence goes on from JALAZF010000031.1 coordinate 6,586,256, forward strand.
GCTACGGCAGCCACGGTGGCTGTAGGTGTCAAGGTCAAACTTTCCACCTTTTGAGTAAGAGCATCTACCTTAGCATTCTCTTGGTCAAGGCCACTTATTTCGTACATCCCTCCTTTCGTCGGAGGTTTCTCTATGGAGGTTCTTTCACTTCCCCGCTGATAGTGATTTTGACCCATACTTTTGATAAGTGCATGAGCCTCAGCATAGGGTTTATCCATTAGTACGCCACCCGCGGCAGCGTCTATTGTCATTCTTGTGTTATACAAGAGACCATTGTAAAAGGTATGGATGATCAACCATGATGTGGACAAAGCCTCATCATGTCCTTGTATCTTTCCCATGCTTCGAAAGGAGATTCGTTATCCTTTTGTTTGAATCCATTGATTTGGGCTCTTAGCATAGCTGTCTTGCTTGGTGGGAAATATCGTGCTAAGAATACCTTCTTCAACTCATCCCATGTAGTGACAGAGCTGGACGGTAGAGACTGGAGCCAAGCTCTAGCTCTATCTCTTAATGAGAAAGGGAAAAGACGAAGTCTTATTGCTTCGGGGCTAACAACATTTGCTTTCACTGTGTCTGCATATTGCAAGAACACTAACAAATGTAAGTTTGGGTCCTCCGTGGGACCACCAGAAAATTGGTTCTGTTGTACAGCTGACAACAACGAAGGTTTTAGCTCAAAGTTATTTGCCTCGATGGCAGGGGCAACGATGCTGTTATGTGGTTCAGCTTGCGAAGGAATGGCATAGTACTTAAGAGGACGGTTCTGAGGTCCGTCGACCATGTCTGATTTAGTTTTAGGTTTAGATTCGGAATCTGAGTCAGATTCTGAGTCAGGAAAAGGAATTTCGTGTTCTAAACAGTATTCTCTAATTCGTTGTCTTACGCTGAGAAGACGTCCAGGTTCGTCTGTCGGTTGCGTTAGGTCTTCACCTTTTGAACGAGTACTTGGCATACAACCGGCAAATTAGGGAATTTGTTGCCTTAGTCTATACGACGCAACAAAGGAATCGCACTATTGACTAAATCAGTCCCCAGTAACGATGCCAAAAACTTGATCGCGACTTTATGAGTCTATCAGGGTTACTAACTGCAAGCGCATAGTCTAATCGCGTAGTTTTAAAAGATATCGAACCCACAGGGACCGATAATCAAACTAGTGCTATCGGGTTGTTACTATGTTTAGCTAAGGCGGATGATTCTTAGATTAAGGTGCGAACGGGAAACTAAAAGTAAATTAGAATTTAGATTTGATTAAAGTATAACGGAATATCGGTACGTAACTCATCAATCATCGGGGATCCAACAGATCGTCGGCTTATTAGTCAAAATATTTTTCAGTAGAAAAATACCAATTTAAAAGTCTTTACCTCACACTCTCGTGTTATTGACTCTGACTATACTCCTAAATCAGATTGTCTGCTCTAGCTAGCCCATTTGAATTTAAAAAAACTTTTTGAAAATTAATAAGTCCTAATTGATTTTAAAGCGCTCTCGCTGTATTTAAAACCAATGCCCAATTTCAGCTATCCGGTTAAAATCTCAAACTCCCGTTTTATTGATCGTAACCTTCGTTACTTTCTTACTCTCGTAACAAAAGTCAATTAAAATAAGAAATTGGAACCAGAAAATTAAAGTGTCAAAGTTTACCTACGATCGATCGGACCCCTTTCCGATCGACTAAATTACATACCGATATAAATAGTTTAGCCGGACATTTTAACAGACATACACAAACATAAACAATAAAACATTAATGCAGACATGATATTTAAAAGTAAAGGGCAATTATATTAATTGAGTAAAAACCTGGGAACAATGAATCTTAAGTACACGATCCTCCACAAGCCGGCAGGATTCGCTAGCTCAAACAATAAAACTTAAAGTGAAATAACTACTAACTAAAGTACAATAGCCCCCCGGTGTAGGAAGCTATTACTTTTTAAGTACTGAGAAAACAAAATGTGGAAAAACAAAGGAAAGGGAATTAAAAGCTTCGACTGCAGAAAATGGCATAAACTAGGTATCGGGAGAGAGGTCGCATGTGTAGAAAACTGCTTCCATATATAGCCTTCAGTAGTTGTCGTGAAACAAGGAGAGAAAATCTCCAGTGGAAGTTAGTGGCCAAAAATATGTGAAGTCTTGTTGAACTTGGTTTGAGTTGAATTTATACCGTTGAGTGGTCCATGTAACTTAAACTTGAATTCTAGGAATTATGCTTGTGTCGGTCGCCATAGTCATGTGATGAGGGTCACTACTTAAAGTACTATGACGGTCACCAGGGACCTGTGACGGTCGCCATGCGTCCTGAGTGCAGAATCTGGTTTTTGCTGTCAAATGCCTTATTTTCTTCTCTTTTCTTCTTTTTTCTCTTCTTTTCTTATACAAGTCATTTGAGATAAAATACCTGGAAATAAGCTTAATACTTGCGAAATAACATGTAAATAAACGAAAACGATTAAATAATTCAATGTAAATCGAGCCAAATATGTAGTGTAAAATCGTATTATCAAATGGGTGGTTGGATCAACGGAGATTGGTCTTGGGGTGATTTTGGAATCCCTCTGTTTCCTCATTTGGAGGATTTTTCTGTTTCATCCCAGCTTTCTGATGTTTCTATTTTGTAGCTAAGCACTGCTCTAGATGGCATTGTTATTACTAACAGTTCTCAGGATACTGCTGTTTTAAGTACTGCTGCAGCGCTGTCTGGAGCTGGTTTGAGTAGTGCTGTAGTCGCTCGGGGTTTAGACGATGTCGGAACAGGAGTCTCCTTGCCTTTGTCGAACAGGCCTGATTAAGATGCAGGTATTATACATGGCACCTCTACTGATTCTTCGCTTGGGAGCCAGGTTGTGAGGGAAGTGGCTGAAGAGAGGGTGCGGTTGAGAGCTGCTTTCAGCTTGGTTAGTTTGGATATTTCGGCAAAGGATAGTGTGAACTGGATTGGTGGGGGGCGATTTTTTTACGGTTAGCTCCTTTTATAATTTGGCTAATAATTTTCATATTCCTTTTGGTCCCGCAAACCGGAATGATGTTGGGTTCAATTTAATTTGGAAAGTGGTGACCCCTCTGAAAATTAAGGTGTTCGGATGGAGATGTTTTCTAAACAAACTTCTGACAAGAGATTTGTTGACGATTAGAGGTATAATTCCCTCCTCGACTAACATTAATTGTTTATTGTGTAATTTTCATCCGGAGACGGCGTCGCACTCTTTTCTATTTTGTTCGGTGGCTAAGTTGGTGTGGAAAGAAACGGCCGAGTGGATTGGTTTAACGGCCTTTGTTGGAAACGACTTCGTCGGGAGTTTTTTGGATTGGTTTTCGTTTTGCAAAGGTAAGAAAGTTAAGCCCGAGAGAGAAGGTTGCATTTGGTTGGCGGTCTGTAGAAACCTTTGGTTACTCAGAAATGGCATAGCTTTTAGGAACATCGGTTGGAATGTTTTGGACACGGTATGGTCGATTAAATTTTTGGTTTGGAGGTGGTCGTTTATTGGAGACATTACTAACTCCAATTGTAATTTCTACGATTTTGTTAAAAATCCTTTGCTTTATTTGTCGTAGATTTCAATTGGTTAGTAATTTCTTTCTTTTGTTGAGCTTTGTCTCCCCCTTTTGTAATCAGGTTTGAGTACCCTTTGTACTCCTTTTAATATATAACTTGCTTACACAAAAAAACCATTGATAAGCGGGTTGGTTTGAGTCGAATTTAGTCTTAAAAGTACGTGTTGAACATCCAACTCAAGTCAAACCAAAGACTATTGATTGGGTTGGATATTAGATTTAATCAAATTATCTCGCTTTCTCAATTTTTTTCTTTCACTCTTGTATTTCAATTTTCTCCATCATTATTTACTTGCTTCAAAGTTACAACAACAAGATGTTGACACTAAATTATATTGTCAAGCTCAGATATCAAATTAGAAGAGAAGTCTAAGGGGTTTTTCTTTTTTACTACTTTACAATTTACCTCGTCTGAAGAGCCTACCCTCAAGTCTGCTGAAGTAGACTTGTCAACCTCCACCTGTTCTATTTCAGCAGTACTCTTCCTGAGCAGACTACCTCGAGCAACGGTCCCTTCACTTTGTCTAATACACTTCCTGACATGCAAGGAAGAATAGGTCTCAGATTTGTCAAAAGATTCATTAACCCTACTGCCTGGTGCGTTAGACCTGCCTGTAGCAGAGACGTAGCTGTCCCCTTCACCTTCTTCAACCTCAAACTTCTCTCCTCCCCAATCTTCCTCCGAGCACCACCACTTAGTGCTTCCACCATTTGAAGAGTCATTCGTCTCCTCTGCAGAAGACAGGGATTCTTCCGCATCCTTATTCACAGGAGGGAGGTTTCTGAAAACCTTAGTCTCCCCCACCATTCTGATTCTAAATACATGACCGTTGATAGTCACCTTAAAAACTTCGTCGATCGTCGTACCACAATTAGTTCTTATCATAACATCAGCCACATCCATCCTAGAGAAATTTAGAGAATCTTCATTACAGCTAACATATTTACCTATTTTAGAAACCAAAAATTCAAAGAAGTTAACTGTCCAAGCATGACACGGCACTCCGTAGATCTTTACCCACGTCAATCTCTCCAGTTCAACATCACCACACTCCCATTTCTTAACCTCACTGAACCATTGGTCAAGCCATGACTTAGCACTTGCTATCAGTTCTTCTATCTCCTCGTCCTCATTCTCTTCCAACAGACATAAATTCGCACCCAAAGGCGTAACCTTGACTCCAAAGTACCCCTCAGCATGGAAGAAACGTTGAATGCTAAACGTCATACCTGCTTCAATTACCTTCCCAACATACGTCTTCGCGAACCTGCTCAAAACTTCTTCTTCTACCACAAACTCTAGTAACCCAGCCTTACCATCACTTTTCACACCCTTGTCCACCACCTCAGCGTACGACTTTCTCCAAAAATGGTGAGACCCGCCTGTTCTTCTTGTTCCATCCTCATTATGTTTATGAGATGGAGGTTGACCTAAGTTCTCCTTCTCAGCAAATCCAGACTTAGAGAACCTAGGAACGTTTGCATGCAGCTTTCTACCGTCAATAAAAATGTTATCAAGCTTCACTCCCATTCTTCGTTCATCTGTAACGTTGAAAAAACGGACAAAACCATATCTCCGACCTCTCTTGTCATGTTTCTTAGGAATGAAAACCTCGTCAACATCACCATAATCCGAAAACAGCTTATACAAATCTTTAGCTTTCATCCTGTCAGGAAACTCAGAAATGAAAAAAGAAGTTGAATCGTTAACAGCCTTGCCTTTACCCCTACCCATGTCGTCCCACTTCCTCCCATTCCTCTGCTTATACCGCACCTCCGACCAACCTCCCTCCCCTATAAGAACCGATAAAAAGGAAACAAACGCGTCAGACAAACGAAACAGATCCCTAGTTGCCAAGGCCCCTTGTCCTAAGACAAGGAGTTTAAGTCGAAAACAACCACGAACATGTTATGTTTCTAATGAAACTAACCATTTTACAAGATAAAAACGTTAAATTTATAGTTTTTATTAATTGTAAAAGTCTTAGTTTAAATCAAATTTGAGGGATCAAATTTCTTTATTTAAAGATATATCTAGCCTTTTACATCATATTTTATAGCATTTGTATATTTTTTGAAACTATTTTATATTTATTTTTGAATTGATGTGAATCGTAAAAGAGTTTTTAGATATTAAGATAAATTTTATTCAAATTAAATGCTAAAATTTTATGATTTTTAAATGTTTTTCTAAAATAAATATGTTACTTAAATTGATATTTTATTTAAAAATTGAAAATTATGTTTAGTGGATGACCCACAAATCCAATTTAACTCAACCCATTGATAAGCGGGTTGGTTTGAGTTGAATTTAGTCTTAAAAGTACGTGTTGAACATCCAACCCAAGTTAAACCAAAGACTATTGATTGGGTTGGATATTAGATTTAATCAAATTATCTCGCATTCTCAATTTTTTTCTTTCACTCTTGTATTTCAATTTTCTCCATCATTATTTACTTGCTTCAAAGTTACAACAACAAGATATTGACACTAAATTATATTGTCAAGCTCAGATATCAAATTAATATGCATGTTTTTATAAAGTTCCCTGAAAAATTAATAAGTTTAGAAAAGATAGAATTCTTAATATTTAGAAGAATTGGTCCCACTAATAAATCTTAAACACAACCTGAGAATAACATGTAACTCAACCTTTGGACGAAAACCACGTCTCATAGCACAAGACAATCCTTCCAAACCAGCCCACAATTCATCTACGCAAGCACTGCAACTCCCCCACAAATTTGAAAAACCTCAAGCAATTCACCATCACTTCCTCTAATAAGACATCAACGAGGTAATCAATTCTCATCCTTACTCGACTCATTTTTATTCAACTCAACTCATCCTTTAGTAGGCGACTCCCACCAAATTAAATCTCTTTGCTATGCCACCAGCCCCAACATACTCATAAATATTGTCACATGGTTATATAGGTCGCAGCCAATATCGCTAATAATTTTGTTTTGAAACATTATCTAGTAACAAACCCTTTATGTTTTCCAAATTCCAGTTTCACTCCATCATATATATATATATATCTTGAGGAATATCTATCTACCAATCTGTTTTGTATCTATTATCTTTTAAATAACTTATTACTGTTTTTCTCGCCATCATAAATACAAATTGTAATATTACTCTAACAGTAGCGTGCATATTATTAATGATTATTAACTAGAGGGTATAATCAGCCAGTTTAATACTAAAATGTCAAAATAACATTCATTTTAAAACAAATTTTTATAAATATATTGCAGTCTCTTATTAATATGTAGAATATATCAATTACCTTCAAAATAAAGGTCATCAAAATTGAAATCAATTTTACATAAACCAACTTACAACAGTCTCAACATCACTTTAAATTTTCATAATAACTGTTAAAACCCCAGACTCTAACAACCCCATCAGTGTATCCACTGAACAAGGTGGTTCCATCAGCACTCCAGTTCAAACTTGTACAGTGGATAACCTTGTCGGTAGAGCTACCACCGGTGGTGGTAGTACTCTCAGCTTCAGACCTGAGGTCAATCTTCAAATCGTCAACAATTGTCTCGCTCTCCAAATCCCAGATCATGATGCTGGACTCGGTTGCAGCACAGACCCAGTACCTATTAGGACAGAAACACAAAGCATGAATAATAGAACCAGTTTCAAAAGAGAAAAGTCTCTTTCCCTTGGACTCAATTTCCCAGACAATGATAACTCCATCTCTGCCACCACTAGCCAAGAGAGAACAGTCAGGTGAAACAGCAAGAGTGTTTACATATCTAGAATGTCCATAAAGAGTGTATATCAGCTTGCCATCTCTCAGACGCCAAACCTTCACAGTTCTATCCCATGAAGCTGAAACTATGATTGGTCGCAGATTGCTGGGGCTGATTCGAACACAGCTAATCCAATCAGCATGAGCATCGTCAATGGTGTATTTGCACTCACCGAGAGTGTTCCACAGTCTGATCGCGCCGTCACGACAACCAGACACTATATGACAGTTGTCCTTTGAGAGATCAACAGAGAGAACATCTTTGGTGTGACCGACAAATTGGCGTAAGGAAGTTCCGGTGTTGAGGTCCCAAAGACGGAGCTCGCGGTCCCGTGAACAGGAGACAGCGAACAGGCGGTCGGATGAGAGAGCAACATCCTGAACAAAGTTAGAGTGACCGACGAGAGAATCGAGGGGAACACCATAGGTTTCGTCCTCCTTGGATATATCCCAGATGATGATTGATTTGTCGCGGGAAGAAGTGAGGATCATATCGGAGTTGTCAATCGGAGTGGCAATGGCGGTAACAACATCTGTGTGAGCATGCATGGTGCCGCGAAGAACGAGCAGTTTCTCAGACATGGTTTCGTGGAACTCGGCTGCTGCTGTTAAGGTTTGGTTGTGAATTTGTAAATGTGAGAAGCATTTATTGTGAATGTCAGAAGCTTTTATAGAAATTCTCTTGGCGGTTACAATTCAAATTTAAAATATTTTTATATTTCTTTACATTGGTACAATATGTTTTTATAGAAAATAGAAAAAAGAAATATATATTATTAAGTATAAAATAAATTTTTTCATATTTATTTTATAAAATATCTTATTTAAACAATTTTACATTGGTACAATATGTTTTTATAGAAAAAAGAAAATAGAAATATATATATTAATAAGTATAAAATAAATTTTTTCATGTTTATTTTATAAAATATCTTATTTAAACAATTTTACAAAAATATCTTGTTTAGCCCTTTTCATCCCAAGTGTTCCTGAGTATTCTCTGTCATCCTCACAGATTTCTAGAAAAATCTTCACTACAAAATATGTTGTTTTTAGTGACGTGATTCCCACGTCGCAAACCATGAAAACACGTCACTATTCGTTTTTTGCGACATGAGCTTCTACGTCGCAGGAGAGTGCGTGACAACCCAGTAGCGACGTGATAAACATGTCACAAATTAGTGACATGAAAATCACGTCGCAAAAAAGTTGATAGAAATCCTTACAGACAGAGTCAGAGCAGGTGAGCAGAGGTGGGTCAGAAAGTGCAGAAAGTTTTTTGCGACGTGATTTCCACGTCACAAATTAGTGACATGAAAATCACGTGGCAAAATGTTTTTTTTTATTTGTATGTTTTATTTTGCGACGTGGTTTTCACGTCACTAATTTGTGACATGTAAATCACGTCGCAAATGATGTATTTTTTTTTAAAAATTATTTTCTGTTGCATTTAAATAATTTTTGATTTTTATTAAATATAATTTCTATTTTATTTATATATAATTTTCTGTTTTAAAAAAATTATATTATTTAAATATAATTTTCTGTTTTATATAATTTCTGTTTTATTTAATTAAATATTATAATTTATATTACTAGATTCAATATTATAAATCAAATTTATAAAAATAAAACTAAATATTTTTAAATATATAAATTAATAAACTTAATATAATAAAATTAATAAACTAAAATTTAAATTTAATATTTCTAAATAAAACTAAATATTTCTAAAATATAATTATAAATTCATTAGTACACAAATTAAAAAGTAAAAAGAAAATAAAAATAAAACTAAATAATTGGATCATCCGGGTCGGAATAGTCGGTAAAGTCAACATCATTTTGGTTGTTATTATTCCTCGATTGACCACCATCGTTGCGATTTCCACGATATGCTTGCATAAGTTGCCGCATTTGCTCCTCCATATCAGCCTGCCTCTTCGCCATTGCCTCCATTGCTTCCGTTTGGGCCTTCGTTGTCACCTCCATTTGGGCCTTCAATGCCGCCTCACGTTCCTCTGACTCGCGTCTAGCCAATTGTCTTACCATTTCTAACTGCTGCGGAGTCAAATTTGTTTGACGTGACCCTCCTTCACCGTCCATAGATCTCTGATACAGAGTTCTATCCCCACTCTTCAAGGTGTCCGCCAAATTTCCACCACCAAAAAAGCACCCGTTATCCCCCTTTCCCCCAATAGCTTGACTCCAAATATAGAAATCCACATCTGGATGAATCGGTTGTCTTGGAGGAGAAGTATACTGGGGATTATGGGTCAGAAATTCTGCCATCAAGACCTGATAATCCTTCTACACATACAATTAAAAAAATCAAGTTAATATAAGTTAAATTAAATAAAATAAAAATAAATAATAAAAATAATATAGCCACGTGATTTTAACGCCACAACTTATCAGTTGCCACGTGATTTTAACGCCACAACTTATCAATTGCCACGTGATTCTAACGCCACAACATCTCACTTGCCACGTGAAAATCACGTCACTAAGTTGCTAATAAATTAAAAAAAAAATATAAACAACATAAATTTACTTACCAAAGCATTTTGTGTACGCTCGTCAACAAAATCCCCCGATTTCTTTGTCCGAGTTTGGGTAACCAACTCAATCATCAGTGGTTGTCTCCCCAAACGCTTAGCCTAAATAATAAACTTAACTTAAATTTATAATATATGTTATAAATCAAAATATGACTTTAAAAAGTGGTAATAATTACCATGCGTCGAGAATGCTCAGCAGTACTAATACTTCCAACAGCATTAAGGCAACCCCCTTTTTCTGATGCCCTCATCTTCTTTGCATTTTCAGATTTAGCCTTAAATTCATCCGTTTCCCAATACTTAAGAAGGTCATCAAAAATTTCTTTGCCTATCCATTTGGGACGGATGCCCAACAGTAGAAAACGTTCTCTAACACGTCGTAGCATGTCAGAAAGTCGTCTTGAACTCCTGCCAAAATAATTTTTTTTTACTTTTTCATGGTTCAGTGGATCCCAAACACATTTCGCCTGCAATGTTGTATGACATTAAAATAAATAGTTAGATAAATTATAACAATAATAAAAAATTCATTTAAATAACAATAACTTAACAAATAAATTAATGATACCTGAAATTGCTTAAACCATTCGTCTTTGTCCTTAACTTCTCCAAAAGTCTTATACAATTTCTTATAATTCTGCTAAATTATATAACTTATAACATTGGCAGCAGTCCGACTCGGCCCGAAACTAAACAACAATAATTGAATTAGCATTAATTATATAAATTTATATTTAAAATGGAAATGTGTACTTATAAATAAAAATCAATAAATAAGAAAATTACGAGTTTCCTTCAGGCCAAATCCAAAATCTCCCATCAATGGTATGAATCTGACTCGGATCATCATCCCCTAGAAGATCTCTCCCATCTATCTCATCATCGTCCACACCAACATCGCCATCACCCACCTCTGCATGATCATCGGATGCAGGTACATGTGTGGGATGTGGGGTGCGACCAATCTGTGTGGGCCGTGAAGAGGTGGATCCTCCAGTCTGCTGGACGGATGGGGGCATCTGTGTAGGAAGTGGGGTGCTGGATCCTCCAGTCTGCTGGACGAATGAAGGCATATGTGTGGGAAGTGAAAAACTGTATCCTCCACTCTGCTGGAAGGATTAGGGCACCTGACTCTGCTGGAATGGAAAACCAGGTGGCCTAACAAAAGATGGGGCCCCAGATGGGCTAATAAAATACGGACTCCCAGATGGGAACTGAAGAGGATACTGAGAGGAGAGTAATGGCATAAAAGGCTGAGTACTCATAAAATAGTTTTTATATATAATATATTAAAACATTTATAACTTATATTATATATTTTTGTTTATAAAACAGTTTTTATGTATAATGTTTTTATATATTAAAACAGTTTTTATGTATATGTTTTTGTTTATAAAACAGTTTTTATGTATTATGTTTTTCATAACATTTATAACATTTATAACTTAATAAAAATTTATAACTTAATAAAAATTTCAGAAAAAAAATATATATAACATGTTAAAACAGAATATATATATATATATATATATATATATATATATATATATATATATATATATATATATATATATATATATATATATATATATATATATATATAATTTTTTAGAAAACAGAATTTATATATAATTTATATATAATATGTTAAAACAGTTTTTTATCTATAACATTTATAACTTAATAAAAATTTCAGAAAAAAAATTATAACTTAATAAATACTCAATAAAATTATAACATTTAAAACAGAATATAACATTTATAACTTAATAAAAATTTATAACATTTATAACATTTAAAACAGAATATAACATTTATAACTTAATAAAAATTTATAACTTAATAAAAATTTCTGGAAAAAAAATTATATATAATATGTTAAAACAGTTTTTTAGAATATTAATATATAATATATTATATTTTCGTTTTTTATATATATAAATATATAAAATAATTCTGAAAATATTTTCTAACAGAATCAATTTTTCAAACAGAATAAATATTTTCGTTTTATATATAAAATATTTTCTAACAGAATAAATTATATATACTATTAACCTAAAATAAATTATACTATTAACCTAAAATATTTTCGTTTTATATACTATTAACCAAAAAATATTTTCGTTTTATAAATTATATATACTACATAAATTATATATACTTCAAATATAAAAATAAATGGCAAAAAATACCTCTTCTTCAATCGCCTTCAATCTTCTAGTCCAATCTTTTTTTCACTCTTCAATCTTTAATCTTCGTGAATCTCAAATCTTCAATCTTACTATTCAATATCATAAAACAAAATATTAATAATAACCAAAAAATATTGTAAGAGAGGAAGAAGAAGAGAGGAAGAATAAAATCAAATAACGTACCTTTAAAACTATGGAAATGCTTGAAGAAGAAGAGAGAAAAAAAATTTCTGCGGAGAAGAAGAAAGGAAGAACTAGGAAATGGCAAAGAAGAAGAGGAAAAATGAGAGGGAGAGGAAACGAAATAGGAAACGAAAAATGAGAGGGTGAAGAAGAAGTTGGAAAATTTTTGTTAATTATTAAAATTGGTCTGAGGGAGAGGAAACGAAAGCATTAATTATATAAGCCCATTAGCGACGTGAAAATCACGTCGCAACTTTGCCACGTGAAAATCATGTCGCAACCAGCCAACGGTCATAATTTATATACCCACTACCTACATTCAGTCAGACTTAAAATTTTAATTTGCCCTCTAAAAAATTTGCGACGTGATAATCACGTCGCAAATAAAAATTTAAAATTTTCAACATTCCCAACATCTGCACGCTGCAGGCTTTTGGTTTTAAAAAAATTTTTTTTTTGTTGCGGCGTGGTTCTCACGTCGCAAATAATATTTTTAAATTTTATATTCTGACATTCCATGTGCTAACGTTACCTTTTTTTTATTATAAAATAATGTAGCGACGTGGTTATCACGCCGCAACCAACTTTTTTTTGCCACGTGATAATCACGTCACAACTTCACGTGGCTATAGACTGATTTTCTTGTAGTGCTTGTTTTCCTCAATCAGTCTTCTTACCTCATCGTATTCAGTGAATTAGTTTCCTTTTTTCAGTCATCTCGGTCATCCCCACAGAGTTTGTTTCTCATATCATATCATATTCAAAAAAAAGAGAAAAAAAAGTACATAGTCTCATGCATAGCGTAGCATATTATGGCGTTTAGGGACAAAAATCTGTCTTCTGATATTTAACTATCTTCCACCATGATAACATGACGAAGATAGTTACTATCTTCCACTGTGGTAACATGGCGGAGAAAGGTAGGACAAATTTAGGGTAGGACACTTATAACTCGGTGCTTTGCTTCCGCTTCACACACATACTCACATGTTTTCTTCAGCTCTTTCTAGTTATTCTCTCATGATTATCTCTTTGGCTCTTCTGACTCTTGGCACTGCGGCATTCAACACTTCGGCATTCAGTATTTACGCATTTTCGCACACCGCTTCAAGCATTCAGATATTCAATATATAGAGTTTGAGAATAGATTCGTTGGAGGGTATAATAGGAAACATATTCCAACTGTAATATTCCAACGTTCACTTAAAGGAATGGTCAATATCATAATACAACAGAGTTGTCCTTGCACCACCTATTCTAGGTAGATGTCACATACTACTTTGTATTTTTATATTCATTGAAACATGCAAATGTTGAGTGCGGTATAGGGGCAAGCAAGCAAAAAGATTTGGAAGTATTTTTCCGGGAATTTATCGTGTCCACAGAGATCGGTGCTACTGAACTGCCGTTCGACAATATCAATTGTTAATGAGTTTGGTTTTAAAATGGTTTAAAGTGTAAAACAGAAAAGTAAATAAAAATATAAAAATAATTCATTCTTCAAACATACGAACTTATCAGGCGTGTATATATTCGACTCATCACAGACTTAAACTTACCGACCAATTACACTCAACTTACAATACTCCTCAATATCACCCGGTATCGCTCACAACAGTGTCCATCTCTGGCACACCGAGCTGAGAAATCACCCGTATCACTCTCTTCGTCACTCTCGCGCACGAAGCCTCGAGATACGGACGTCATTAAGTTTCGAAACCCTTACGGATTGTTAGCCCTAAATCTATCTCTAGCATCCAGAAACTAACAGATAATCACCCCTAATCGAAGTTTGTGACGTTTATCTCTAACATGACCCAAACCCCACGCATAAAGCAAAAATCAGAGACAATCATCGATAAAGATTCATAAAGCAAATTAAATATAACACCATGATCAACAAATATACATGAGATCTAAGTACAAACATATACAAACCCAACAAAGAAGAAAGACAAGAAGAAAATCAGAAAATGAACCAAACACTTCACGGTTTGTAGGCGCCGATCGATGAGAAATCCACCCCGGATCATCCAAAAGCAAGCTTCCATGATGTTTTCTAAGTTAATCTACAAGAAAAATGAAGTTTGATGGAGTTGGGAGCAAAAAATACCAAAAACCATCCCAAAAAATGTGTTTTTTCACTATATTTATTGCTGTCAAAGTCGTAGAGCGCGCTCAGCGCGCGTTTTTGAAGTTAAACCGCCTTAAAATGCGTGCTCAGCGGGCTTGGAGCGCGCTCAGCGTGCAACTCACTGTAAGTAGCTCTTTCTGGGGGCTTGGAACGCGCTCAGCGCGCTCCAAGCATGCTTGAAAATCCAAACTTATTTTCTTCATAACTCTTGAACCGTAATTCCGTTTTTCGCCCGGTTTGAAGCGTTGGAAAGCTTATTCAATGCTCTATACAACAATGGCAAAATCCCACTGCTTGAATACCTACAAAAATGAGATAAAATCAATTAAACTCAATGATATTTACACGAAACGCATATATACACTAAAATATAAACTATACGATTTATAAACAAAACAGGGTTTATTTGAACGATATTAACCAAAAAGTAATGATAAGTGCAACAAAACTTATATACAAAAATAGGTACATTTTGCACTTATCAACTCTCCCCAACTTACATATTTGTTTGTCCTCAAACAAAGCCAACAAACTTAAAAACACAAAAGTGAAATCCAAGAAATCACGCAACAATAAGTTTTGAAAACGGAAAACAAATGCAATGGTTCAATCGAAAATGGTACACACAAAGTAAATACTTACCACTAAACTACGATGATAACATAATCACGAAACAAATGCTAAATACAAAAGTCATGCCAAACATTCAAAAACAACACAAGTTCAAATGTGAATCACACCTAGCAAAAACAATCATCGGTAGATGAAAAACATAAAATGAGGTACTTTCACTCACACAACAATCTTGCAAACAAAAGACTAAATTATGCATCCATCCAAAAATTCACATTGAACATACAACGGCAAGAATCACAAGGACTTTTCAAGGTTGTAATTTGGTCGGGCAAACAAACAAGGGGCAATTCCTAAAGCTAATCGAAACAAAAACTTGCCGAAACCTAAGGGAGTGATCAACTCACAAAAGTTCAAACACAAAATTTCAATGAAACTTCCTCCACACACCCAAGTGTTACACAACAACACACAACTTATTTTGCACAATTATTAGAACTCTTTTTGTTTCCTTTCACAAGGATTTTCTTTTTTCTTTCTTTTTCTCTTTCACAAATTTTTCTCTTTTTTCTTTTCTTTTTTAATCCTCATAGAATCCAACTAATGAATACACAATCATTCTCTCCCCAACTTGAATTCAACCGCACCATCATATGAATACTCCCTACTTTCTAAGGCAAGGAAAAAATCCATACAACAACACAAAATTGAGGTCCAAGAAGAAACAAAATCCATTCAAAAATAAATGAACTAAATACTCATAGACAAGCATTAAGTTCAACTAAAAACATGGATCAAAAAGCTCAAAGGGGTTACAAATTCTCACACACTCACAAGGTGAATTGACTATTTGGCTAAGGTGGTTGTGCTCAAAATGAAACAAATGCCTTGATCCTTTTCATGCATTCATATACACAACATAAACAACAGATTCAACATAATAAAATCCAGTAAAACAAAATTGTCGGTACTCCGAGCATATAACAATGGAAGGCTTCCTCACAAAAAGGGTAGGAACTAAAGTGATTCACATACGAACAAGTATACAAAAGAATGAATGGCATAGAAGTTGTAAAAAGCATAAGCATCACGAATATGGTAAAGTAAAGAAAGCGATAAACACATACCTTGAACGTGTACAAAACTTAAACACTATCATTACCACGCATTCGCAAGTTGAAACACTCAAAATCGGAAAAATCACCGAATGCGACTTCAAGCAATCGGGCAAAATTTGAGTCCAAACAATCAACAAAAGAATTAGAAAAATTACTAATAATTACTAATATATAAGGCCTTGGTAGAAGTGGGAAGAAGGGGGAACCAAGTGAACAATTAAAAGAATTCACTAGTTCAGCACAGCAGAGCGCGCAGGCCCGCGCTCAGCGCGCTACACCAGAACCAGAAAAATTAGTACATCAACAAGGTTCTGGTGTAGGCCTCCACTTAACACCTACACAATCTCATATACAATGAAAAAGTAATAACGGAACAAAAAATGATAAAACACGCTTGTTTTACGTCGTAAGCTCGACGCCTATTATTTATACACACTTCTCCAAGTTGCCTCTTTACACGGTTAGCGCTCACCGACGACGAAACCTAACCAAACACTTAGCAAACGTGAAGAGAAATAAATATATACACTATATTTACAATTATGCAAAACATCTAAAATTCACAAATATGGTAAACATATACAAGTATCAATATAAACGAGTGAAAATAGACAATATATACGATATCTACAAAACTCAAAAACAAAGAAACTATCGCAACGTGATTCAATAAAAACACCAATCCCCGGCAACGGCGCCATTTTCTTGAGTGCGGTATAGGGGCAAGCAAGCAAAAAGATTTGGAAGTATTTTTCCGGGAATTTATCATGTCCACAGAGATCGGTGCTACTGAACTGCCGTTCGACAATATCAATTGTTAATGAGTTTGGTTTTAAAATGGTTTAAAGTGTAAAACAGAAAAGTAAATAAAAATATAAAAATAATTCATTCTTCAAACAGACGAACTTATCAGGCGTGTATATATTCGACTCATCACATACTTAAACTTACCGACCAATTACACTCAACTTACAATACTTCTCAATATCACCTGGTATCGCTCACAACAGTGTCCATCTCTGGCACACCGAGCTGAGAAATCACCTGTATCACTCTCTTCGTCACTCTCGCGCACGAAGCCTCGAGATACGGACGTCATTAAGTTTCAAAACCCTTACGGATTGTTAGCCCTAAATCTATCTCTAGCATCCAGAAACTAACAGATAATCACCCCTAATCAAAGTTTGTGACGTTTATCTCTAACACGACCCAAACCCCGCGCATAAAGCAAAAATCAGAGACAATCATCGATAAAGATTCATAAAGCAAATTAAATATAACACCATGATCAACAAATATACATGAGATCTAAGTACAAACATATACAAACCCAACAAAGAAGAAAGACAAGAAGAAAATCAGAAAATGAACCAAACACTTCACGGTTTGTCGGCGCCGATCGATGAGAAATCCACCCCGGATCATCCAAAAGCAAGCTTCCATGATGTTTTCTAAGTTAATCTACAAGAAAAATGAAGTTTGATGGAGTTGGGAGCAAAAAATACCAAAAACCATCCCAAAAAATGTGTTTTTTCACTATATTTATTGCTGTCAAAGTCGCAGAGCGCGCTCAGCGCGCGTTTTTGAAGTTAAACCGCCTTAAAAAGCGCGCTCAGCGTGCAACTCATTGTAAGTAGCTCTTTCTGGGGGCTTGGAGCGCGCTATGCTTGAAAATCCAAACTTATTCATAACTCTTGAACCGTAATTCCGTTTTTCGCCCGGTTCGAAGCGTTGGAAAGCTTATTCAATGCTCTATACAACAATGGCAAAATCCCACTGCTTGAATACCTACAAAAATGAGATAAAATCAATTAAACTCAATGATATTTACACGAAACGCATATATACACTAAAATATAAACTATACGCATTTATAAACAAAACAGGGTTTATTTGAACGATATTAACCAAAAAGTAACGATAAGTGCAACAAAACTTATATACAAAAATAGGTACATTTTGCACTTATCAGCAAACCATTCTTGATCTTCTGTCTTCTAGTTCTTTAAAGGCTTCAGATGTATATTTGATGAAGCATGTGTAGAGAGATCAATACTTGTAACTTCAGAACCTAAGTCTTCAGAATCTCAGATCTTCGTTCAGCAGAACCTGTCTTAAGAGCCTTCATCACTTGGTCTTTAGAAGTGATGTCTTCAGAAACTTCCGAGCCTGTTCAGCAGAACCTCGTCTTTAGAATCTTTGGAACTCGTTCAACACACACTTGTCTTCAGAATCTTCAGATCTTCGTTCAACAGAACCTTGTCTTCAGAAACTTTAGAACTTGTTCAGCATATTCTTTTCTTCAGAGTCTTCAGAACTTTGTTCAACAGAACCTTGTCTTCAGAATCTTCAGAACTTTGTTCAACAAAACCTTGTCTTCAGAATCTTCAGAACTTTGTTCAGCAGAACCTTGTCTTCAGAAACTTCAGAACTTGTTCAATATATTCTTTTCTTTAGAGTCTTCAGAACTTGTAGCGATAGAAACACATCTCTTAGAAATCCTTCAAGAGTTTATTACAAAGTCACAATCAGAAGCTTTAGTATAAACGTTCTTCAGAACCGTTGCATTAAAAAAATTTCTAAATTTGACTTTATCGTGAACATAATATATGTTTTCTTCCAGAGTGTTTAGATCAGAGTCTGATGACGTCACACGCCTTTTTATCAGATTCAGATCCTGTTAGCAAAAGCTACACATTAGACACAAACCATAGAGTATCGAATTGTTCTCTAAGATAACATGTGCAGTTATCATCAAAACTTAAGGTCAGATGCAGAACCACATGAGTAAGAACAAAGTCTTTATTAAATTAATCTCGATCTTTGTTACCCACACAGTCAAAGATTTATATAATGATGAACTTGGCACAAGAACCATAAGGATGTGACTTGTAATACCACTTGCCACGAAACCCTAACCAGTCTTCAAATGTCCAAGCTCAACATCAATGGGAGGAAAACCCTAATTCTCCTAGGGGTACACACTGAAACTGCTGAGAAATCTTGAGGAAGATGGTTAGTAGAAAACCCTAGGATTAGAATCAGTTAGTCACATCTTGAAATACTTGTGATAATGATTATTATCTCCACTTGAAATTACCGTGCCTGCACAAGCTGATTAGTCATAGCAAACACGCACCCAAGATCCTATGACCTAAATCCCAGAAGATCATGGCCAGAGGTCGGATGATCTTACAAAGAGAACACACAGAGAGGTAGGACAAATTTGGAGTATGACAATATCTAATATAATGAGGTTTTGCTAAATTTTCCGCAAATATTCAGATATGCTACTAAGGATTGTGTCCCGTGAGACAAGAATTCTTTCTCCGCTTTCCAAGCTAACACTAGAGTTAAGGTTTGATTTTGTTGTATACTCTCATATATGCCTGATTTGAATGTATCACTAATAAGGGTTCTAATTCCATAAGTCGATAATTTGAAATAAGTAAACAACATCGGTTATTTGTTTCAATTATCAAATTCTTGCAAGTTTAAAATACAGACAAGTTATTCATTATTTTGATCATTGTTGTTAGTATTATTTTATTAGAAATAGATGTTTGGGAGTATTGAGTGGGGGACAGATAAAATATTATGTTAAACATGCAACATTTCTTGTAATATAGGGGGTTGTCTATTTTAATGATTATAAAAGTAGTTCTTTTGGAGAATTTATATAGTTTGCATCTATTGTCAATGTATGTATGTTCTTAATTAACTTTTGATGAATAAAGATAACATTAAAATACTTTGATTAATCATTTGAAGTCTATCAATTTAAAATTTAGAATCATATTATGCATATTTGATGAAATCAAATATTTGAAAATAACTGATAGTAAATGTTGGGCAACAAGCATGACTTACATTCCCCTCAAGTTTTACTTTAATACAAAATTTATATTTTGTTTTATATTTATATTCTATTTTACTATTCGGTATGTGTAATTTTTTATTGTTAGTTAAAAATACCACTATTCAACGATATGCAAGATTACATACAAAATTATTAGTTATTTATGATTTAATAAAATTTATTTCTTTATTTGGCACCTCTTTCATGATGCATATTGAAAGATGGAGATGTTACTTGCCAAGTTAAATACAAATATAGATTTTTTATACAAATTAGGAATTTAAACCATATATATCTTACATTTGGTAGTTAAAAAGATATGTTATGGAACGTATATGTTTCAATTGATGACGTATCTGAAAGATTTGTACTCCGCTCTGCAGAGCTCAGCAGTTTCGCTTGCTAAGAGACTAAGTGATGACTATAGTAATATAGAATTTTGTTAAATTAATCCTTTACCAAAATTTACTTCTTGTTTATTAAAGAAATTTATTTTGTGTGTATGTGTGTATCTACTCCATGAGATGAAAATGTGACTCAAGAATTCTCTATTTATCTCCAAATTTATAAAGAGTTTGTTAGACAAACAACTAATCATTGCAAAAGTATTGAGGTGAAACTCTCAATTTTAATTTTGCATCCGATTAATGTGGCCATTTGATGAGTGCAAAAACAATAAAGGGACTTCAAGTCAAAACACATGGACAACGTTTTATTTTTTAAGGTTTTAATTGACAAAGTTTTGCTAGTTTCACTAGTCCACTCTTTATAAGTTACAACCAAATAAATTATTTCTTCCATTTTTATTGAAGCAAATGATTACATGTTATGAGTTTTATAAAATGGATGCACATGTAAGAGCAAAAAAAAAGAGCTTGACTTGTGTCGTACCTTGAAAAATACGATCTTTGAGATGCGCAAAACTAAGGGTGGACAAAATATGTCGACCCGACCGGAAAACCGAGAAACCGAAATATTATTTTTCATTTCGGGTGGGCCGGTTCGGGTATCGGATAGAAAAGTAGCAAAAAACCGGTTTATGATGGATATATTCGGACGGTTCGGTCTGTAAAATTAATTCTGGCGGTATCCTAAACCGTCCGAAATTAAATCTATTAAAATATATTAGCTGTACTAGAAATAGATAATGATGCACTAGTCTGCACTACAACTTATCACTATGCTATTTCTAGGTTAACGTGACAGACCCAATTGATTTTTCACTCTCTCAATAACATGTCTTCTCAATCATTCTTTATTGCAATCTCTCTCTTCTTCATCTTCTTACTTTGAATTTCATTTTCTTTCACACCATCATCTTATTTCTCTCCTCTTCTTTCATAACTATTTTCATTTATTTTTTTTCACACCTTCATCTTATTTCTCTCCTCTTCTTTCATAATTATTTTCATTTGTTCCAATTATAGATAGTTATGGTTCTTCTATTATTTTTTTCATTTTAATGGTTTGTTATTTTAATGGTTTCTCTATTTTAATGGTTGTTGTTATTTTACTAGAGATCTCCAAGAAGAGTGATGAGTTGCAATATGATGAAGACCAAGAACACTTTTTAAGCAACATAAACGACATCTTTGAGATCATCAAGCCATTTGTTAACAACAATCTTTGATCTGTTTCTGTTCAGCATCATTAAGCAGCTTCGACACCATATTCTCTCAAGAGTTTAAAATCTAGATTCATTTCAAACCGGTTGAAACCACCCAAACAAACCGAAACCGAAACCGATTAACCCATAATCCGACTTAACCGAGAATCAGAACGGACGAAAACGACCTTCATTCTTCCACCCGCGGTTTTCTATGGATGAACAATTTATGATCCGAAACCGGCCCCAACCGTCCGATGTCCAGCCCTACGCAAAACAAGGGTTTGCACGATCACGGATGGACTTATGTGAGTCGCCACCGAACTTTATTTATTTCCAAGAAGGGAAAGGGAAAACATCAAGAAAACCCGCGGGAAAAAGGATAAGGTATGGTCATCGCAACCATGTTGGGTTCGAAGTCGGTTATGTAAGGGGAAGGTACTAGCACCCCCTACATCCATTGTACTCGATGGAAACCATCTAAGTTGTCTAGGCATGAAAAGGTATTTGATATCTCTAAGCTTGCTAAGGGAAAATGGATGATTACCTGAGGGAAAAAATAAAGATTTTTATTATTGAGTTCGTCTGAATTTAAAATCCAGTGCCTATGTATCCAAGAGGGAATCAGAACTCTGTTGTTTTTGTTGAAAATGTTTTTGGTCTGTTGGATGTTTTTCATGGACAATGCTAGGTAGCATGCCCTTTTTTGAAAAGTTTTAAAAGGAAAAGTCAGGAGGAAAAAAGGTTTGGATTTGTTAAGTGTTTTTTTAGGGTTTGGAAAATAATTAGAGATAAGCACCACACTAAAGTTTATAACAATAGAAGAGAGTATTTCATACAATTGGTCCAGGCGTCCCACATACGAAATACCCTAAGAAGAGGTAAGGAAAGACTTCCGCTCATCTTTTCCTATGTACTTAAGGCTCACGGCGCATGATACCTATCGTATTATTTTAAATATATTTTTTGTATTTTTATGAAGAAAATATTTTAGTTTTAAATGAAACGGAAAATCTAACCTAATTTTATGACCTAAGGTTGAGGTGAAGGGAAAGCTACGCTAGTGTTATCATGTAACAGTTAAAACCTAAAATTTAACCCGTTTCAATTTATTGAAGATTGTTGCACCCCAAAATTTGTCATCTTGTTTTTCACCCTAACTGGTTTATGCCTCTCTTTCATTTACACTGTCCACTAGGTCATGAAAATCATTATCATACATTTCATTGGGCTTCTAAGACATGAGATCAGAGGTTTTCTATTGATTTGGATGTTCCATATTCTGAGATGTTTTCAGTTGGTTATTGTACTTTATTTTGAAACAAGGTGTTGGATTTTCAATCATCATGAACATATTTTATCAGAGGTTTATCAAAGTGCAGTGCCATCTTCTCTGAATTTCCTTAAAGGTATTAGTTGTTTAGGGTTTCAATAGTGGCCTAACAAGGAAAACTTTGAGTTAGGGTTTTGGTTCTCTTCAAGTCATTGTTTCATCAGTATACACCCAAGGCGGGAAGATTAGGGTTTATTACTTCTTTATGATCAAGATAGGCATGTGTCGTTCAATTAAGATTCTTTTGAGGTTAGTGGGTCAAGTATGCGTGCAGTATTGTTTTAGTTCAGTTGGGTGTGATATGATCTTGGACAAGAAAGAGGAGTTTGTTTCATTCTCAAGTTGAATTTGGCATAGATCAGTGCTTTATATCTAAAGATCATCAGACTATGGTTTTCATGCCAATTCAAGTTCATCTGGTGAATTCAGGTTGCAAAGCATTCAAGTTAGTGCATTGGGTTTCATAAATTCAAGAAATGTTCATTAAGTCCATATTATTGTTCAAAGAAGATCCAGTGTGAATACTTTGGTTCATCAAGATTCAAGGATTTGGATATGAGAAGTCAAGGCTACATGGATGTCTTGTTGGAGAATATCAGTGGAGGGGAAGTTCGCGTTTCTAAACCGTTTTTCGTTTCATTCCCATAATTACTTTTATCCATTTTGTCAATTACCCATTTTCAGTTATCCATTTAAAATTCATCCAATTTCAAACCCACATTCCATAATTATCCAAATTTTTATCTATTTATTCATTTCAATTTCTATATCCATTTCAACAATCCATTTCTCCAAAATCCAACTTATCCAATTTCACAAAAAAAACATTTCATCCAATTGTCCATTTCCATTTTTTATTCTAAACATATTGAAATTCTGGCATAGCAGACAGCAGATGTCCTAACACATGTCAAGACATTGTTCTGCATAAACATTTAAACAAAGAACAAAACATCAGACTGATACCTTGAATATCAGAACTGCAGGAACACAGATGTTACGACATCTGTTCCAACATGTCTATCAAGATCAATAACAGAATTTGTAAATCTGCAGAATGATAAAATAACACAGCAATTATTAACCCAGTTCGGTGCAATTCACCTACATCTGGGGGATACCAATCCAGGAACAAGACTCCACTATTTGTAGAATTATCATAAAGCTAAACTCCCCCGTTTACAACTTTATGTCCTAATCTCTACCCAATGAAATCCTTATTAAAGAACACCCTCTTTGATATGAGAATTATCACTCACTTCCCTTAATCACAAACTGTGATATCTACATCATCCCTGTCAATACAAAACTCTGTAAATCATTCTTGACCAACATGCTAACTTGGATTTACTTAAAAGCTTCATCTAAGAACAATACAAGATTCATTACCTGAAGGCTTCTGAATCTGTACAGTACCTATGTCTTCCACAATGTATATAGAGGGATACTTACAAACCTAGAGCCTACGACGCTCAAAATCCTAAACCCTTATTTTTACACAAGAGAACTAGGTTACAATTGTTACATTCAAGGTACATCTAAAAACCCTAGAACTAAGTCTTCTTTTATAGTCTTCCGTTGGGCTTCAAATCTTTCCTTGATCCACTGCTGAGCGCGTCTAGGATCTTGGAAAAGATTTAAAATAATCTGTTATAACAGTCCAGGATGTCGAGTCTTCAAGTTTAGACATCTTCTTCGACAGGTTTGTTCTTTGGCAAAATTCTTCAGCGTTGGTCTTCATGTTGGAACATCTTCTTCAACACTGAGTTTTACCAAAATCTTGTCCAAATTATTTGAGCTTTCAATCTCCCCCTTTTGGCAAATTTTGGCTAAAACTCTTTCTACCCTAAGACCAGGATGTTCCTAACGTCTCTTCACCCTGAGTGTCGGCTATGATTAGAGTACTGATGTGACTCCCCCTAAAACAATGAGGTATCTAGAAGTACACATCCACATACACACCCAAGAGATTGGAGACTCCTGAAATTCCTAGGTCTAATTCTTAACTCAGGACACAAGACATAAAAAAGACTGAGGTACTAAACCTTTCTCCCCCTTTATTGCCAAAAATTGACAAACAAATGTACCAAGCCAGCCCAGACACACCACAACCAAGGAACAATTCTAAATAATGCCATGAGAACACATATTAGATTCACATCTTCAACCAAGAGTGACCAAGGCTTTCCTATAAATACCCAAGCAATCTTCATAGGAATTAACGAACCAAGGGTCAATTCAATAAGGTCATTAAAAGCGAATGAAACTTCTTCAACATCGAGAGTGCGCCGGCCAAGAATGCTTTAACTGTTACTCCTATAAAGAACACCGTCCAAGGATTTTGCAAAACCCGAAGAGCATATTTTGCACGCGCATGTTTTCCAATGTCCAAGGTACACCATTCATAATGACCCAGTTACTTTAAAGACATGTCTTTAACAATGTCCTGACATCATGTTTGACATTGTCTACCAGAAACTTCTATATTGATCAATATCCCCACAGCCTGCAACATCAGTAAAATGTCAAAACATCCTTCTTGATATCCCATAATCATAGTTTGCTTGTCCTCCAAACAATCTTGATTCTGAACTGCACCTTTGCAGTAATACATCTTAGATCAAGAAGCAACTCCCCCTATCTAAGATAACCAGTGCTCCTCCAATGAACACTTATGTAGATGAATAGAAAACATAAGACGCATCTTCATGTCTCTAAGAGCGCACCCTCTGTCCAACCTACCAGCTGAACACAATCATCAACTATACTTATTGTTTCTTCTGATAAGAACCAATAATCACTCACACATGAATACTATCATGCTTCCCGTGAAATCATATTAGGATCAACATCCTAAATCAACAAACTCTTGGATTGAGACCAAAGCTTCATTGATCCCTCTTTTTTGGAACCCATCTATACACCACATGAATTCCTCTTGTATTCTCATGTATAGACCTCCATGTTCCTTGAGATAATACCCAATTGATCTGAAATGCTCCACATTCCTCAAAGAGATACCTTACCTCTTAGTTTGTTATCTTCTTAGCGATGTCAGACATCGTATACATGCTCCAGAACTTCTCAGCCTATTTGCTCCACAAGCACCAAACTAATCCACTTCTAGCATGTTCCATTCACATCAGGCTTCCAAGACAATCCTTTACCCATCATTCTCCCGTATGATAATATAAATACCTCTTAGACAAGATGTGAGTGTCAAGTTCTACACTCAGAACTTAGCATCCTACTCTAAGGATAACCAACCTATAAGATGTTCTAACATCATTTAGGACATCCTTCACATATCATAGACACCAACCAACATGGTTCCTGATATGCTCCACCACTGGACTTACTATCTGCATAATAATCCAACTGAAGATCTTCAAACAACACTGCCCCACCAGCTTGATCAACAAGAACTCCAGATAACCAAAGAGAGAAATAAACTCTCATCCACCAAAAGAAGGTAATCTTCCATCCTCAACTTAGAACTTCTACCACAAGCTCCAAGATAGATCAGAACCTCCTTACATTTTCAACCAACTACCCTTCTGCCCAAGAGTAATTAGTTCCAAGCACCCTGCTTGAATGCACACTCAAGATCAACCAAATGTCACTTTTTGACTGATCTCATTCTTCTTCAGAACTCCCACAAAATACACTAATCCACTAATGAAATCTGATCTTCAAGTTACATGAACTACTTGCTCCATAGCAAGACATCTTGGATCCACCAAGTCTTAGACATGTAACATCTTCTCAATCCACAACTCCCGTAAACTGCATGAGATAGACCTTTTTGAAACATCCATAACTTACATTCCCTTGTAGATAACCTTATCTTAAGCTGATGTGCCACATCACCAACTGAGACTCTGATGTTAAGCTTGATGTCAGAGCATTCTGATACGACATCCAGCTGCTGAATTCATCTCCTCCTTCTGCCACTTAGAAGAGCCTCCTCCCTTTAACAAAACAAGAGTTCCATGCTCTCATATACTTGACTCAACAACCAAGTTTGAGTAGACAACCTCCATCCTGCTTAAACTTATCACAGGTGTTATGAATAAGGATGCCTTGAAACAAAGTATTAACTGTTTCTTTATGATCAAGAAACACACAAGAGTTAGGGTTAAAGGAAAAACAAGAGAAAGACAACAAGGATTGGTTATAAACTGTTATTCTTTCCTTTCTCCTTAAAACAAAGATTACTAGTATACAAGAATAACAAACTAACCTCTCTCACCCTTATTAGGTTTTGTCACACTTTTAAATGAGAGACTAGCATGCTATTTATAATAAAACCTAGCACACTAAACTGATGAGCCTTTAACAAATTACCCATTACAAGCTAACTTAGGGTACAAGCTAACTTAAACAATTGGATCCTTAACACAAGGCCTAATACATGTTAGAACAAACTTCTACTACAACACGCATTACTCTGACAACAACATGCGAACTAACTTCGACTTCATGCTTAATTCCTGTCGAACCAGAAGCTAACCTTCGACCATACTAGAGTTCGATCCAATATCTCACAAATCTCCACCTTGGATCTAACTCTAACATAAGAAGCAAACTAGCTTTCTTCATGCAGCTTTATCAACGACATACAGTGGAAAAACTTGCAACTTGGCAACGTCTTGGTGATCATATCAGCAGCCTTATGATCTGTCAAAACCTTTAGTACTTAGACTTCTCCACGCTCGATTACCCCTCTGACGAAATGCAGCCTCACATCAATGTGCTTGGTTCGCTCATGGTAAAATGAGTTCTTCGACAGGTGTATTGCACTTTGACTATCACATTTAACAGTGATAACTGGACCTTGAAGTTTCAGCTCCTTTGCAAAACCTTCAAGCCACAACGCTTCCTTCACAGCTTCAGTTAAAGCAATATATTCCACTTCAGTAGTTGATAATGCAACCACCTTCTGAAGTGTTGCTTTCCAACTGATTGATGTAACACCTCAAATTTGTAAGAATATTTATTTAATTTATTTAAATATAATATTCGTGATTTTTGGTGAATTTTGGTGGTTTAGGCTATGTGTGGAATTTTGTTGAGTTTTGGTTATTTATTTAAATAATAGTATATAATATGGAATATATTGTATTATTATTTATTTAAATAATATTAGATGAATTAAGGGTAAGATGGACTTTTGAGGAGGATTAGTGAGGGTAAATTGGGAAAAGGCCAATTTAGAGGCCCAAGGGTTAGGTTTAACAAAAAGAAGAATTTGAGAGGAATAGGTCTCATTTTGTTAAACCGTGAAAAGAAGGAGAAAGGCGAGAGCTCTGAGGAAAAAGGGAAAGTCGAGGATTCGAGAAGGTTTCCAAAGACTCAATAGAGAGAGCTCTGAATCGACAATCTAAGGTACGGGGAGTATTGCCTTTCATTGTTTTCAATATAGGAATTCGATGTGTTTAAAGCTGATTTTGAGGTTTATGAGGGTTTATGGGTTTTTGAGTAAATTGGTGCTTTAGGGCATTTTTGTGGATTGATTATTAAGGGTTGAATTGAATCGGATAAAAGTAGGCCTTCGAGGCTAAACCTTCTGTTGATGATATGTGGGACCTTGTAGAGAAAAGGATTTATGGGGTTTATGAGAATCTTTGGGGTTGTGAAGGTTTAGGTGATTTTGAGGTCAATTAGTGTAATGAATCGACCTAATAGTCGTAAGGTTTTTGTATTTGATTATCGTAGTGCCTGAGGAATGTTTTGGGATGTGGTTGAGGTAAAAGGAGGTTGAATTTGTGAGGTTTTTGGGTCTGTTATGCTACTGATGCGTAGCATCGATTTCCTGAAATCGCGAGTTCGCAAAGCGAACAATTCCTTCGCAAGGCGAACATTCGCCCAAGACTCGCAAAGCGAGTAGCGCAGCGAATGCGCGATGATTTTGTTTGATGATACTGAGATGAAATTTAATTCTGATTTAGAGTTCGCACGTTGAACTCCCCAGTGAATGACTTCGCAAAGAGAATAGAGTAGCGAGCGTGACAGATTGGGATTTCTCTGGTTTTTGTATGGAGTTTAGGGGATTCGCTGGAAGCTGCGAACATCCTAGCGAACTAGTTCGCACAGCGAACTTTGTAGCGAACGGCTGCTGTTCGCGAACTTTGTTTTATGTTTCTTGTGTTGTATTGACGTTTGAGCTGTGATTATTCTGATGATTTACCATGATGTTATTGATGATTATGAGATGATGATGTTGTGATGTTTTGATGAATAATTGATGATCTGAATTACTATGAGTTTATTGATGATTATGAACCGTTTATACATGATTTTGAAGGTTAATTGATGATATGAATTACCATGATGTATATTGACGTTATGAGCTGCGTATATGTGATGTTCAATGATTAAATGACTATTTTGATGTGAATTTCCATGAATTGTATTGATGATTATAAGATGATGATGCATGATGTTTTGACGAATGAATGACGATATGATGAGATTGTGATGAATGATGATGCACATAATTACTTGTGTTGATGATGATGATTATGACGTTGTGTATCATGCATTCATAGCATTACAGTGATGTTAAGCTTCGGTCTATTGTGGCTTCCATCCCATTGTGTGGATGTGAGGTGGTTTTGACGTGCTCCAGTTCTTGTGTAGAATCGATCCTAATGACGGGGATCTTTGGAGGGTGATGGCCTAGTGTCCATCGATTGTGACGATTGGAACCACATGCATGAGTCTTGTTGTGCATTGCATTTATTTGGCATTGATGTGATTTATGATATCGTGATTTTTGATGTTTTCCTTTGATGACCCTGATGATGTTGTATATGATGATGACGCCATTTTATGCATATCCTATTTTTATATTGAGTATAATGAATTGTGATTACTCACCCTGCCTGTTTGAATGTTGCCTCCACGTGGGTAACGTGCAGGTGATCAGGATTATCCGTGGATGCCTTCGAGGAATTTTGGAGTTTATTTTGCTTTTGGTCGATGTAGAGGGTCTTGCTCTGATAGTGTAACATCGGATTGGGTCGTTGAGTCGAACCATTGTTGAGTTGTTATTTTGTTGTTATTTGACGACTATGGTTTTATTTCGAAAACCTTTTTTATGTTGGATTATTGTGGTTATGGTGGTTCCGCTGCTGTTTGATGGTTTTTGAATTATTCTGAGGAAAACCCGTTGTTTACGGAGCAATTTTGTTTAATTGAATTTATTGAGAAATGTGCACCCTTTGAGGTGGTTCTGATTTTACTCTGATATTTGATTTAATTTGCTGCAATATTTGTGGGGTAGAAAAGGGTGTTACATTAGTGGTATTATAGCAGGTCGGTCCGTCCTACCAGGTTGTCTAATGTTGTCTATTCCCTGGTGTGCGATATGTGTGTGAAAACACTGTCGATGCTTGTTTTGTTTTCCATTTGCAGGTCGGGAATGAAATAAATAGGGGAGAATATGGTGCTTCTCCAAGATGCTTCAAGTGTGAAACGATGACTGAGTGTGGTGTTGGACGCTACGATAGTTTGGTAAAGATAGTTTGTACCGCCTCATGATAGTCGGCTGTTATTGACAAATTGAGGAACTGATCACCCTTAATCTCTTGTTGATAATAGACGGGATCATGTTGGATGGGATAGACGTGTCTTGCGAGCTTAAGTGGTGTGCACAGTGAATTGTTTGGAGTTAAGCCAAGTGCTTACAGATTGTTTTGATGAGTCGATGCAGGATGGTGCCGAGACGTTTATGTTGAGGGTAATTTTGAGTATTAGTGCAGGTGGAGAAGTTGGTGTTTTGCTTTTTGTTTGTGAAATTTTGGGAGTGTTTCCTGATGGCGTAAGTGATTGGCCTCCAGATCGTGAGGTAAAGGTTACGACAGATTTGATACCAGGTATGAGTCTAGTGTCAATGCCTCCTTACCGGATGTCTGCATCCGAGTTAGGAGAATTGAAGAAACAATTGGAAGAGTTGCTTGGGATGAAGTTTGTTCGGCCGGGTGTTTCTCTGTGGAGTGCTTATGTGTTTTCGGTGAGGAAGAAAGATGGTACTATGAGATGGTGTGTGGATTATAGATAGTTGAATAAAGTAACGATCAAGAATAAGTATCCACTTCTGAGGATTGATGATTTGATGGATTAATTGGTAGGTGCCTGTGTGTTTAGCAAGATTGATTTGAGATCTGGTTATCATCAGATTCGTGTTAAGCCTGATGATATTCCGAAGACAGCTTTCAGGACGAGGTATGATGACTATGAGTATGTTGTGATGTCGGTTGGCGTATCTAATGCACCTGGTGTTCATGGAGTATATGAATCGGATTTTTCATGAGTATTTGGATAAGTTTATGGTGGTGTTTATCGATGATATCTTGATATATTCTAGATCTGAAGAAGAACATGTTGAGCATTTGAGAACTGTGTTGCAAGTATTGAAGGGGAAGAAGTTGTATGCAAAGCTGTCCAAGTGTGAGTTTTGGTTGAAGAAAGTGAGTTTCCTTGGCCACGTGATTTCAAGTGGCCGGATTGCTTTTGATTCTTCTAAGATTGATGTTGTGTTACAATGGGAGACTCCGAAGTCTGCTACCAAGATACGAAGTTTTATGGGATTGGCGGGTTATTACCGCAAGTTTATCGAAGGCTTTTCTAAGTTGGCATTACCTTTGACTCAGTTGACTCGAAAGGATCAAGCTTTTGTGTGGGATATAGCTTGCGAAGAGAGTTTTGTGGATTTAAAGAAGAGGTTGACCACCACTCCAGTGTTGATTTTGCCTAATCCGAGTGAATCTTTTGTGGTGTATTGTGATGTGTCGAAGATGGGTCTTGGTGGAGTATTTATGCAGAATGGACAACTTGTTGCCTATGATTTGAGACATTTGAGATTTCACGAAAGGAATTATCCTACGCATGACTTAGAGTTGGCCGCTGTGGTGTTTGTGTTGAAGATTTGGAGACTTATCTTTTTGGCTCTAAAGTTGAAGTGTTCAGTGATCATGAGAATCTAAAGTACTTGTTCGATCAGAAAGAATTGAATATGAGGCAGGGAAGGTGGTTGGAATTACTGAAGGATTATGACTTTGATTTGGGTTACCATTCGGGCAAAGCAAATGTAGTGGCTGACGCGTTGAGCAGAAAGTCATTGCATATGTTGATGCTTATAGTGAGAGAATTGGAATTAATCAAACAGTTTCGAGATTTGAGTTTGGTGTATGAAGAGACTCCTGACAATGTGAAGTTAGGAATGTTGAAGCTGATAAGTGGTATTTTGGAGGAAATCAGAGTGGGTCAGCAAGTGGATTTGAAGTTGGTGAACCAACTGACGTTAATTAACCAAGATAACAGAGGTGAATTCCGGATTGATGAGAATGGTGTGATGAGGTTTCGAGATAGAGTGTGTGGTCCAGATGTTCCAGAAATCGAGAAAAGTATTCTATGAAGAAGGATATTGCTGAGTTCGTTTATGCTTGTTTGACTTGTCAGAAGTCGAAGATCGAACATCAGAAGCCGTTGGGTATGATGAAATCGTTGAATATTCTAGAATGGAAATGGGATAGTATTTCCATGGATTTTATGTCGGGATTGTCGAAGACTGAGAAAGGAAATGATTCAATTTGGGTGATCGTGGATAGATTAACTAAATCGGCTCATTTCTTACCGGTGAAGATTAATCATTCTATGCAGAAGCTAGCCGAGATGTATATTGAGGAAATTGTGAAGTTGCATGGGATACCGTCGAGTATTGTGTCGGATAGAGACCCGAGATTTACGTCGAGGTTTTGGAAGAGTTTGCAAGATGCTTTGGGTACGAAGTTGAGGTTGAGTTCTGCCTATCGTCCGCAGATGGATGGAAGACATAGAGGGATGTCCAGTCTTTAGAGGATTTGCTGAGAGCTGGTGTGTTGGATTAAGGTGGATCGTGGGATAGTCATTTGTCGTTGATCGAGTTTACCTACGACAACTATTTTCATGCTAGTATTGGGATGATGATGTATGAAGCTTTGCATGGGAGGAGGTGTAGGACTCCTTTATGTTGGTATGAGTCGGGCGAGAGTGCTATACTCGGACCTGAGATTGTGCAAGAGACGACCGAGAAGATTAAGATGATCCAAGAAAGGATGAGATTAAAATGTCAAAATAACATTCATATTAAAAAAAATTATTTAAAACCTATTTTATAATAAAGGTCATCAAAATTTACATCACTCAACTTAAAACAGTAAATGACTTTGTCTTAAAAATAAACAAGAAGCACAAAACATTGCTTTAAATTTTCCTAATAAGTGTTAAAGCCCCATATTCTGACAACACCATCCGTGTATCCACTGAAAAGGGTGGTTCCATCAGCACTACAGTTTAAACTTGTACAGTGGATAACCTTATCGGTAGAGCTACCACCGGCGGTGGTAGTACTCTCAGCTTCAGACTTGAGGTCAAATCGTCAACAATTGTCTCGCTCTCCAAATCCCAGATCATGATGCTGGACTCGGTTGCAGCACAGACCTAGTACCTATTAGGACAGAAACACAAAGCATGAATAATATAACCAGTTTCAAAAGAGAAAAGTCTCTTTCCCTTGGACTCAATTTCCCAGACAATGATAACTCCATCTCTGCCACCAGTAGCCAAGAGAGAACAGTCAGGTGAAACA
This sequence comes from Lathyrus tuberosus, assembly GCA_022829125.1. Lineage (NCBI taxonomy): Eukaryota > Viridiplantae > Streptophyta > Magnoliopsida > Fabales > Fabaceae > Lathyrus > Lathyrus tuberosus. Next base: position 6,619,782 of record JALAZF010000031.1, read on the forward strand.
GCAAGAGTGTTTACATATCTAGAATGTCCATAAAGAGTGTATATCAGCTTGCCATCTCTCAGACGCCAAACCTTGACAGTTCTATCCCATGAAGCTGAAACTATGATTGGTCGCAGATTGCTGGGGCTGATTTGAACACAGCTAATCCAATCAGCATGAGCATCGTCAATGGTGTATTCGCACTCACCGAGAGTGTTCCATAGTCTGATCGCGCCGTCACGAGAACCAGACACTATATGACAGTTATCCTTTGAGAGATCAACAGAGAGAACATCCTTTGTGTGACCGGCAAACCTGTGTAAGGAGGTTTCGGTGTTGAGGTCCCAAAGACGGAGCTCGCGGTCCCGTGAACAGGAGACAGCGAACAGGCGGTCGGATGAGAGAGCAACATCCTGAACAAAGTTATAGTGGCCGACGAGAGAATCGCGGGGAACACCATAGGTTTCGTCCTCCTTGGATATATCATAGATGATGATTGATTTGTCGCGGGAAGAAGTGAGGATCATATCGGAGTTGTCAATCGGAGTGGCAATGGCGGTAACAACGTCTGTGTGAGCATGCATGATGCCGCGAAGAACGAGCAGTTTCTCAGACATGGTTTCGTGGAACTCGGTTGCTGCTGTTAGGGTTTGGTTGTGAATTTGTGAATGTGAGAAGCATTTATTGTAAATGTCAGAAGCTTTTATAGAAATTCTCTTGGCGGCAGTTATAATTCAAATTTAAAAATTTTTTATATTTCTTTAAATTGTTACAATATGTTTTTACAAAATAAGAAAATAGAAATATATATTAATAAGTACTCCCTCCGGTCACAATTATAAGCCAAAATAACTACAGTTAAAACTTTATAAATTAATAATGTCAGGACCGGAGAAATTTATTAATTTAGAGAGATATTAATTTATCTATAAATTAATAATTATTAATTTAAAGAGTTTTTAAGTAATTATAATGTACATACCAAACAAAAAGACAAATTAGTCTATGCCTCTTAGATAGCGTCGAACACTCTTCACAACTTTATGATACAATACAAAAATACAACACCTGAGTTATTGGATGCAATACGAAAAGTTAGAGATGAGCTCCAAATAGACTTGAACTTTAAAGGAAAACACACAACTATTGAATCATATTTCAATAGAGTGTAATATATTTTTTTTTTCAGTTTCTATGAATTATTAATTTATGATTTTCTTGGGACCGAAAATTATAAAGGGATCTACCGAAAAATTATTATCTTATTATTTTATCGAGTTTTTCAATTTTTTACATTGCCCCAAGTCGGGACCGGACAAATTTATTATTTTAGAGAGTTTATTAATTTACCAAGTATTAAGAAAGTTCGTTAAGTGTAATTAATTTTCTTGATTTCATATACAATCAAAGTGAAATTTACGATAATATCCTTAGTTTATTTGATGAATCAACTTTCAACATTAAATGTTTTTGAATTAAATTAAGGGTATAATAGTAATACAAGTATTAATTAGTCTAAAATTTAATGACTTTTGATTATAATAGTGAACAAAATTTAAGGTATTTTTTTGCTTATAATAGTGACCGGCAGGAGTATAAAATAAAATTTTTCGTATTTATTTTATAAAATATCTTATTTAAACAATTTTACAAAATATTTTGATTAATTATTTGAAATAAACGCCATTAAGAATTCCATATATATTAAATTAATATAGTTTGATTTATTATAATTTAAAATTGTATTTTTGATTCAAAAAGTTTTATAGTTTTATTTAATATAATATATTTTCAATCTTTTTCAAAATACATATTTCATATACCTAAATTATTATCAAAAGATGCAAACTGATAATATCAGTTTGATATTGCATTTTTGTTTAGGCCCGTCTGCCCTACAAAACCCGTCAAAAACGGAACGGTGCAGGCAGGTATAATTATGAGTGTGAATTTTAAATTTTGTTTCGTCGTATAGAAAAATTAGAGTGGAATGGATCCGTGAACATTACTCTTTAAATTTTAAAATTGAAATATATATATATATATATATATATATATATATATATATATATATATATTTGTGCTTGCAAAAACTCGAACAAAATAGGGCGGGGCAAAGCGGTCTTATTATATTGTGTTGATCTGAAATTTTAACCATTCTAAAAAATGCGGATATGACCGACGAGTTAGACCCCTTTGTCGTCCTTAGTTTTATAACGAACCAGATCTAAAAGCTAGAAAAATCTATGATTTAGATAATAAAATTTAGAATCATTTATTACTTTTAGTTTTAAAAGGATATGTTGATGAGATTAAATAATAGTATTTAAAATCGTCTATATATCTATAATAGTATATAGGCTTAATTGCAACTATGGTCCCTCTATTTTGTATTTTTTTGGATTTTGATCCCCCATTTTAAAAACCACGATTTTGATCTCTTTTTAAAGTTTTGAGTTTGATTTTAGTGCCCTCTCCAATTTTAAACTTTTTTTAATGATGTGGCACTATCTAAGATGACGTGTCAAAGCCAGGTCATTTTTAAAACAATTAATTTGAGATTTTTTTATTGACTAGGATAATTAATTTATTAATTAAATTTATTAATATTATTTTAATTAATAAATTAATTAATTATTAATATTTTATTATTAATTTTTATAATTAATTAATCAAAATTTTAAGTGAAATACTTTGGGCCTAATATTATTAGCCCATGTCTTTTGTCCACCTTTCTTTTTAATCCACTATTCACTTATTGTGTTTGTGTAAGATATATAAACACTAAAAATATTTGTAATGTAAACAATGTGGGACTACTATGAAATACCATATACTACATGTTATTACTGCTATGCTTTTCATTTTTCAATTAAATATATCTTACACACATCCAGCATAAACATGGTGAAGTTACATGTCTCTTATGAGACCCTTTTGAACTATTACCTCCCATTACTGTCTCCTTGAAAATCAATCCAAGAAAACACAGAATGATAACCAAAGCAGTGAAAGCATCAAGCACTAGCCAAAGCTATAAACACAAGACCCCATAAATCGTAAACAATATTAACAATTTCATATTTTTTTTCTAGATGAAATTTATATGCTTTGTTTAAAATATAGATACATAAGTTATTTATATATGGAATATAGATACAGAAGTTATGATTTATATGCTTTGTTTATAAATTATAAACAATATTAACAATTTCATTTTTTTCCTAGATGAAATTTATATGCTTTATTTATGAAATTTATATATGGATCAAGTTGTGAATGGTACATTGGAGAAGATACAAAAATGGAAGTTATTTACACAACAAATTATAAAAGAAATTTAATTTAAGAACATATCTGTTACGAGAAAAAACAGGAAGGGAAAGGATCAAGGATGTTATAAAAGTATATTTTTGAACATCAACACAATGATAATTAGTTTTTTTATAAACAGTCAAATACAAGAAAAATAGTTAAAATGTGTGATCTTAGCAGAAAGCATTCTTTCTAAATATTACCGGAGACATGTAACACCCAAGTCACACTTCTTACAATTTTAGGTTCAATAGTGATGTCTTCAGAACATGAAAAAAATTATGATTACATTAGTTTAAGTTGTAGTTCTAAATGCATACAGACAGACCACGACACATAAAGTATAACCAACACTAAAATTCTTCTCAAGAGGACGATATAGTTGGCGGAAATTCTTCATTTTCGTAACCAGTTAAAAGTGTAATGTGTGAGTGTTGAAAGAAACTGGATTGAGTTGTATTTGTTGAACAATAATTTATGGAAGAACAAGACGATGAATTACGAGGAATGTGTGAGTGTTGGAAGGAAAGATGGAAAGAGTTGTTTTTATGGTGGATGTGTGTAAGATATATTTCATTGAAAAGATGGAAAGTATAGCAGTGGCATGTAGTAGATGGTATTTCATAATAATCCCACATTGTTTACATTACAAATGTTTTTAATGTTTATATATCTTACACAAACACAACAAATCAATTGTGGGTTAGAAAGAAAGATGGATCAAAGACTTGAGCTAATAATGTTAGGCCCAAAGTGTTTCACTTAAAATTTTGATTAATTAATTAATCATAAAAATTAATAATAAAATAATATTAATAAATTAATTATCCTAGTCATTAAAAAAAATTCAAATTAAACTTTTTTTAAATGACGTGGCATTCACAGGTCATCTTAGATAGTGCCACATCATTAAAAAAAAGTTTAAAATTGGAGAAGGGACTAAAATTAAACTCAAAACTTAAAAAAGGGACCAAAATCGTGGTTTTTAAAATGGGAGGATCAAAACCCAAAAAAATGCAAAATTGGGGGACCATAATTGCAATTAAGCGTAGTATATATTGGAATTTTCTTATTACTCCTTTTTATTTATTGTCATTTCTCTATTTTAAGGGAAATTGAGTCTTTTAACATAATTTTAACATTATAAACTATATTATATTCTACTATCTTTCTTTTAACTTTTTTTACCATTAACAAAGAATCGCTACTACAAAAAAATATACAACAACGTCAACGTCACCGCGATCCTTTAAAGGACCGAGGTGATATATCTAAATTTAGGTGCTAATAAAGTTATTTAATTTTTTAATTAAAAATTGTAAACTTATTACCATGGTTGTTTGGAACAACCGTGGTGATATCTTATACATTTTTTAGGTCTGATTCTTAGCGTCATAAAATTTGTGATTTCTTCATTATTTTAGCTGCGCATTTCCTTTTTATATATTTTTAGATAAAAATAAAAGTGATAACACAAATATAAAATATATTTTTTCATATTTATTTTACAAAATATTTTTTATTTTTTCAAAATATTTTTATTGTCTTCTAGTTATTTAAAATAAAGACCATAAAGACTTCCATATTTATTAATTTTAAATATATATTAAAATTAAATAGAATTTGTGTTTTTATATTTTAAAATATAATTATATTTTAATTTTAATTTTGACTGAAATAGTTTTATAAATTTATTTAATAAAATATATTTCCAACCTTTCTATTTCAAAATATATATTTCATATACCGAATTTATCAATATGTTTAGGGGCGTCAGTGGATAAGGAAAAACTAATTATATTGTCAATCCAAACCAAATCAAATTGAAGAAAAAAAAAGTCGATTGTTTTTGGTTCGGTTCTTAAACTGAATCAAGCCAATAAAAACCGAGATGGTTTGATTCGGTTCTCGATTTTAGTTTTAAGAAATCGCCAAATTGATGAACTGGACCGATGGCTATAAATATCTACTTAATCTTTTATTTAGCTCATTATTAAGTCCAAATTTTGTATCGGTTAAACTCTTCTTCATCTTTATTTAGACTTTCTTCCTTTTAACAAAACATGCAGTCAAACCCAAAATGCAAACATAAAAAATAGAAACCATAAGTCTCAAAAACTTGCTCTCACCAAACTGCTATTCTGACTGTCTGCCACTACTATTTCTTGCCACCTTCATTCTTATAGGTTATTCATGTTCAAGTTGTATTCATTAATTTTAATCTATTTTGTGTTACCTTTTTTTATTTCTTCTTCAACAAATTTCCTTCTAGTCTTGTTAAAAAATAATTTGGATATGTGTTTGAGATATAAACATGTTAATTTATGTGTATTGAAACCTTTTGTTATTATTGTTGTGTTTTATTTGTTAAACTCTCAAATTTGTTACCAATCTTCTCATGCCAAGTGTCAACTCTTGTATTCGATAAAGAATTTATTTCATGATGCAACGAAAATCATGTCAATGTTTCATATGGATTAAGAACAAATTGTAATATATTATATGAAATGTATTATTTGAAAAACATAATAGCATAAATTACATCGAAAAACATGATAGTAGAGAATACGCAAATGAATATATGTTTGAAAAAAGGTGTTATAAACTGATCAATCGAACCAAACCAAACCAGATGATGATTGATTTGTCGCGGGGAGAAATGAGGACCACGTCGGAGTTGTCGATCTGAGTGGCAATGGCAGTAACAACGTCAGTGTAAGCATGCATGGTGCCGCGAAGAACGATCAGATTCTCAGACATGGTTGCGTGGAAGTCGTCGGTGGCTGCAGTCAGGGTTTGGTTGCCGATTTGTGAATGTGAGAAGCTTTTATACTGAATTTGAGCAGCTTTTATAGAAACTCTTTTGGCGGTAATTTATTCGCATTACGTTACAATTTAAATTTAAAATATTTTTACATTTCCTTACATTGTTACAAAATGTTTTTATAGAATATAGAAAAAAGAAATATATTTTTGATTGTACCTGATCAGGAAGTAGATCGGTGGCCAGTAAACGTCGTGAGCTCTGCTACTCCGGTGGTGTGAGATGATGGGGGGTGTACCTGCAATATACTCTGATGCTAAAGTCTGGAACGGAGCAAGCAAGTACAGAAGGTAGTGAGAGTGAAAATTAGAATACCTGGTCTTCTAGTGAAATAGGGTATTTATATTATGCCCCAAGCGCTGGGCCAACGGTCGTCTACACTGGGTTGGGTTTCTAGGCCCAATGTAAATGACTGTCAGGGCTTACGTGGCGTACGGAAGACCAGCACGTGGTCTTCGCCCTGGAGTAACTGCCCCTAGATCTCCGGAAAGTGGGTAGACCAACTCTTTCGGAGGTGGGTAGTCACCTGATGACGTGTCCCCGCGGGAGGAGCACGTGGAGTACCGGGGGGGGGGGGGGGGGGGGGGGGGCGAAGAGGCGTCACCTCTCCCCGGACCATGTAGTATCTGCTCGACTGTAATGTAATACCCCGTATTTTATTTTGCTCTAGATAATATTAGTTTTGATCAACTGGGTTCCGATGTACTCTGAGAAATTATCTGCAAAGATAATTTGAGCAACCGATGAGCTCATATTAGATCAAATTAATATTATCTGACTCTGAGGTGTTGGCATTTGGTGCTATAGAGACATTTGGACATTTAGTAGTGTTACTAGCTAATTGAAATTTCTCTATATCATTTCATTTTCACACTTGTGTCAAAAATAGAAACAAAGTTGGAAAGAGATAGAGAGAAGGAAGAGGAAAGAGGAGAAACCTAGAAGAAGAGCAAAGAGTTTGGATCATCATCTCTTCTTCATCAAATCATCCCAACATCTTCTTCATCTTCTTCATCTTGTTCATAGGTGAGTTCTAGTTAGAACCCTAAGTGTAGAAACTTAGGTTAGAACTTTGAATAAAAATGGTGGATTTGGATTAATTGTGTTAAATGTTGTTTCTATGGTTAAAACATGAAATAGAATGCATAACATGATTGAGTTGTGTGAGAAATTGCTGAATAATGCTTGTTACTGTGATGGATCATATTTTGATTGATTTGGTTTGAGTTTACACCATTAAAAACATGTTTTTATGCTTCTGGTTCAGTGGTAACCGGTTACTCACTTTGAGGTAACTGGTTACATGCAGGAAAATTGGAGGTCCTGTGTGAAAAATGAACGAAGTAACCGGTTACTCACTTTGAGGTAACCGGTTACCAAAATGTGCCTCTAACTCTCATTTTGATTCTGTTTTGAATAGTGCAGCTTGAGTAACCGGTTACTCATTCTGAGGTAACCGGTTACCACTGTTGTGAATTGTGAAAAATGTTTAAAAATTCATATCTTTTGGATCGTGATTCCAATCGAGGCATGGTAATAGTCGATGGAAAGCTGTGAAAATATCCTACGTGATAAAAGAGAAAAATATCGATTTCGATACCTGATTAAATAAATCGGAGGGAACCCAAGAATTGTATTAACTTTATGATTGAATTATTACATGTAATTCTATTACAAAATTGTATTATGCTTGTCTAATCAATTGTTGTTAACTATGATTGAGAGAGTATTCATGTTTAAAATATGGAATATGAAGAGTGAGGAAACTTCACCATAAATCTATAGTGGAACCTAGTAAAGGGCTAGGAATTGATAGAGAACCTAGATGACGATGCTCGTGCATTCGATGTAGAAAGATGCATCTTCGCTGAGTAATGGTCTAGGAAAGAATAAGACACTAGTATGGAACATGTATGAACTCTTGTAGTTATGAGAAAAGGCGAATATGGCCTAAAGGCAAATGAGGCTTTAAGGTAAATGTGGCCTAGTAATTATTGAATACAATCATGGTTGTATGTGAAATCACGAAATCATAACCATTATCCTATTATATGTTATTCCATGAGTAACGAGCTCCTTTGGAATGAATGCACGATTACTTGGTAGGTTTGATTCCAGATTATAGTACGAATGGAACCTATATGGTAAAGAGACTTGTGACGGTGTACAGACCATGTGAAGTTACGAATTAAGGTGATAATGTGTCCCTTAGTTCTGAATGCATCTCGTAAGCCAAGTAATCTACAAAGGTCCATGACTCGTTCCGACTTCTAGACGTAGAAGAGGGCGTGAGAAAGGGGATGCCTGACGAGGTTATCGATAAGTGATAATTTTGAGTTACCGGACTCATAAACATGTTTCCATATAGTGTGAGATTGTGAACTCAAGGTCATTTCCCTTCCTTTTGACTTGAGTTAGAATGATAGAACCTTGTAAATCCGAGAGAATCTATAAGATAGGGAACTCACTGAGATTTAATATCTCACCCCATGTTGTTGATTATATTACAGGTACTTCAGGTTTCGTGAAGGGTAAGGATAAAGTCATTTGATTATCCTTACGTGTCTTGGCTTTTTGGGATGGCATAGCTTCCGTTGTGGAGATTTATTTTGAGATCACCTTGTTGATCTAGTTCTTAGTACATTGGAATATCTTGTATATATTATGCCATAGATTTTTTAGTATTTTGTATTTTGGGCATGTAATGTATACAATGTGTTAACTAGGAACTTATGGTATTTCAATACCAAAACTTGGATTCATGTATAATATATATGCTTTGATGTATGTTGTTATATGTGGGTGTTACAGTTGGTATCAGAGTAGGTCGTATCCTCGACCTAGACATGAAATAGTATAAGTGTTTCTTTCCGTTCATATGCGTTGTTTCGCCATTGGTCTTAAGTGTTATATTTATGGCATTGAGCCTGATCAACTTAATCCTATCTGTATGACCTTTAGGAACATAGCTGATGAACACAGAACTCGTGGTAGACCCGGAACTACTCCTGCTGGGACAAATCTGCCAGGCGGCGAGGAATATGTTCCATGGCCCCAGTTCTTACAACAGATGCAGCAGCAGCATAACCAATTCTTGCAGCAGAAGGTGCAACAGATGAATGAGAATCTTCATCCTCCTGTAGTTGTTCCAGATCCTGTAGGTTGAAGTTTTTAGGATTTCATCCACATGAATCCTTGAGAATTTCATGGCGGATTAGATCCTATGAAAGCTCATGAATGAGTGGCTGGTATGGAGAGAATCTTTCGGATAGTTCAGTGTAGTGAGGAGAACAAAGTGGTGTTTGCTTCTCACTCATTGAAAGGTCCTGCCATGAGGTGGTTGGAGAGTGCTTCATCTTTAATGACTATCCAAGAGGTGCCTAAAGTATGGGAGCAATTTAAGATTACTTTTATGGATAATTATTTCCCTAGTTCTTTAAGGATCCAAAAAGAGTTCGATTTCTAACAGTTGAGGCAAGGTACTTTGACTGTGGATGCTTATGCTGGGAGGTTTGAGATCATGGCTGCTTACTCTAGGCAGGCCATGTATGCTCCGGATGAAAAATGGAAGATTGACCAATTCCTCTTTGGATTGAAAGCTGAGATTTCTCACAGTGTGTCTCAGAGAGAGTTCACTACTTATGCTGAATTGCTAAGGCAATGTTATGTGGCTGAGAACAATTTGAAGAAAGTTCAGACAAAAAGGGATTTGAGTAAGGCAAATCAGAATGATCTTGGGAGATCAAACCAACAGATTAGGCCTAGACAACAAGCCTTCAAAGGGAAACAGGTTCAGAATTCTAGATCAAGTGCACCTCCTGTGTGTCGTACTTGTGGTAAGATGCATTTTGGTAGATGTCACTTCGAAGGAGTGGAGTGTCATCGGTGTCACAAAGTGGGTCATATGGAGAAGGATTGTCCTCAGAGTAGGAATCAAATGCAAGAAAGGAGTACCGGTCGAGTTTATACATTGGATGCAAAGAAAACAAAGGGTGATAACTCTTTGTTGCTGGTACGTGTTTTGTTAATGGGAATCCTTATTTTGTATTATTTGATTGTGGATTAACACACTCTTTTGTGTCAATGCAATGTGTGAAGCGATTTGGGTTGCAAGCTATTCCGTTGTCTCGACCCATGGTGGTTAATACTGCCATAGATGAGATGGTTGAAACACCTTTAATGTGTGAAAACTGTGTTTTATCGGTGGATGGAAGAGTTTTCCAGATTGATCTTATTTGTTTACTGCTTAAGAAAGTAGATGTTATTTTGGGAATGGATTGGCTTTCTGCTAATTCAGTATTTATTGGTTGTAAAGAAAAAGCTAATCATCATTCCATCTGTTGATGCTACTTCGAAAGATGTGTTAACTACTATTTTAGAAGGTACGGTTGGAATGATAAACTTCTTGTTTGAGAAGGAAAAATCTGTTCTTTTGGTTCTCACTAAGGAGGAGAGTAGCGACCTTCAAGTTCTGAATATTCCTATAGTCTATGAGTTTTTCGAAGTTTTCCCCGAGGATGTCACTTCTTTTCCTCCGGAAAGGGAAGTGGAATTCTCTATTGACCTGATACCGGGAACGGCTCCTATATCCGTTTCTCCGTATCAGATGGCTCCACTTGAGTTAAGAGAATTGAAGGATCAATTGGAAGAGTTAATGGCTAACCATTTTGTTCGACCCAGTGTTTCGCCCTGGGGAGCTCCAGTGTTGTTAGTAAAGAAGAAGGATGGTGGAATGTGGTGATGTATTGATTACCGACAATTGAATAAAGTCACCATCAAGAACAAGTACCTATTACCCAAGATAGACGACCTGTTAGATCAATTGAAAGGAGCCTGTGTGTTCTCAAAGATTGATTTACGGTCGGGTTATCATCAGATTCGTGTGAAAAGTTCAGATGTATCAAAGACCGCATTTAGAACCCGTTATAGCCATTATGAATTCTTAATAATGCCTTTCAGCGTAACGAATGCTCTAGCAGTTTTTATGAATTATATGAATCGGATATTTTAAGCTTACTTGGACCAATTTGTAGTGATCTTCATTGATGACATTCTTATTTATTCTCGTACTTCTCAAGAGCACGAAGAGCATTTAAGAATCGTTTTATCGATCTTACAAGAGAGACAACTTTTTGCCAAGCTAAGCAAGTGTGAGTTTTGGATGTTGGAGGTTAGTTTTCTTGGCCATGTCATATCTCAAGGAGGTGTGGCGGTAAATCCTTCAAAAGTTGAAGCGATGATTAATTGGGAGAGACCAAAGAATGTTTCAGAAGTTAGAAGTTTCTTGGGACTGACAGATTATTATAGAAGGTTTATCAAAGGCTTTTCTCAATTGGCTTTACTAATGACTAAACTTACTCGAAAGGATTGTCCTTATGAGTGGGATTCGGCTTGTGAACGAAGTTTTATGAGTTTGAAAGAAAGGTTGACGACTGCTCCTGTTTTGTTCATTCCTGATCCTAGCCAGTCATGTGAGGTTTTATGTGATGCATCAAAGATGGGATTAGGGGGTGTCTTAATGCAAGAGAGTCACGTGATAGCTTATGCTTCTCGGCAATTAAAAGTTCACGAGAAGAATTATCCAACTCATGATTTGGAATTGGTGGTGATTGTATTTACACTGAAAGTGTGGCGTCATTATTTGTATGGAGTACGTTTTGAGATGTTTAGCGACCACAAGAGTTTGAAATATCTTTTTGACCAAAAAGAGTTGAACATGCGTCAAAGCACTACGCCAAAATTGCTTTTTGGCAGCACAACATAGACATCGCTTGTGATCAAAAGCGCAGCTATATGTTTTAAAAAAAAACACGCTGAAAAAAAGCGCTGCCTAAAGGCCTACTTTAGATAGCGCTTCCTAAAAGCGTTGTTAAAAGCCATACAAATGTGACACCTTAGAAAGCGCTTTCAGGAAAGCGCTGCTAAAGGTACACTCTAGAAAGCGCTTTTAAAAAGCGCTGCTAAAGGCCTTACGTAGGTTACACATTAGAAAGCGCTTCCTGAAAGCGCTGCTATAGGCAATTAAAAAGAAAGCGCTTTTAGAGAAAAAGTGGTGCTAAAGCTAATACATAAGAAAGCATTTTCCAAAAGCGTTGTCTTATGTTATTATTTCATAAATATATATTAAAAAAAATTTCATTGTTTCAGAAGCCCTAATCATTTATTTTATTTCTCCCTCTCTCTCGTGACTTCTCCCTCCGTTGTGTCTCCCCCTCTCTTGCGACTTCTCCCTCCGCACTGTTCGTCTTCTCCTACCAACGTTCCTCTGTCTGTCTTCTCCAACCGGCACTGTTCATCTATTCGTATCTCCATCTTCTCCGACCGGCATTGTTCATCGTCTTCTCTTGAGGGTTTGTTCTTGAGCATCTTGTTTTGTTTTTGTTTTGTTTTTAGTTTGAATGTGTTAGTTTGAATGTAGTTTGACTGACCCCCCTTTCCTCTAGAAAAGGCGTACAAAAACAGGTTAGTTTGAATGTTGTTTGACTGACCCCCTTTCCTCTAGAAAAGGTGTGCAAAAACAGGTTAGTTTGAATGTTGTTTGAATTTGATTTTGAAATTGTTGTTGTAGATTAGTTTTGATTTTGAAATTTTTGCTGTAGATTAGTTTTAACAAAACAAGTTTCAATGATATAGGAAGTGTCGTAGAGTGGGCGGTGGTGTATTTCCAAGGGTGATTTCACGTCTTTCAATGTCCTACTTCTTGAAGGCGACGCATGACTTGTTCTTTATATATTTACGGCCATTTTGCTCTTTTGTATACGGCCTGCGCAATACTTTAACATGAGCACTTACTCAAAAAACTCCGCGACCAAGAAGGTGACCGAGAAAATGAAGAAGGACGGTCCAAATGTTGCAATATCTACTGCATCATCAATCGGAGCAACCTTGTCCAAGAAGAAATCTGTGACAAAGATGAAATCCCTCACAAAAGACCGCGCTCCGAAACGTGATTTTGGTGCAGATGTTGATGAGGACTGAGATAAAGATTGGTTCAATTTTCTTCATTCAGGAGGCTGGAGAGAGAGCGATTAGCTTCTAGAGGGAAAGTTGTATTTTGTTGTTGTTTTGATTGTCCCGTTATATGGTTGTTTTGTGGTTGTTATTTTGTTGTTTTTTATTGTCTCTTTTTAATTGTATTGTACAATGTTTTGGCTCATCTGAGGCATTTTATATAATATGTCGTTTTTCCTCCTGCAAGGAATTACCCTTTTATGTACCAAGCGTTATTTTTTTGCCTTTTTGTTTTCTGAGACTTTATATTAGCTCAACACTCAGACGTACACAAGAAGTCCCACTTTAGAAAGCATAAAAGGCCAGAAAAAGCGCTGCTAAAGGCCCACTTTAGACAGCGCTTTTCCAGAAAAAGCGCTGCTAAAGGCCTACATAAGGCAGCGCTTTTGCATAAACAAAAGCGATGTCTTTACCTATAGCAGCGCCACCTTAGGCAGCGCTTTTAAGCGCTGTTAAAAGCCAAAAAAAACATTGTCTTTTCCCTTCCGTGGCATAGTGAAGGAGATGGATGGAGTATTTAAAAGATTATGACTTGGAACTAAAGTACCATCCGGGTAAAACGAATAAAGTGGCGGATGCATTAAGCCGAAAAGTGTTGCATAATGTCGAGTTAATGATGTTAGAGTATGCCTTATTGGAAAAGTTTTGAGATCTTAATCTTCAATTTATTTGGACTCCTAATGGTGTGATTATGGGAAACTTGAATGTTAATTCTACTCTTAGAGGGGAAATTCAACAAGGGCAAGTGTTGGATGAGAAGTTACAAGAAGTGTTAGTTCAACCGGGTTTCGTGAGAGCTACTGACGAAATCATTTTGTTTAACCAAAGGATTTGTGTTTCGGATGATGCGGTGTTGAAAAGAAGAATTTTGGAGGAAACGCATAAGGGCACTTTTACTATACATCCTGGTTCTTCAAAAATGTATCAAGACTTAAAGAGGGACTATTGGTGGTTCGGTATGAAAATAGATATTGTTGTATACGTATTGGAGTGTGCGGTATGCCAACAAGTGAAGATTAAACACCAAAGACCGGGTGGCTTATTACAACCTTTAGAAATTCTGGTATGGAAGTGGGATAGTATTTCTATGGACTTTGCAGTTGGATTACCCCATGCACAAGGTGATTATGATTCTATTTGGGTGATTATGGATCGGCTGACGAAATCTGCTCATTTCTTAACCGTTAAGACTACTTACAAGGAAAGTCATCTTGCAAGGTTGTTCATTTCGGAAATTGTGAGGTTACATGGTATTCCCTCTAGTATTGTGTCCGATAGAGATCCACAGTTTATTTCAAGATTTTGGAAGCTTTTCAACAAGCTATGGGAATAAAATTGTGTTTAAATACGTCGAATCATCCACAAACAGATGGTCAGACAGAACAGAAAATACAAATGATGGAAGATATGTTAAGGGCTTGTGTACTTGGAAGTGGAGGAAATTGGATAGAACTTTTACCGTTGATTGAGTTTTCATACAACAATACTTATCATGCGAGTATTGGTATGGCTCCTTATGAGGCATTGTATGGAAGGAAATGTAGGACACCTTTGTGTTGGGAGAAGGTTGGCGAAGATAGAATTTTGGGACCCGAGATTATTCAAGAGACTACGGAAAAGATTAGGATGATCAGTGACAAAGTTAAACAGGCACAAGATCGTCAGAAGAGTTACGCGGATAACCGTAGGAGACCTTTAGAGTTTGATGAAGGTGATCATGTGCTTTTGAAGGTTACTCCGAGATTGAGGTTGAAAGGACCGTTTAAGTCGCGGAAGTTAAGTCTGAGATACGTGGGACCATATCAAATTTTAGAAAGGATTGGTGAAGTAGCTTACATATTAGCCTTACCAACTTCTCTGTCAGAAATGCATGATGTTTTTCATGTGTCTCAGCTCCGAAAGTTTGTTGCAGATCCTCTTCAGCCAATTCTACCAGATACAATTAAGATAGAAGCAGATTTGACATTTGAACCTCAACCAAGTCGTATCACTGGAAGAGAAACAAAGGTACTAAGGAATAAAGAGATTCCTCTTGTGAAAGTTCAGTGGGATGCGACGCATCCGGGTGATGCAACTT
Source organism: Lathyrus tuberosus (assembly GCA_022829125.1). NCBI lineage: Eukaryota > Viridiplantae > Streptophyta > Magnoliopsida > Fabales > Fabaceae > Lathyrus > Lathyrus tuberosus. The sequence goes on from JALAZF010000031.1 coordinate 6,634,988, forward strand.
GGGAACTGGAATCAGAAATGCGGGATGCTTACCCTCTTCTTTTTAGGTAATCATTCAATTCGTGGGCGAATTTCTATTTAAGGAATGGAGGATGTAATACCCAGTATTTTATTTTGCTCTGAATAATATTAGTTTTGATCAACTGGGTTTCGGTGTACTCTGAGAAATTATCTGTAAAGATAATTTGAGCAACCGATGAGCTCGGATTAGATCAAATTAATATTATCTAACTCTGAGGTGTTAGAATTTGGTGCTATTGAGACATTTGGACATTTGGTAGTGTTACTAGCTAATTGAAATTTCTCTATATCATTTCATTTCCACACTTGTGTCAAAAATAGAAACAAAGTTGGAAAGAGATAGAGAGAAGGAAGAGGAAAGAGGAGAAACCTAGAAGAAGAGCAAAGAGCTTGGATCATCATCTCTTCTTCATCAAATCATCCCAACATCTTCTTTATCTTCTTCATCTTGTTCATCGGTGAGTTCTAGTTAGAACCCTAAGTGTAGAAACTTAGGTTAGAACTTTGAATAAAAATAGTGGATTTGGATTAATTGTGTTAAATGTTGTTTCTATGGTTAAAACATGAAATAGAATGCATAACATGATTGGGTTGTGTGAGAAATTGCTGAATAATTCTTGTTATTATGATGGATCATATTTTGATTAATTTTGGTTTGAGTTTACACCATTAAAATAGGGTTTTATGCTTCTGATTTAGTGGTAACCAATTACTCACTTTGAGGTAACTGGTTACATGCAGGAAAATTGGAGGTCCTGCGTGAAAAATGAATGAAGTAACCGGTTACTCACTTTGAGGTAGCCGGTTACCAAAATGTGCCTCTAACTCTCATTTTGATTCTGTTTTGAATAGTGCAGCTTGAGTAACCGGTTACTAATTCTGAGGTAACCGGTTACCACTGTTGTGAATTGTGAAAAATGTTTAAAAATTCATATCTTTTGGATCGTGATTTCGATCGAGGCATGGTAATAGTTGATGGAAAGCTGTGAAAATATCCTATGTGATAAAAGAGAAAAATATCGATTTCAATACCCGATTAAATAAATCGGAGGGAACCCAAGAATTGTAATAACTTTATGATTGAATTATTACATGTAATTCTATTACAAAATTGTATTATGCTTGTTTAATCAATTATTTTTAACTATGATTGAGAGAGTAATCATGTTTAAAATATGGAATATGAAGAGTGAGGAAACTTCACCATAAATCTATAGTGGAACCTAGTAAAGGGCTAGGAATTGATAGAGAACCTAGATGACGATGCTCGTGCATTCGATGTAGAAAGGTGTATCTTCTCCGAGTAATGGTCTAGGAAAGAATAAGACACTAGTATGGAACATGTATGAACTCTTGTAGTTATGAGAAAAGGAAAATATGGCCTAAAGGAAAATGAGGCTTTAAGGAAAATGTGGCCTAGTAATTGTTGAATATAATCACGGTTGTATGTGAAATCACGAAATCATAACCATTATTCTATTATATGTTATTCCATGAGTAACGAGCTCCTCTGGAATGAATGCACGATTACTTGGTAGGTTTGATTCCCAATTATAGTATGAATGGAACCTATATGGTAAAGAGACTTGTGACGGTGTACGGACCGTGTGAAATGACGAATTAAGGTGATAATGTGTCCCTTAGTTCCGAATTCATCTCGTATGCCAATTAATCTACGAGGGTCCATGACTTGTTCCAACTTTTAGACGTAGAAGAGGGCGGGAGAAAGGGGATGCCTTGACAAGGTTATCGATAAGTGATAATTTTGAGTAAACACACTCATAAACATGTTTCTATATAGTGTGAGATTGTGAACTCAAGGTCACTTCCCTTCCCTTTTGACTTGAGTTAGAATGATAAAACCTTGTAAAGCCGAGAGAATCTATAAGATTGGGAACTCACTGAGATTTAATATCTCACCCCATGTTGTTGATTATATTACAGGTACTTCAGGTTCGGCGAAGGATTAGGATACAGTCGTTTGATTATCCTTATGTGTCTTGGCTTTTTGGGATGGCATAGCTTCCGTTGTGGAGATTTATTTTGAGATCACCTTGTTGATCTAGTTCTTAGTACATTGGAACATCTTGTATATATTATGCCATAGATTTTTTAGTATTTTGTATTTTGGGCATGTAATGTATACAATGTGTTAACTGGGAACTTATGGTATTTCAATACCAAAACTTGGATTCATGTATAATATATATGCTTTGATGTATGTTGTTATATGTGGGTGTTACAGGTAATGTCATTGGGTGTGCCCGACGAGGAGGTGAAATGGGCCTTAATGGGCTACTTAGTATGTCCTTGGGTTGGGCCTTCCCGACTGATGGGCAGACTTCGGCCTAGTCCAGAACAGGAGCCCCCCAAGTCGTTGCTCCGAAGAGTCGGAGTAATGACTTAAGGGCCAGCCCATTCGTCGGGGACTTGTTTAGCTGGGCAGCATGCCCAAAGTGCCAAGCTGGTGGAGAATACAAGCAGTTAGGAGCACGGATGTTCGTCGTGTAGAAGTCGCGGGGACTGATATCCTTCTAGCATCCGAACGTTCATTTCTGGTCGACGATGTAGGGAGATGAAAGGAGACGGAAATGCTTATCACGCGGGCACACAGGGAAATGAGAAGATGTACGCGGGGTCTTAAGTGCCACGTGTCACTCGTCATCAATGCCTAGGGCGGCTAAGATCCTAGGAACTTGAGTGCCTAGGGACACTTCGAGTCCTGACGGACCTATAAATAGGAGTCGGGTTCGTGCCATTTGCACGTTTCCACTTTCTCCACTCACAACTTTCTCTCTTTTTCTTCAGCTTCCGTCGTCGTCCTTCCACCATCGTCGTCGCACCGAAGATTCACAACCGCCGTTTCAAGTATGTTTCTGGCTCCTTCTTTCTTTTTAATGCTTTCCACGGTGGCTTCTCCGGTGAACTAATGAAGTTCCCGGGGAGACCATGGAGTTTCTGGCGAAAATAGCGGGACTTCTTTAGATTTCCAGTTATTGTCCCGAGGAACTGGGATGAATCTCCCGAGGACACATGATGAATCCCCTGAGGACATTGGATGAAGAAATTAGGGACCTGATGAAGGTCCCGGGGACGTTAGATGAATACCCCGAGGACGTCGGGCGAAAGTCTCCGGGACGTGGGATGAAGGTTCCGAGCATACGTGTAGATGACCTCGAGCTTCATGCCTTGGTTCCTTGCAAATGCGGGGAGGTCCAAGGGCCGAGCATCCTTAGTAACCATGGTTGGAGAGATGTATCTTTAGCGCGGGATCTTCCCAAGGAAGGCTCTGACCAGGGATGTTCACTGAACAATTCCTCGTATCCTTTCTTCGCCCTTTCACTTGATTTGTGGTGGAAGGGTGAGTTTGATCTGAACTATCGAATTCACCAATTTCCTATGCTTTTCAGGTAAAAATGGCGACCATGGTCGCGGGAATCATAGAGACCGACGATGAGCCCGACTCCCCGTTGGCGCCGACCACTGGTGCTAGGGAGCGGACGCCTAAAGATTGGGCTTTCAAGGAGCCTCTGGGCGTTTCGTCCTTGTTTGCTACGGATTCCAGTGATGCATTCACCACTTTCGAGAATCACAGCGAGGGTTCCTCAAAGAACTGGCTGGTGTACAAGCCTCTAGAACACCGCCGCATTTGTTCGATATTCAAAGGGATGAGATTTCCTATGTACGAGTTCACCTTCGACGAGGCGAGCGGGTGCCTGCCCTTCAGCGGCTTCCAGAGGGAGGTGTTCACTTGGATGCGTCTGGCACCTTCACAGCTTCACCCCAACACACTCGCTTTCATACGTGCATACGAGCTCGTCTGCCAGTATCTTGGCATCGGGGTTACTATACCCTTGTTCTTCCGTATTTTCCACCTACAGAGGCAGACGACTGATGGGAGGCATAATTGGGTATCTTTCAAACAATTGAGCAGGTTATTTCGGACTTACATGGTCTCTGTCCGCCATTTTAAGTCTCGGTATTATGTCGTCAAGCCCATCACATTCAAGGCTACAGAGACAGTGTATAACCGAGTGTTTAAAGAAAAAGATGGCCAGCGGGTGAAAGTCCTCGAGGAGAAGTTCCCCCTGTAGTGGACAGAGGAGCACTTCAAGAAAGGCACGGACATCTATATTTTTAGCCCGGGTGCACTGGCTAAGGAGGATCGGCTGACCTACCAAGAGATATTCACGTTCGTCTCTAATTTTAAACCTGCGCAGCTTGTGACTCCGGACGGGAAATTTATCTACGACGACAACAAGAATATTTTAGAGGAGGCTCGATTGATTGACATGAGAGCCCTCCTCGAGACACATTTCGACGAGGACGCTCTCCTGTTGTTAGATGGCGAGCAACTCTTTGACTTGGCTCCCCTATATATCTTTGTCTTTGGTCTACTAACGTGCTTTATTTTTCTTTTGCAGACAAAATGTCGAGCATGGAGGAACGTGTCAAGAAGTTGACTGTTGCCTGAGGCACGAAGAAGGGTGAAAAGGGGCAAGTTGATCAGATCCGACAGCAGTGGCTAGGCCCCATCCCAACATCGAGGACTCCTCCAGCTCCCCTCATTGTAGCCATTCTCCAAATTCACAGGGGTCCCCAAAAAGGAAGCAAACTAGTGAACCCACGCATGTCGACCTCACAGAGAGCCCTCCCAATGAGAAGTTTGTGCTCCTGCCCTGCCACCTGAGGCCTAACTTCTTCTAGGGGGCCAACTCCCCGGTTGTTAGTGCATTTGAGTCCCAGGCCATCTTGGGCGCTGATCGGGATGCAAGGAGAAAAATCTTGGCGGAGGACATGGCCGCGATGATGCGGGTCTTTGCCACGGCCCTAGTCTTGAATGATGATACATGTCCATTGGCTGAGCTGACCAAATTACAGGACAACTTCACGTCAGTCGAGGCTGAGATGAAGAAGTTGGGCAAGGACCTCGCGGAGTGTAAGAAGCAGAACGAAGCCTAGGTCGAGCTTCAGGGAAAGTTGGAGGAGAAGCTGAAGAACGCCAATGAGGAGAGGAAAAATCTCCTAGCGAGAATTGTTGAGCTAGAGGAAGCTGTCAGACCTGCTGCAGAGGAAACTGATAAGTACAATCTGCTGACCTCTCGGGCCGAATTGATCTCAAAACTCAGGCAGACCGAGCAGGATATCCTTGGGGTTGTCAAGGTGGGCTTTGCTCTTGCTGTGAAGCAGCTCCAGATTATGAATCCGGGTGTCGAGCTTATCACCGAGGGGACCGGACCTTACCATCAGGTGGTTGAAGGTCGGATTGTCCCACCGGAGACCGAGGAGGATGAGGACGACGAGACCATAGCGGACGGACAGCCTGAAGAGGACGCAGTTGTTTAGTTTTTCTTTGGTCTAGTTTGTTTGGCTTGTGTGCCAATTTTTATAATGACCCTTGCCCAGCCTGCGCGCCAGGGGCTTATGATATTTTTGTATGTACTCTTTGAACAATGGGCTTCTGCCCGATTCTAATTGTATGGTCTTTCTTTATCTTGTGTGTGTGATGTTTGTATGTTGATTATATATCTGTTTTGTTTTTGTCTAAGTATTTTGGGGTTTTTGCTCGACTTTGTTGATCCTCGACAGTGCACGGAACTTGCCGCGTTGTCGGAGCTGTATTCTGACCTTTAACGAGGCTAAGAGCTCGATCGAGGTTTTAGTTTCGTGGAGTGGACTTCCCATCGCGAGATGGGTGCCCTGCCTAGCTGGTACGGCGATGGTGGAGCTCGGTTGAGGTGTCTCCGTCGGATCAAGGGTCCTCGCGCTACACAATGCATGCCCTTGTCTTCTTGTCTCAAGGAGGGGAGTCGCGCTTGTACCTTAGTGTGCCCCCATAGTCGCGACGCGGATGGGTCGCAGGCAGTGTTTAACTGTAGTACTGTTTAAGCTTTTCAGCATTCCATGGTCGAGCAAGTTCCTCCCCGTGTTGATTTTCGAGGTAGTAGGCACATGTCCCCGTTTTCGCGCAGACGCGGTAGGGGCCCTCCCAGTTCGCGACGAGTTTGCCTTCACGCGAATCTTTCTGGTTCCTTCGTAGGACGAGGGTGCCCATCTGAAATTTACTTTTAATAACTTTATTGTTATGGCGTAAAGTTATCTTCTGCTTGAGTGAGGCTTCGCGGAGGGATGGGCCCGACCTTATCTCTTCGACCAGGTCGAGCTCCTCTCAGAAGGCCTCATCATTCATCTCCTCGTCGAGGGGAGACTCAGTTCTTCTCAAGGGTTCCCTTATTTCCACTGGGATCACCGCCTCAGTTCTGTAGGTCATTCGGAAGGGGGTCTCCCAGGTAGTGGAGTGCGGGGTTGTTCTGTAGGCACAGAGGATGCTATGTAGCTCCTCGACCCACCTTTTCATACCGTCACCCAGTCTTCGTTTCAGACCTCGCAGGATCACCCTGTTCGCAGCTTCGGCTTGCCTGTTTATTTGTGGTTGTTCGACCGACGTGAAATGTTGCTTCGTGCCCATCTTGGTGACGAAGTCCTGAAAGTTCTTGTCGGTGACAATTGCCTGGGGCACGCCAAGTCGGGCAAGAATATTTCTCTTGTAGAAGCGGAGTATGTTGTGGGCCGTGATTTTGGCCAGGGCTTCGGCCTCGATCCCCTTGGTGAAATAGTCAACGCCGACGATCAGGTACTTATTTTAGTATGACCCTACGACGAAGGGTCTGAGGATGTCCATCCCCCACCAGGTGAATGGCCACAGGGATGACAACGTTTTGAGTTCATTGGGCGGGGCCAGGTGCATGTCTCCGTGTCGCTGGCATCTGTCGCATTTCTTGACGTGCTCCTTGGCTTCCTGCTGTATGGTGGGCCAGTAGTACCTTGCTCGTAACACTTTACGGGCTAGTGATTGTTCGCCGAGGTGTTATGCGTTGATCCCCTCATGGATCTCTTGGAGTATGTCGGGGACCTTGGACTCCTTGACGCATCTGAGAAGAGAGATTGAGAAGTCGCGTCAATACAACTTGTCTTCGATAATCGTATAGGAGCAGGCACGTCGCCTAATAACTTCGGCGTCTTTGGGGTCGTCAGGCAGCTTACCTATGCTGAGGTACTCGTACACTGGGGTTATCCAGTAGTGGTCGTCTCCAATGGCGTTAACGTCAGTCGCGGAGACGGGTTTCTCGATGCTTGGACGCTGAAGCACTTCTTGAATGACGGACTTGTTCCCACCTTTTTTCTTTATGCTCGCGAGTTTCGACAAGACATATGTTCGAGTGTTCTGTTCGCGTGGGACATGATTCACTTTGGCCGAGGTGAACTTTTTCATCATTTCTTTCACTAGAGCCAAGTATTCGATGAGGTTGTCGTTCTTGGCTTGGTACTCTCCTCGTACCTGGGAGGCTACAAGCTGGGAGTCGGTGAATATTTTGACTTCTTTGGCACCGAGATCCTCAGCTAACTGTAATCCGGCGAGGAAAGTCTCGTATTCGGCCTGGTTGTTCGACGTCAAGAAGGATAACGTGAGGGAGACTTCCATCAAGATACCTTCCTCATTTTCAAGGATGATGGCCGCTCTGCTTCCCGTCGAGATGGATGCCTCGTCGACGTAGATCATCCACTTTTGGGATCTGTTGGTCGAAGGTTCTAGGAGGGTCATTTCCGCCACGAAGTCGGCCAGCACCTGAGCCTTCAGGGCCTTTCTCCCTTCATATTGGGCGTCAAACTCCGCGAGTTCGAGGGACCACCTGAGCATCCTCCCAGCCATGTCTGGTCAGTCGAGGAGTTGTCTCACGGGTTGCTCGATCCTCACCACGATCGTGTGGGCCAGAAAGTAGTGTCACCGTTTTCTGGCCGCAGTGACGAGGGCCAGAGCGACCTTTTCGATCTGCTGGTATCTAAGTTCAGAGCCTTGGAAGGCTTTGCTGGTGAAGTAAATCGGCTTCTACCCGTCGGGGGTCTCCCGGATTAGAACCGCACTGACTGCTTCGCTCGTGATGGTGAGGTATAAGAATAATGTATCCCCGCCCTCTGATTGCGAAAGAACCGGGGGTTACGAAAGTACTTGTTTGAGGTGGAGGAGCGCCTGCTCATACTCTTCGGTCCATTCGAATGTGGCTTTCTGGCGTAGGAGTTTGAAGAATGAGAGTGTGTACTACGTCGATTTGGCCACGAAGCGAGAAAGTGAGGTAAGCATCCCATTTAGCGATTGTATCGATTTCTTTGAATTCGGCGTTGGGAGTTCAGAGAATTCCCTACACTTGTCGGGGTTCGCCTCGATCCCTCGTTCTGTGAGGTAGAAATCGAGGAACTTGCCTGCCCGAACGCCGAAGGTGCATTTTTCCGGGTTGAACCTCATCTTATATTTCCTCGCCATGTCAAAGACCCTCTTGAGGTAGGTAGCGTGGTCGACTTCTTCCGCATACTTTATGATCATGTCGTCCATGTAGACCTCGAGCATGTCGTCGATCTCTCCCCGGAAGACTTTGTTCATCATCCACTGGTAGGTTGCGCCAACGTTCTTCAGGCCAAAGGGCATCACGTTGTAATAGTAATTTCCCGACTTGGTCATGAAGGCGGTGTGCTACTTGTCGACCTGGCCATGGGGATTTGATTGTACCCCAAGTAGACATCCATGAAGGATAATAATTTGAAACCTGCAGAGTTGTCGACTAGTTGGTCGATGTTAGGCCATGGATAAGCATCTTTCGGGCTTACCCGGTTAAGATCAGTGCAGTCAACGCACATCCTCCACTTTCCATTATTTTTTTGACAAGTACAACGTTGGACATCCAGGTTGTGTACCTGGCCTCCGAAATGAAATTTGCCTCTAAGAGGTCTTTTACAGCTTTTTCAGTAGCCTCCGCTTTCTCGGGAGACTGCCTACGCCTACGTTGCACTATAGCCCAAGCAGCTGGATCTACAGTAAGCTGGTGACAGGCCACCTCTGGGTCGAGGTCGGGCATCTCTGACACGCTCCACACGAACAAATCAGCATTCTCCCGGAGGCAGGCCTTCAACTGCTTCTTCACCAGGTCAGGGAACCCAGTACTAATCTTCACATTCCTGTCTGGATTGTCTCCGAGGGCGATGAGCTCAGAGTCTCCATCTGGAATGGGCGCGTTGGGTGGAGAGGCTGCCTGTTGCCTTCAGCTGGGAGGTTTTTGTCTGTTGCTCCCCCTTCTTCTTGTCGCCGGGGAAACGACTATTGAGGTCCACCGCGTTGACGCGGGGGAGTGGCCTCTGTTCTATGTTCGGGGCTGGCTTCTCTCCGGTCTTAAGCTTGACGTTGATCGAGCTCAGGCCCTTGGTTGCGGCTTCGAAGCATTTCCTAGAAGCTTCGGTATTCCCGTGGAGGGTGACGACCCGGCCTCTGGTCGTGTAGTACTTCATCTTCAGATGGACTGTAGATGATACCGCCGTGAGGTCGGTCAGAGGAGTTCTCCCCAGGATGCACTGGTACAGGGAAGGACAGTCTACCACCAGGAAATGGGTCTTGACCTGTCGGGCAGTCTTGTCAGTCCCAGAAGTAACCATCTATTCGACATATCCCCACGGTCTGGTAGTGGTGCCATTGAAGCCCAGTAAATCTGAGCCCACGTAGGGAGATTCCTTTCATTGAGCTGGAGGGTCTCGAAGAGGTGTGCGTACATGATATCCACCAAACTCCCTTGGTCGACTAGGATTTGGCAAACATCGAAGTTCGCCATCTGCGCCCTGATCAGGAGAGGGATAGTGGAATTAGGGGCGCCACCTGGAAGTTCCTCGAGGTAGAAGGTGATAAGATTCGACTTCCCTTGTACCTTCTTGAAGGTGGCAGTCTGGGCCGAGCTCGCGTCTATCAGCTCGTCAAACTTTCGCTTGATCGACCCGATGGAGACCTTTTTGAACCCCCCACCTGATATAACCATTGTCGTGGGGTAGCTTTCCCACTGGCTACGAGCGGTCACAGGGTCCTCGGGGGGAAGACTTTCCCACAGGCTACGAGCGGTCGCGGGGACCTCGAGCTCGTTGGGGATGTAGAAGTCCTTTGGTCGAGTGATACTCAGAGTGACTTGCAGCCTGTTCTCTTTAGTGGGAGGGGCCGTTTCCTCGACCTTTTGTGTCTCTCGGGCATCCTGTCTGGGGGCATCGTTCCTCTTCGTGTACTGCTTGAGGTGCCCCTCCTTGATCAAAATTTTTATCGCATCCTTGAGGTGGATACAGTCCTCGGTGACATGCCCATGGCTCCTATGGAACCTCCAATACTTGGACTTATCAACATTTGGTTTAAGTGGTGTCGGCTTCAGAAAGAGGTCACCTCCCTTCTGGAATTCTGAGTTGATGCACTCGACCAAGATTCGCTCGTGGGGAGTAATCAGCTGCATGTACCTTGTGAACCGGCTAGCTGGACCTCTAGATTCACGAGAGTTTATGGGACGGTCTTCTCTTCTTCTATCACCCCCTCGTCGGGGAGCGGTAGAGTCTTCTTTCCTAGAGCTTCGGGGGCCCTCTTGGTGCCGTGAGTCGCGGGCACAATGGGCAGCCTCCGGCTCCTCATACTGAAGGTATGCTTGGGCCTTGTGGAGGAGCTCTTCCAAGTTGCAGGGCCTTTGGGTGCCCACAGTCTTGGCGAACTCAGTGCGAGGTCGTAGTCCTCGCTCGATCAGAAACTTCTTCATGTCATCCGTGGCGGCTACCTGGACGGCTTCCCGGTTGAATCTCTCGATGTAATCTCTGAGAGATTTGTCCCTCCCTTGGATGATGGCTTCCAGGGAACCCACCGTCTTCGGGTGCGGTCGGGACGCACTGAAGTGCCTAGAAAACTTTCTCTTCAGTTCCTTCCAAGCGGTGATGGATTTTGGTGCGAGGCTCTTGTACCACGCCATGGCACCTTTCCGGAGGGTGGTCGGGAAGAGCCCGCACTTGATAGGTCCCCGGATATTCCTGTAGTCGAGCATGGCCTCGAAACATTCGACATGGTCGTCCGGGTCGGCAGTGCCGTCGTACGTCGCCAAAGGTGGAAGCTTCTCCATCGCGACGGGCAAAGGGGTCTCTATAATTTCCCTGGACATTGGCGTACGCTGGTCGTCTTCGTGAATCCTACCCGATGACTGTGAGGGGGAATGGTCACCACGACCGCGCCTGTTTCATCGGGCGGGACTTCTTGGTCGGCTCTTCGGCTTCTCGCCATAACCGTCAGCTTTGCTTCTCTTTTGAACAAGGGAACACCGTTGTTCCTTCTGAGCAGGGGACCGATTACGCTTCTGGGCAATCACTGGCTGGGGTCATTCCAGACGCGGGCGACGCCCCGCAGGTTTGGGGGAAGGAGTTAGAGAGTCATCTTGCCATGTCCTCCGCGGGGAGGAGAAGGGCTGTGAGATATGGGGCGACGATTCCTCCGCGGGGGAGAGCATTTTTGTTGTCCCTTTTCGAGCACTTCTATCCGTACGTTCTGCTGGGAGATCAACAGGTTGGTCTAATGGATCAGTGCAAACACGGCCACCGTGTTCGGATCAGAATTCGGTGGCGCAGGGATCGGCTGGTAGACAGTCGAGCTGCTATCGTGTTGGGAGGCGCTGAAGGCCGCATCATCAGAGGAGGGGGAGGCAGTATGCCCATCCCTCGGGTCGCCTTCTTTGACGTTAACGACCACATTAGGCTAGTGGTCGTCTCTGTTGTTGAATTGAATGAAGCCAATGTCCGGAATGTTGGCTTCAGTTTGAGGACTGGCCATGATTGTCAAAGAATGAAAGTTGCTTTGGTTTTTTACTAGGAGAAAAATAAGGAAGCAAAGGTTCCCACAGACGGCGCCACTGATCGTACCTGATCAGAAAGTAGATCGGTGGCCAGTAAACGTCATGAGCTCCGCTAATCCGGTGGTGTGAGACGATGGGGGGTATACCTACAAGTTACTCCGATGCTAAAGTCAGGAACGGAGCAAGCAAGTACAAAAGGTAGTGAGAGTGAGAATTAGAATACCTGACCCTTTAGTGAAAGAGGGTATTTATATTGTGCCCCCAGCGTTGGGCCAACGGTCGTCTACACTGGGTTGGGTTGCTAGGCCCAATGCAAATGACTGTCAGGGCTTACGTGGCGTAGGGAAGACCAGCATGTGGTCTTCGCCTTGGAGTAACTGCCCCTAGATCTCCGGAAAATGGGTAGACCAACTCTTTCGGAGGTGGGTAGTCACCTGATGACGTGTCCCCGCGGGAGGAGCACGTGGAGTACGTGGGGGAAGAGACGTGACCTCTCCCCGGACCATGTAGTATCTGCTCGACGGTAATGTCATTGGGTGTGCCCGACGAGGAGGTGAACTGGGCCTCAATGGGATGCTTAGTATGTCCTTGGGTTGGGTCTGCCCGACTGATGGGCAGGCGCCGGCCCAGTCCGGAACAATATTAATAAGTATAAAATAAATTTTTTTCATATTTATTTTTATAAAATATCTTATTTAAACAATTTTACAAACTATTTTGATTAATTATTTGAAATAAACACCATTAAGAATTCCATATATATTAAATTAATATAATTTTAGTTTTTAAATTTTGAGACATAACTATATTTAAATTTTATTTTTTGGCTGAAATAGTTTTATAATTTTATTTAAAATAATATATTTTCTATCCTTTTCAAAATATATATTTCATATACCTAATTTATTATAATGTTATATCTAGAGATGTAAACATGCATTTAAGCTTTCTTTAGGCCCATCTGTCTCACAAAAACTGCAAAAAATGGGACGGGCGGGACAGGTATAATTAAGGGTGTGAGTTAAAGTTTTGCTTCGTTATGCCAAAAATTTAGAGTATGGGGTCCATGAACATTGCATTTTTAAAGCTTAAAATTGAAGAAAAAGTATTTTAATGTTTGCACCTACAAAAACTCAAAAAAAAAAAAAGGGATGGAGCGGTCTTATTATATGGTGCGCATTTAAAACAGTAATCCATTCCAAAAAAAATACGGACAAAATGGACATGAGCGACGAGTCAGATCCATTTTGCCCCCTTTATATCTCTCTTATTTAATACTCTTAGTTGATATAACAATCCAGATCTAAAAGCTTGAAAAATCTAGGGTTTAGATGATAAAATTTAGAATCATTTATTATTCTTAATTTTAAATGGATATGTTGACGAGGTTAGATAATAATATTTAAAATCAACTATATATCTATAATAACAAGATATATTAAAATTTATTGATTACTCATTTCTATTTTATTATTATTTCTCTATTTTATGAGCAATCAAATCTTTTCACACAATTTTAACATTATATACTATATTGTATTCTACTATCTTTTTTAAATTTTTGTTACCATTTTTTTCAATTAATGTCAGCAAAGAAAGAATCACTACTACAAAAAATATATACAACAATGCCAACATCACCACGGCCCTTTGAAAAACCGTGGTGATATATCTAAATTCAGGCACCAATAAATTATTTTTTTTTATAATTAAAAAGTGTAAAATTATTACTAAGGTTGTTTAGAACGATCGTGGTGATATCTTATATCTTTCTTGGGTTCGATTCTCAGCGTCAACAAATTCATGATTTCTTCATTATTATAGTTGTGTCTTTTATTTTTATATATTTTTAGATAAAAAAAATGAAAGTGATATCACTACGGTTATTTACATTATCTGTTGTGATATATTTTTCAAATTAAAAAAAAAATTAAATACTTAAAATCTGGCGCTTTTTATATAATTACATTAACGTAAAACATAAATCACTATAGTGCGAGTAGGAGACAGTGAACTGGCGATCGGATGAGAGAGCAACATCCTGAACAAAGTGAGAGTGACTGATGAGAGAATGGCGAGGAATACCATAGATCTTGTCCTCCTTGGTTAGATCCTATATTATGATTGATTTGTCATGGGAAGAAGTGGGGATCATGTCGGAGTTGTCGATCGGAGTCGAAATGGCGGTAATAACGTCTGTGTAAGCATGCGTGGTGCCGCGAATAACGAGCAGTTTCTCAAACTTGGTTGCATGGAACTAGTCTGTTGTGGTTAGGGTTTGATTGTGAATTTGTGAATTTGTTAATGTGAGAAGCATTTATAGTGAATTTGAGAAGCTTTTATGAAATTTTCTTGGAGGTAATTTATTCATATTTCGTTACAATTCAAATTTAAAATATTTTTATATTTCCTTACATTGTTTCAAAATATTTTGATTAAAAAAAGTTAAATATATATTAGACAAGTATAAAATAAAATTTTTCATATTTGTTTTACAAAATATTTTTTTTAAACTTTTTTTACAAAATATTTTGATTGTCTTCTAGTTATTTGAAATTAGACCATAAAGACTTCCATATATATATATATATATATATAATTTGAGTTTTATATTTTAAAATATAATTAAATTTTTAATTTGACTAAAATAGTTTTATAAATTAGTTTAATGTAATTTATTTTCAACCTTTCTATTACAAAATATATATTTCATTTATCGAATTTGTCGGTAGGCTTAAAGGCATAAGTGGATTAGAAAAAAGAAATTAAACCGAGAATCCAAACCAACCTAAATTGAAAAAAAATCAATTGCTTTTGGTTCGGTTAAAAAACTAAACCAAGCCAATAAAAATTGAGGTGGTTTGATTCGGTTCTCGATTTTATTTTTAGATACCGCCAAATCAATGTACCAACTGATGACTATAAATACCTACTTAATCTTTTATTTAGCACATTATTAAAAAAAATTATAACACTTTTAGTTTGATTCGTCTCTCTCTCTCTCTCTCTCTCTCTCTCTCTCTCTCTCTCTCTCTCTCTCTCTCTCTCTCTCTCTCTCTCTCTCTCTCTCTCTCTCTCTCTCTCTCTCTCTCTCTCTCTCTCTCTCTATCTATCTATCTATCTATCTATCTATCATTCTCTCTCTCTCTCTCTCACACACACACACACATACATACACGCACATTTTTTTTTTTTACTCCTTCTAAAGTGCCATCTTCTACTTTTTTCTATCTTATTAACTAATTTTCCCCTAGTTTTTTTCTTTCTAATTGGGCCAGTCAATAGTAAAATATTCACAGGCGGCTCTTTCTTTATAGATACTTCGCCCCGTTGAAATATATTAAATAAGGGAATCATATGGTGGTATCTCAAGATAGTACGATACTCCACCAGTGACATATGTTGGCCTAATACATAAATTGGAATAGCAAAGACAAAGTATTGAGTATGTACAACATGGAAATAATCCAAAATTGATTTTTGTCTTGTGGCTATGTCAAACTTTAAGTCCATGTCCTGGACACGTTTACAAAAAAGGACACTCGCCAAAATATGTTATGCTTTAGGATGTTACAAAGTTATAGGTTACAAATTTGTCACTTTAAAATCAAAGTTTTTCCCAATCTTGAATAAAGGTTAGCATATTTGAGTTTGTGATTCTACCATTTTTTTTTTGTATTCTTTATCTTTTTAAAAATGAGTTTGTTTGTTTGTTTGATTATTATTTTGGGTTTGTTAAAATGATTTTATTTCATAAATTTTGAATTTGTAATGTGATTATGTTTTAATTTTATAATAATAATGGTTTTATAAATATAATATATTTTTTTTAAAGTCTATTTCTCTTACCTTCTATTTTTTCTTTTCTCTAATTTTACCCCTTTTGAGATATTTTTTTTGCTTATGTTATAGATTGCAATAATTATAATTTTTTGATTTAAAAGATACAATCTTGTCCCTAAAAAATCAAAACTTTTATTTTTCTAATTTTGAATAAAAGGTTAGTATACTCGAGGTTGTGATTTTGTCCTCTTTTTGTATTCTTTATATTTTTTTTGAAAATAAATTTGTTTTTTTTTGGTTGATTATTATTGTGTTTGTGAAAATGGTATAGTTTCTTAAATTTTAAACATTGAATGTGTTTATGTATAAATTTTCTCATAAAAGTGGATCTTGAAGAGTGTCAAAAACTTTTAAATATTGTGTTTGTACCTTCGCATTTCAAACATTGTGTGTTTTTTGCCTTGTTATTATTTTAGTTTAATAATAAGTAATATAATTATTTGCGTATCTAATATATTGATTTCTTAAGTATCTAATATAATGAGTTTTTGCAAAAATTTCAATAGCTATTCAGATATGCTATAAAGGATTGTGTTCTACAGAACACGAGTTCTTTTTTCGCTTTCCAAGCTAACACTGAAGTTGAGGTTTGATTTCATCACATACTCTCATATATGCCTGATTTGAATGTATCACTAATAAGGGTTTGGAATCCATAAGTAGATAATTGGAAATTATTAAACAACATCGGTTATTTTTTTCAATAATCAAATTCTTGCAAGTTAAAATATGGACGAGTTATTCATCATTTGTATCGTTGTTGTTAGTATTATTTGATTAGAAATAGATCTTGGGGAGTATTGAGTGGGGACGAATAAAATTTTATGTTAAACATACAAAATTTCTTGTAATATCATTGTTATTTGTTTTACTCGGTGGATGCCTTATAGGCAAAACGGACCGGGGCGGGTCAAAGTTTTAGGACCTCGCCCTTTAATTTCTTGTAATAACATAAGTTTTTGCAATTTTTAGGCTAAAAAGGTGCAGTGCCGGCGGACATGCTCTGCCCAGCCCACATTTATTTGCAGGGCAAGCCAAGGTTTTACACCCTTGCCTTACACAATGACCGCTCAGCTCCATCCTGTTATTTATGGATTTTTGAAGGGCATTGCTAAATGGGACGGACATGCTCGTTTGTCAACCGTAGCTGAAGGTAATCAAGAACTCTAACAAAAGAGGTAATTCACCTTTAATATCTATTTTTATGCACATGTGTGCACATTTTTTATGGTTGTAAAAAATACAACCTCTTTATTTGGAAAGAAAAATCATGTAAAGTTAGAAGCTAATGATTTGCTAGATAATATTATAAGGTATCCCATTTTACTATTAGATTAATTATTTAATTAATCAAATATATATTGACATCATTAATTATTAATTAATTATATTATGTTTTATTGTTATTAAACACTAAGTAGATGAATTGTTTTATGAAGTTTTGTGTCTGAATGGATCGTGATGGGTTGGACCATTCAGTTAAGCCCAATGAGAGGTCCCTTCCCTCATCCGTTTATCTATTTAAGTGTCTCTCCATTAAATAATTAACATACTCTGATACCATGTGTTGGGGGAGTTTTTCACTAATAATCAACAATTTTAATTTGCATGATTGTAACTCACCTATCGTGGGTACAATTGTACAAATTTTATTAAGTAAAATAATTATATTCATTTTAATTATAATAAATATTATATTGATAATAATTATACCCTATCAGTGTGTTATTATTAATATAATTTGTTTTGGTTCAATGTACTTTTGATTTATGTTTAAGTAAATTATGATTCTAGTACCCTATCGGTATTTTTTTTGGTGACGTAATATTTGTACATTGTTATATTTCTTATTTAATATTGTTCAAACTATTAGTTGATACATAAGAAATTATTTTAAAGACATGTAATACTATATGAAATTCAATCATTTATTTTAATTTTTTTATTAAAATGAATTTCAATTCTTTAAGTATTATGTAAGTGATGGACATACCCTATCGGTAGGGATGACAACGAGTCGGCTCAGGTGCGGGTTTCACACTACCCAAATCCGCACCCGAAATCACCACCCGAACCCGAACCCAAAGGCTATTCGAGTGGCAAAATAACACCCACGCCCACACCCGTTGGGTTCGGGTTTTTCCACCCGAACCCGAACCTGTAGAAAAACACAAAAATACAATAGCAACATTGAAATTTGAAACACAAGAATTCCATCAAGGTCTCTCAAAGAAATTAAGTAATTAAATTATAACTTTTCATCAAGTTTGGTAACATTACAATTAAAATTAAGATCTTCAACATCTTAACATTAAAATTAAAATTAAAGTCTACATATATATTTAGGGGCACTTATGTAATTTTATGTCTTAGCGGGTTTGGTTTCGGGTTTTGGGTGCGGGTTTCACACTACCCAAACCCGCATCCGAAATATCGGGTGGCACCCGAACCCAGTCAACTCGGGTTTTCACCTGTTGACTCGGGTTCGGGTGCGGGTGGGCCCCGCGGGTTTGAGTCTGTCTGCCATCCCTACCTATCGGTGTGACGTTACTTGATAACTGTTAGATTAATTATTTAATTAATCATATATGGATTGACATAATAAATTATCAATTAATTATATTATGATCTATTGTTATTGAACACTAAGTAGATGAATTGTTTTATTGGGTTTTGTGCCTAAATGGACCGTGATGAGTTGGACCATTCAGTGAAGCCCAATGAGAGGTTCATGCCTCATCCGTTTAGTTATTTAAGTGTCTTCCCATTAGACAATTAACATACTCTGATACCATGTGTCGGGGGAATTTTTCACTAATAAGCAGCAATTTAATTTCATTGCAATTACTCTAACTCTATGTACCAATTCTCAGATTTTGCCTATATAAAAAAATATATAAAAGGGAATTTATCTACTTATTAGTGAAAAACTCCCCCAACACATGGTATCAGAGTATGTTAATTGTCTAATAGGGAGACACTTAAATAGTTAAAAGAATGAGAGCAAGGACTTCTCATTGGGCTTAACTGAATGGTTCAACCCATCACGGTCTATTTAAACACAAAACCCAATAAAACAATTCATCTACTTAGTGTTTAATAACAATATACCATAATATAATTAATTAATAATAAATTATGTCAATCTATATTTGATTAGTTAAATAATTAATCTAATAATGACCATAATATAATTTATTAATAATTAATTATGTCAATCTATATTTGATTAATTAAATAATTAATCCAACAGTCTCCCACTTGGATGACAATAATTAATTATTGTCAAATAATTATTAATTAAATAATTAAATATTAATTTATTAATTATTAATTATTTGCAATAATTAATTTTTTTAATTATTAATTATTAATAAATTATATTATGGTCAATTGTTATAAAACACTAATGATGATATATTATACAACCACTTCTCTATATAGTTTTGCACTAAAAATAAAATTAGTATCTCATTGTATAATCAGAGTATTTAATACTAATGGGTTTTTACAAATTTTTATCATATTGGATCAGTGGGAGTACATATGTACACAATCATATAATCTGAAAAACTTTATATTATTATTCTCATACATTCTTTCGTTCCTCATAAATATGACATATTCTAAGAAGACTTCAAAATATACAATAACTCTAAGAAGTCTTATTCTATTATACTGAGATATATATTATTCTCTTAATCTCAAAAAGTATAATTTGATGTTTAGTTCAATATTGAAAAAACACAATAATTCTTTAGCATCCAATAATATTGTGTTATTCTATCTTCAATAGTCCACATTTTTCAGGTCATAATATGAAAGTACAAGTAAATATCAATACTCCTATCGAGTGTGATATTGTGTTCTTAAGGTACTTATGATTAAATGTAATTACTCTCTCCTATTAGGGTATGCCTATATGTAATTACTCTCCCCTAAGTCTTATGATATTTTGGGTTAGTGAGAATTTATCAATAGCATTTTCATATGCTTGGGTAATTCTTTATAACCTTAAATTAAATATGTTACTCTAAATTCATCATTCTTTATATAAAGTTAAGAGTTTTAACATGTATGATTTGTCTTCCCTATCAGATACAATTTCTTCAGCGTTGAAATTTAATCTATATATCTTTTTTTTAAATCTCGTGATTTATTATATAATTGCATATAAGTAGGAATTTGATTAAAATATTATTTATTTATTTTTAAATTAAAATTGTGCAACTATATATATATATATATATATATATATATATATATATATATATATATATATATATATATATTAAATGTGTGTAGTTATATTTGTATCATTTGAGTTTTGAGTGAGTTAGAGAAATGTTGTATATTTTCTTATTTATTGGACATTGTAGCGGTGAGAATCTGATATCAAGCTATTGAATTAACTTGAATCACAAATCTTTGAAGTTTACCTCTGAACTTTAATTTATCCAAAGGAAAGGGAAAAGATCGAAAGAAAACCCTAAGTGCGCCATGTAACAATAAAGCTAAGAGATCTAAGGTTCGGGGGTTGGTTAGACTAAGGGAAGGTATTAGCACTCTAAGTATCTGTAGTACTCTATAGGAACCTCTTATTTGTATTTGCGTTATGCTATTGTTTGTTTGCTATTGGGGAGAAACCTAAGGGTTTATTAAGTATGATCGCCAAGACATCGCATCTCGTGCCTACGTATCCTAACAAGGATGGAATCAGAGCATTCGTAGCTCACCTAACTACGGGTGAGGAACACTTGATAGTGATCAAGGTTCCAAGGGGAAAGCTAAGTGTCCATATAGCAATGACACTTACATAGAGTTTACAAAACTTTATCCTAAAGCTAAGTTAAAAGGGGTAGGGACTCTAACAAGGTCCAAAAGGGGAGTAGGTGTTCATAACAATAACACCTACATAGAGTTTACAAAACTCTAACCTAAGGCTAGGTTAAAAAGGGGGAAGGACTCTAACAGGATCAAAAAGGAAAGGTGAATGCTCATAGCAATAGCACTCACATAGAGTTTATAAACTCTAATCCTAAGGCTAGGATGGGAAATCTAAAGACTCTAACAAGGTTTCAAGGGAATGGTATGCAAGGCTAAACTAACTTATGACAAAAAGTCTACAAGAGGGGAACCTTTTCCTTTGGAATTAGGCACAAGCAAATCATAACATCCTAGGAGTATAGAGAGAAGCCTTGAGCATGAAAGCTAAGATCATGAATAAATGTGAACCTATGTAAAGAAAATACTAAAGTAACTCAACAACTCAAGAGGTAAGGAATCAAGTCACCAAATAGGCATGTAACATGTTAAAGAAAATGGCAAACAAACATATGTATCTTAAAGTAACAACCAAACATCAACACAAGGATCAAATGAACCAAATGAGGTAAGAACTCATGCAAGTCAGTAGCTATACTACAACATGTTCAACACATTCAAAAGATTAAAAAATGGTCACAAGAACATCAAACATGCACCAAATGAATGGTCACACACTTGTCAATAACAAGTTCACAAGACAAAGTCAAAGATGATTCAAACATGAATGTTAAGGCATGAAACCAAGAGGGGAAAGTAGCATAATCAAACATTTCAAATCATAAACAACCATGTGACATCAAGAAAGCTCAACAAGTATCTTACTCAAAAACATGGACAAAGAACTAAGCATGTATCAATCCATATCAATCACAAAAGGTAACTAACTTTCAATACAAGTAAGAAACACCAAATGAGAAAGAAATACACATTGAGACAAAGGAAATCAGAAGCACAAACATGGTATTCAAGTTAGTTAAAAGCACCTTGCATCAAAGAGGTTCACACAAGAAGCATGTTCAAAAACTAGGTCAAAACAAACTAAAATCATGTTCAAATCAATCCTAACTCGAGGCATCAATCAAAGATAGTAAAATGATCCAATCAATTAAAGTTAATGGCTCTACCTCATGGAAATACATTCAAGAGTATGTGTGGAAAAGATCTCTAAAATAAATGCACTAATGATCACACAAAATCAATCAACAAGTTCATGGTACTTCACTAATTGAGCACAAATCGAGGCTCCACAAAGCCAAGTGAAAAGCAATCAAACAAGTATCACCAAAGCTCGACAAAACTACTAAAACATTACATATTCATGTGTCAAAATATGGCAAAAGATTGGCCCAAGAAAGTGTGTTCAAAGCATCCAAAACCAAAACCCTGATTCAATGCTAGTTTAGTAAAACCACCTTCCTAAATAATTAAAAATAAAATAAGAAAATATTTTTAAAAATAAAAATAAAATAAAATTCTTGAGACATTAAAGTGTTTGAAAATATTTTATGTTATTTTTTAAAATAAAAAGAATACTAAAAAAATCAAAATGGAAAATGGAAAGAAAATAAAATAAATAAAGTAAAGTGAGGGAAAGGGGTGTGATAGAAATTCTGAAACAACAAGGAAGCATGTTGAGCGCGTTCTGGGCCATGAAAGGAAGGTGTGAAAAGAAAAAAATACTAAGCTCAAGTTATTTTTAAAACCCAGACCAGAAAAGAAAACAAAAAGGATGCCACGCATGATTCATTAAATGATGTGTCACACACATCAGCACCATGCGAGCGTTGACCAGGACACGCAGGCAAGGAAATAGCCAGACGTCGGAGCCCTAGCTTCGGTCATCTTCTCCGGTGGCCCCTCGCCGGAGCTTGCTCAAAATCTCATCAAAACTCATCAAACCATATACCTTTCCACTCAGATTTTTGTGTAGAACTCATATTAGCCATTAGTTTTCATTTTTGAATCCTCTAACACCTTAAATAAGGCCACGAAGGTAAGACATACATTAGGGAACTTTCACAAAACAAGACAACAACACCACATACATGATTCTTATACTTCCATAAATCAAAACACAACAATCACATGTTCAAATAGGCAATAAAAAGTGAGAAAAGAGTGAGAGAAAAAGTTATCCTAATGGAGCTTTTATGTTACTGACCTTGCTTCAAACCCTCATCTAAACTTCTCCTTTTTCTCCTAGGGAACCTTAGGATGAATATGGGAGCAATTAAATGAACAGAAAACCCTTAAAGAACAAGTTTCAAAGAGTGGAAAATTTTGAAAATGAGAGAGAGTGTTTTTTTGTGGTTGGCTGTAGAATGAAGTAACTCTATGCTTCTAGGGTTTCTCTTGGGTTAAACTTGTGGTTAATCATTTTTTTGAAAAAAAATTGAAAATGGGGTGGAGTGTGAAAATGGTACGAGTTTTTCATGGTTTGTGGTGGTTATAGTGATTGTCATGTTGTGCAAGGGAGGGTCAGAGAGTGAAAGAGTAGAGCAACGCCTCCTTGTTGAGCAAGTTTCATGCTTTGTCATTTTCTTCTTTTGGTAGAATATTCAAAAATGCACATATGAAGTACATGACTTGGTTTGGTTAGAAAGCGCAATGTTTTGGTGACACCAACATGATGGCATGCGCATGAAAATGATACACCAAGAATCTCTTGCATGAAAAGTTCATGTTGCATGAAAAAGAGATTCAAGAATAATGCATTGAAATTAAATTAAAAGGCCATCTTTGAACAATGATATCTTGATGGATTTTGATCCAATTTGTGAGATCTTTGGTTCAATGGAAAGTAGAGAGATAGGAGAACAAGTTCCATGTTCAAATCAAAGTGAAAAGAAGCTTGGAATCATGAGAAAGAATGGGTTGAATTCATGTTCAAAACGTTGTCCAAAGTGACTTAGAAAAAATTCTAAGTTATGAACTTTTGACAATTTTGGAACCCTAACATTGAAAAGCCATACCTTGAGATATATTGATCCAATGAAGGACTTTTTGGCATCAATGTAAAGCTTGAAGAATGCATAACAACATTCATGTTGAAAGAATTTTGAATTGGAGCCTAGAACTGTTCTAGCCAAAAATGGTTAGACCACCAAAAGTGCTAACTCTCCTTCTCCTTGGACAAAGAGAGCTACGCTGTCTATATTGCTGAGTCTGTTGAGATGAATATCTGGGGATTTGAGGGCTATACCAATGTTGTATACTGCCTCAAGATGAATGTCTTGCTTAACCCTTATGCGGGAGCCCCATTATATAGTCTTCCATTAATACAAGCCATTAAGAGAAGTCTTTTGGCCTTCTGGCATTATATGTCCATCATTGCCATAACCTCCCTCCATGAATACAGGCTTTTAAGCTCTGGGTAATGTTCGTATTGATGCGCCGCCTCGGTTACAAAAGTTGGAGTGGCATTCTTCGAGCTTGTGTCCGGCATCGGTGTCAAGTTAGTGGGGTGAGGTGTCCGGCCTCATAAGAGCTCGACATGGTGGGAGTCGGGCTCCCTGATCGGCCCGGGTTGTATATGTGGCTTTCTTAGCTCTCTTCCTTGTACGATCTCTCCTGCTACTATAGTCTGGTCCGTGCTCACCCTTATCCGACTACTCAACTCGGCATCAAATATATTTGGCATGTACATAAGCCCCACGAGTACTATATCTGCTCATAGGGATGTAGTGCTCAGTAGTGACATAAGCTCAGATATATTTGCTAGGTGCCGAGCTATAGATCGGCCTTTCTTCTTAGTTCCTTACGTGTCATAAATTTCTTGGGAGGTCGTGTCCTTTCAGTTTCCCCAATGTAATGATGACTATTAAAGGCTACTCTCTAGCTACTCTCGAGTCTTTTATCAAAATCCTTCTTTCTCTCTTCTCATTTCCAATCGTCTTCCCTCTTTATCAACCAAAACACTTTCCAATCTCCAAGGCTTCTTCACTCGTAGGTATCCTTCTATTGCTTCTAATTTCAATTTTATCCTTCAATTTTGTTTCTATACAATCTGGTAGTCTTTAGTAAACAAGAAGGTGAGTGTAGTAGTAGCGAAGTCCGTATGAGCGCTATGGAGAGAAAGGAGTTGTGGGAACAATGCATGTGGGAAATAGCAAGCGCTTTAGGACCAGAGGAGTATAGACGAGTCATGAACGAAATCTATGGCAATGTTCTTACTTATGGGAATAATTTTGATTCTGGCTCATCTTCCTCAGGTTTCATAGAGGTTTCCATGACAACTGCTGCTCCTTTTGATCTTGAGGTCATGAATCATAAGACTAGTACCTTTGATGATGTAGAAATCGCGAAACTCCGGTCCCTAAGAAAAATATCTTCAACTGGGTCCGAAGATGATGTCATCTTGGAATCGTGTATTCCCGTAGAGTGTGTTTTTATACTTTGCCCCAAAGGCGTTAAATAAGACTTTTTCTACTTCTATGTCGGGGTTCTAGAAGATTTCAATATACAAATACCTTTCTCTGACTTTGAAGCGGGCTTACTGAAAACTGTGAGTATAGCTCCCTCTCAACTTCGTCCTAACAGTTGGGGTTTCATAAAGTCTTTCGAACGGGTTTGCAAGGTCTTAGATATCACCCCTACAATCGGTCTGTTTTTCTCTTTCTTTGAAGTGAAAGGTGTCGATAATTGTAGTTGGATACAAATCAGTGGGATTCCCGGACGTAGCTTCCTCCATGCGTATACCTCTAATTATAAAAATTATAAGAATTGTTTCCTAAGTAAGGGTAAAGAGCAGATCGAGATGTCCACAAGTGTTGTACTCTCTAGATAGCCAACCTCGTTTCCCCTTTTATTGGGCCGAGAACCCATTGTCGATCACTGGTTTCAACTTTGAAAAACTGAGTGAACTGGAAACCCAATCTTTGATTGTCCTTGATTCCTTCCGTATGATGAAGGATAAGGAGTTGTTACCTTTAAGTGACGAGCAACTACTCGCCTACCTGGATAATTGCTTGCTTAATATTTGTACATATGACTTGTCATCCTCATCCTAATGTTTATTACTTTTTCTAGAGATACCATGACTAAATTGTCAGTAGCTGAATAGAAGAAATTAATATTTGAGGCTCGTGTTGCTCAGAAAAGATCCGGAGAGGTCGTCCCCCTAAGTCGGACATGGGCGGGTTGGAATTCTGACAACCAAAATGGACCCAGGGTACTAGCTAAAGGCTACCCCAAGCAAGAATAAACCTCAACCTTCTGCTCCTCCGTCACAGGAGGAAACTTCCCAAGGTGCTCCTAAGAGGTTGAAAACCCTTATGACTGATGAAGTCTGTCGGGCTGACATGGAGATTAATTCCCTCATGCGAGTTCCTGAGGAAGGTGTTGCATCCGGGGAGTTTAAGTTCTGGTCCAACAACTTTGATGGGCTTAGGTTCTTGTACGACCATCTTAATGTCACTGAGGACGTTAATAAAGTGAAGTCTATTGGCTGGCAGAAGAGTACTCAAAATATTAACTCCTACCTTATGTGGTGTGTCATTCTTGCTAGGGGTCTGTTTGAATCTAGTGACGATTATGAGGCGGAGAAGCTTAGACTGAAAGAAGAGGCTACTCGGTTGCAGGAAGCTCTCAAGGTTCAATAGGAAAAACTTTCTGGTTTAGAGAAAAGCTTGGATGACGAGAAGAAAAACATAACGACTCTTGAGTCCGAGCACAAGTCGACTTTGTTCAAGGCTGGCGAGGAGCTAAGGCAAGTTAAAAATTCCTATACCAAGCTTACTGAGTCTCTCAAGAAGGCTTAGATTGAAGTTTTCTGTGCTGGCGATGAGGCCTTTAACAGGGCGAAGGAGCAAGTTTTGTGCCTCTATCCCGGGCTAGATCTGTCTGAAGTTAACTACTTCAAGGTGGTGCAAGATGGTCGCCTTATAAATCTGGACGAGCTTGAAAAAACAATCCGGAGAAGACTTCTGCTCTTGATAATGGCGGGAATAAGACCTTTGATGATGTTGGCGCTAATGGCACCCCGGTTGCTGAATGATTGTTCAATCTTTCTTTAGTTAGTCATCCTTCTGGATGCATTTTGATGTATTTTGGCAAGGGGGTGTGGTGTTGTCCCCCCTTATGCTTATGAATTTTTAGCCCTCAATTTTTGTACAATTTATTTTGGCCCTTCTGAGGCTTGTACAATTTATTTTGGCCCTTCTGAGGCTTTTGTTTGTGTCATTTCTGCTTATCGTATTTATTTCTTTGCAAAATAATCTCGTACATATATCCAGCCCCTCGGGCACTAAGTTAGAATAACTTAAAGTGTTTGACTATAGATTGTCGGGCATTATCTTTGCATTTGCCTTTGCTTGATTATTAAGGGACCTTTTAGTTATCTTGTGTGTATATTCTTCACACTTTTGAGAGTTCTGGACTCTTATAAGCACAGGCGCCGATTATGGTATGTACCAGGGCGTCTTAACAAGATTTGTGTCTTTCTTGTTCGCAGTTTACCTTTCACGATTCTTTACTTACAAGCCACAAGTATCTTTCGACACGCTTTTAGCTTAGATGTTTCATCATCTTTATATCAGACTGTCCGGCTTGTGTACGTGGAGCTATCAAATGTATTTGTTCAACCTATGTACGCGGAGCAAGTCAACATGTTTATAGGGTTTTAATCAACTCATTTATGGGCGACCTATGTACGCGGAGCAAGTTGACACGTTTATAGGGTTTTAATCAACCCGTTTATGGGCGACCTATGTACGCGGAGCAAGTCGACACATTTATAGGGTTTTAATCAACCCATTTATGGGCGACCTATGTACACAGAGCAAGTCGAGATGTTTATAGGATTTTTTGAGTTGTAACTCATCATTTCCAGCCGATCACTTATAAACAAGACACAACAATTTTTTAAGTCCGAGTGCCTCATTAAAAACCCTTGCCCTTGTAAGGGAAAAGAGTGCAACCCGAATCTTTTATTCGTTGTTGGATTACATAAAATTTAGCTGAAATATAGCCTAAGGTTGGATACATTCCATGTCCTAGGTATTTCTATTCCTTCTAATGTTTCCAGCTTGTATGCTCCATTTTTTAGCTTTCGAATTACCCTGAACGGACCTTCCCAATTTGGGGCGAGCTTTCCCTTGCTTTTTGGGTCTGTGATTTTCTTCAAGACCAGGTCGCCTTCTTGGAACTCCCTCTGTCGGACTTTCAGGTTGTATCTTCTTGCCACCCTCTGTTTTGCAACAGCTTCTCTGATTCGTGCTATCTCTCTGATTTCTTCTATCTGATCAGCCGAGATGTTCAAATTCTCCATGTTGGTAATTTCATCAAATTGCTCACACCTCCAAGTCGGAGTGTTGATTTCCACTAGTATCATTGCATCAGCTCCGTATACCATCCTGAAACGTGTTTCATTAATGGTAGAATGTGGTGTTGTGTGGTATGACCATAAGATCTCTGGTAAGTGCTCGGCCCACCTTCCTTTTGCTTCCTCAAGCTTCTTTTTTATTCTGTTTAGGATAATCTTCTTGGCGGCTTCTGCTTGGCCGTTGGCTTGTGGATGTTCTACTGATGTGAACCTGTTCTATATTCCATAATCCTTACAGAAATCTACAACCGAGGTACTCGCGAACTGAGCTCCATTGTTCAAGACTATAACTCCTGGCAAACGAAATTTGAATATGAAATTCCTCCAATAGAACTTGCGAACCTTCTCGGCAGAGATCCGAGCAACAGCCTTAGCTTCTACCCATTTTGTAAAATAATCGACTGCAATAATTAAGAATTTAAGCTATCCTGAAGCAATGGGAAATGAGCCTAGGATATCTGATCCCCACTGGTAGAATGGCCATGGGGATGTTATCAGATGAAGTGACTCGCCTGGTAATTGTTTGAGTGGAGCAAATACTTTGCATTTTTCACACAAAGTTACTAGGGTTAAACTTGTGGTTAATCATTTTTTTGAAAAAATATTGAAAATGGGGTGGAGCGTGAATATGGTACGAGTTTTTCATGGTTTGTGGTGGTTATAGTGATTGTCATGTTGTGCAAGGGAGGGTCAGAGAGTGAAAGAGTAGAGCAGCACCTCCTTGTTGAGCAAGTTTCATGCTTTGTCATTTTCTTCTTTTGGTAGAATATTAAAAAATGCTCATATGAAGTACATGGCTTGGTTTGGTTAGAAAGCGCAATGTTTTGGTGACCCCAACATGATGGCATGCGCATGAAAATGATACACCAAGAATCTCTTGCATGAAAAGTTCATGTTGCATGAAAAAGAGATTCAAGAATAATGCATTGAAATTAAATTAAAAGGCCATCATTGAACAATGATATCTTGATGGATTTTGATCCAATTTGTGAGATCTTTGGTTCAATGGAAAGTAGAGAGATAGGAGAACAAGTTCCATGTTCAAATCAAAGTGAAAAGAAGCTTGGAATCATGAGAAAGAATGGGTTGAATTCATGTTCAAAACGTTGTCCAAAGTGACTTAGAAAAAAATTCTAAGTTATGAACTTTTGACAATTTTAGAACCCTAACATTGAAAAGCCATACCTTGAGATATATTGATCCAATGAACGACTTTTTGGCATCAATGTAAAGCTTGAAGAATGCATAACAACTTTCATGTTGAAAGAATTTTGAATTGTAGCCTAGAACTGTTCTAGCCAAAAATGGTTGACCACCAAAAGTGCTAACTCTCCTTCTCCTTGGACAAAGAGAGCTACGGTGTCTATATTGCTGAGTCTATTGAGATGAATATCTGGGGATTTGAGGGCTATACCAATGTTGTATACTGCCTCAAGATGAATGTCTTGCTTAACCCTTATGCGGGAGCCCCATTATATAGTCTTCCATTAATACAAGCCATTAAGAGAAGTCTTTTGGCCTTCTGGCATTATATGTCCATCATTGCCATAACCTCCCTCCATGAATACAGGCTTTTAAGCTCTGGGTAACATCCGTATTGATGCGCCGCCTCAGTTACAAAAGTTGGAGTGGCATTCTTCGAGCTTGTGTCCGGCATCGGTGTCGGGTTAGCGGGGTGAGGTGTCCGACCTCATGAGAGCTCGACATGGTGGGAGTCGGGCTCCCTGATCGGCCCAGGTTGTATATGTGGCTTTCTTAGCTCTCTTCCTTGTACGATCTCTCCTACTACTATAGTCTGGTCCGTGCTCACCCTTTCCGACTACTCAACTCGGCATCAAATATATTTGGCATGTACATAAGCCCCACGAGTACTATATCTGCTCATAGGGATGTAGTGCTCGGTAGTGACATAAGCTCAGATATATTTGCTAGGTGCCGAGCTATAGATCGGCCTTTATTCTTAGTTCCTTACGTGTCATAAATTTATTGGGAGGTCGTTCTCTTTCAGTTTCCCCAATGTAATGATGACTATTAAAGGCTACTCCCTAGCTACTCTCGAGTCTTTTATCAAAATCCTTCTTTCTCTCTTCTCATTTCCAATCGTCTTCCCTCTTTATCAACCAGAACACTTTCCAATCTCCAAGGCTTCTTCACTCGTAGGTATCCTTCTATTGCTTCTAATTTCAATTTTATCCTTCAATTTTGTTTCTATACAATACGGTAGTCTTTAGTAAACAAGAAGGTGAGTGTAGTAGTAGCGAAGTCCGTATGAGCGCTATGGAGAGAAAGGAGTTGTGGGAACAATGCATGTGGGAAATAGCAAGTGCTTTAGGACTAGAGGAGTATAGACGAGTCATGAACGAAATCTATGGCGATGTTCTTACTTCTGGGAATAATTTTGATTCTGGCTCATCTTCCTCAGGTTTCGTAGAGGTTTCCATGACAACTGCTGCTCCTTTTGATCTTGAGGTCATGAATCATAAGAATAGTACCTTTGATGATGTAGAAATTGCGAAACTCCGGTCCCTAAGAAAAATATCTTCAACTGGGTCCGAAGATGATGTCATCTTGGAGTCGTGTATTCCCGTAGAGTGTGTTTGTATACTTCGCCCCAAAGGCGTTAAAGAAGACTTTTTCTACTTCTATGTCGGGGTTCTAGAAGATTTCAATATACAAATACCTTTCTCTGAATTTGAAGCGGACTTGCTGAAAACTGTGAGTATAGCTCCATCTCAACTTTGTCCTAACAGTTGGGGTTTCATAAAGTCTTTCGAACGGGTTTGCAAGGTCTTAGATATTACCCCTATAATCGGTCTATTTTTCTCTTTCTTTGAAGTGAAAGGTGTCGATAATTGTAGTTGGATATAAATCAGTGGGATTCCCGGACGTAGCTTCCTCCATGCGCATACCTCTAATTATAAAAATTATAAGAATTATTTCCTAAGTAAAGGTAAAGAGCGGACCGAGATGTCCATAAGTGTTGTACTCTCTAGATAGCCAGCCTCGTTTCCCCTTTTATTGTGCCGAGAACCCATTGTCGATCACTGGTTTCAATTTTGAAAAACTGAGTGAACTGGAAACTCAATCTTTGACTGTCCTTGATTCCTTCCATATGATGAGGGATAAGGAGTTGTTACCTTTAAGTGACGAGTTACTACTCGCCTACCTGGATAATTGCTTGCTTACTATTTATACATATGACTTGTCATCCTCATCCTAACGTTTATTACTTTTTCTAGAGATACCATGACTAAATTGTCAGTAGCTGAATAGAAGAAATTAATATTGGAGGCTCGTGCTGCTCAGAAAAGATCCGGAGAGGTCGTCCCCCTAAGTCGGACATGGGCGGGTTAGAATTCCGACAACCAAAACGGACCCAGGGTACTAGCGCAAAGGCTACCCCAAGCAAGAATAAACCTCAACCTTCTGCTCCTCCGTCCCAGGAGGAAACTTCCCAAGGTGCTCCCAAGAGGTTGAAAACCCTTATGACTGATGAAATCTTTCGGTCTGACATGGAGATCAATTCCCTCATGCGAGTTCCTGAGGAAGGTGTTGCATCCGGGGAGTTTAATTTCTGGTCCAACAGCTTTGACGTGCTTAGGTTCTTGTACGACCATCTTAACACCACTGAGGACGTTAATAAAGTGAAGTCTATTGGCTGGCAGAAGATTACTCAAAATATTAACTCCTACCTTATGCGGTGTGTCATTCTTGCTAGGGGTCTGTTTGAATCTAGTGACGATTATGAGGCAGAGAAGCTTAGACTGAAAGAAGAGGCTACACGGTTGCAGGAAGCTCTCAAGGTTCAATAGGAAAAACTTTCTGGTTTAGAGAAAAGCTTGGATGACGAGAAGAAAAACATAGAGACTCTTGAGTCCGAGCACAAGTCGACTTTGTTCAAGGCTGGCGAGGAGCTAAGGCAAGTCAAAAATTCCTATGCCAAGCTTACTGAGTCTCTCAAGAAGGCTTAGATTGAAGTTTTCTGCACTGGCGATGAGGCCTTTAACAGGGCGAAGGAGCAAGTTTTGTGCCTCCATCCCGGGCTAGATCTGTCTGAAGTTGACTACTTCAAGGTGGTGCAAGATGGCCGCCTTATAAATCTGGACGAGCTTGAAAAAACAATCCGGAGAAGACTTCTACTCTTGATAATTGCGGGAATAAGACCTTTGATGATGTTGGCGCTAATGGTACCCCGGTTGCTGAATGATTGTTCAATCTTTCTTAAGTTAGTCATCCTTCTGGATGTATTTTGATGTATTTTGGTAAGGGGGAGTGGTGTTGTCCCCCCTTATGCTTATGAATTTTTAGCCCTCTGTTTTTGTACAATTTATTTTGGCCCTTCTGAGGCTTTTGTTTGTGTCATTTCTGCTTATCGTATTTATTTCTTTGCAAAATAATCTCGTACATATATCCAGCCCCTCGGGCACTAAGTTAGAATAACTTAAAGTGTTTGACTATAGATTGTCGGGCATTATCTTTGCATTTGCCTTTGATTGATTATTAAGGGACCTTTTAGTTATCTTGTGTGTATATTCTTCACACTTTTGAGAGTTCTGGACTCTTATAAGCACAGGCGCCGATTATGGTATGTACCCGGGCGTCTTAACAAGATTTGTGTCTTTCTTGTTCGCAGTTTGCCTTTCACGATTCTTTACTTACAAGCCACAAGTATCTTTCGACACGCTTTTAGCTTAGATGTTTCATCATCTTTATATCAGACTGTCCGGCTTGTGTACGCGGAGCTATCAAATGTATTTGTTCGACCTATGTACGCGGAGCAAGTCAACATGTTTATAGGGTTTTAATCAACCCGTTTATGGGCGACCTATGTACGCGGAGCAAGTTGATACGTTTATAGGGTTTTAATCAACCCGTTTATGGGCGACCTATGTACGCGGAGCAAGTCGACACATTTATAGGGTTTTAATCAACCCATTTATGGGTGACCTATGTACACAGAGCAAGTCGAGACGTTTATAGGGTTTTTTTAGTTGTAACTCATCATTTCCAGCCGATCACCTATAAACAAGACACAACAATTTTTTATGTCTGAGTGCCTCATTAAAAACCCTTGCCCTTGCAAGGGAAAAGAGTGTAACCCGAATCTTTTATTCGTTGTTGGATTACATAAAATTTAGCTGAAATATAGCCTAAGGTTGGATACATTCCATGTCCTAGGTATTTCTATTCCTTCTAATGTTTCCAGCTTGTATGCTCCATTTTTTAGCTTTCGAATTACCCTGAACGGACCTTCCCAATTGGGGGCGAGCTTTCCCTTGCTTTTTGGGTCTGTGATTTTCTTCAAGACTAGGTCGCCTTCTTGGAACTCCCTCTGTCGGACTTTCAGGTTGTACCTTCTTGCCACCCTCTGTTTTGCAACAGCTTCTCTGATTCGTGCTATCTCTCTGATTTCTTCTATCTGATCGGCCGAGATGTTCAAATTCTCCATGTTGGTGATTTCATCAAATTGCTCACACCTCCAAGTCGGAGTGTTGATTTCCACTAGTATCATTGCATCAGCTCCGTATACCATCCTGAAAGGTGTTTCATTAATGGTAGAATGTGGTGTTGTGTGGTATGACCATAAGATCTCTGGTAAGTACTCGGCCCACCTTCCTTTTGCTTCCTCAAGCTTCTTTTTTATTCTGTTTAGGATAATCTTGTTGGCGGCTTCTGCTTGGCCGTTGGCTTGTGGATGTTCTACTGATGTGAACCTATTCTATATTCCATAATCCTTACAGAAATCTACAACCGAGGTGCTCGCAAACTGAGCTCCGTTGTTCGAGACTATAACTCCTGGCAAACCAAATTTGAATATGATGTTCCTCCAATAGAACTTGCGAACCTTCTCGGCAGAGATCCGAGCAACAGCCTCAGCTTCTACCCATTTTGTAAAATAATCGACTACAATAATTAAGAATTTAAGCTATCCTGAAGCATTGGGAAATAAGCCTAGGATATCTGTTCCCCACTGGTAGAATGGCCATGGGGATGTTATAAGATGAAGCGACTCGCCTGGTAAGTGTTTGAGTGGAGCAAATACTTGGCATTTTTCACACATGCTAACGTATTCGATGCAGTCTCGCATCATATGTGGCCAGTAGTAACCAGCTTTTAGAATCGTTCCTGATAGTGTCCTCCCGCCGATGTGGCTACCACAGGCTCTTTCATGGACCTCTTTAATTACCAGCTCTATCTCAGACTCTGACACGCATCTGAGCATATGTGTCGACCTTCCCATCTTATACAGTGTGTCCGAGATTATAATATATTGGGAAGTTATGCTTCTCATTTTCCAAGCTTCGTTGACGTCTTCGGGTAAAACTTATTTTTTCAATTAACTAATGATGGGTCTCATCCACCCTTGGATATTCTCTATGGTTAATACTCCTTCCAATTGAATGTTGGGTGCTTCGATAACTTCTTGAATTATGGTCTTATTTATTCCTGAATTTTTTGAGCTGGCTAGCCGGGCTAAGAGGTCGGCCCGAGCATTATAATCTCTTGGGATGTGGACGACTTCAAATTCCGAGAACACTTTGGATATTCTTTAAGCTTTTTGAAGGTATTTTATCAGGATGCAATCCTTTGCCTGGTACTCGTTCCTCATTTATCCGACCACTAGCTGGGAATCAGTTTTGACCAACAAGTTTGTTACTCCGACTTCCTTTGCCAATTTCATTCCAGCAATCAAGGCTTCATACTCTGCCTGGTTGTTACTAACCTAAAAATTGAAACACAAAGAGTATTCTAATGTTAGCTCTCTGGGTCCTTCCAAAATGACCCCGGCTCCACTTCTCTTGAGATTTGAAGATCCATCTACATAAAGGACCCATCTGTTTGAGATTTCTTCTCCAGCCGGTGCACTTAACTCAACCACAAAGTCAGACAGCATCTGTGACTTAATACTGGTTCTAGGTGTAAAGTTGATGTCGTATTCATAAAGCTCTATTGCCCACTTGACCCATCCAAGTCGAACTTTCTTAGTATCTGTTTGATTGGGTAATTCGTCTTTATTATGATGGGATGACCTTGAAAGTAATGCCTCAACTTCCGGGCTGTAATGACTACTGCCAGTGCTAAACGTTCAATCTTTTGGTGCCTTAGCTCTGCTTCCTTTAGGACTTTACTGATAAAGTATACGAGTCACTCTCCATCTTCTCCATTAGGATAGGAGGCGATGATAGGAAACACTTTACTTCTTAAAAATCTTCTTCACATGCCTTCGTCCATTCAAACTTTTTAGATTTCCTTATGGCCGCAAAGAAATGAATTGACTTGTCTCCTGCGCATGATAGAAATCGTGACAATGCTGCCAACCTCCCTGTCAGCTGTTGGACCTCCTTTTTCATGGTTGGACTTTTTATATCTATTATCGCCTGACATTTGTCCGAGTTTGCTTCTATTCCTCGGTTGGTGAGCATGAACCCAAGGAATTTCCCGGCTTGTACTCCAAAGGTACATTTGTCCGGGTTCAATCTCATGTTGTAGCTTTTAACGGATGCGAAGGTTTCAGTTAGATCCTTCACATGTGACCGGTTTTGATTCGTCTTGATCACCATGTCATCTACATATACCTCCATATTCCTCCCTATCGGAGTAGCTAATAACTTACCCATTATCCTCTGGTAAGTAGCCCCAACATTTTTGAGTCCGAAAGGCATGACCTCATAGTAGTAATTGCTCTGATGGGTCATGAAAGTAGTCTTTGGTGCGTCAATGGGGTTCATGCGGATCTGGTTGTATCCGGAATATACATCCATGAAACTAAGTAGACGGAAACCTGATGTAGCATCTATTAGTCGGTCAATATTTGACAGTGGATACGGATCTTTAGGACATGCTTTGTTGAGGTCCATAAAGTCCACGCACATTCGCCATTTTCCAGATTTCTTTTTTACCAGCACTACGTTGGATAACCAAGTTGGATATTTGATCTCCTTGATGAACCTAGCTTGTAACAACTTATCGACTTCCTCTGCTATTGCCTTCCTCTTTTCATCGCCACCCTTTTGTTTTTCCTTTGATAGATCGGCTTGATGTCTGGGTCGATTGCCAAATGACGACACATGAAATTGGGATCTATCCCAGGCATGTCTGATGATTTCCATGTGAAAAATTCCGTGTTGTCTTTTAACACTTGGACGATCTCTTTCTCTTCTTCTGGGGACAAGTTGACTCCAATGTGTGTTACATGGGATGACAGATGCCCAATCTGAACTTGCTTTGTTTCTTTGTTGGGGACTATATTCTCTTCAACTGCATCATCACGTGGATCAATGTTGGCCAGGTTGACTTTGAGGGAATTATGGGGATCTGCTTCTCCTTTAGGCTCTGTTCTTTTTAACTTCAAGTTGTCCTTGTAACATTTTCTGGCCAGTCCCTGGTCGCCTTTGACAATTCCAACTCGTCCATCTCCAAGTGGGAATTTCATTGTCAGATATAGGATTGAAAGCGAAGCTTCCAGGGTGTTGAATGACGGTTGACTTATAATGATGTTATAGGGTAAATCAGCATTGACTATTAAGTACCTTACTTGGACGATCTTTGTGTTTGCCATGTTACCAAAGGTAGTCGGTAATGCTAGATATCCGAGCACTTGAACCTGTTCTCCCGAGAATCCTACTAGACTGCCTTTGAAGGGTAGCAACTCGGTCGCATCAAGCCCCATTCCTCTGAATGCATCCTAATACAATACGTCGGCTGAGCTTCCAGGGTCTATCAGTACCCTCTTCATGCTTCAATCTATTATCTGTACTTTGATAACCATAGATTCATTCTCATGCGCCAAGATTCCTATGGCATCTTGTTTGGAGAATATTACTGCATCTAAGTTGCCCTCCATTTTCTCTGGGGATTTCTGGTCAATATGCACAATTGCTCTAGCATATCTCTTTCTGGCTGAACTTGTCTCTCCACCCCCAGCAAAACCCCCAAAAATGGAATATAGGGTGTGTCGTGTTGTCTTTGTCTCGTGACCTTCCTCAGCATCTGAAGTTTTCTTTCGGGATATTTTTCTGGTCCCTGGTCGTGAGGACTTCTTTTTTTATTTGGTGGCCGGGAATCCTTCACGTACGCCAAGAGGTGTCCCCTTTGGATTAGGGCTTCAGTTTCCTTTTTCAGCTGCTGACAGTCTTTGGTGTTATGTCCCCTTATACGGTGGTAATTACACCAAGCCTCAGGTTTCCTTCCCATGATTACGTTGGCTTTTGGGACGTTGCGGCTCAAGTAACAGATTCATGTGGCTGACTTCTTTAAGGATGTCTCCCATGCTTGTATTTAGCGGGGTGAGGTCTCTATTTGGATCGTACGGCTGTCTATATGGTTTGGGAGCATGTCGTTTGTGCGTAGCTCCCCGAGGACGCTTTTTCCTCCTATTTGACACGTCTTTTTTGCTTTTTGTCCTTTCATTGTCATCCCGGGCTCTTTTCTCCTAGTTACTCTCTTCTCTTTTGATGTAGCATTCGGCCCGGGTAATGATCTCATCCATGTTGATAGCCGTCTTCTGAGCCAATGACTTGTTTTATTGCCTGGCTCGCAATCCATGCTGAAAAGCCCTCACAAACAGCTCCTGATTCGGGTGAGATACTTTGAGGGTTTCCTCATTAAACCGAACCAAGTATTCACGTAGTGGTTCCGCCTTCTTTTGCCGAACACTAAACAATGCAGTCGTGGACACCTTTCGGCGCTTGCTTGCCGATAAGTGTTGTACTAACTTCTTAGTTAGGTTCTGGTAGATTATGATGGAGAGCCGAGGAAGGCTCGTGTACCATCTTATGGCTACGTCCTTCAAGGTTTCGGCCATGAGTTTGCACTTCAGTGTGTCCGAAGGGCAACTATGGCCATCTGATTGTTGATGGCAATGACATGCTCCCGGGGATTTGTCTTCCCATCATAAGAAGCTAATGATCGTGCCTTAAATTTTTCGGGTACGTGGTCGTCCCAGATCTCTTGAGAGAGGTTGAGGTTCGAGAACCTCCTCCTCACTATCAATGTCGGCTTGACTTTGTTGTTGCAGCTCCTGTATACTAACTTGCATCGTTTCATTCTGTTGTCTCATGGTTTCCATCATAGCTAGTAGTTGAGCCATGTCTGGAGGATCTTCTTCAGAAGTCATGTCATTAGTAAGGGGTGTGGCCTGAGAAAGTTTTACCTAGGCCCCACGGTGGGCGCCAAATGTTCTAGCCAAAAATGGTTAGACCACCAAAAGTGTTAACTCTCCTTCTCCTTGGACAAAGAGAGCTACGCTGTCTATATTGCTGAGTCTGTTGAGATGAATATCTGGGGATTTGAGGGCTATACCAATGTTGTATACTTCCTCAAGATGAATGTGTTGCTTAACCCTCATGTGGGAGCCCCATTATATAGCCTTCTATTAATACAAGCCATTAAGAGAAGTCTTTTGGCCTTCTGGCATTATATGTCCATCATTGACGTAACCTCCCTCCATGAATACAGGCTTTTAAGCTCAGGGTAATGTCCGTATTGATGTGCTGCCTCCGTTACAAAAGTTGGAGTGGCATTCATCGACCTTGTGTCCGACATCGGTGTCGGGTTGGCGGCGGGGTGAGGTGTCCGGCCTCATGAGAGCTCGGCATGGTGGGAATCGGGCTCCCTAATCGGCCCGGGTTGTATATGTGGCATGCTTAGCTCTCTTTCTTGTACGATCTCTCCTGCTACTATAGTCTGGTCTGCACTCACCCTTATCCGACTACTCAACTCGGCATCAAATATATTTGGCATGTACAAGAACCATGAGAAAAATGGCCTTGAAAACTCATCCTCCAAGTTGAAATTCAACACTTAGAAAAAATTCTAAGTATAGAATTCCAAAATCTTATTTTTCTCAACTTCATGTTATCATAACTTGAAATCTATGCATTTTTTTGGGAATTCCTCCTCATTGACAAAGTTGTAGTACGGAATGAGCTCTTCAAATAGATCTTTGGATCAAAGAAAATGGATGTCTAGATTGAAAGTTATGACCTTGGCAAGTCAGCACCAAACTAGGGTTTTTCCATGACTTAGAAAAAATTTCACTTTCTTCATTATTGCTCTTTTTGCAAGTAACCTCAATTCTCTTGATATTTCTTGATCAAACTCAACCATAAGACATGTTTTAATGGAATTTGACTTGAGAAGCTCATGTTTAACCAAAAAACCTAAAGTCAAAGGTTTGACTTTGTAGTTACTGACTTGTGTATCAGATGAACTTCACCTCTTTATCTTCAATGAAAGCAATCTCCTGAGCCATTTGAACACCATGTATGGACTCCAAGGGTGTATTTGAATGTCTTGAATCATTTCCCAAGGCTTGAGATCATGTCTTGGTCAAAAGTCAAAGATGTAGTTGACTTTGGTTGAAAAACCCTAATTTCATGACCATATGAACTTGATCTTTGAAGAACTTATAATGAAGCCATTTTGCACTTGATATTGATGGAGAGGGGTCTCTTGAGAGTATAAGAACTTGATTGGTTTATGATCCATCCAAAACCTTAACTGACCAATCCATTGAACCTTTTGAAGCAAACCCTAATTCACAAGTGAAACAAAGTAAAACAAAGTCTAATAATTTAATTAGCTATGCATGTATGATTGAGCTAGAATGATATGCAAAAGATCAAAGAATCTAAGGGTAAAATTTGGGGTATGACAGTTGACCCTATTTAAATATCTTTACCAGATGACATGTGCGATGATAATCCTCATGAAATTATGGTGAAAGGTATTTAAATACAGAAAACTAGAAATTTTGCCCTTAGATGCAATGACATGCTATACTATGAACAAAAGAAAACTGACAGAGTTTGAAAAAATGCTGACATACAATGAACTCTAGTATGATGAAAATGATGGGATGATAAATGTAAAATGCAGACAAATAAAGAAAGCAAACAGGGATAAAGTCAACACAATGGGTAACAACTCACTGGGGATGACCAAACAATGGGGAATAGAAACAAACTGGGGAAATCTAAAGTGACTGATCAATAGGTTCAGGCATGACCGGCTGACAGTCTAGAAATAGAAGATCCACACTGGAGGTAGAACTGGAAAGACGGTTTTTGTTGGGGAAAGAAAATAAGTTGGGGCTATCTAATGTGATTGATTAACAGGTTCAGGCATGACCGACTGCCACTTTAGAAGAAAAGATAAAATAAGACCCTCACTAGAGGTAAAACTGAAAAGACGGTCTCCATTGGGGAATATCCAGAGTGATTGATCAACGGGTTCAGGCATGACCGGATGACACTCTAGAACAAAAGATAAAACAAGACCCTCATAACAATAGTATCATGCAAAACAGGGAAAAATCCTCATAGCAATAGGATTAAACAAAACAGGACCCTCATAGAAATAGGATTGAAATTCTGGCATAGCAGACAGCAGATGTCCTAACACATGTCAAGACATTGTTCTGCATAAACATTTAAACATGAACTGAACAACAGACTAATACTTTAAATATCAGAACTGCAATAACACAGATGTTATGACATCTGATCCAACATGTTAATCAAGACTGAACTGTAAATTGCAGAATGATAAACAACACAAAATATGATGACCCAGTTCGGTGCAACTCACCTACATCTGGGAGATATACCAATCCAGGAAGAAGAATTCACTATCAGTAGTATAGTTTTATGTAAGCAACCTCGGGTTTACAGAAAGCACCCACGCTAACCTATCACTACCCAATGAAGACTTTATCATTAGAAGTCACATCTAATTGATAAGAGAAACCCATCTCACTCTCTAAATCACACCCTGTGATTATCTAACAGTTAATACCTCATAATTGTATCATCCTTATTGAAAGACACCCATTCCAATACAAAATTCAGTCAAGCATCCTTGACTAACAATTTAACTTGGATTTGCTTCAAAGTTTCATCCAAGAACACTACACGATTCATTGCCTACGGGCTTCTGAATCTGTACAAGTATCTATGTCTACCACACTGCATCAAATCGATATAGAGGGAGACTTACAAGAAAACCTATGACTCTCAAAACCCTAAACCCTATTTTCTACTTTACATAAGTGTTACAATAGGTTCAGTTATTCAGTCATAGGTCTTAATCTCCTTTTATAAGCTTCTGTTGCCTTGGGCTTCAATCTTCTGTTTGCTGGTTCCTTGATCCACGTTCTGATTGTTTCCTTAATTCTTGGACCAGACTTAGAAACAACCTGCTATATCAGTTTAAGATGTCAGGACATTCGTTAGGACATCATGTCTTCTTCATGTTGGGACACTACATTCAACGCCTTGTTTTACCAAAAATTTGCTCAAATTTGCAGAGCCTTCAATCTCCCCCTTTTGACTAATTTTCGGTGAAAACTCCTTTGGTAGAAAAAAAAGACTGGCATTTCGTAGATATGATTAGAACACCTCTGAGACTCTTTCTTACCCCTGAAATTCCTAGCTGTATGTTGGTGTACATGAGGAAGAGTATATAACCCTCTCCCCCTCAAACCAGTACTTGCCACGGAGGGATAAATCTTCCTCTTGAGGGGCATAAGAGAACAAACAAGAAGGTCAAGAAAGAGCTTAAGAAGAAACAGTTGTATCATTTGTAACACAGAGTCCATAGAGTATGTAACTCAGGTCACTAGGCACAAGGGAAGGACTCAAGGATGTTAGAACATCTCATCTAACACCCCTGCTTGCACAAATGAGTATGTGTTGTAGAAACCAACACTAACTGAGATGAATCCATACCTCTTATCTCCCCCTTTTTAGCCAAAAATTGGTAAAAGTAGCCAGCGTAATTCCATACCCACATGATACTAATCTAGACCTTAACAAAAACCATGACGAGATTACCCAGAATACCAACTTTGAAAACTAGAAGCACATTCCACCTTTAACCACTCAAACATATTTATCTTGAAAATTATGGTCCATAGAAGTTCCCGCAGAGCAATTCATGTGGAGACATAAATTTAGGGTAGGTAAATATAAATGACTGTGCACCATCCAACTAAAGTTTGACTGATTCAACTTTATGAGAGACCGCCCAAAGAATGCACTAGCATCAAGACACATGCTTAACACGTCTTCACTCTCTACCGTCTAGAACAGCCAATCATGCTGTACCCATATTGTCCTGACCCTTTGTGAGGCTTTGTTTAGAAAATTATAGTTCCTGTGTTTTGTCTACAGGATAATCTTTTTAAACAGAAGACCAAGAATAACTCACCAAGATGTTAAGAAATTTCTTCAAACATCTTTCACCTAGCAGCAATAACTCTCAAGATACTTGTACTCCTCCTGATTCAATCCATTGACACCCAACGACAAAATCAGAACAACCTGATAAGTTCATCCAGAACTTATACCAGTAGGACAATGTCACAACATCTCGTCTGACATATCATCCTCTCCTGAGGCAATTTATCACAAATTGTTTGAAACCATAAACAATCTTGATAAACAATCTGCACCGCTGCAGCCAAATATCCACAACTGAAGTCTAACTCCCCCTGTCGTAGATAACCAGTGCTCCTTTTCTAGAAGAACACCTTAAATGAATGGAAAACATAAGATGCATCTTCATGTCTTCAAGAGCGCACCATCTGTTCAACACACCTGCTGAATACATTCACCTAGTGCTTGACCCTCAAGCAAACCATGTACCACACCAATACATTAATCAGATAGAAGTCCTCCCCCTATCTTTCTTAACAGATGCTTCTTCAGCAAGAACCACCCAAAATCACCACATGATATCCCATGACAACTTTATGATCATATAGTGAGAGTGCCAGGAACGCATCCTTGCACCATAACTAACAAACTCTTCGATTGAGACCAAAACTACATTGATCCCTCTCATCCAGAAACCATCCATACACCACACAAATTCCTCCTGAATTCTCATGTATAAATCTCCTTGTTCCCTGAGATACAACCCAACTGAATCTGGAATACTTCACATCTCAAAGAGACACACAGGGCCCCTTAGTTTGCTAGCTCACACAGATATTCTTCACACTTGAAGAACATTAAACACATGCTCCAGAAATAAGCACCAAACTTATCCACTTCTAGCATGTCCCATTGAGATCAGATTTCCAAGACAATCCTTTACCCATCATTCTCCCGTATGAAAAGATAAATACCTCTTAGACAAGATGTGAATGTCAAGTTCCACACTCATAACTTAGCATCATACTCCATGGATAACCAACCTAGAAAATGTTCTAACATCAGTTAGGACATCCTTCACATATCACAGACACCAACCAACATGGTTCTTGATATGCTCCAGCACTGGACTTACTATCTGCATAGTAATCCAACTGAAGATCTTCAAACTACATTGTGCCACCAGCTTGATCAATAAGAACTCCAGTAACCAAGAGAGAAATAAACTCTCATCCACCAAAAGAAGGTAATCTTTTATCCTCAACCTAGAACTTCTACTACAAGCTCCAAGATAGACCAGAACCTCCTTACGTTTACAACCAATCTACCTTTCTGCCCAAGAGTTAATTAGTTCCAAGCATCCTGCTTGAATGCAAACTATGAAGCCAACTAAATGCCACCTTTTGATTAATCTCATTCGTCTTCAGAACTACCACAAGATATACTGATCCACCAATGAAATCTGATCTTCAAGTTACATGAACTACTTGCTCCATAGCAAGACATCTTGGATCCACCAAGCCTTTAGACATGTAACATCTTCTCAATCCACAGCTCCCGCAAACTGCATGAGATAGACCTTTTTGAAGCATCCATAACTTCCATTCTCCTGTAGATCACCTTATCTTAAGTTGATGTGCCACATCACCAGCTGAGACTCTGATGTTAAGCTAGATGTCAGAACATTCTAATATGACATCAAGCTGTTGAATTCAGCTCCTCCTTCTGCGACTTAGAATAACCTCCTCCCTTTAACAGAACAAGAGTTCCATGCTCTTATAGACTTGATTCAACAACCAAGTTTGAGTAGACAACCTCCATCCTGCTTAAACTTATCACAGGTAATCCATTCAAGCTCACACCTTGATGAATATCTGCTTTACAACTCCAAAGACTTCACACCTGCCACATCTGAATCTTCAAAAGAGAAAGTAGTCCTAGACTACACCATAGTGTAGCGAGCGATTTAGGACGCGGTTCTTAAGCGCGGTCGCTCTCTGCGGTTTGAGCTTACTACAGGTCGATTCATTTTTAATCCTATTAAAGCTGATGAAGAAAGGGAAATAGATGTCTCCAATTAACCCTGCTTGCATACTGAGTTTAAACAGCGGTCTGTTAGGTTACGGATGCTATCAATGTGGGGGGCCTTTGTACTGGTTATTTGTATTTTCGCCAATACTGGTTTCTCTCTTTTTATTTTGACAGAATGTTTCTGGCGGGGAACAAGGATTAGGATGTTAGGACTGATGTTTTTTGATAGATATGTGAGAGTATGGGATTTTGAGTTTTTTATTGATTGTACTCGCTAAGATTTTTCTTTCAATCTTATGCCTACGTATTCCCGTTTGCCGAAATAGGGAAATCAGAGCGTTCGTAGTTCCTCCTATTCTATGAGAGGAAATGGTTGTTTTGGTGTCTTGTTCAAAGCCCAAGACGTGAAGCGAAAGGTGTTTGTATCTTGTTCAAAGCCCAAGATGTGAAGCTGAAAAGTCTATTTGTATCTTGATCAAAGCCCGAGATATGAAGCTAAAAGGTCTATTTGACTTTAGAGAGAATTTGTCATCTCTAAAGAGGGGGTTGTATGTCACAACTGTTTATAAAGGAGAATTACTTTAACCGGGATGTGCGAATCCGACAATGCCATAATTTCCTTTATAGGGGATTTTTTAACCTGAAGGAGAAGACTTTAACTCAGTGTAGAGCAATGTTATCT
The DNA here is from genome assembly GCA_022829125.1 of Lathyrus tuberosus. NCBI lineage: Eukaryota > Viridiplantae > Streptophyta > Magnoliopsida > Fabales > Fabaceae > Lathyrus > Lathyrus tuberosus. The sequence goes on from JALAZF010000031.1 coordinate 6,679,552, forward strand.
TTCCTTAGGAATTTCTCATACTAAAAGAGGGACAGTGGCATGGATGTAGATGATCCAGAGGCTTGCCGCTTACAGCAATTAGATGAAGGGGAAAGGAGTTGTTGATGTTTGTGTACTGTGAACGAGGCACAACTTTGATGCTAAAAGGTTGATTGGATAAACCAGTGGTTTTCTTATACAAAGCCTAAGAGGAGGCTAATATGTGTCTCGTACAAAGCCCGAGATAGAGGCTAAAAGGTTTTGACTCAACGAGGGAATCTTTTGGTATCTCGTATAAAGCCCGAGACGAAGGCTATTTGACTCAACAAGAGAGTTTTTGTATCTCGTACGAAGCCCAAGATGGAGGCTATCATTTGTTTGGCTCAATAAGAACCCTTTTTGTATCTCGTATAAAGCCCGAGATGAAGGCTAAAGGGGTGATTGACTCAACAAGGGAGTCTCTTATGTGTCTCGTACAAAGCCCGAGAGAGAGGCTAAACGTTGTTTGACCTCACTGGGGAGAATCATTGTATAAAGCCCAAGAGTGAGGCTAACTTCGCTGGAGAAGGATCATTATACAAAGCCTAAGAGGAGGCTATGGTAACTGTTTCAGTTAAGTGACAGGTCCAGTATACTGATTTTAAAGAGAAAATCAGTTCTTATATGAGCTACACTGTACTCAGGGATTTGATTCGAGGATCAGGGATATTTCCTTTTCTTTGAGGAAATGGGAAATCCAAAGGGTATTGAGACTGTCCGAGTCTACGGGTTTCCTTCCTATTTAACAAGGGTGCTTGAGAATGTCTTTGAGAGTCAAGGAAATTAGACTGTCCGTGTCTAGAGTTTCATCTTTTGTACTATGCTTTGAGAAACAGTAGTAGACTCTTTGACAGGACTGTTCTATGAAGATGACTAAGTTCTGTTCCTATACCTCTAGGAGGTCGTCGGAACAATTTGTACGAAGCCCAAGAGGAGGCTAGAAGCTTTTCAGAAGCCGACGGGTCCTTGTACGAAGCCCAAGAGGAGGCTATCATTCTCGGAGGAAGAGATCATTATACGAAGCCTAAGAGGAGACTGTGAATACTTCTAAGAAGCCGTAGGGGTCCTTGTACTAAGCCCAAGAGGAGGCGCGGTTGCTTTTAGGAAGCCTGTGGGTCCTTGTACGATTCCCAAGAGGAGGCCGATACTTTTAAGAAGCCGATAGGTCCCCAAACCCCGAGAAATTCAAGGCAAGCTATTCACAAGGAATAAATCAAGTCAGGAAAGTTCGAGAATTTGGAAGAAACTCAAAGATGCCATTCATGGAGAATACATTCATCTTTGGGAGTAGAGTTTCTTGACAATTCCTAATGAGGACAGCCGAAGAGAAGACTGTATCTGGTGATCCTATTGGGGAACTAGTTGTCTATTTCTACAAATAAACGAAACGGCGTCACCTAGTTCTAGACGTAGTTGCCGGGGAAACTCTAAATATCTATACTATTATTACACAGTTGATATGAGTTTATGAAAGAAGACTTACAGCGAGACATCCCCACAATACAGTTATATGTATATGAAAGCGGTAAATGAAAGCAATAACCACTTACTCGGTTGTAGAGCTTCCATGCTGTTTGGTTAGTTGTTCAACAAAGACAGATTGAAAATAACAGTATATTCAAAATCAAAGGAGAAAGTGCTTTGAAAAAGAATGATTTGGGGCTTACAGCTCAAGGAGAGGCCCAGGGTTTTATCAGTGATTGCACTGTTGAATTTGTACAGAGGGACTTATACAAGTGACTGAGGCCCAAAATGTTTTTCTGTACAAAGGGATGGGTCTTACACTCTCTCAAGAGGTCCAAAACGTTTTAAAGAAAAAGAGTGGGGCTTATAACACGAGGGTAGGCCCAGATGATTTTTCGTTTAAAGTGGCGATCGCGCCGAGGTTTTCTTTTAACGCAGAGGGACTTATACAATAAGTGAGGCCCAAAATTGTTTTGGTTAAAATGGGGTTGGGTCTTACACTCTAATAGAGGCCCAAAAGTTTTGAATGGGTGTTATAGCTCAAGGAGAGGCCCAGTTGTTATTTTTCAAAAGGCGATGATCGTGCCGTTTGTTTTTTACGGTATCGGGACTTATACAATACACTGAGCCCCAAAATGGATTTGGTCAAAAAAAGGATTGGGTCTTACACTCTAATAGAGGCCCAAAGAGTTTTGAATGGGTCTTATAGCTCAAGGAGAGGCCCAGTTGATTTTTTGAAAAGGCGACAATCGCGCCGTTTATTTGAAAATGTACAGAGGGACTTATACAACGAATGAGGCCCATGAGTGTTTGACAATGATTTGTTGGAGTGAAAATCAAAGAAACCCTAATTTTATTCCTTAAAAGTTAATATTTAAAGTCAAATGAAAAATACCAAATAGATTTGAATAAACTACTTTTGATTTTTGTTTAAGGTTTGAAAAATGAGGTATAAATCACAAGAGATATTAAAACTCATTTGGTCTTGATTTTTCAAGATGAATATTCATTTCAAAATGTTTTAAAAACAAATAAAAGTGAATTTATTCACAAAAATACTAATTATATTAAATAAGTAATATAAACTTAATTTTTTTGTGGAATAAAATATTTCAACATTTTTGTGATTTTTTTGCAAAAAGAACCAATCAAAAATAATTAAAATTGGAAGAGTTATTAATTTCCCAAATAATTAACAAAACATGAAAATAGTTGGAAAAATAGCAAAAATGTGAAAAATCACAAAATGGCATGGGTGGGGTTTGAACCCATGACCTCAAGCATACAAGGCGCGCGCCTTACTAGTGGGGTGGTGATACATCCATTGCTTGAAACAAAACAACAAATATACAAGTCATGCCTTGGTTTTGGCTTGCCCAAGGCAAGTTTTGGCTAAAAAACGTGAAGGTCATAACTTTCTCAATTCTTAATGGTTGGAGACAAAATTTATATGTATCTGGGCCAGAATTTCACAAGGAATCCAATGGTGGTGGTGGTTTTTTTAGATCACACTCCCTCCTCAAAACCCGATAGTGGTTTTGAAAATGGCCTATAATTGCATTTTCTATGCTACACTTTGATACAGGCATGAATTACTTGATCAATTGGCACAAACACAATACATATGACATGTATAAGAGATGCATACTCAGTGGACTTCAAATGCACACATGTTTTGGTGAGGGCAAGTTTAGAGGCTTACCCTTCTTTGGGATTTTGGAGTTTTCTCTGCAATCTGCCAAACCTCTTGCTCCAGATATGGTTTTATGCTTTGAACCACCTCAAATGATCCCTAGGATGCTTTTAGGATGATTGGAATTAACTGGTACCTGCAAAAACACAAACAGTCCCTTTCTTGCAAAAGGGGTTAAAAGTGACCAAAATAGCAACTTCCTCAAATGGTGTTCCAGATGTTGGGAACCATTTGGGACAGTTCAAGGATGATATTTGGAGTGTGTTTAAGGTTTTATCTGGTTTGGAAAGTGACTGAATCAAGACATGGCTTGAAAAATGCACCAAAAGGTCTATTTTGAGGTTTTGAGATGTGACTTTGTGATTTTGTGATTACAGGTCACTTGTGATAGTTTGCACAACTTACATATGATATATATGAGGTGTGTGTGTGATTGATTGTGATGGAATTGCTCTCTAACTCAAAAACTCAGAATTACTTGCTTTGGAAGGAAAATTTGAGGTGAAAGAAGAGATTATGAGGAAAGCATCTGTTTGATGGCTTTGGTGTACTCAAACTGAGCACAAATGAGCTCTATTTATAGTAGAGCAAGTTTGTTTTGGGATCCACAGTGAATGGCAACTACAGCAGAGGTTTGGCCAATGTTGTCCAATGGAAATCCAAGTCTTCTCTAGCCATTGACTAGAGGTTAGGGCACAGGACTGTGGTTCCCTTGGTCTTGGATAAGTCTTGACTGAATTCAGTTGAGAATGACTCAGTCTATGCCACCTTGATGCTTCCATTGAATGCCTCATTCCAAAATTAAAGTCTTGTCCCTATTTTGGCCATTCTAGGTTCAACATGCTATTTCTTGTTCCAAAGACTTTAGAGGCTTGGCTCAGTGATTGTCCCCTTTAGATTCAATCCTCTGAGGTGTCCAAGTGGATAAGAGCATTTGGATTTGGCTGATTTTGGCAAATCGACCAAAAATGCAAATTTTGCCTTGCCTTGGCAGATTTCAACAAGGCAACTTGCCAATGTCATAACTCATAGCCCAAATGGAATTTGGCAATGTTCTTGGCCATTTTGGAAAGCCCTTACATGATACAACAACTGTTTGAACATGTTTGGTTTTGATATCTTTTGAATCCAAGTGAAAAATCCCCCTACATTTGGAAAAAAATGAAGACAAATTTGGACTTAGTGAAAATTTCACTAAGTGTTGGAAAAAGTGACATTTTCATTTTTCAGCCATTTTGATCACTCCATAACTCAAAATCCTTAATGAATTAGACTTAGGTCTAGTTGAAGTTTTTGTAGAGGGTAATGAGGGCTACAAATCCATATTTGGATGAGGAAAAATAGCTTTGTGGTTTAGGAGTTATGATCCTTCAAAGTTGGTACCCTTGCCACTTTATTTTTAACTTAGAAAATTTTCTAAGTTTTTATGGTTACCCCTTTTACAAGTTATCCAACTTTTCTTGATTTTTCTTGATGAATGATGATTCAAATCATACATTAACATCATTTTAGGGTTAAAAATCCATTTTGGTGAAAAATGTCAAAAAGTCAAAGTTGACTTTTGTGCACAGTTGACTTTTTATCAGATGAATTCCAAACTGTACAATTCTTCAAGAAATCATGTCCTTGACCTAAATCAAACTTGATGGACATGTTCCATGGGTGTCATGGGGTATATTGAGTCATGTCCTAGGGTTTGGGAGCATGTCCTGGTCAAAAGTCAAAGTTACAGTTGACTTTTTCCTTAAAACCCTAATTGTGGTGCAGATGAAATTGAAACTTGTTGCTCAAGCTTCTTGGATCAATCCATTGTCCCAAATGGATCAATATGGTATATTAGAGACCCTCAAATCATGTCTTGAGGTCTTGGTTCATGATTTGCCCTAAAAGTCAACTTAGGGGTGAATTAGGTCAAGAAACCCTAATTCCTAATTTTTAGTGAATGCATCCCCTGAGGCAAAATTGACTTGATGATTGGGTCCATGAGGCTCCATGGAGTATATTAGGTTATGTTTTGGATCATTGGCTTGTGCCCAGAGGAATTTTTCCAACTGGAGGCCCTGGTCAACCAAAACCCTAATTTGGTGACACCGTCGATCTTGAGACTTGATCCACTTGGAAGGGAGCAGCTTTGTGCTTAATCCTTGGAGTGGGAGTCCTTTTGATCCTTTGTAGCTACCTTGAAAGGTTAGACAAGTTGAAGATCAAGTCAATCCTTGATTGATCCTTTGTCTAAGGCTCTGAGAGGGCTTGAAACCCTAATTTTGATTGTAGTGGATGCTCAATAACCCTTGAGGAGATTGATGAGGCACAAAGGTATATCCATATTGTGATGATGATTTACACAATGATGGGAAATCATAGTGGTCAAATTTTGGGGTATGACAGATGCCCCTATTTAATCTTCTTGGACCCGAAGGTGTGAATGACGAAGGTATTCGGGCATTCGGGGTGCAAGAGGATTAAATATTAGAATACCCAAATTTTGATGGTGGTTATGAATGGTAGCTTACGCATTCATCTTCTTTAGCTAAGAAATGATGCTTAGAAAAGGTAAACTTCCCCTCGCTCTTGGTTTCCTACCAAGGAACTGGTCTAAGTTTCTTTTGAAATAAACCTCCCCTCGATCCTGGTTTCCTACCGAGGAACTGGTCTCAGTTTTTGATTTAAACTTCCCCTCGATCCTAGTTTCCTACCAAGGAACTGGTCTAAGTTTCTGAATTAAACTTCCCCTCGATCCTAGTTTCCTACCAAGGAACTGGTCTAAGTTTCTTTTGTCAATAAACTTAATTGACAAGGGGCGTTGTAGCGGTTTTACTCAAACTTCTCGCCGGATTTTCCTGAGGAGATGCCATTCGACGGAAAAAGATCTGATGTTAGACTTGCTGGGGAACCCAATCGTCTGAGTTGTAGAGGTGTACAAACTTCTATGTTGGAGATGCCATTTGTTTCTACTGGGGGAAAGCAAGTCTCTTGGGAGACTGCTGTCACTTGGGATCTTACATCATACTTTTCTCGGGATCTTCCCGGAGAAATGCCATATGATGGGGTCCAATTTTGAGGTGCCGATGACCTTTTCATCAGCGGTTCTTTAGGAGCGAAACTGGCATGCTGCCGAATCTCTGATTACGAAGCTTTCTCTGTGGATTTTCCTTAATCCGGGAAAGCAAGGATATCACCTTCAACGGCAAAGAGTGATGCTGACTGTAGGTTCCTCTGGCTTTTCAGAGGTTCAAGTTATCAAAGTGGTCAAGGACCAACTTCATTCCAGAAATAAACTGGAAGGAGATTAGTCAAACGCAGCGTTTCCTGACAAGGCAAGAACTGACAACTCGATTGAGAGGACTGTTATCAATAGGGGATACGACTGTCGGGAGTGATAGTGATGTAATATGAATACGAATGTAAATCAATAATGCATGATGTATGTATGTTTATGCTGACAAAACTGACGTGACATACAGACTGACGGGTGAACAAGACTGGATACTCGGCCATCGCAGGGCGTGTAGAAATATCGCTGGTTCAAGATAGCAATTCTACTTTGCTTAAGAGAGATAGTCCCTGTTGGGGAGCTACCGTTGGTCGGGCTTAGGAGATGAGAACTCTGCCATGGGTATCAGATGGGAAAACCGTATCTCATACAGTTGATCCTTTGTTCAGGCGTACTGGCCTAGAATGAGTACTTTGATTCTGCTCTTTGAAGTTTGCTTACTTCTGGAGAAGCGGTCGATGCTCTTCTGATGTTCAACAGTCAAAAGAAATTGTCGTCTTTATTTTAAAAGCAGAAAAAGTTTTAACAAGTAAATTCATTTTTGTTTTATTTCAAGAATCGTTGATCATGTTAAAATGTCGTTCTGTAAAGCTAAAACAAACAAGAATTACAAGCAAAAGCACAAGGGCTCAAATTTTATTGATAAGATGGAGATCAGCCAAACGCGTGATTCCAAAGAGTATATGCAAAGTTTGAAAATGGTAATTTACAGGGAAAAGGGCTACGTTGAAACATAACGACAGCTATCATTCCACCAACTTTGAATTCTGGGCATCCTGAGCTTCTGTCGAAGATGACCTTGACTAGAGTTTTCCTCCGATGGATGATGTAACTGCTGTTGAGGGACATGCCTCTGTTGAACATAGTTACTTGCCATTATCCCTAATTTTTGCCTGGATTGTACTTTGATGTTTCCAATCCACCGGGATGATTTTTTCATGTCTCTAACTTTTGCCTGGATCGCCCTTTCGGGTTTTCAATCCACCGAGATGTTTTTTTTTTTTAGTTTAAGGCGAAGTATTTCTTGATTACATCAACATTCATGCGGTAGAAAAATTCCTCTCCGTCCATGGTTGCAAGTCTCAAGGCACCGTCTGAGAAAGCTTTCGTGACCACAAAGGGCCGTCATAATTTGGAGTCCACTTGCCCCGAGAATCAGTGAGAAAAGATTGTATCTTCTTGAGCACGAGGTCTCCTTTCCTGAAAATGTGGGGTTGAACCTTTTTGTCGAAGGCCTTCTTCATTCTCTGTTGATACAACTGACCGTGGCATAGTGCCGTTATTCGCTTTTCTTCGATCAGGTTCAGTTCGTCGTGTCGACTTTGACACCATTCAGCTTCAGAAAGCTTAGCTTCCATCAATACCCAGATTGATGGGATCTCTACTTCTATGGGGAGAACTGCCTCCATGCCATACACTAGAGAGAAAGGGGTAGCCCCTGTTGAAGTACAAACAGATGTGTGATAACCATGAAGAGCAAAGGGTAGCATCTCGTGCCAGTCTTTGTAGGTTACAACCATCTTTTGAACGATCCTCTTGATGTTCTTGTTAGCCGCTTCTACCGCTCCGTTCATCTTGGGTCGGTAGGGAGATGAGTTATGGTGTTCGATCTTGAACTCTACGCACAACTCTTTCATCATCTTGTTGTTCAAGTTAGATCCATTATCTATAATGATCTGGCTCGGAACACCATAACGGCAAATGATATTGTTTTTGATAAATCGGACCACCACTTGTCGGGTTACATTAGCGTACGACGCTGCTTCGACCCACTTGGTGAAATAGTCAATGGCTACCAGGATGAACCGATGTCCGTTTGAAGCCTTAGGTTCGATCAAGCCAATCATGTCAATTCCCCATATGGAAAAAGGCCATGGGGAAGAAAGAACTTTGAGATGTGATGGCGGTACATGAATTTTGTCGGAATATATCTGACATTTGTGACACCTCCTCATATACTTGTAGCATTCGGTTTCCATGGTCAACCAGTAGTACCCTGCTCTCAGAATTTTTCTCGCCATTGTGTGTCCGTTGGCATGAGTGCCAAAGGATCCTTCATGAATTTCTTTCATAAGCATGTCTGCTTCTAGTCTGTCTACGCATCGGAGCAAGACCATGTCAAAATTCCTCTTATAAAGAGTGGCACCGCTCAGGAAGAAGTTTCCAGCCAATCTTCTGAGAGTTTTCCTGTCTTTTTTGAGTGCCCCAGATGGGTACTCTTGTTTCTGAAGGAAGCATTTGATATCGTGATACCAAGGTTTGTCGTCTATGACTGCTTCAATCGTGAAGATGTAAGCGGGCCGTTCAAGGCGCATTATGTCAATTTTAGGTATGTCATTCCATTGACCTACACTAATCATGGAAGAGATAGTGGCTAATGCATCAGCCATGTGATTCTCATCACGAGGGATGTGATGAAACTCAACTCTGTTGAAGAAGGGTAACAACCTTCTTGCATAATATTTGTAAGGAATCAGTCATGATTGGTATGTGTTCCAATCTCTTTTTATCTGATTGATAACCAAGGCTGAGTCGCCGTATACGTCCAAGTTTTTGATCCTTAAATCAATTGCTTCTTCGAGACCCATAATACAAGCTTCGTATTCGGCCTCGTTGTTCGTACATTTGAACGTAAGTCTGGCGGTGAAAGGAATGTGGGTACCCTGAGGGGTAACAATGATTGCCCCAATTCTGTTTCCATAATGATTAACTGCTCCGTCAAAGATAAGTCCCCATTGGGAACCTGGTTCTGGCCCTTCACTGGGTAGCGGTTCATCGCAATCTTTCATTTTTAGATACATGACATCTTCGTCTGGGAAGTCAAACCCGACTGATTCTTGATCGTCAATCGATTGATGAGCCAAATGATCGGCTAAAATACCTCCCTTAATGACTTTCTGAGCGTGGTACTCTATGTCATATTCTGATAACAACATCTACCAACGGGCAATTCTTCCCGTAAGAGCAGGTTTTTCGAAGACATACTTGATTGGATCCATCTCAGAAACCAACCAAGTAGTGTGATGAATCATGTATTGGCGAAGACGTTTGGCTGCCCAAGCCAAAGCACAACAAGTTTTCTCGAGCATCGTGTACCGAGACTCGCAGTCGGTGAATTTCTTGCTCAGATACTAGATGGCAGACTCTTTCCTTTTGGTTTCGTCTTGTTGGCCAAGTACACATCCCATCGAGTCCTCTAGGACTGTGAGGTAAATGATCAGTGGTCTTCCTTCCACTGGAGGTGATAGAATCGGGGGATTCAACAGATATTCCTTAATGTTGTTGAAGGCGGTTTGGCAGTCCTTTGACCAAACACAATCCTGGTTCTTTTTGAGCAATTTGAAAATCGGCGCACACGTGGCAGTCATAAGGAATATGAATCTGGAGATATAGTTCAAACGTCCCAGGAATCCTCTGACTTGTTTCTCAGTTTTCGGAGAAGGCATTTCTCAAATGGCCTTGACCTTGTCAGGATCAACCTCAATTCCTTTCTGGCTGACGATGAACCCTAGGAGTTTCCCTGAACGGACACCGAAGGTGCACTTGTAAGGATTCAAGCGGAGCTTGAATTTTCTTAAACGTTCGAACAATTTTGACAGATGTTCAACGTGCTCACTTTCTGTTTTTGATTTTGCAATCATATCATCGACATATACCTCGATTTTTTTGTGTATCATGTCATGAAACAGAGTAGTCATGGCCCTTTGATAGGTTGCCCCGGCGTTCTTCAAGCCTAACGACATTACCTTGTAACAAAAGGTACCCCATGAGGTAATGAACGAAGTTTTCTCCATGTCTTCCGTTGCCATTTTAATCTGGTTATAGCCTGAGAATCCATCCATGAAGGAGAAAACTTTGAACTTTGTTGTACTGTCTACCAGCATGTCAATGTGTGGTAAAGGAAAGTCGTCGAGAGATCTCTTTTGAGTAGTCGAGAGATCTCTTCTGGAATTTTGTTGTCATTTTCTTCTTCAGCCTCGAATACCGGGAACTCAAAGTTGGGAGAAGGCATCGGATCATATGTTTCAACTGGGTTTAAAACAAGCAATCTGCATGACTTGATGATTCATGTTTAGAAGAGATAGAGGAAAATGCAAGTGTGTGCAGTGTATTTGTTTTACTGCTTGTTTTTATTTTTAATTGTTTTTTAGGATTACCATTTTCTGAAAAAGCAAGAAGAGAAAACATCAATTAATGCAGAAATTACAGAACGACGTTATTTTATTAATAAACAAGTCGAATCTTGAAACTACAGCCCTATAAAACAAAACTCCGTCGCTTTAGGCAAAGCGAAGAGGGAAATTTACAGAAAGCGAGCCCTATCAAAACATCCGTTTCACCTGGACAGGGTGAAAGGTTAAAGATGGCAATTACTTTGACTGATGAACGATCTTCGGAGCATCAACAGCGACCCACTGGCGGCGAACTCCTTGGTGAATCACAAAGTCTGGCACCTTCCTTGATTTGTCTTCAGAAATAACACTGATTTCTGGTGGAGCAGGATCATTGGAATCTGTCTCCCAGGCAGAGTTGTTGTAGGAGGATTCCTATGTTGTATTCTGCATAGCATTTATGCTCTCAGCTGTATCTCCCCATCTAGTAGGCTGGATGTCTTCGAGCCTGATATGAGAGCTTTCGGGAGCGGTGTACTCGACCATAAAGTCGTATTTTCCACTTGGTTATCCCAAGGTGTCTCACACTTCTTTCGAACTGGAGGAGTCATCTCTGTCGATGACGTTGACCTCGGGAAAAGCATAGTTGATGAATTTAAGTCCTGCGAACGTTGCGAATTCATCTTCATGTTGAGTAGTTTATGAATGGCCTGAGTGTTGATCCCATGACATGGTGGGGACACAAGTATTCTGTTCAATGATGGTCAGCTGATTTTCATTGTTCGGCTGACTTTCTTGCCCCAAGTCTCCTGGGTAAGGCTGCCACATTGGCAGGCCATCCATTGGGCCATAGTAATTGTGGTCAAAGTTGTCTTTCATCAAAGTGTCCTCCTCTAATGAATTTGGCGGAGCACGGCATCCTTCCGGATCACAATCTCCATATATCATTTCGACATCTGACCGTGGTATAAATCTCGGACTCTGTGTAGGAAAGCAAAAAGGAGTTTGCGTTTCATCCTGAGACATATAACCGTCCTTGTTAAGATAGGACTTCCATTCTTCATCTGTGTCAAAGGGATCTTCCTCATTAATAGCATGTACTGCTTGAGACACTGGGTGAAGAAAACCTCCACTGTGGAAGAAGTTTTGAATGGGATGAAGACTTCCATCGCTGGCAGCTGTCAGGGTACAGGTTGCAGAAAAACCAAGACCCTTCTTTGTTTTATTGTCAATAGGAATGACAAGTTGTCGCCATCCGGTTGTATGGGTACTCTCGACCGCTTTAATAGCATCTTTGTATGAGGAAATCGAGGTTCCTCCTTGGGATTGATTGTCCTTGCTCACCGACAGTGCTTGGAACTGAGTTCCAATAACCTCCTCAGGTTCTACACAAGCAGATGATGACAAGTTACTCATAAGCAAGGCTTGTTCCCCACAAACCGTGACAAGTTGATCGTTCTTGACGAACTTTAACTTTTGGTGGAGGGTTGAAGTGACCGCTCCAGCCTGATGTATCCAAGGTCTTCCTAATAAACAACTGTATGTTGTCCGGATGTCCATGACCTGGAAAGTGACTTGGAAAGTGTGAGGACCGATAGTTATGGGAAGATCAACTTCTCCGATAACTGTTTTTCTGGATCCGTCGAATGCTTTGATGATGACCTCGCTGATTCTCATCGGAGGGCCCTTGAATGATAATTGCATCAAGGTGGACTTCGGCATAACATTCAGGGCTGACCCTGTGTCTACCAGTACGCTGGCTAAAGCATCGTCCTGGCAGTTAACTGTAATGTTGAGCACCATGTTATGACGGCGACCCTCTTCGGGTAATTCCTCATCACTAAATCCCAAATTATTGCAGGAAGTGATGTTAGAGACAATGCTATTGAATTGTCTGATTGTTACATCCTGTTCCATAAAGGCTTGCTCCAAGACTTTCCGTAGAGCCTCCCTGTGGGCTTCTGAACTGAGTAACAGTGATAATACCGAGATCTTTGAAGGAGTCAGTAACAACTGATCAACAATGTTATATTCACTCCTTTGGATGAGCTTCGGCATCTCATCATTATTTTTCGAAAGGTTGGGATTACTGGATTGACCGACTGATGGATCAGGAGCTCCTGCCTGAAGTTCCTTTTCCTTGTTAGGTTCTTCAACTCCTCGGTTGAAGATTCGACCGCTCCGTGTTACACGACTGATGTCTGCAATATTCACGACGGAGGGTAATGGAATTTCCTTTCCATTTTCAACTATTGTTGCACCGTATTTGTAAGGGATAGCCTTAGTTGATTCATACGGTAGTGGTCCCGGTAGATAGACGACTATGGGAACCTTCTGGTTTTTCTGACCATCGTAAGTAATCTCGATTCGTTCCCGGTTGGGAACTTTAGATTCGTCAAGTAGAGGGATAATGGCAAAAACATCTCTGGTCCTGTGATGAGCAGAAATTATGACAATATCCTCGACTTGATTGGCAAGGTAGTTCGGCATCCAGTTGACGGGTCCAGAACCTGGATATGGGCAAATCTCTCCACGATCCACCTAACCCTGAAGAGCTGCTCTCACATGTTAACACCCTTGGTTACTTTCCGAACAGATACTACAACGGTCATAGTTGTGTGGTGGCACCTGGTCACGCCCACTTTGAATACAATGTAACCTTACTAGGTTAACTTCCACTGATCGAACATTCTGACTTTGACGACGAGTAGGATTCCTGTTACTGATACTAATTTGCTGAGTATCTTCATCCATGTAGATTGGCATCCACCAATGATTTAACAAGAGCTGAAGTGCCTCCTGGACAAGGGTACAACCTCGATCGTTTTCGCAACCCGCTTTACAGCTTTGATAGTCATGTGATATTAAGAATCCGAGTCGGACCTGCTCAGCATGTAACTCTACCAGGTCGGTATTCATCACGCGAATGTCGAAGATCTGAACCATGTTGATCTGATAGGGGTTCCTATCATGGTAGTCTTGGATCCATCCAAGATCCCTCTGACGCTGGAGGGCCTCTTGTATGAAAGAGCATCCCTGTTTGTTTACCGAGCAAGTCAGACAGGAACTGTAATCGTGCTGTGGTAGATTATGATACTAGCTTTGCCTTGAGTGCATTACCACCAAGTTAACATTCATTGTACGGATGTCGTGATTCTGAATGATGTTGGAGCTCGTATAGACCATGTTAACTCCACGAACTCGGTGCTCTTGGATCCATCCGAGGTCCATCTGTTCCTGTAGAGCTGCTTGCACTACAGAACATCCCTGATTATTTTTAGAGCAAACATCACACTGGTGATAATTATGAGGTGGCACATGGCCATATCCACTCTGTCTGCAATGCATCTTAACTAAATTGGTTTTTAACAAGAGTACATCGTGAATTTGATAGACATCGTTTGTCTCTCCTTCTATCAAATTGACTGTAGCCTTCTCGTGTTGAGGCAGCGGGTTCGTAAGAACATTGGGATTCGTATCCTTGAAAGATAAGAGCTCGCTCCTAACAAGCTTTTGCACGTCGGACTTGAAATTGAGGCAAGTCTCTATGTTATGCCCGAACCTCCTTGATGATAAGGACACTTAACATTACTAATAATAATAATAAAGTGCATGGTGTAAAAACACCTACATAATCCAAAAGGGCACCTCTAGGGTACAAGTACAACAATATTCAAAATATTCCACTATGTGGATACAATAGACTAGTAAAAGCTGGAAAAAAACAAATGCAAGAAAACTTCACTTTGGTGACCAAAGGAAGTGCAAAAGTCTATGATCCGAAAAAATATCAATCCTCCTCATCTAACACCTCAATATCCTCATCACCGCCAGCAGAAGTAGCCTCCTCCTCATCGTCATCACCAACAGTCTCCACGCCAGCCTCCTCATCCTCAGCATCATCTTCACCCCCTCCTAAAATTGGCCTGGCCTCAGGCCAACCAGCATGTGCTAGGAATTGCTCCCTAGACATCATCATGTGCTCAGTAGAAGGGTCTCGGATCTGCAATTGGAGAACCTGCATAGAATCATGAAGGTCAGTCATGGCACGCTGCTGGGCAGCCATCCAATCCCAATTATATTGGCAAATCTCCTACTGATACGGATAAAAGGCTGGCGACGCCGGTTCAGAACCTCCACCAGCCTCAGCTGCATCTTCAGCACCAACCCTTAAAGACTCTCCACCAACCCCTCTAGCCTTATAAAACTTATCCACATACTTATCATCAATTGCCGAAGGAATCGTGACCTGTCTGCGTGCTGGGATATCCACACTAGCGTGAGCACACAAGGACATAATAAGACATGGAAAAGCAAGCGGGGCATTCTTGCGCGCCGCAGTACCTCCCAAACCACTTAAAACAATTGCCTTGATTTCATCCGCAATGATGCGGGCCACGTCAATCTGAACATTCATCTGAATGTTATGAATAAGATGAGCTAGAGCAATAGGAACTGTACTATGATGCGACCTGGGAGCAATGTTGGTGAGCACAAACAACAAGATGAGCTAAACCAAAGGCTGCATATCCACCCTTCTGAATCTAATCGCAGCCCGGATGAATTCTGCTCAACTTCCTTACCCTCAAGAAGTAAATCCAGGGTCATCTTTTCAATGTCTCGGTGGAGATGCAAATCGCGATGGTACGCATCCAACTCAGTACCAACCAATGGCAAAGGATCTCCCAAAACAGTGTTGATCGTCCTCCGATCAAATCTCACAACAGCCACTCTAACAAATGAGGTCCAACTAAATCTCTCTCCATCATCCGGTAAGGCATTCGCATAAAACTCCCGAACAATTTCAGCATTATACCCATCCATTTCTTTTGCACAAAAAGAGCATCAATTATCCGGTAGCTTCCACGGTCACTAAGTAGGAATCTTTTCTCAGCCAAGATGTGCTTTCTCTCAAGGGTTTCGTATCGGGTTGCTTGTTTTGCTCCCCTAAATATGTCCTCATCAAAACGAACGGGCACCTGTCTGGAAGTTGAAGTTTTTCGTTTCTTAGTCGCGTGAATTGTCGTTTTTGGTGCCATCTGCACATAACAAACAATAAAACAAAACAACGACAAACCAACGCATTAGTGAACCACAACAAACCAGCCAGAGACTTGCATTTCCTAAAAAAAATTGTAAATTTGCATCTGTTCGTTCCAGGTTCGCTAGGCGAAGTATGGTGAACATTCGCCCCAGGTTCGCAAAGCGAATGCTGGCGAATGCTCGCGCAGGCTCGCGAAGCGAACACAGCAGCGAACCCGCGAAAATGCAGAAAAACAATATCAAAACCAGTCCAACAGCAATCTCCTTTTTTCAATTATCACTCTATTCATAATGCCTAGGTAGTTTTTAACATGCAATCCACAAGCAAAATGACAGAGGTTCCAAAATTTTTCAAACCCTAATTGATCTATCACAAAAATAAACAACGCACAATGAAATAAACAATGAAAGAGTGTGCAAACCTGAATTTCGCACGTTACTGGTGGGATTAGGGAGAATGGAAATTGGAAAGAGATGTGTTGCTAAGCTCTTGAGAGGAAAGGAGATGAAAATGCAAAAAATGGTGGAAAATGGAAATGGTGGCAAATGAACTAGGGTTTCCCCCCTCAATTCTGATTCAAAATGGGTCTTGGGCCCAATTGGTTGGCCCACCCACAATTTATTTTTACTAATGTGGTAAAACAGTTTTGACTGTCACGCTGGGTTCGCGAAGCGAAGGCCAGCGAATGCTCGCCCAGGCTCGCTAGGCGAACGCCAGCGAACAAGACCAAATTTTTCAAAAAATTTCAAAAGTTTACCACATCTTTCAAGGCTTCACAATTATAACCAAACACAATTAAAACAGAAATAAGCAGTAATACTTACAATGTTGGGGTGCCTCCCAACAAGCGCTTATTTAACGTCGGCTAAGCTCGACGCTCCACCACAATCTCACAGATCGCGGAAAGGAACAATGGCGGGATTCCGCTCGAAATATCCTCCAAGATACACTTTCAGTCTTTGGCCGTTAACAGTCCAATTCTTGTTGGTTGTTGTGTCTTCAATTACAATTGCTCCATAAGGCTTGATTTCTCGAATCTGAAACGGGCCCGACCATTTAGACCTTAACTTTCCCGGAAACAATTTTAACCGAGAATTGAAGAGCAGGACCAGCTGTCCCACTTCAAACTGTTTGATGACAATTTTTCTGTCATGGTAAGACTTTACACGCTCTTTATACAGTTTATTGGAATCATACGCCTGGAGGCGTAATTCATCCAATTCGTGTAATTGTACTTTTCTTTTTTCACCGCTAAGAGTTGGATCAAAGTTTAAAAATTTTAAGGCCCAAAACGCCTTATGTTCCAACTCCACCGGCAAATGGCAATTCTTACCATAGACAATTTTAAAAGGTGTGAGACCAATCGGAGCCTTAAAAGCTGTCCGATAAGCCCACAAAGCATCATCCAGTTTGTTTGCCCAATCTTTCCTTGAGGCCAAAATAGTTTTTTCCAAAATGCGTTTTATCTCACGATTTGATACCTCCGCTTGACTGTTAGCTTGAGGATGATATGGTGTGGCAACCTTGTGCTTCACACCATATTGCTCCAGAGATTTGTCAAGCTGAGTGTTACAGAAGTGAGATCCTCTGTCACTTATCAACACTCTCGGAGTACCAAAACGTGCAAAAATGTTTCTTTTCAAAAATTTCACTACGGTTTTTCCATCGGCTTTAGCACAAGCTATCGCCTCAACCCATTTAGAAACATAATCCACAGTAACCAAAATGTATTCATTAGAAAATGAAGATGGGAATGGACCGACAAAGTCAATCCCCCAACAATCA
Organism: Lathyrus tuberosus; assembly: GCA_022829125.1. Lineage (NCBI taxonomy): Eukaryota > Viridiplantae > Streptophyta > Magnoliopsida > Fabales > Fabaceae > Lathyrus > Lathyrus tuberosus. The sequence continues at coordinate 6,696,942 of JALAZF010000031.1, forward strand.
AAAACTTTAATTTCTAACATATTTTGCAAAGGCATTTCGTGCCGCCGTGAAATTCCTCCACTTCTCTGGCATTTGTCACAACTTAGGGCATGCGCATGCGCATCTTTGAATAACGACGGCCAATAAAAGCCCGATTGAAGGACTTTAGTGGCCGTTCTTAACCCATTGAAATGTCCTCCATACGGAGAGTTATGACAATGCCACAGAATATTCTTGGCTTCCTCTACCGACACACACCTTCTTAAGAGGTTGTCGACACCAAGTTTAAACAAATGAGGTTCATCCCATACAAAGGACTTGGCATCCAACAAAAATTTTCTTTTTTGATGGTGCGTTAGACCGTCCGGTATCAATCTGGCGGCTTTGTGGTTAGCCATGTCGGTAAACCACGATCTAACCTGCACCTTAAACAATTTTTCATCAGGGAACTCCTCTTTGACTTCACATTCTTTCTTGGTCACGTCAACGTTTACCAGGCGGGATAAGTGATCCGCCACCAAATTCTCGGATCCTTTTTTGTCATGAATTTCTAGATCAGATTCCTGTAACAAAAGGATCCAATGAATAAGCCTCTGCTTAAAATCAGGCTAGGTGAGCAGATACCTTATAGTTGTGTGGTCCGTGTAAACGATGACTCGTGAACCAATCAAATAGGAATGAAATTTCTCCAACGCATACACTATGGCAAGCAACTCTTTCTTAGTTGTTGCATAGTTAATTTGAGCCTCGTTTAAAACTTTGCTCGATTAATGTATCGCGTGAAAAACTTTCATTTTCCTCTGACCCAAAACAGCCCCAACCGCATAATCACTTGCATCGCACATTAATTCAAAATCCAATTTCCAGTTAGGTGCAATGATTATCGGTGAGGTTGTTAAACTTTTTTTTAAAAAATTAAACGCGAACATGTAAGACTCGTCAAAGTAAAAAATCTTACCTTGGACGAGCAAGTTGCTCAATGGCTTTGCTACCTTTGCGAAGTCCTTAATAAACCGTCGGTAGAATCCTGCATGCTCGAGAAAGCTCCTTATGCCTTTGACATTCAACGGCGGTGGCAACTTCTCAATAACGTCCACTTTGGCTTTATCGACTTCAAGGCCCTTTGAAGAAACTTTGTGACCGAGCACAATTCCTTCGTTCACCATAAAGTTACATTTTTCCCAATTTAGCACCAAATTAGTTTCCACACACCGTATCCAAATTTTTCAAGAAAATATCAAATGATTGTCCAAAAACCGAGAAATCATCCATAAAGACCTCAATTGTCTTTTCGATCAAATCCGAGAATATAGCTTGCATACACCGTTGAAAAGTCGCCGGTGCATTAAATAATCCAAACGGCATCCTCCTATAAGCGAAGATTCCAAAAGGACATGTAAAAGCAGTTTTTCATGATCCTCCGGGTTCACAATAATTTGGTTGTAACCCGAATAACCATCCAAAAAATAGTAAAATTGTTGACCGGAAAACCTTTCGAGCATTTGATCCATAAAAGGTAGAGGGAAATGATCTTTTCTCGTAGCTTTGTTCAACCTACGGTAATCGATGCACATTCTCCACCCAGTCACGGTTTTTGTTGGAATGAGCTCATTTTTCTCGTTTCGGACCACCGTTAATCTGCCTTTTTTTGGTACCACATGCACCGGACTAACCCACGGGCTGTCAGAAATGGGATAAATCATTCCGGCATCTAACATTTTTACCACTTCCTTTCTAACCACTTCTTTCATGATTGGATTTAACCGGCGTTGAGGTTGAGCAACCGGTTTAAAATCTTCCTCCATAAATATACGGTGCATGCAATATGAAGGGCTTATGCCTTTGAGATCGGACAACGTCCATCCCATTGCATCCTGATTTTTTCTCAACACTTGAATTAAGCGGCTCTCCTCGTTTTCTGATAAAATACTACTTATGATCACCGGTTTATTACCACCGTCATCGAGAAAAGCATACTTCAAGGTTGAAGGTAACACTTTCAGTTTAAGTTTGGATTGTTCATCATTAACCACTTTTTTTAGAATTTCCTCTTCATACTCCCAAGGTTGCAATTCTTCCAAAGCTTCAAGCTCTAACAAACACTCTTCAAGAGCTTGCTCTTCTTCAACCGAGAATACTTTCAAGGAATTATCCAAAGCTCTTTGTAAAGGGTCAATGACATGAATTTGCTTTGTAACTTCCATACTCGCTTCCTCCGTTGCATCAATTCTGAAACAATCACCTTTATCCTTTTTGTGCTTCATGGCATCATAGAGATTGAAACACACCTCTTCATTTTGGACTCTCACTTTCATGAGAGCATCATCTATGTCAATTGCCATTCGGGCAGTTTTCATGAAAGGCCTTCCAAGAATCAAAGGTTCATCCTTATCCTCCTCCATTTCAATGACAACAAAGTCTATCGGAAACAAAAATTTGTCCACTTTGACCAACACATCTTCCGCTACACCGTGAGGACAGGTAGTGGATTTATCTGCGAGTTGCAACGTCATTTGAGTGGACCTCAATTCCATGTGTCCTAACCGTTTCACAATCTACAGAGGTATCAAGTTGATACTAGAGCCCAAATCAATCAATCTGTTGCCCACATAGATGTTTCCTATAGTAACCGGCAAGGTGACTCATCCCGGATCACATTCTTTTCTCGGGAGAGTACGTTGAATGATGGCGCTACAGCTCGCATCTACCATAATAGTCTCTTGATCCGTATACCTCTTCTTTTTCGTGAGGATATCCTTCATAAATTTCGCATATTTAGGCATTTGCTCCAAAGCCTCGGAAAATGGAATATTTATTTATAATTGTTTAAAAATATCCATAAACCGAGAATAGTGCCTCGCACTATCTTTCCTTGTAGGAGCATGAGGATATGGTAAATGTTGGATCGGAATATTGTTCATCGGTTCTTTTCCCTTCCTAGTTCTCTTCACTTTTTCTTCACTCTCTATTTTTTTCTCATCCTCACTTTTTTCCTTCTCATTTTCAACTAAAACACCCTCAACATTTTTTTCTACTTCAATCTCATCACTATCTTTTTCTTTTTCAACTACAACCTCCTCCTCCACTAATCTTTTACCTACACCCATGTCAATCTCTCTTTCACTTCTTGTGAGAATTGCTTTACAATCTTTAGGATTCGGAAGCGTATTTGCCGTAAAGTGTCCTTTTTGTTGGTCGGCCAATTGTTTTGATAATTGTCCGACTTGTGTTTCAAGATTCCTTATGGCCGCATCGGTATTCTTTTGATTGGAAATTGACATTTGCATGAATTGCGTGAGAGTGTCCTCCATCTTCGTATTTCCAATGGGAGCTTGCGGAGGTTGAGTGTAATTTTGGTATTGTTGACGGTTTGATGGTCCGGCTTCTTGCGGTCTCCATGGTTGTTGATAACCTTGGTTAGCCCGTTGTTGGTAACCTTGGTTGCCTTGTTGATACGGAGGTCGGGGTTGGTATCCTTGATTTCCAGCATAGTTTGCCTCCTCCACAACTGGAGGACAATAACCGGTCGGATGGTCACCTCTACACAGTTCACAAACTAAGACGTGTAAATTTTTACTTGAAGAGTCATGAATTTCTTTGAATTGTTGCGGCAGTTTAGACATTTGCTTTGTCAACAACTCAACCTGTTGTGATAATAACTTGTTCTGCGCAAGGATAGCATCATTTGTTCCCAATTCAAGAACTCCAGGAGTCCACTGAGAAGGTCCACGGTTGTGACTACCTTGATGGTCGTTCAAGGCCATCTTATCAATAATAGTTGTGGCTTCTGCTGCGGTTTTGCTTAACAAGGATCCACCAGCGGTGGCATCCAACAAGGTTTTGTGTACAAGTTGAAGTCCATTTCAAAATATATGAATTTGTGACAATTCATCCAAACCATGGCCCTTGCACTTCCTTAACATTGATTTGAACCTCTCCCAAGCTTCATTGAGAGATTCATTGGCTCCTTGTGTGAACACCGCGATGGCGGTCTTTGCCTCCATAAACCGAGTGTGTGGGAAAAATCTCTCCAAAAATTTCTCTTCCAGTGCATTCCAGCCCGTCATTATGGCCGTTGACTGGTCAAGGTACCATTCCTTAGCCTTCCCGATTAGGGAATGCGGGAATAGTCTCTTGAACAGAGACTCCTCTTTTACCTCAGGTGCACCAGTCGCTCCCGCTATTTCATAGAATTTCGTCAGATGGGTAAAAGGATCTTCATGATCCATACCCGTAAATAGACTTTGATATAACAGTTGGAGAATACCGGTCTTCATTTCATAATGACGACCGTTATGGGCATGGCGAGCGAACTGAGCATTATGTCTCGGTCTATTTGTGCAAGGCCTAGAAGCAGGTGGTGGTGGTGGTGGTGGATCTGCCTCCATAACTGGAAGTATTTGTGGAAGTGGTGGTGGTGTAGAAGTACTTTCCTCTTGTTCTTACTTCTGTCTTGCTAGCTGCCTCCTTCGTCTAGTTCTGCTGTTGATTCTACGAGCGGTTCTCTCAATCTCAGGATCGAAAAGAAGTTGGTCCGCCAGTAGTTTCCCTCGCATAAACTAAGTCTGCACACTAAACAAAACAAATTAACAAGTACAAGAAAAAATGGTAACAAGCTTAAAATAGCTCAACTATCGCAATGCTTGCAATATCACTAAACAGTCCCCGGCAACGGCGCCATTTTGTTAGTAGAGTAATAGTGGGGGTGTTTTTAATCGTCTCCACAGGGACTGTTCGATATTTGATGCATGTCGTTCAATAGTTGCGATATTTTAAGTTCAATGGTTTCAAAAGGTTTTCAATTGTTGTTAACATTAATTGGTAGCAAAGATTAATTGGTGACAAAGAGTTTGTAAAAGTTTTGATAAAAGCATGTCAAGGTTAGGTTTCGCTAATCCTTTTCACGTATAGACGAATAATCAAGCATATGAACTCGTTTCCGACCAATACAACCGCGTATCCTCCCGACTAAGTTTATGTCTAAAGCGAAGTCGTGAGCATCGTTGTTTAGACTGTCAGATGATGTCTCACGCTAACAATCTAAACAACAATCGTTAAGAGCAACACAATGCGAATAGCAAATCCCAAATCTATGCCTAGAGTTTGGTTTTTAAGAGATGAAATTGTTAGGTCATGATTTGTAGAATCTATGTCTAGAGCAAGACAAATCACACATGGAGCATTAAGAGAAAATAACTTCATCTATATTGATCAAAGACTTTGTTCATATACAATAGATCAAATGCAATACATAAAATTAGGATCAACTACATCTAACCTCAAAATTGAGTGTTTAGCTACCCATTCTCATGGTAGTTTGGATAACAAGTAAAGAGAGGAGATGAATGAACATCCACGTCGAATAATCGAGAATTGATGCGACTTCAGCTTCTCCAAGTGAAATTACAATCTTCAATGATCAAAATACTGAAAACTATGATTTTTGCTCAAAATGGACAAGAGATCCTTCTTACATAAAATGAAAATCTATTTATACAAATAAAATCTCAGCACCCTTCGCCTAGAGAAGGCTTCATTCGCCTAGCGAATGAACTAAAACATGGTACTTAAGTGCCTCAGACTTAAACCGCCCACAAGAATTATCGTGGGTTCGCTAGGCGAACCAAATCACTCGCGAAGCGAGCCTTCGCTACCACATTCGCCCTAGAGAAGTTTGGGTGTTTTCAAAAGTGGAACTTTCTGCCACCCTTCACTGGCACCTTCGCCTAGCGAGCACATCAGCGAGCCTTCGCTGGCTTCCTAGCCCAGCGAATTTACCCAGTTTTCCTACTGTAACTTTTTGCAACTTTCTGCCACCCTTCGCTGGCACCCTCGCTAACGTTCGCTAGGCAAACCTTCGCTGGCTGCTTCGCCAACACTCGCCTAGCGAATACTATTGTTGATTTCTTCCTTCAATGGCAACTTCCTTCCATTCTTTGTGTCTCACAATCTTGATCTTTTTATGCCTATTCCTGCACATTAGCACACAAATTACAAGCACCACAAGTATATTTCAATGTATGCACAACAACATCGTTTCTCACTAAAATCAACACATTCCACATGGAAAGAAATGAAAAATTCCAAGTAATTCATACAAATATATATCATGTTTGACATCTAACAGAGACTTAGGCGGAGTTGGCCGCTTCTTTCTCCTCATACTGGATATATGTTTGCGCCTTGAGGAGGAACGCGTCCAGAGTCCTTGGAGTTTCAATGCCAACAACTTTGGCGAATTTTGTATAGGGACGAAGTGCTCGCTCGAGCAAGAACTTCTTCATGTCATCGGGTATTAAGACCTGCACTGCTTCTTTATTGAACCTCTCGATGTAGGCGCGGAAAGGCTCGTCTTTCCCTTGGATTATGGACTCAAGGGAGGCTTCAGTCTTCGGGTGGTGGCGGGATGCCATGAAGTGTCTAGAGAACATTCTCCCTAACTGTCTCCACGAGGTGATGGACTCGTCGGGGAGTTTTTATACCAGTTCATCGCTCCCTTCATGAGCGTGGTCGGGAACAGTCTACACTTGATGGTGCCCCGGACGCCATGATAGTCAAGCAGAGCATCGATATTTTTGATGTGCTCTTCGGGATCCGTCGTACCGTCGTAGGCGCCCAAAGACGGTGGTTTCTCCAGTCCCTTGGGGAGGTGCATGGCCATAATCTCCTGAGACAACGGGTCGCGAGGATCGTCCTTATTGCTGCTACTGGTCCATGACGGAGAGCGGGTGCTTCGCTCAAGAACAGGATGGTGATTTATGCGGGGAAATGGAATTCGTGCACGACCCTTGGATTTGGGCGGGGATGAACGCTGGTCTCTGCTGGTCCTCTTATTTCCTGGGGAGTATTGGCTCCGCGGGGAGATGTGGTCACGCTTCCGGATGGCATGTGACTCTGGTTCAGGTGGTGCTGATAAGTGCAAAATGTACCTATTTTTGTATATAAGTTTTGTTGCACTTATCATTACTTTGTGTTAAAAATTGGTTGAATAAACCCCGCTTTATGTGTAAATACGTTTACTTTACGTTTTCGTGTGTATATTGCGTTTTCTTGTATATATCGTTGAGTTTAATTGATTTTGTCTCATTTTTATAGGTAACTAATAAAGGCCAACTTGCCATATTCTTGTAGAGCATCTAATAAGCTTTCCAGCGCTTCCGACCGTACGTCAATCCGAGCTACGGTGCAGAAGTTATGGTCAAATAAGGGGCTGATTTGCTGTCACGTTCGCTTAGCGAGTGTGACAGCGAATGTTCGCTTAGCGTAGGCTGGCGAAGGTCCCAGCGAAGGAGTCCAGAAAGAGGCAGAGGAGAAAGAGACCAAAGTTCGCTTCGCGAACTTCCTAGCGAGCATTCGCTAGGCGAATAAATCGTTCGCTTAGCGAACTTTTGAAGACAGCAAGAGGCGGTTTAACTTTTTGTAGGCACTTAAATGCCATTTTAGTGCATTCGCCTAGCGAATGGAATGGTTCGCCTAGCGAACCTGCGAAATTCTGATTTGTATATTAGAGAATTCTGTAACTTTTGAGAGTATGGTTTTGGGGATTCTTGCTCCAACTCCATCAAACTTCATTTTTTTAGTAGATTAGCTTAGAAAACAACTGTGGAGCATGCATACGGATGAACCGGGTGGATTGTTAGTCGACCGGCTCTGACAATCCGCGAGATGTTTGGCTCATTTCTCTTTTTCTTTGTGTTTTTCTTTATGGTTGGGTTGTGTATATGTATTTTCTGTAAACTCATGTATATTTGTCGCCCATGGCGTTGCATAAAACTTGCTTTACAAATCTCTATTGGTGATTGTCTCTGATTTTTGCTTTATGCGTGGGGTTTGGGTTGCGTTAGACATAACCTTCGCGAATTTCGATTAGGGATGATTGTCTGTTAGTTTATGGATTCTAGAGATAGATTTAGGGCTAACAATCTTCAATAGGCGTCGAATCTTAATGCCTCTGTGCCTTGAGCTAGCGTGCGAAAGTATCGGCAATGGTAACACGGTTGTTCTCTCAACTTTGCGTTAGACATAACATGTGTTGTGAGCGATGCTGGGTGATATTGAGGAGTATTGTAGGTTAAGTATAACTGGTCGGTAAGTTTAAGTTTGTGAGGAGTCGATTATGTGCACGCCTGATAAGTTTCTTGTCTCTGAAGAATGAATTTCTTGTTATGTTTTAATGTTTACTTTTCTGTTTTCTTGTTTTAAACCATTTTAAACCCAAACTCACTAACGCGAGAGACTGTCGAACGGCATTCTTTCCCTCGATCCGATCTCTGTGGACACGACATAAATCCCGGAGGGAATTCTTTCCGAAAATAAATATTTTTGCTTGCTTGCCCTATTCTGCAATCAACAAAATGGCTTCGTTATCGAGGATCGGTTTTGATATTGAATCGCATTGCGATAGTTTCTTTGTTTTTGAGTTTTGTATATATCGTATATAGTGTCTGTTTCCATTATGTTTGTTCAAGTGTTGTATACATTTTGTTCCCGTAACGTTTGTTTAAGTGTTTGGTTAGGGCACTTGCTTTTGGTTTGCGCGGTGAGGCATCACTATGGCATGAAGGAAGGAAGTACTAGCTAAGCATTGTAAAGGCGTCGAGCTTACGACGTAAAACAAGCATGGTGTATTCTTTTCTTTTGTTGTTGTTTAGTTTAGGTAGTGTGGTGAGTATTCATTAAACAAGTTGTACTCGGATTTTTCGTAAAATTCTCAAATCTTCACTTTATAACTTGTTTAATGAATTTTTACCGATTTTTCAGTTTGTTCATATTAATAGTTTTCGTGTTTGTCAATGAGCTTGTTTTGAGTTGCTTGAGGAACTTTTGGTGATGTTCCAAGTTTGATCGTTTCAACTCGAGGATGTATGGTAATGATCTTGTTAAGTTTTGTACACGTCTGAGGTATGTATTTATCGCTTTCTATACTTTAGCATATTCATGTTACTTAGGTTTTTTACAAACTTTTATGCCATTCATTCTTTTATATACTTGTTCTTATTGTGAATCACTTTAGTTCCCACCCTTTTTGTGAGGAAGCCTTCTATTGTTCATATATGCACGGAGTACCAACATTTTTGTTTTAACTAGATTTTATTATTCTTAATCTTCTGTTTGTGTTGATTATATGAAAGCATGAAAAGGATCAAGGCATTTTGTTTCATCTTGAGCACAACTACCTAGCCAAATAGTCATTAACCTTGTGAGTGTGTGAGAATTCGTAACCCCTTTGAGTTTTTTGATCCATGTTTTAGTTGAACTTAATGCTTGTCTATGAGTATTTAGTTCACTTATTTTTTAATGGATTTTGTTTTTTACTTGAGCCCTCAACTTTGTGTTGTTGTATGAATTTTTACCTTGCCTTAGAAAGTAAGGAGTATTCACATGATGATGTGGTTGAATTCAAGTTGGGGAGAGAATGATTGTTTACTCATTGGTTGCATTCTATGAGGATTGAAAACGAAAAAAAAAAGACAAAAAAGTGAAAAAGAAAGAAACAGAAAACCCTTGAAAAAGGAAACAAAAAGAGTTCAAATAATTGTGCTAAATAAGTATTGTGTTTTGTGTAACACTTGGGATTTTGAAAGAAGTTAATTGAAATTTTGTGTGTGAATCTTTGTGAGTTTTCACTCCCTTAGGTTTAGGCAAGTTTTTGTTTCAATTACCTTTAGAAATTGCCCCTTGTTTGTTTACCCGACCACGCTACAACCTTGAAAGTCCTTGTGATTCGTGCCTTTGTATGTTCAATATGATTTTTGGATGGTTGCATAATTTAGTCTATTGTTTGCATGATTGTTGTGTGAGTGAAAATAACCTCATTTTGTGTTTTTCATCTACCGATGATTGTTTTTGCTATGTGTGATTCACATTTGAACTTGTGTTGTTTTAGAATTTTTGGCATGATTTTTGTATTTTGCATTTGTTTCGTGACTATGTTATCGTCGTATTTTAGTGGTAAGTATTTACTTTGTGTGTACCGTTTTTCATTTGAACCATACATTTGTTTTCTGTTTTTCAACACTTGTTGATTCGTGATTCTTTAGTTTTCACTCGGTTTCGTTGAGTTGTTTGATTCTTGTTTGAGGACAAACAATTATGTAAGTTGGGGAGAGTTTGATAAGTGCAAAATGTACCTATTTTTGTATATAAGTTTTGTTGCACTTATCGTTACTTTGTGTTAAAAATTGGTTGAATAAACCCCACTTTATGTGTAAATACGTTTACTTTACGTTTTCGTGTGTATATTGTGTTTTCTTGTATATATCGTTGAGTTTAATTGATTTTGTATCATTTTTATAGGTAACTAATAAAGGCCATCCTGCCATATTCTTGTAGAGCATCTAATAAGTTTTCCAGCGCTTCTGACCGTGCGTCAATCCGAGCTACGGTGCAGAAGTTGTGGTCAAATAAAGGGCTGATTTGCTGTCATATTCGCTTAACGAGTGTGACAGCGAATGTTCGCTTAGCGAACGCTGGCGAAGGTCCCAGCGAAGGAGTCCAGAAAGAGGCAGAGGAGAAAGTGACCAAAGTTCGCTTCGCGAACTTCCTAGCGAGCATTCGCTAGGCGAATAAATTGTTCGCTTAGCGAACTTCTGAAGACAGCAAGAGGCAGTTTAACTTTTTGTAGGCACTTAAGTGTCATTTTAGTGCATTCGCCTAGCGAACCTGCGAAATTCTGATTTGTATATTAGAGAATTCTGTAACTTTTGAGCGTATGGTTTTGGGGATTCTTGCTCCAACTCCATCAAACTTCATTGTTTTAGTAGATTAGCTTAGAAAACAACTGTGGAGCATGGATACGGATGAACCGGGGTGGATTGATCGTCGACCGGCTCTGACAATCCGTGAGATGTTTGGTTCATTTCTCTTTTTCTTTGTGTTTTTCTTTATGGTTGGGTTGTGTATATGTATTTGCTGTAAACTCATGTATATTTGTCGCCCATGGCGTTATATAAAACTTGCTTTACAAATCTCTATTGGTGATTATCTCTGACTTTTGCTTTATGCGCGGGGTTTGGGTTGCGTTAGACATAACCTTCGCGAACTTCGATTAGGGATGATTGTCTGTTAGTTTATGGATTCTAGAGATAGATTTAGGGCTAACAATCTTCAATAGGCGTCGAATCTTAATGCCTCCGTGCCTTGAGCTAGCGTGTGAAAGTATCGGCAATGGTAACACGGTTGTTCTCTCAACTTTGTGTTAGACATAACCTGTGTTGTGAGCAATGCTGGGTGATATTGAGGAGTATTGTAGGTTGAGTATAACTGGTCGGTAAGTTTAAGTTTGTGAGGAGTCGATTATGTGCACGCCTGATAAGTTTCTTGTCTCTAAAGAATGAATATCTTGTTATGTTTTAATGTTTACTTTTCTGTTTTCTTGTTTTAAACCATTTTAAACCCAAACTCATTAACGCGAGAGACTGTCGAACGACATTCTTTCCCTCGATCCGATCTCTGTGGACACGACATAAATCCCGGAGGGAATTCTTTCCGAAAATAAATATTTTTGCTTGCTTGCCCTATTCTGCAATCAACAAAATGCCCGATGGTCTCTTTCACATCGGGGAGGTGGACTTCGGGATTGTCGGCGCTCTTTCCTTTACCGAGGGGATCTTGGTCGAGAAGACTCCTTCAGGTCCCTAATCCTTGTGTTTTGTTGGAGGATTAGAAGGTTGGTTTTGTTGAGAGCTTCAAGAAGGGCCACCACGGTCGGGTCAGCGTTGGGCAGAACAGGAATAGGCTACTGGTTCAGGGAGGGCTAGTCTTCAACATAATCATCACGAGTGGGGGAGGGAGATGCAGTGACTTTATCTCTCAGATGATGGGCGTCGCCTCTAGGGAAGGGTGCAACTCCGTCAGTGTCAGTCTTGTTGACGGGGAGAAAAACGGAGTTGCGAGCATCATGAATGTGATATTGGCTTGCCATGATCGGAATCTTGGAGAAAGAAAAGGTTGTTTTGGTCTTGAATCTACGAGGGATGTTAGACGAGGATAACAGAAGTTCCCACAGACGGCGCCACTGATCTTGACGGCTGATCAGAACCTGAAGTGGGCCAAAGATGACGTTTGCGATGCTGGGTGTAGAAGATGAGGAGGGGGTGTACCTGCAAGGCACTCCGATGCTAAAGTAAGAATCGGGCGAGAGAAAGAGAAAGGCAAGTACAAAGTATGTATTTCGTAGGGTGATTTTGAATACCTGACCCTCTTAAATGAGAGGGCTTTTATAGTGCTCCCAGTGCGTGGCCAACGGTCCCTAATTTCGGGGCAAAATAACATCTTTCCGAAGAATAGGTAACTGCCAGAAACTAGTCGTTAGGACGGGCAGAGGTGCCCAAAACTAGCCGTTGCCGCGGGCAGAGGCTCAGTTGCGGGCACGAGTGTCGTGACTGTTTTTGGATGGCGGAGCCGTGCGTAACAATCAGGAGCTACCGAGGAAGGAAAGATGACCCTTGGGGTCATCCGACCGTATTTTCCCGGTAAAGGGGCAAAAACGTGAATGCTGCCCCAAATTGGCTGGACATGGGCAATTGGGTCGTTTTGGGAGCAGAAACGGATTGGGTCATGCCTAGTCATTAGGCCAGTCCAGAACAAAGCCTAAACATAATCTACCCACCATCATCATACAAACTCTTAGATAATTAGAATCACACCCTTACCTTAGAGTTCTTGCAAAGATTCTCAACAATGGTGATCTCCTCTTTCCCTTGCCCTAGCCTCTTCTTTCTCTTTTCTCCAAACTTTCACGATTTAATGGTTTTTTCCTCACTATCCCTTTTATTATTATTATTATTATTAATCTCAACTAATTAAAATAATAACAATAATAATAATAATAATACCAAATAGTTAATCTAAATAATATTTATCTTATATTATTTAAATAAATAAGTACTAACTAATATAGTCTAATTAGTTTTACTCACCACACCACCAATCTCTACTCTATTGCTCACACACCCCAACACCTTAAAGTCTATTCTTAAGGCTACTACCCCACACCAAGGGTAGCTCAAACACACCAATAACACAACACAATCACAATTATTACATAATTGAATTACGAAAAATAAATAAAATAAGTCGGGGCGTTACATGTTCTACGTGAGCTAAGGAGCCAGTTGATGTAGCATTGTATTTCCACTTCTTCTTGGCATTGTCTTACTTTTGTCCTATGATATTTAACTTAATCCATTCAAAACAATATTTCCCTATATGTACATATTTTCCATAGTGGTGACATATCATATGCTTCTTCTTGTTCATCCTATGATGAGGTTCCACATGTTGATCACGATGCTGAGACACGTGGTTCAGCCTCATAACTTTAATATTTTCTTCAAACATAGCAACCTTATTTGGGAGAATCTTAATCTCTTTCATATCTCCAACCTTTATTATTTCAATAAGTAAGTTTGAACTTCATTTCAAGTTCCTTTCTGTTGCATCAAGTTTTCTATATTAGAGTTTAGTGATGAAACCTATTTTCTAAAACTGTGATGGTAGATGCACACGCTTCTGATTCTTTTTTAAGAGTATTTATGAATTTCTTCTAGTTAACTGGAGTTAAGCACAATCTTCCAACTTGGGGAGTTAAAGCTTGTATATTGTAAGAAGTACTTCTTTAGTCAGTTCTTCATAACTAAACTCATCTTCAGACTCATCTTTTAGGATATGCCATCGCAACGTTGACAACATCTTCCTCGCATTCACTATTAAAGTTTGACCAAGTGATGTTTAATCTCTTTTTCTGTCTCCTAAGAAAGTTAAGGCATTCTGATTTAATGTGTCCATAGCCTCCACATTCAAAGCATTGAGTACTCTTCCCACTATTGGGGTCTTCTTCATTTTTTTCTTTGCTCTGGGGAATGATGTTGTACCTCTTGTCTTGGGCATTGGTCCTCCACTTTTTGTCCATATATTTCAAGGAATTATTGATTTTTTCCCAAGAAGAGCAATATCATATGCCAAGCTCTCTTTTTGTCACCTTGACTTCCAACTTCCTTAGTGTTGGATACAAAGGTTATACCTTTGTTCTTATTTTTGGACCTGTCATTGATAAACATCTCAAAGGTTTGTATGGAACCAATGAGTTCATAACCCCTTATACTACTTAGGCCCTAAGCTTCTTCAATAACAGTCACTTTCAAATGAAACCTCTTAGGTAATAGTCTGAGAACTTTTCATGCAAGATTTTCTTCAGACATCTTTTCACCTAAGGAAAATTATATGTTGGCAAATGTCACACAATCTGATATGAAACCCACTCACAGTTTTCTTCATTCATCCTCAGTTTCTCAAATTTTGTTGTTTGGAGCTGCAACCTTAACATACGAACCTTAGATGTGCCTTCATGTGTAGTTTTTCAGAATTTCAAAAGCATCTTTAGCTTTTTAACATGTGTTGATTAGCTTGAACATGTTCTTGTTCACACCATTGAAAATCGCATTCAATGCCTTGGAGTTCTCAAGGGCTTCAATAACTTCAGCATCAATCCAATTACCCTTTGTTTTTAGGTTGATTGTATCATTTTCAGAGGTATCATTAGATGTTTCCATCCTTTGATTAAATCTTTCCATGCTTTGTTTCCCAAGATTTTGAGAAAGGCCACCATCATCATCTTTCAATAATCATAATTTGTGCCATCCAAAACAAGTGATTTGTTGACTAATCCTCCATCTTTAATTATCTCCATATGAGACAAATTTATCTTCCTTGGAGCTCACCCAACAAGCTAGGGTGTCTGCTCTAATACTAATTGAAATTATATTCCTAAAGGGACAGATGTCGAACTTTATGCTTCGACAAATAGTATGACAAGATACACCTGAACCACTACAATAACAAGTACTAGATGATGGAGGAGAAAAGTAATAAATAACATAATAAATTGTTTACCCAGTTTGGTGAAGCTACACAAACGTCTGGGGGGCTGAGTCCATAACCCAAGAAAGGAAATTCATTATTAGTCGCTTGGTACAATTAGGCTTACAAGCAACAACAATCCTATGTTGTTCAATTCCTTTTCGTAACACTACCCAGTGACTTTCTATTTAGAGCATTTCCCTAAACATGAGAACCTACTCACTTTCTTATATAGCAAACTAACTCGGGGCTTTTTCCTTATGGATCTGCAGTTATTTTCGTCCAAAATATTTGCACAATCTGTTGGATATTTGATTTTCTCCTTGAATATCTCCAACAAAAATATATGATTTGTTTGTCACAAATTCAAATTTAAATCTCTTTTAAATCTTATTTGATCTTCACAGTTGTCCAACAAATCATATAATCATATTGTTAAATCAATAACAATAAAACATAATTGAATCTCCTCAAAGAGATTTTGTTAAAACATAGTAATCTGACGCCTGTTGCACAAAGCCTAGATGTCATGCCAACATGTTGGAGCATCGTTCCACCATGTGTCCCATTTGCGGTTCCATATAGCTTTAGAAAGTTAGTCCATTCTTGAATACTTGAAAACTTCTCCAAGTTGTTGTTTCGTTAAATGTAGTAAATCCATTAGGAACAACACTTAAATAGATTTAAAATACTATATCGTGTATTTATAAACAAGTGCATGGATGTGACTAGGTTAGTCAGATAACACTATAATTTTTTATTATTATTGATATTTCATATATAAAAGAATACAAAATAATATAAATTAAACTTTTTTTTAATCTTATTCTTATCAGCATCAACAAATTAAAAATAAAAATAAAAATAAAAGAGTAATAGTATTTCAAATAAAATTAATAGTATTTAAATAAATAATATTTTATTTTTTATATGTAAATTAAAATAAATATCATATACTTTATATATAATAATTTGTAAGATTTTGTAGTATAATATAATTCTTTTTGTTTTGTTTTGGTTTGTGAAATCAAATCTACAATTACCTGAACCGCATGATTCTATTATAAAATAATCCAAACATATTTGAATCCAATGTATTTATTCCTTCTTTAACGCCCTTTTCACTTCACACCCTTCGCGTTCTCCGCCACCTTCTCAACCCTCTCTTCTCTTTTTCACTCTCTCTTTCTCTTCATCTTTCCACACAAACAGCACCACCAACCTCCATGGCGATCAACATGCAAGCATCACGCTCTGTGCTATCTCTCCACCCTCAACTCAATCAGAGACTGGTATCGTCTTCCTATAACCTTTAATTCTCCATCATTCTTTCCATCTCGTACTAATCACTGCAATTTTGCACTTCTATGTATTCCTCTTTTCGTATCGATTGATCTCTTTATTAAATCCTATAAATATCTCTTTCAATTTGTCTCCTTTTCATTCTTATGAGCAAGTTCATTCTGGATTCTACGTTCCGATTCTGTTTAGTTTAGCTTTTTTTTCGGAAATTGTATTTTTGTGATATATAATGTCTGAATTTTACCGTTTGAGATTAGTTACTAGTACAATTCGCTCTAATTTGTCGTATATCGTTGCATAATTTAGATCGTGGATTCATGATTAATTGATAATCTGTGTTTTTTAATCACTTAAAGAGAAGTGCTTTAGAGCTTATAGCATTTGCTTTATGTTTAAAAAACCGCAAAGTATAATATTAGGGTTTGTCTTGATAAACTTATGTTTAAGTTATTTCTATAGCAAAAGGGAAAAAGAGTTATATTTTGTATTAATTTTCTAATGAAGTTCATTTGAATGCATATGTTGAACAGGCTGTCACTTCAATTGCCGGCCAAAGGTCTTCCTTGATTTCAAGCTATGGGAGATGGAATGTGTCTTTTAGCCCACAGTCACGCCCAATGCGCCTTACAGTTACCTGTGCTGTATGTCACTACTCTAAAAGTGCTTTACACATTTTACCTTTTGCTTGCATGAACACCAAATCACTAGATGTTAGACTGTTTGCACCTGTGGTCAATAGTTTTTTTTTATACAAAGACGCTGCAATGCACAATTAAGAAAGGTTGTGATGAGAGAGGTGAATTGGTGTATTCTATAGTACTAAAAATGTAAAGATCAAATGGTATACATATTCTGTAGTATGATATGAACTGTGTTGCATTAGAGAAATGTTTTGAATTTGTGAAACAACTTTTTTGTGAAATTTTAATAGGCTTTATAAGTCATGTTTTATGCTAACAGTTTAATACTAGTGTAATTGCATTAATGTAGTTCAGTAGTTCATATAGATGTTGAAGTCCATATATCTAGAAAGTTACTGATATTATCTTAAGACACCAGTCATTTCCAGTATTTTTTTTGTTTCTAAATGGTTTCCCTCCTCCGCATATCTATGTGTTTTGGGGGAGTGTATCTTCCAATTTATGCTTATGCTGAATGCTTTGTGTAGGCTAAACCACAGACAGTGGAAAAAGTGAGTCAGATAGTAAAGAAGCAGCTGGCTTTATCAGATGACTCTATTGTCACTGGTGAATCAAAATTTGCAGCTCTTGGAGCTGATTCGCTTGACACGGTAACTGAAATCTTACTAGACATTGCAATTGCCTGTATATAATGCTAGCTGTATTTATTTGCCAAATCTGAGTGCAAATTAATAGGCATGAGCATTACCTTGTTTTGATTGTTGTGAATTCCATTTACACGCTTCAGGTTGAAATTGTGATGGGACTCGAGGAAGAGTTTGGCATCAGCGTCGAAGAGGATAGTGCACAGAGCATCACAACAGTTCAAGAAGCTGCTGATCTTATCGAGGATATCCTGAGTAAACAGAGTCCTTAGACGAAAAATGTAGCAGATGTAAAACGCCTGTTAAAGACATCCGTAGTTATTATTCATACTGTTTTTTAGAATGTGGTGGTCAAGTCTCTAGTGTTTTACTTGCATAGTTTGCTATTGTCTTGTTTCGTAGGTCTTAAAGAACAAATTAGTGAGCTACTTGTGTTTGGGAGAAAATGGCTGTGTAATCCGTAAATTTGCTCCATAATAATCAGGGCCTTGTTAAATTTTCGAAGGCTCAGAGCAGGTTAATTGCAGTTGAAGTGTGACAAATCACATAGATGCTCTATTTTGTCATGATTTAATTGCGAAAAATATTTTAAGAGACCATTTCTAGTTACCATTTAAATGTGTCAAACTTAGGGTTCTGTGCAGTAGTTCGCCTTGCTCTCCTTCAAAGACGAACTTGATAATAATTTATACTTCTTCTGTTCCACATCGAGTGACTTATTTAGAATAGAAAAGTGTTAAATGAATGATTCATTTTAAGGGCGGTTATTCCATGGGCTTGAACTGGCCAAATTTTTTTTATTCATGTTTTTATAAAAAAGAAACAAATAAAATTAAAAAAAAAAGAAAAAAAAATGAAAAGAAGAGTTGAAAAGACGGAAAGAGGAAAAAGGAAAAGAAACCCTCCTCTAACCTCCCGTCGCCGTCGCCTCCCTCCTCATTTTCTTCTCTTCCCTCGGTCACCGACTCCTTCTCTTTCCTTTTCTCCGACGCCGTCTTCCCTTGATCCCTTCCATAATCCCATAGCAATGCCGACACCGTCTTCCCTTGATCCCTTCCATAATCCCATAGCAGGTAATGTAAATTGATTATATTATTCCTCTTTTTTTTAGGTTATTTGATGACAGTAAGTTATTATTAACAAAATAGGTTGTTTTGTCAAAATATGTTTTATTTGATTCTAATTTCTTATTTGATTCTTATTAATAATTTCTAATTCGTTTTTAATTTATACGATATTGATTTGATTCTTATTAATAATTTCTAATTCATTTTTAATTTACAGGATATTAATATTAATATGAAAGCTAAATACAATTTGATTCTAAAAAATGCTCTGTCAATATTTTAACTTTTTAAGAAATGTTACAAAATTGTTAGTGTGGGTGTAGTTGTGGTTAAAGGGACTAACTTGTTCACATAACTTACAAGTGTCTATTTTCTTATTTGATTCTTCAATCTGTTGTAATTCTTTGTTGCATTGATATCACATTCCTTTAGGGACTTTTTAAGAAATATCGCTTATTCTTATTTGTTTTATTTGATTCTTATTCTTTTAAATTTTGAAACTACAATTTTGTAACTAGTATATCTTTTGTTCAGAGATGAGGAGATTTTTGGTTAATAGAGAAAATATTGAGAATGTGAATGTTGTGCAACCGGAAGCCGAATTAGAACCACCGCCTAATGTGATTAATGAGTTTAATCCAAATGAGATTGTGCGTAATCCAGGTCGTAGGAAACAAATTAGTGAGTATGCTCCGGATATTCAAGACCAAGTGAGGAGGACATATATATTGAAGGGTCCAATGCAACTAGATTTGCCAAGCTTTCCTCGTACTCCATTTGGAAGTGTTAAAAGAGCATTTAGTAAATCATGGTAAAGAATTATACATGGTTAGAATACAATGAGATAAAGGATGCAGCTTATTGTTTTTATTGCTTTCTCTTTAAGCAACCCGGGAGGGTCGAACACTTTGGTTTTGAAGTCTTCACTAAAAGAGGATATAGAGATTGGAAGCATGCATCTCAAGGCTTGAAAGGTCATGTTGGTAGTCATAATAGTTGCCACAACTCATGTGTCAAGCACTACGATGATTACAATAATCAAAGACAAAGTGTGACAAGTAAGTTTGCTAAAGCAACCAAGGAATCAGAAGAATTGTATAAGATTCGTTTGACTTGTTCTGTAGATTGTTCAAGATATCTCATAGCACAAGGCATGGCTTTCCGTGGCCATGATGAATCCTCTACTTCTCTAAATAAGGGCAATTTTAGAGAGATAGTGGATTGGATAAAATCTCAGAATGAACAAGTGAGGGATGCTTTTCACCGTGGTGGAAAAAATTGCACAATGACTAGCGGTGACATTCAAAAGGAGCTTGCAACGTGTTGTGCACATGAAGTTACCAAGGTGATTATGGAAGGGCTTGGTGATAGACAATTCTCCGTGCTTATTAACGAGTCACGTGATATATCTGTCAAAGAGCAAATGGCAGTGATGTTGAGGTTAGTAGTTGTATTTTCCAATTTCTAATTTTTATTACATATTATTCTCTATGCCGCCAAGTAAACTTGTTGAATTTGTTTTAGGTTTTTGAACGACAAAAGAAATGTTGTGGAACGATTTTTTGCTCTACATCATGTCAAAGATACTACATATGAGTCATTAAAGAATGCTCTTTATGGTATTCTTGATATGTAATACCCCGTAAATTATTTTACTCCGAATAATACTGGTTGTGATCAACTGAGTCCCAGTGTACTCTGATAAATTATCTGCAGAGATAATTAGGGTAACTGTTGGATTTAGAGTAAATCCAATTAATATTATCTGACTCTGAGATGTTAAATATTTAGACTTTAGAGACTTTTTGGGCAATTAGTAGTGTTACTAATTGATGATGTTTTACTATATCTTTTTCTTTTCCTTCATTTTCCTCTTTAGAACCAAAGGAAAAGATAGAAAGAAAAGGGGGAGAAAGGAAAGGAAAGAAGAGAAAAAGCTCAAGAACATCAAACCTTCAACTATCATCCAATCTTCATCGAATCAACTCATATTTTTCATCATCATCCTCTGTATAAGGTGGGTTCTAGATAGATGCTCTAGATGTAGAATTCCATGTGTTTTAGAGTTCGGTTGGAATTGTGAGAAAATGAGTAATTATGTTAAAATCATGAATTTAACGGATGAAATGCGAGATAATCATTGTTAAATGCTTGCTGTTATGAGTATACCATGTTTTAATGACTATTAGGAGGTTTAGATGTGTTATGATAGGAAAATATTTGGTTTTGGGTTCAAGAACAGCGCTGTGGAGAAGTGGGATTTTCCAGGCTTCGCCTAGCGAACCTGGGGCGAGTCCCAGCGAACGGATTTTCGAGGGTTCGCCTAGCAAACCCGCCAGCGAAGGTCAGCGAGTGTTCGCCAGGGACGTTCGCCTAGCGAACTTTGGGTGTTTTCAGTGCTGTTTGCTACTGCCTTGCTTCGCTGAGTTGTTCGCTAGGCGAAGGAAGAGGCGAGTGTTCGCTAGAGTGTTCGCGAAGCAAACTTTATGTCTGTTTTTATTCTGTTTGTGCATTCGCCGGGAGCTTCGCCTAGCGAAGGCTCGTTAGGACGTTCGCCTAGCGAACATGGCTGTGTATGAAATTTTGTTTCTTTCATAACTTTTGCATTGTTTATCCGTTTTGCGTATTCTTGATATCGAGGTGAAACTGTGAATAACCTCTATTTAATAGAAGGGAGAAATACAGGTTTGATGTCTGATTAAATAAATCGGAGGGAACCGTTAATCGGCGTAATATGCGATATGGGGAATTATGTGTTTTAATTGTGTAATTGATGAATAATTGCCTATGTTCCTATTGTTATGCATGTTAAAATATGAAATAGGTAGAGTGAGGAATATCATCGTAAACACGTGTCGGATAGTGTGGAATAACATTGTGACAACGATCGTGCAGAAGAGGTCGAGGCGTGTGTCTAGTAATCATAACCGATTGATCTTGCGGTGTAGTTTCATGAGACTCGAGCACCTCCTCTGAAACGTATGCACAATTACTTGGCAGGTTTGATTCCCGCGTATAGTACGATTGGAGCCTACGGGTAAAGAGACTTGTGACGGTGTACGGGCCGTGTGAAGTGACGGATCACGGTGTACGGGCCGATGATCCTGAATCCAATTCGTATGCCAAGTAAATACAAGGATCCGTGACTCGGGTCGTCTTCTAGACGTAGAAGCAGACGGGAATAGGGGATGCCTTGGTACGGTTATTGATTTGTGAGATTCTGGAGTAACAGGCTCAGAACTTACTTTGGTACTGTTGTGAGTTAACATGCTCACTAGGGTGTATGTATATTGTGTGTGTACTCAAAGTCACTTCCCTTACCTTTGGCTTGAGTTAGGCTTATTAGCACCTTGTAAAGCCGAGAGGACTATAAGATAGCGAACTCACTGAGATTTGATGTATCTCACCCCACTGTTGTTGTTTACATCATAGGTTCTGCAGGTTCGGCGAAGGGTAAGGACAAAGGGGTTTGACTTTTCCTTACGGATCGTGGGTTTTGAGATGGCATGGCTTCCTCTATGGCGTTTTATTTTGAGATCATTGCATTGATCTAGTTCTTAGTGTATTTCTTTTTGGACATCTTGTATATGTTGTGCCGTAGGCTTTAGAACTTTGTATTTAGGGCATTTCATGTATATAATGTGTTAACTTGGAACTTGTACGTATATATTTCAGTACCAAACGTATTATTCATGTATGATATATGCTTTGATGTATGTATGTATATGTGGGCTTTACTGTTGGTATCAGAGCAGGTCGTATCCTCGACCTAGCCATGAAATAATATAAGTGTTTCTTTCCGTTTCATATGTGTTGTGTCGCCATTGGTCTTAGGTGTTATATTTATGGTATTAAGTCTGATTAACTTAATCCTATCTGTATGACATTTAGGAACATGGCAGACCGGCGCAGAAACAACCGTGGTAGACCGAGAACTACTCCAGCTGGGACAAATCTGCCAGGGGACGAAGGAAATGCCCCTTTGTATCAATTCATGCAACAGATGCAGCAGCAGCAGAATCAGTTTGTGCAACAAATGGTACAATAAATGGCTGGTGGTGTGCATCCTCCAGTGGTTGTTCCTGAAGCTGCAGGGGGAACTTTTAGGGATTTCATTCGCATGAACCCTCCGGAGTTTCAGGGAGGATTAGATCCGGTAAAGGCGCATGAATGGATATCCGGTATGGAGCGCATTTTCTTGATCGTTCAGTGTAGTGAAGAAAATAAGGTTGTTTTCGCTTCTCACTTGTTAAAGGGTCCTGCCATGAGATGGTGGGAAAGCGCTTCAGCATTAATGACAATTCAAGAGGTACCGAAAGTGTGGGTTCAGTTTAAGATAACTTTTGTGGAGAAGTATTTTCCAAGTTCCTTAAGGTCTCAAAAAGAATTCGAGTTTCAGCAGCTGAGACAAGGTAGCTTGACAGTGGCTTCTTATGCGGAAAAGTTCGAGGTTATGGCTACTTATTCTAAACAAGCCATGTATGCTCCTGATGAGAGGTGGAAGATTGATCAGTTTCTGTTTAGTTTAAGGGCTGAAATTTCACATAGTGTGTCCCTGAGAAAATTTACTAGCTATGCTGAATTGTTACGACAGTGTTATGTGGTGGAGCATAGTTTGAAGAAGGTACAAGCAGAATGAGAGTTAAGTAGGGTGAATCAAAGTGATCGCGGGCGATCGAATCAACCATTTAGACTGAGACAACAACCTTTTAAAGGGAAGCAAGTTCAGAGTTCTAAGTCTAGTGCGCCTCCGGTATGCCGTACTTGTGGTAGGAATCATTTTGGGAGGTGCAATTGGGAAGGAATAAGATGTTATCAGTGTAACAAGGTGGGTCATTTATCGAGGGATTGTCCTCAGAAGAGGAATCAGATGCAAGAAAAGAATACTGGACGAGTGTATACCTTGGATGCAAGGAAGACAAAGGGTGATAACTCCTTGATTGCGGGTACGTGTTTTGTGAATAGAAATCCTTGTTTTGTTTTATTTGATTATGGGGCAACGCATTCTTTTGTGTCCACACGGTACGTGAAGCGACTTGGGTTGCAAGCTGTTCCTTTGTCTCCACCCATGGTGGTTACTACTGCCATGGATGAAATTGTTGAAACACCGTTGATGTGTGAAAATTGTGTATTGTCGGTGAATGAAAGAGTCTTCCAGATTGATCTTATTTGTTTGCCGCTTAAGAAAGTGGATGTTGTTCTGGGAATGGATTGGCTTTCAGCTAATTCGGTATTTATCGGGTGTGAAGAAAAACTAATTATTATTCCATCTACTGAAGCTACTCCGAAGGATGTGTTAACTACTATTTTAGAAGGTACGATTGGAATGATTAATTTCTTGTTTGGGGAGGAAAAGTCAGTTCTTATGATTCTTACTAAGGAGGAAAGTAGTAACCTTCAAGTTTCGAGTATTCCGGTAATTTGTGACTTTCCTGAAGTTTTCCCAGAGGATATCACTTCTCTTCCTCCGGAACGGGAAGTGGAATTCTCTATTGACCTGATACCGGGAACGGCTCCAATATCTGTTTCTCCGTATCGGATGGTACCACTTGAATTAAGAGAATTAAAGGACCAATTGGAAGAGTTGTTGGCTAAGCATTTTGTTCGACCCAGTGTTTCACCCTGGGGAGCTCCAGTGTTGTTGGTAAAGAAAAAGGATGGGGGAATGCGGTTGTGTATTGATTACCGTCAATTGAATAAGGTCACCATCAAGAACAAATACCCATTGCCAAGGATAGACGATTTGTTAGATCAATTGAAAGGAGCTTGTGTATTCTCGAAAATTGATTTACGGTCGGGTTATCATCAGATTCGGGTGAAGAGTTTAGACATACCAAAGACTGCATTTAGAACCCGTTATGGTCATTATGAATTTTTGGTGATGCCTTTCGGTGTGACGAATGCTCCGGCAGTTTTCATGGATTATATGAATCGGATATTTCAACCTTACTTCGACCAATTTGTGGTGATTTTCATTGATGGCATTCTTATCTATTCTCGTGACCCTCAAGAGCACAGAGAACACCTAAGAATCGTTTTATCCATCTTACAAGAAAGACAACTTTTTGCCAAGCTAAGTAAGTGTGAATTTTGGATGTCGGAGGTGAATTTCCTTGGACATGTTGTATCTCAAGGAGGTGTAGCGGTTGATCCATCCAAAGTTGAAGCAGTGATAAGTTGGGAGAGACCGAAGAGTGTGTCCGAAGTTAGAAGCTTTTTGGGACTAGCAGATTATTATCGAAGGATTATTAAAGGATTTTCCCAACTAGCCTTACCGATGACGAGACTTACTCGGAAGGATTGTTTTTATGAATGGGATTCGGCTTGTGAGCAAAGTTTTATGAATTTGAAGGAAAGGTTGACGACCGCTCCTGTCTTGGTTATTCTTGATCCTAGCAAGTCGTATGAGGTATATTGTGATGCGTCGAAGATGGGATTAGGAAGGGTGTTAATGCAAGATGGATATGTAGTGGCTTATGCTTCACGACAGTTGAAAGTCCATGAAAAGAATTATCCAACGCATGATTTAGAATTGGTGGCAGTTGTTTTTACCTTGAAAGTGTGGCGTCACTATTTGTATGGTGTACGGTTTGAGATGTTTAGTGACCACAAGAGCTTAAAGTACCTCTTTGATCAAAAGGAGTTGAACATGCGTCAAAGGAGGTGGATGGAATATTTGAAAGATTATGACTTAGAGCTAAAATACCATCCGGGTAGAGCGAATAAGGTGGCAGATGCTTTAAGCAGGAAAGTGTTGCATAGTGTCGACTTGATGATGCTAGAGTATACTTTGTTCGAAAATTTTCGGGATCTAAATCTTCAATTTAATTGGACTCCTAATTGTGTGATTTTGGGGAATTTGGATATCAATTCTACTCTTAGGGAAGAAGTCCAACAAGAGCAAGGGTTAGATGAGAAGTTGCAAGGAGTGTTATTGCAACCGGGTTTTATGCGAGATACCGACGGAGTTATTGTATTTAACCAAAGGATTTATGTTCCGGATAACACGGAGTTAAAAAGGAGGATTTTAGATGAAGCACATAAGGGTGCTTTTACTATACATCCGGGATCTTCAAAGATGTACCAAGACCTAAAGAGGGACTATTGGTGGTCTGGGATAAAAAGGGATATTGCAGTGTATGTGTCGGAATGTGCGGTGTGTCAACAAGTAAAGATCGAACACCAAAGGTCGGGTGGCTTGTTGCAACCTTTAGAAATTCCGGTGTGGAAATGAGATAGTATTTCGATGGATTTCGTTGTGGGATTACCCCGTGCCCAAGGTGGTTATGATTCAATTTGGGTGATTGTGGATCGGTTGACGAAGTCTGCTCATTTCTTGGCCGTAAAGACTACTTATAAGGTGAGTCATCTCGCAAGGTTGTTCATTTCGGAGATAGTGAGGTTGCATGGTATTCCTACTAGTATTGTTTCGGATAGAGATCCGAAGTTCACTTCGAGAGGTTGCATGGTATTCCTACTAGTATTGTTTCGGATAGAGATCCGAAGTTCACTTCGAGATTTTGGAGAGCTTTTCAACAAGCGATGGGAGCGAAGTTGTGTTTGAGTACGTCGAATCATCCACAAACGGATGGTCAGACGGAACGGACAATACAAATCATGGAAGACATGTTAAGAGCTTGTGTCCTTGAAAGTGGAGGAAATTGGATAGAACTCTTACCGTTGATTGAATTCTCTTATAATAACAGTTATCACGCAAGTATTGGTATGGCTCCGTATGAGGGATTATATGGGAGAAAGTGTAGAACGCCATTGTGTTGGGTGGAGGTTGGCGAAGATAGGATGTTGGGACCCGAGATTATTCACGAAACTACGGAGAAAATTAAGATGATCCAGGATAAGATTAAACAAGCCCAAGATCGTCAGAAGAGTTATGCGGATAACCGTAGAAGGCCTTTAGAATTTGAAGAAGACGATCATGTGTTTTTGAAAGTTACTCTGAGATTGCGGTTGAAAGGGCCGTTTCGATCGAGGAAGTTAAGTCCGAGATACGTGGGACCATATCAGATTTTGGAAAGAATTGGTGAAGTAGCCTACAGATTA
Organism: Lathyrus tuberosus; assembly: GCA_022829125.1. Classification (NCBI taxonomy): domain Eukaryota; kingdom Viridiplantae; phylum Streptophyta; class Magnoliopsida; order Fabales; family Fabaceae; genus Lathyrus; species Lathyrus tuberosus. The sequence continues at coordinate 6,723,495 of JALAZF010000031.1, forward strand.
GCCTTACCGCCTTCTCTGTCCGATATGCACGATGTTTTTCATGTGTCTCAACTTCAGAAATTTGTCCCATATCCCCTTCAGCCAACTTTACCAGATACAATTGAGATAGAAGCAGATTTGACATTTGAGCCTCAACCGAGTCGTATCACTGGAAGAGAAACTAAAGTGTTAAGGAATAAAGAGATTCCTCTTGTTAAGGTCCAGTGGGAGGAGACGCATCCGGGTGATGCAACTTGGGAATTGGAATCGGAGATGCGGGAGGTCTACCCTCATCTTTTCAGGTAATTGTTTTAAATTCTTGGGCGAATTTCTATTTAAGGGGGGAGGATGAAATACCCCGTAAATTATTTTACTCCGGATAATACTGGTTGTGATCAACTGAGTCCCAGTGTACTCTGATAAATTATCTGCAGAGATAATTAGGGTAACTGTTGGATTTAGAGTAAATCCAATTAATATTATCTGACTCTGAGATGTTAAATGTTTGGACTTTAGAGACTTTTTGGGCAATTAGTAGTGTTACTAATTGATGATGTTTTACTATATCTTTTTATTTTCCTTCATTTTCCTCTTTAGAACCAAAGAAAGGAAAAGATAGAAAGAAAAGGGGGAGAAAGGAAAGGAAAGAAGAGAAAAAGCTCAAGAACATCAAACCTTCAACTATCATCCAATCTTCATCGAATCAACTCATCTTTTTCATCATCATCCTCTGTATAAGGTGGGTTCTAGATAGATGCTCTAGATGTAGAATTCCATGTGTTTTAGAGTTAGGCTGGAATTGTGAGAAAATGAGTAATTATGTTAAAATCATGAATTTAACAGATGAAATGCGAGATAATCGTTGTTAAATGCTTGTTGTTATGAGTATACCATGTTTTAATGACTATTAGGAGGTTTGGATGTGTTATGATTGGAAAATATTTGGTTTTGGGTTCAAGAACAGCGTTGTGGAGAAGTGGGATTTTCCAGGCTTCGCCTAGCGAACCTGGGGCGAGTCCCAGCGAACGGATTTTTGAGGGTTCGCCTAACGAACCCGCCAGCGAAGGTCAGCGAGTGTTCGCCAGGGACGTTCGCCTAGCGAACTTTGGGTGTTTTCAGTGTTGTTTGTTACTGCCTTGCTTCGCTGAGTTGTTCGTTAGGCGAAGGAAGAGGCGAGTGTTCGCTAGAGTGTTCGCGAAGCGAACTTTATGTCTGTTTTTATTCTGTTTGTGCATTCGCCAGGAGCTTCGCCTAGCGAAGGCTCGCTGGGATGTTCGCCTAGCGAACATGGCTGTGTATGAAATTTTGTTTGTTTCATAACTTTTGCATCGTTTATCCGTTTTGCGTATTCTTGATATCGAGGTGAAACTGTGAATAACCTCTATTTAATAGAAGGGAGAAATACAGGTTTGATGCCTGATTAAATAAATCGGAGGGAACCGTTAATCGGCGTAATATGCGATATGGGGAATTATGTGTTTTAATTGTGTGATTGATGAATAATTGCCTATGTTCCTATTGTTATGCATGTTAAAATATGAAATAGGTAGAGTGAGGAATATCACCGTAAACACGTGTCGGATAGTGTGGAATAACATTGTGACAACGCTCGTGCAGAAGAGGCCGAGGCGTGTGTCTAGTAATCATAACTGATTGATCTTGCGGTGTAGTTTCATGAGACTCGAGCACCTCCTCTGAAACGTATGCACAATTACTTGGCAGGTTTGATTCCCGCGTATAGTACGATTGGAGCCTACGGGTAAAGAGACTTGTGACGGTGTACGGGCCGTGTGAAGTGACGGATCACGGTGTACGGGCCGATGATCCCGAATCTAATTCGTATGCCAAGTAAATACAAGGATCCATGACTCGGGTCGTCTTCTAGACGTAGAAGCGGACGGGAATAGGGGATGCCTTGGTACGGTTATTGATTTATGAGATTCTGGAGTAACAGGCTCAGAACTTACTTTGGTACTGTTGTGAGTTAACAGGCTCACTAGGGTGTATGTGTATTGTGTGTGTACTCAAAGTCACTTCCTTTCCCTTTGGCTTGAGTTTGGCCTATTAGCACCCTTTCAAGCCGAGAGGACTATAAGATAGCGAACTCACTGAGATTTGATGTATCTCACCCCACTGTTGTTGTTTACATCACAGGTTCTGCAGGTTCGGCGAAGGGTAAGGACAAAGGGGTTTGACTTTTCCTTACGGATCATGGGTTTTGAGATGGCATGGCTTCCGCTATGGCGTTTTATTTTGAGATTATTGCATTGATCTAGTTCTTAGTGTATTTCTTTTTGGAAATCTTGTATATGTTGTGCCGTAGGCTTTAGAACTTTGTATTTAGGGCATTTAATGTATATAATGTGTTAACTAGGAACTTGTACGTATATATTTCAGTACCAAACGTATTATTCATGTATGATATATGCTTTGATGTATGTATGTATATGTCGACTTTACATGATAAGTACACGTTGTCGATTTCAAGGATACGAGGGCAAAGATATGATGGAGCTTCAAATATGAGAGGTGAATTTAATGGTTTCAAAGAAAGATTCTAGATGAAAACCCTTATGTTTTTTATGTCCATTGTTATGTTCACCGTTTGCAATTGGTTGTTGTGTCTGTTGCTAGTAGTTGCTCATCTATTCATGATTTCTTTGAGTACATCTCCTTGATTGTGAACACAACAAGTGCATCTTGTAAGAGGAGGGATGCTTTGACGGATGCACAACACCAAGATATTTTAAATAAACTTGAGAGTGGTGAGATATCTAGAGGAAGGGGCTTGCACCAATCATCTAGTCTCACTAGACCCGGGGATACTAGATGGGGTTCACATCATACTACATTGCTTCGTTTGGATCAAATGTGGTCCTCCGTGTTAAAGGTGCTTAGTATGGTTGATGAAGATGGACGTGGATCATCTCAAGCAGCGGGTTTGATAGAAAAAATGGAGAGATTTAAATTTGCTTTCATTTTGAAGTTAATGTTAAAGTTGTTTGGTATCATAAACGGGCTTTTAAATGTCTTGCAAAGAAAAGATCTTAATATTGTGATTGCCATGGAATTAGTTGATGTCGTCAAAGCTCGGTTGGCCACAATGAGAGAGAGTGGTTGGGATAATTTATTTGTCGATGTCCAAGATTTTTGTGTTGCTAAAGGTATTCTGGTGCCAAATATGGATGACGAAATACCGGTTCGGGGTCGTTCAAGGGTAGAAGGGAGGACTATCACTAATCTTCATCATTACCGTGCAGAGATTTTTAATGTTGCTATTGACAAAATATGTGTGGAGTTGGATCATCGCTTTAGTGAAGAAAGCAACATTATTCTAGATTGCTTCTCATGTCTTGACCCCAAGAACTCTTTCTCCAAGTTTGATGTTGATAAGCTTGCTCGTCTTGTTGATATTTATCATGCAAACTTTTCTGATGATGACCGAGGAACAATTAGGGATCAACTTATGTTCTTCAAGTGAGAAGAAATGCTTCATTTTCCACTTGTGAAGATGTTCAAAGTTTGGCTATAAAGATGGTTCAAACTGAGAAACATTTGGTATTTCCATTGGTTTATAAACTTATTGAGTTAGCTTTGATTGCTGGTGTCGACAATATCCGTTGAAAGAGTTTTTTCAGCGATGAAGATTATCAAGTCTAAATTGCGCAATAAGATCAACGATGCATCGTTAGATGACTTGATGGTATGTTACACCGAGCGGGAGATATTCAAGTCACTTGATGATATTGATATTATTCGAACATTTACCGCAAAGAAGTCTCGGAATGGACATTTGTCTCGTAATTTTATTTAACATGCTATTGTAAGGTTATGTTTATCTCTTTTATTTTAAACTATATTTTTGTTGACAAAATGACGAGTCTTTTTTATTTTGATTGATGACTATTTATATATTATATACAATGTGAATTTGCGGTTTTTAAATTTTTGCCCAGACTTTAAAAATTTTCTGCCTCTACCACTGATTCATTTTATTTTCCAATGCACTTTTTTCAATTATACTCTCTGATTATTACTTTTATTATTCACAATACTTGATACGAAATAGTACTTTAGTATAACTATCATTTTTTTTATTGTTTTTATTTTTTAATCTGTATAAAATAATTATCTAGATCATTATGTGGAACGGAGGGAGTATATATGAAACGAATGTGATTTATGTAACTCCTTATTAGAAATATGTTAAATAGTCTGTGTCAACTTCTGACTTGAGTGAATCAAAAGTTATAGATTTGCTTAATCTTTGGACGGCTTCTGATTTTTATCAGAAACTAATCTTCATTTATAGGAATAAGCTGTTTCAAAGTTTGTGAGAAGAATTAGAGAAAGACTGATTTTAAATTAAAATTCTCCATAAGACCATAACCAAAGAAGTAATTAGCTGGATTTAGTCCCTTCTATTGGCCGAACTCAGAAATAACAGTTTTTAAATTTAGGACCGCCTTGAGTTTTATGGGAACTGTATCCCCCCATACGCCCTCTATCTCGTATAGTGTTCTTTCTAAAGGTAATGTATATTATTTTAAAAATTTATAAAAAGCATTGAGTTTAAGTTGAGTAACTTTTTATGATAAATTAGATATGTGCATTTGTGGGTGAAAAATCATTGATAATTTAGATAACTAGATATATTTGTAAATTAATAACAATATATTATATATTTATAAGTCAAAACGAAAGTATGTAAAAGTAGATGTTGGATTATAAAGATTTAGGGTCTTTTGTATTGTCGGTAAATAGAATCGATTCTAGTAGAATTGAGTTTGGTAAAATTGATTTTATTAGAATTGAGTTTAGTAAAATTAATTTATATTGGATACATTTATATAAAAATGAGTTATATAATAAATTTCAGTGTAAAAATTCCTTAGAATCAATTTAGGAGGTAAAAATTATAAATTTTAGTTTTAAGTAGAATCAATTTTTGAGGTATTCTACTTTTGATAAAATAAACACTTCAAAAGCACACAAAATCAATTTTATCTTTCTAGAATTGATCTTGGCTCCAAAAGTCAATCTAAGCATACTATTAAGCTATGATCGACCTGACATTTTTTTTTTAATTTGTAGCTTATAAGATTATGTGAAATAAAAAATCTATTTGGTAATGATATTTTTATCACAAACTTATAATTTATTTTAGGGTTATTTATACGATTACCCCCTGCCAATAGGGCGACATTTGATTTTCCCACCTTTAAAAAAATAATTTTTAATTACTCCCCTGAAATTATAAAATTTTACGTCTTCCCCCCACCTTCCGCCCTCCCTATGTAAAAAAATTAATCCCCTGTAAAATTTTTTTTCATTTACCCCCTGGTTTTACACGTTTAGGGGGGTACCCAAAAAATTCAGGGGGGTATTCTAAAATTATTTTTTTAAAGGGGGGTAAATCAAATGTCGTCCTATTGACAGGGGGTATCGTATAATTAACCATTTATTTTATTAATTCATAATTTATTTTTCAAATGTTATTATATAACATTTTAATTTATAGTTTATATTCAACCTCTATTTTTATCGAACAAAACCTACAAAACGAAAAGATAAAGAGCAATGAACATAAGTTTTAGTAAATTAATAGCAGAAAGATTAGGCATATAACATAATCAACTTAATATTCCATGAACACATATATTGTAAGTATAAGTAAAGTAGTTTAATCAATATGTTAAAAACAGAATTTTGTGTCTAACTAATCACACTTACGATGACTTTGATTTTTCATATTTTCTTTAGATTTTCTTTAGAGTACGCATAATTCTTAAATCATGCCGAATTAAAAAATATATATGATTTGGTTAGGGTTTTAAAAGAATTTAATAAAACAAATTTATTTTTTCGAAACTGATTTACAAATTTATTTTTTCAAAACTGATTTATACATGTGGCTAAAATTAGGAGTCTGCGACGTGTTTTTCACGGCACTAATATATTTAACATTAAAATAATACGTTTCATGATAGAACGTAGGTTAAAAGATTTTTATTTAAAAAAAAAATGTTGTGACGTGAAAATCACGTCGCAACATTTAAATTTAAATAAAAAAAGAAAAATGTTAATGGCGTACCGGAGAGAAAATTTTAAAATTTTCAAAATTTTGCATGTGAAATGATATTCACGTTGCAAGCTTTTAGAGGGAAAAAATGTCTGACGGTGAAATGATGGGGCACAGAGTGTGCAGGCTGGGATTGACAAAAGTTTTGACCGTTACAATGTTGTGACGTGTTTTTCACTTCGCAAATTCAATGTTGTGATGTGATTTCTACTTCGCAAATTCAAAATTTAAAATATGAACGTTGGGTGTTGCGACGAGAATTTCACTTCGCAACGTTGTGACGTGAAATTCATGTGGCTAGTTTGGGCCATTAAATATCCACATTAATTTCATTTCCTAAGTTATTATTTAAATTATTATCGTTGGTGGTGCGCCGTGAATTTCATTTCGCAAGGTTGCGACGTGAAATTCACGTCACTAGTTTGGATTATTTAATGCAACAGACTACTCATTCCCAGATCATTATCTGCATTTCTTATCCTTTCTCTCTCCACTCTATCTCTTTATCTTCCTATTTCCAAAACGATTTCCCTTCCTCTTTTCTTATCCTTTCTCTTCCTCTGATCTTCTCTTCCTCTTTTCCCTTCCTCTTCCTCTGATCTTCTCTTCCTCTTTGCAACACCCAATCAATTTTTTCATCTCCATACTAAACTTAAAGGTAATATTGGTTCTCTGATGGTCTTCCTCTTTTTCATTCAATTTCCAAATCCACGTACTGTTATTTTAATATATCTGACATAATTTATTCATTTTTTTCTATCAAATGTTAAAAGATTTGAAGGAGATTTTTTGAACAAGAAATTGAAGATATAATATTGGAGCAAGAAGATTGAAGGAGATTGAAGAAGATGTATTTTTATCTTTTATTTTTTTCCTGGATTTTATATATTATTGAGTTGTTGTTGTTTATTGTGATATATATATGAATGAAAAACGAAAACGTTTGGTCTTTGTGTTTGTTGTTATATATTATTTAAAATAAAAATATATGATTTTTTTATTAAAAATAATTATCTTTATTTATATATAAATATTTATTTATTAAACAGAATAAATATATTTATTAAACAGAATAAACATTTTTATTATATATATTATATATTATATATTTTTATTTCGCTATTTAATATATATTTAATTAATATAATTATAATTATTCAATGTATAAAAGGTTGTATTTTATAAATAAAAAAAATTGTGAAGTGAAATTCACGTCACAATGTTGTGAAGTGAAAATCACGTCGCAACTTTGTGAAGTGAAATTCACGTGGTAAAATTGTGAAGTGGATTTCACGTGGCAACAGACTTACAGATTTTCTGCACCACCTGCCACTACTGAGCCATGACAGACTAAAGGAGATTTTCTGTGCAGAATGTTGTGAAGTAAAATTCACGTGGTAAAAAAGTTGTCACACGTCCTCCTGCCACGTGAATGGTCATGTCGCAAAAACTGTGTTGTGAAGTGAATTTCAAGGTTATGACATGAAATTCACGTGGTAAGAGACAATTTTTTTTGTAGTGTGAATTGGTTTGATTCAAAATCAGTTTTTAAAAAAAACAAATTTTTTATTTAATCAGTTTTAAAATTGGTTATTTTATTTGAATCAATTTTAAAATTGGTTTTTCTTAAAACTAGTTTTATAATAAAAGAGTTTTTAAATGATTAAATTTTTACTTTAGCTTTTTTTTTTTTCTAATCAGTTTTTCAACAATGCTATTTTAATTTAATAGATAGTTTTACAAAACTCATTCTATTTAAAAATGGATTCAAAATAACTCCTAAATCCAAAGTACGGGATTCTTAAGTCTTAAATTTTAAGAAATACAACTTAATAAATGTCTAACACAAAAAAATAATGAAGAGCAACAAGAACATCAGCTAGTTTTCATCCCAGAAACAAAAAACAATAAAACAATTATGACTATTATGGTCATGATTCTGGTCTACACCCAACACTTATCAATCATATAAAAAAAACTTTATCACATAATCAAACCAACAATGTTTAACAATTAGACCATTTCTTAATACACCGCCCTAATTTCTTATACACCACATGAAATTTTGTTTTTGCCACCTGATTTCGGATGTGCACATCCAGACGCACCGTTTTTTTTAAAAACGCTGATATTTTCCGGATGTGCACATCCGGAAACATAGTATAGCTTTATTTTTTAAATTCCGGAACTGCAGATCCGGAAAATAGCATAACTTTATTTTTTTTTTTTAAATCGGTTTTGTCGGTTGGTCGCATACGTTAATATATCATCGCAAGTTATTATACATTCGAATGAGGGGAGTGAGAAAGGATTAGTTCGAAGGCTACTGTATTTGTTGTTTGTTGAATTAGCAAAGGAGAAACTCATCCTCTCAAGCACTGTACCATTTTCCATTAAATATTTAGCTAATATAAGCTCATGCTCGTCTCCACTGACATTTCCAAATTTCACAACTTGGAGAGTGGATGTCAAACAATCTGGCACAGCAGCAGAGTTAAGAAGCTCATGGTTGAATTCCAATACTCTCTAATGATTTGTAATAAAACAAAGTCTAAATAAGACAAAAATTAGAGAAACAGACTCAACATTTGTAGAGACGTGGCTCGCGAGTCAGTGACTTAGAATTTTGTCTTATGTAAACACTTTCAAGTAGAGGTGCTTTAAGTTCTAAAAAACTTTGTCAATACGGAAAAATAATACCTTGAGATTTGTCAACTGTAAATACAACTCTAGAAAACTTTGTTCTTCGTTGAGAATGTACCTTTCTCTCCAGTGTAACCACTGCTCCTGTTATCTTTCTTTGTTGATCCTCCAACACTACAGATGGACTCAATATTTTTGTTGATCCTCCAACACTACATATTATTATTATTTATTAAAATAAATATATTATTATTATACCATTTTTAAGCTTCAGCCTTTTTTCTGGATGTGCACATCCGGGAATAAGCGTAATTTGTCATTCCGGATTTGCACATCCGGAACAAGACAACGTTTTTTAAAAAAACGGTGCGTCCGGATGTGCACATCCGGAACTGGGGGGCAAAAAAATAATTTCACGTGGTGTATAAGAAACTTTGGTGGTGTATTAAGAAATTCCCTAACAATTAATATAGCTACCAAAAGGATTCATGTAACGAGTACCAAAATCACTCACACAAAACTCCCAGAAACTTCTTATAGTGAACTTAGCAACATAAAGTTCCAAGAAAAAGGGATACAACTCCATGGAAAATCAGAAGAACAATAAGAATATATCAATGTTATGAAAATTGGTAATTGAAGTAGTTGTAATCGGTTACTACAATTTCTAATAGCTCTTTGTAATTGGTTACCAAAAATGCATGAACGGTTATCATTCGAGGTCGTAGCTTTTCGTAACTTATTATCAAATATGCGTAACTCGTTACTATTAGAAATAATAATTTATATTTTAATTTATATTCACAAACTTAGTCATTAAGTTTGTTAGAGGGTATTTTAGTATTTTATTTGTTGCTTTTGTAACCCTAGTTCTAGCTTATAAACAGACTAGTGGTAGTTAGTGTTTTTGTAATCCTTTGTAGCCGTCATTCTATTATAATATATTCTACTCCTTTTCATCCATTATTCACCTTGTACACCAACAATTGGTATCTAGAGCTCCGGTTCGGATCCACGGGAAAACACGGGAAACACGAGTGAAACGTGAGGCTTTGTGTGATTGATTTTTGGTTCTTGGATTCGTGTTGAATCTTGAACAAAAATCTGATCAGAATCATAATTTATGATTCTGTGGGGTTGGAAAACACTGTGTGGTGAGATCTGAGTGTACTGTACAAGGTTGAAGATGATGAACGGAAACGGCGGCATGAACACCAAGCTTCCAGTATTTGATGGCAAAAACTGGACTCGTTGGATGATTCAGATGCGTGTACTATTCGGTGCTCAAGATGTTCTGGATCTTGTCACTGAAGGTTATGTTCCGGTAGCAGCAGATGCGACGAAGGAACAGAAGAACGCGCAGAAGGATACAAGGAAGAAAGATCAGAAAGCATTGTTTTACATCCATCAATGTGTGGATGCAAATGTGTTTGAGAAAATCGCAGATTCAACGACGACAAAGGCTGCGTGGGACACACTGGTCAGATGTTACGGTGGTGATGCATCAGTGAAGAAGGTGAAGCTTCAGTCCCTGCGAAAGCAATATGAGAATCTCAACATGAAGAACAATGAGAAAGTTTCTGAGTACATCTCCAGAGTGATTCTGATCACTAATGAGATGAAGGCTTGTGGAGAAACTCTTTCTGAACAAGTAATCATTGAGAAGGTATTGAGATCCCTTACCCCTCAGTTTGATTACATTGTAGTAGCAATAGAACATTCTAAAGATCTGAGCACCATGAGAATTGAAGAGTTGCAAAGCAGTCTAGAAGCGCAAGAGTTGCATCTGACTGAGAGAACTTCTGAAAGAGAAGTAGAGCAGCAGGCTCTGAAAGCAATTTCTGATAAGAAGCATCAGAAGCAGTCTTGGTCAGAAGACGGGAGAAGATCTGATGGTGGTCAGAAGTCATAAACCTCAACTTCTGATAGGCAAAAGAATGCTCAGAAGGGAAAAGAAAAGTATGACAAGAAGAAGATCCAATGTTACTGTTGCAAGAAGTTTGGTCACTTTGCTAGAGATTATTGGTCAAACAAAGAAAGGAAGTCAGAAGAAGCAAATATAGCCAGAAGTTCTGATGATGAATCTGTGCTACTGATGGCTTCTGAATCTGATGATACGAATTTCACACACTGGTGGTATATGGACACTGGTTGTTCAAATCATCTTACTGGAAATAAGAAATGGCTGGTTGATTTTGACTCTGAGAAGAGGACTAAGATCAGATGTACTGATGACAAATATCTTAATGCTGAAGGTATGGGAAATGTCAGAGTTGTTCTGAACAATGGGAAAACAGCATTGATTCAGAAAGTGTGGTATGTACCTGGCATAAAAAGCAATCTGATGAGCGTGGGACAATTAATTGAGAAAGGTTTTTTAGTTATCATGAAGGACAATCTTCTGAAGCTGTATGACTGTAATCAAAAGCTTATTATGGAGTCAGAACAGGGACGGAATAGAACATTCAAGGGGAATGTCAGAACTTCTGACTCTGAATGCCTCAGTGCAACAAGTGTTGTGGAGGAAAGTGAGTTGTGGCACAGAAGATTTAGTCATCTGAATTTCAGAAGCTTAGAAGTTCTGAATTCGAAGAAGCTAGTACATGGAATTCCTGCAATTAAGAAGCCTTAGAAGTCATGCAAAGTGTGCATGAAGGAAAGCAACCAAGATTTCCATTTGCGTCAGAAGTAGCTCCAAGAGCAAAACATGCCTTAGGAGTAGTGCATTCTGATGTGTGTGGTCTATTTCCAGTAGCATCGATCGGAGGGAATAAATACTTCGTGTCATTTGTTGATGAGTTCACAAGAATGACATGGGTATCCCTTATTAAGTTCAAACACGAGGTGTTTGCTGAATTCAAGAAGTTCCGAATGAAGGTTCAGAATCAGAGTGGTCAGACTCTGAAGATTCTCAGAATCGATGGTGGGGGTGAGTATAACTCCAAAGATTTTCAGAAGTTCTGTGAGGAGAATGGAATTGACCATGAGGTTACTGCTCCTTATACTCCTCAACACAATGATCTTGCTGAAAAAAGAAATCGTACTTTGCTTGATATGACGAGAAGCATGCTGAAGGAGAAGAAGCTCCCTCACAACTTGTGGGGAGAAGCTGTTGCCACCGCAGCATATGTACTCAACAGATGTCCAACGAAGAAGCTGAAGGAAATAGTTCCTATTCGGAAGTGGACTGGAGAAAAGCAAAGTGTTAGTCATTTGAAGGTGTTTGGTTCTGTTTGTTATAAACATGTTCCAGAAGCCAGAAGACAGAAGCTGGATGATAGAAGCAAAGTAATGTTACTGGTGGGGTACCACAGTACAGGTGCGTACAAGCTTTATTGTCCAGAAACTAATAAAGTTGAATTCAGCAGAGACGTTATTGTGAAGGAATCAGAAGTTTGGAATTGGGACAAGTCTCAATATGATTCTGATGTGTGAACTTCTGAAGGAAGGTCAGAAATAAGAGTTTCTGAAACTGATGGTGATTCTGACTCTGAAGGAGACTCAGAAGATGAAGGTGATTCTGATGATCCAGATTCTGATGATGATCCAGATTTAGGTGGTGATTCAGACTCTGGGAATATGCCAGACTCTGAAGATGGTCAAAGTTCTGGAGGAGGTCAACCTTTTGAAGCAAGAGCTTCTGAAGGAGAAACTTCTGGGGTTCAAGCATCCGAACGAGATTCTGACCAAGGTCAGAGGCCATAGAGAATCAGAAACATTCCAAGAAGATTCGAGGAGTTTGACATGTTGCAAGACACTGAAGTAGATTCTGAAGGAGAAATTATTCAGTGTGCCATGCTAGTAGACTCTGAACCCGTGAGTACAGAAGAGGCTCTTAAGAAGAAAGTCTGGCTGAAGGCCATGAAAGAAGAACTTGATGCCATAGAGAGAAACAAGACTTGGAAGCTGACAAAACTTCCAAAGGACAAGAAAGCCATCAGCGTCAGATGGGTTTTCAAGCAGAAGCTAAAGCCAGATGGATCAATTGGCAAACATAAAGCGAGGTTAGTAGCAAGAGGATTTCTGCAGAAACCTGGGCTGGATTATTCTGAACAAGAAGTTCTGACAGGAAGTTCTGAACAAGAATTAGCTATGTTCAAGAAGGTGCTGATGAATGAGTTTGAAATAACTGATCTCTGGAAAATGACATACTTTCTAGGGATGGAGTTTAGATATTCTGAGAAAGGTATCATTTTGCATCAGCTGAAGTATGAACGAGAACTTCTGAAGAGATTTAAGCTGCAAAATTGTAGGGTTGCTATCACACCTGCAGATACAAATCAGAAACTAGATTCTGATTCTAATGGTGAGGATGTGGATTCTACAACCTTCAAACAGTTGGTTGGTTCTCTGAGGTATTTGTGTAATACCAGACCTGATATTTGCTATGCAGTTGGAATGGTTAACAGATTCATGAGTAAACCCAAGTGGTCCCATTACCAAGCTACTGTCAGGATTCTGAGGTATATCAAGGGAACTCTGAAGCATGGAGTGTTATTCCCTTCTGGAAGAAAGATTGAATCGGAACTTCTGAGTTATTCAGATTCTGATTGGTGTGGGGATAGAGTTGACAGAAGAAGTACTTCTGGATACTTATTCAAGTTTCTGGGAGGCCCTATTTCTTAGTGTTCCAAGAAGCAACCTGTTGTTGCATTGTCAACCTGTGAAGCTGAAAATATAGCAGGTGTTGTTACTGCATGCCAAGCTGTGTGGATTCTGAACTTGCTGAAGGATCTAAAGATCAAAGTTGACAAGCCTCTGAAGCTGATGATTGATAACAAGTCTGCAATCAATCTTGCCAGAAACCCAGTGTTGCATGGGAGAAGCAAGCATATTGAGACAAAGTATCACTTTCTGAGAAGTCAAGTTCATAATGGAGTGTTAGAAGTTGTGCACTGTAGCACTCAGAAACAGTTGGCAGATGTTCTGACGAAGGCTATCAAGACTGATCAATTTCTTCGCTTAAGGGATGGAATTGGTGTTGTTAGTTTTGAGGAAATATAAATTAAGGGATGGTATTAGAAATAATAATTTATATTTTAATTTATATTCACAAACTTAGTCATTAAGTTTGTTAGAGGGTATTTTAGTACTTTATTTGTTGCTTTTGTAACCCTAGTTCTAGCTTATAAATAGACTAGTGGTAGTTAGTGTTTTTGTAATCTTTGTAGCCGTCATTCTATTATAATATATTATACTCCTTTTCATCCATTATTCACCTTGTACACCAACAGTTACCATCTCGAAAAGTTTGTTTTTCTATTAAGTAGGTTAGTTGTATTGTTGAGTGTTGGAAAACAAGAATGAATTGTGTTGAGAAATAAGTGTGAGTTCTAAGTCTCACATTGATTAGAAAAGTGCAGGTTGAGCACTTTATAAGTAAGAGGATCCATACACCTATCACATTAAAGTTTTTGGTGAATACGTGGTGTCTCTCTCACTTATTTGAGTAAGTCTTTGATCTTTAGGTAAATGTTTGACACAATGTGAATGTTTTCCCCTCAGGATGACCCATCACTGTGTAATGTCGTATAAATACTCCATTGAGTTCTTATCGAAATAAGGTTATTATTCTATCCATTCTCTCACACTTTCCACATTGTTCATTATTCATCATTGTTATCTTGTGATTGTGTTTTGCCCCAACATTTGGCATTAAGAATCTGGTTCTTTAATCAAACACTAAGTGTATGAAAATGCTTTTCATGTCCAATGAACGAATCTCTGCGAATCTCCAAATTCTCGAGGCGAAGAATTATGATAAGTGGTGCAAACAGAAGGAGGACTTGTTTGATTATCAAGATGTTCTTGAAGTTATAAAGAATAATGTTAATCTACTTGTAGAAGGTGCAAGGACTGCACAAAAGAATGCACATAAGAAAGAGAAGATGAAAGATTTCAAAACTTTGTATCTGATTCATCAATGTATTGATGCTGATAATTTTGAGAAAGTAGGTGGCTGCATAACCTCAAAGGAAGTTTGGGAAATTTTGGAGAAAAGTTATGAAATGATTATAAAGCAAATGTGGTGAGGTTACAAACTCACAAGAGACAACTGGAATTGAATCAGAAACTGGAATTGAATCAGAAGGAAGAGAAGGAGACTATTAGTGAATTCACAACAAAAATCACATGATTGGTGAACAAATAAAGTGAAGACTTGTGGAGAGACAATCACTGAACGGTATGTGATTGGTAAAATCTTGAGATCTTTAACATCAAACTTCAATAATGTAGTGGTTGCAATTGAAAAGTTTGAGGATCTTTTAACCATGAGCAAAGAAGAACTGCAAAGTTCTCTTGGTGCTCATGGGTGGATAATGGAGGGGGAATGTTGACAAAACAAAGATTGAGATTGATTTGCATGCCCGTCTCATTGAAAAAGACAAGAAAGTGAAAGGAAAGTGCTCTATGATAAAAAAAAACTCCTTCTAAATAGACATCAAACACAATATACCAGACAACAAGTATCACACTCTGAATGCATAAAAATGACTCCTATAAATTAATCAAATTCAATCTTAATTAAAGATTATATCTCGAGTTCTTTTAATTACATGTAAAATATATTTTAATAAAGATAATTTATAAAAAAAAACACTATACTATAATATATATATATATATATATATATATATATATATATATATATATATATATATATATATATGCTATTTTATTTAGTTTAAATTAATTTATAAAAATTAATTTAAAATGAGACTCAAATTGCTTAAAAAAAATATTTAATAATATTTATAATGATTTAAATTTAAATATTTTTAAATTTTTAATACATAACTAGTAAAGGACCTGTGCGTTCGCACGGGTTACACAATGTCTATATAAATATTATATAGTTATGGTTAAGAAATGTATATAAAAATATGTATAAATTAAGAGAAAAATATTTTAAACGAACTTGTCATATAAATATTAATATAATTAATCAAGTAGTAAGAATTGTCAAGATATACATAGAAATTATATTAAAAAATATATGAGTATGGTGTAGTACACTTCATACAAACACACACACACACATATATATATATATATATATATATATATATATATATATATACTCGATTAAATTAGTATTTATGATGTTGTAACATGGTTGTATTAAAGGAAATAACAAAGTAGTCATCTACCTGTGCATTTGCACGAGTCGCACAATGTCGAAAAAATGTTTTAAATGATGATTGCCATATAAATATAGTACCTGAGCTCATACTTGAGTGAGAACCAACATTTGTACTCGTATCCTATGGGTACCCAAGTATCCATACACATACTCATTTATCCACATTTATAATAAAAAAATTATCAATCAATTGTAATTTATCAGGTCATTTTAAGTTTTTAATAACATTTCAAAAAAATAAAAAATAAAAATTATTTTAGAGTTAAAAAAGAAACAAACATTTATATTAAAAATATTTGTAACTTATTCCTGTTTATAAAAATATTTAGAACTTATTCATGTTTATAAAAATATTTGAAACTTATTCTCGTTTATAAAAATATTTGTAACTTATTCTCGTTTATTAAAATATTTGTAACTCATTCTCTTATATAAAAATATTTGTAACTTATTCCTATTGATAAAAATATTTGTAACTTATTTCCGTTTATAAAAATATTTGTAACTTATTTTCGTTTATAAAAATATTTGTAACTCATTCTCATATATAAAAATATTTGTAATTTTGAGGGGGTTTTATCCTATCCATTGTAGGTAATTTTGGTGGGTTTTTACCCTACCCGTTATGAGTAATTTTGAGAGTATTTGTACCATGCCCGTTTATTTCTATATAAATTAAATTAAAAAAAAATATACTACCTTTGTCCCTAAATATAAGACCCCGTTGAGAAAATCACGGGAATTAAGAAAGTTGGTTAGACTATTAAATTTATTGACTATTTTGTATAATTTTACAAGTTTATCCTTAGGAGAGAGAAATAGTTAATGTGTATGTAACTGTATTTATTACATAGTACAAAAAAAGATGTAATATAATTAGGGGTATGTGTGAAAAAAAATAATTAATGCATTTTGAAAGTTGAAGAGGGTCTTATAAAAAGGGACAAGAAAAAAATTCAACAGAGTCTTATAATTAGGGACAGGGGTAGTAATAATTAATTATGTACCCTTGACGATGAACTTAAATTATATTTTTTTATTATAAAACATGAAAGACTATTGTGCTGATAGTGACCCGTGAGATAGAATATATATATTTATTAAAATATATATTTTTTAAAATAATAGACAATAAATTTTTTTTATAGATTTAAAGACTATTTGAAACTAAAAAGGTAGAATATACATAATTCGTATTAAATTTATTATTGGAAGTTTGAAAGTTAATTGAAATCTGATATGCAAAAATATCTGAATCCTTTCATAAATAATGAATGCATGTGATATTGGCATTGGAATAGTAAAAGTGATTTCATAAATAGTGGAGAATATTTTTCACACGAAATGTTACAATTTACAACCGTCTTTAATGCAAAATCAAAGAAAATGGGTTATTGACCGGCTCCCCTAAGGTTAACTTACATTTACAATGTTTTTTTTTCTTTAACTTTTAACTTTTCACTCATCATCTCCCGTCTCTTACTCCATTCGTGGCTCCCCTAAGGTTAACTTACATTTACATTTTAGGTTTTTTCTTTAACTATAACTTTTCACTCATCCTCTCTTCTCTCTTACTCCATTCGTATCAGGAGCACCCACTGAAGAAATCTCTTCAATGGCAGAATTGAGTGCACCTTGTCGTGGATATATTTCATCTGATGATAACCGACCGAAACATGAGCTATGTTCTAATACTGTTAATAGTTTCTGGAACTGATATTTATGTTCGCATGCATTCCCAAATCAAAAGGCTTAGGTTTTATCTTTAAAACATTTTAAAAAAAGTAAAACAGTTTGATGAGTTTACATGTTGTGGGTGTTGGAATTTATAATTTTCAATATAAAGAAATTTTAGATATTAGGGTATAACTTTGAAAGATAGAGGGCAACGAGTTAGGCAACAAACAGAATAACATTTGATTTTGTTAGTCCACTATTAAAATTTGTTACTTTTTCTGATATTCAATTTATTTATGTATAGTAATTTATGTTCATTCAGATTTGCTTTTTAAATGTAGGGCTACAGAATATATTAAATTAGGGTTTCACTCGTTAAACATTAGCAGTTGGAGTTCATACATATTTGCTTATTATAATTGTTTATTTTATACATGATTTAATAATTTGATTTCTTAATGTTGTGCATCAGGAATTGAAGATGCCATGGAAGTAATAAAAGGATTGGTAGCTGAGACTGACTATTTTTCTACTCAGGGAAAGAAAAAGAAAGCTGCTAAGAAATGTCTTACCAAAACACATTGGCGGTAAGAAATGCAAATCACGTAAAGCCGTTGCGAACCCACAGGTCTTGAATGGATCAAAGAAGAAATCAATCAAAAAGTATGTGGCTAAGGAAGGTATACATAAAGATATTCGAGAAGCAAGGCTATCAAATGGATCAAAGAAGAGGTAGGAGGAAAAATTGATGGCACGGTAAACAAAAAGTTGTTACGAAATCAAAGTTCTCAAATGAAATCAAGGAGGAGTGGTCAATGGGGGCCATGCAATATACTTGGAAGATAATGGACATAAAAATATATTAGATAACTAGACATATAATATAGATATAATTAAATATAAATAAATATAATTCCCATGTTGTTATTAATAAATAATCAAAATTTCTTTAAAATATATTATTTTTAATATTTATAAATATAAAAATTTATACTTATATAAAGAATATATATTTTTTAACTTAAAAAATTGTTTTGTTTTATATTTTAGTAGGATTCAAGATATATCTCATTTCGGTGTAACAATATTGAAATATTAAATACAAATATATTTAAATTATGTATAAATATATAAATATTTATACACATTAATATATTTAAAGTTTACTATAAATAAATAAATATATATAAATATTATATATATATATATATATATATATATATATATATATATATATATATATATATATATATATATATATAAATGTATTAATGAATATCAATAAACATTAATCAACAATATAATCATAGACATAAAAATATATTAGACAACTGGACATACAATATAGATATAATTAAATATAAAAAAATATAATTTCCATGTTGTTATTAATAAATAATCAAATTTTCTTTAAAATATATTATTTTTAATATTTATAAATATAAAAATTTATTTTTATATAAAGAATACATTTTTTTCCTAACTTTAAGCATATTTTATATTTTATAAAAATTCTTACGTCTATTCAAAATATTAATGGAATATGAGTACTGATTAAACCAAAAATATATATATTAAAATAAATATAATATAATTTTATTTGAATAAAAAATAATAAAATTTGCTTAGAATTCAATAAACTATTATATTTTAAAATAAAATTTGTTATTAATAAATATTAAAATTTTTTATATCAGAGAGTTTAGGCCTATAGCTTGCTGTACTGTGGTGTACAAACTGTACTCCAAAATCTTGACTACCAGACTAGCCCAAGTCATAGGTTCCATAGTTAGCCATAACCAGGCAGCTTTTATCCCTGGGCAACAAATCCACAACCATATCCTCTTGGCTACTGAACTTATCAAAGGATACTCTAAAAAGTATAGAGTTCCTAGATGTCTTATGCAACTTGATTTACAAAAAGCCTATGATATGCTTAGTTGGAAAGCTCTTGAAACCATTCTTTTGGAGGTTGGAATCCCTAATCAGTTTGTGAATTGGATTATGTTGGGGGTAACCACTGTTTCTTACAGGTACAATCTTAATGGAGAGAACTCTAGACTGTTGAGAGCTAAAAGAGGTATTAGGTAGGGGGACCCTATCTCTCCATTCTTGTTTGTCATCACCATGGAATACTTGACTAGGCTCCTTGAGAAAATGCAGAGAAATCCCAATTTTAACCATCACTCTAGATGTGAAAAGATGAAGATCACACACTTGACATTTGCTGATGATATCTTGCTATTCTGCAGAGGAGATGTAGGATCTGTGGAGCTTATGATGAACACTATGAATCAATTCTCCTCTTCAACAGGGTTGGTAGTCAATCCCACTAAGTGCAAAGCCTACTTTAGTGCAGTAGAAGATAAGGAAAAGCAGCAAATTCTGTTGATGAATGGTTATGTGGAGGGGAGCCTTCCTTTTAAGTACCTTGGAGTGCCCTTATCTAGCAAAAAGCTTTCTATCAATCATTATCTCCCTCTTATTGATAAGATCCTTCATTGTATCCATCACTGGAGTGCTAAATTGTTGAGTCAAGCAGGTAGAAACCAATTGGTTAATGCAATTACTTTCTCTATCAGCAACTACTGGATGCAAAGCTTTCCCATCCCCAAAGGTGTGATTAGTAGAATTGATAATACTTGCAGAACATTTGTGTGGACTGGTGGAACTAACCCTAGCAGGAAAAATCCTGTGGCCTGGAAAACAGTGTGCAAACCTGCTAAGAAGGGTGGCTTAAACATCATCAATCTGGAGACTTGGAACTCAGTCAATATGGTCAAGCTGCTGTGGAACTTATGAAGGAAGAGTGACAACCTGTGGGTTAAGTGGATTCATATGTACTTTATGAGGAATCAGGATGTTATGAATATTGAACCTACTGCTACATACTCCTGGGTGCTGAAAAGTGTGATCAGATCTAAATGGCTCATCCCATTGATGCAGAGCTATTGGGATAGAAGTCTCAGGGAAGGTAAATTCAGGATTGGGAAGGCCTATAAAGAAACCTTCTCCCAGGAAGACAACATGGAGTGGCTCAACATCATGAAGGGCAACAGAGCCCGACCAAGGGCTAGGATGAGCCTGTGGTTAGCTTGTCACAAGAAGCTAGCTACAAAAGAGAGATTGACAAAGTGGAGAATCTTGGAAAACAAGACTTGTTGTTTAAGCCTGCAGGTTGAAAACACTGACCATTTGTTCTTTGAATGTCATAGGATGAAGTACATTTGGAGTAAAGTTCTGCAATGGATGCAGATTTGTCATGAGCCCAAGCTATGGGGTGAAGAAATTGAATGGTTAACCAGATTCTGCAGAGGAAAGGGCAGCAGAGTTAATATTTTGAAGATTGGCCTGACTGAAACCATTTATCATTGTTGGCAACATAGAAGCACTTACTGTTTTGATAGGGAGAACATTATAGATCAAGACAGTATTGTAAATAATATAGTGGATAAGATAGTTCATAGGGGTTGGGTATGTAAAAAGCTTAGAAAGCTCATAACCTTACTTATGATGTAAAAGGGTCATTGTGGGTTGGATCTTGAGGATCACCTTTGTATTCATTGTTTTTTGAATTAATTCAATTTTTATTGATTCAAAAAAAAAATTTTAATTTTTCTTTAAAATATATTACTTTTAGTATTTATAAATATTAAACTTTATTTTTAAATAAAGAATTCTTTTTTTGAACTTGACCACAATTTTACTATTTTTTAATATTTTATATATATAAATATACTATAAATGTATTAATGGATATCAATAAACAATAATCAACAATATAATAATTGATGAAACTCATTACAAATAATAAAGCATAACAATTTAGAAAAGATCTTGTTATATTTCAAATTTAAAACACATATAATTAATAATGGGTTAAACCCATTGTACATGATGCGTCAAATCAGTTCATAACAGAAATAAACTATGATTAATAAAGCTTAAGCAAACAAAATAAAATTGTATCGATTGAAATAAACGGAATAGTTAAATTCCAAATTAAACAAATGAACATTGCTTCAGATGTTCGGTTCTATCTTCACTTTCTTGTGTGGCTTGGTGCCCGAAAACTGTGTAGTTCCAACAATGTCACAGTCATTATCCTCTTCATTCGAAACTGTTGAATTTACTTAAGAAAACAAATTTCTAGTAATTTTTGAAAAAACTCAAATATGACAAATTATTTAATATATAGCCGAAAAAAAGAACCCATGAGACAATGGTATAATTGCAGCAGACAAAAGGAATTAATTTAGAATACATTATATATTGCTTTTAAATTATATATTGCTTTTAAATGCTTCGAAATATTGATATAATTAGAAACACAAATTGACGTTTATAACCATGAAATTAGGTCTCTGATAAGATTAAATTAGGATAAAAATGTAATAGATTCAGCTATCTATTTTCTTATATTAATAATAGAAAAGTTAGTAAAATAATAAAATATTTAAAATAATTTATATTTTATATTAATGTAAATAAATGATTGATATTTATAAATCATTAATTAAAAAAAAAAAGATTTTATAAAAATTATTTAAATTAATTTTTAATAATTTAAAGTTTTCTTTTTAAAAATTATATAAACTTGTTTATAGTAAAAATATGTTTAGGCCTTATTTTCTTCTTCACTTTAAATATATTCAATCACCATCAGTTCCGCTAACTTAATTGAATTGAGTCCAGGGTTTAAAAAGGAAAAGAAGAAGAAAAATCTGATAAACACAAGTTGCAGAAGAAACTTATATCGGAAAAGAGAAAATGAGATGAATCAGGGGACCCCTTTTATGCATGGGAGATCTCCTCAACGACGCCAGAGAAGAAAAAGAATAAGAAAAGCCTAAGTCTGTTCTGGTAAAAAATTTAAAGTCTACGTCTGACTTTTAGCATGTCCAATACATATTTTTAAGTTTGAGTTTGACTTTTTCGAAGACCTAGTTGACCTATTAGCATACTTAATAAAATCCTATTCCATTTGAACATTTATAAATAAGCAATTCAACCAATATTTAGATAGACTAAAAAAATTAAAAGATCAATGAGACTAAATATTTGTTTGCGTTAACTTATTCAATTATATCTAATGGCGTGAATTTTGTCATGCTAAATGTTTGACATAACTTACGAAAACAATTTGTTAAATTATTCATAAGGTTTTTTCAGCTTATTTTTATTAGTTTTTTAAAATAACTAAGCTTTATTTTTGTATTTTAATTCAAAATACAAAATACAATATAATAATAATAATAATGTTATTTATATTTATTTAAATAGTTCAATGTGAAAACATAGGTTTTTTTATTAAAAAATAGTTTGATCTGGCATGAACTTGTGTAGTCTAGGTCGTATGTCCATGTTGGTTGACATGGTCTATTTTCACTTTCTAATACACAGTTGTAATTGTATATTTATTTGTATTTTGTGAACAATTTGAAATTTTATGTGGTTGGTTGTATTTTTTGAATGATTGTATTTTGGGATTATTGTTCTAGTTTAGACCGAATGACTGATGTATTGTTTATAAATGAATTTATGAAAATTTTATATTAATGTCTGATTTGTGTGTGATTTATCGTGTGAATAATAAATGAACTTCAAATGATGTGAAAATTTCTTCTTAAGTATTGTCAAGGGGTTCATAATTATGTCTAAGGACATGTATGAATTTTAAAATCGAGATTCACCTCATTGTTCTGAAATAGACTTAGGCAATGTGTAAAACTATGTACAGGGGTGTGTTCAAACTTTGAAATTCGGATTCACCCATATGCTTAACACACATAAGCAAAACATGTGAAATCAAGTTTGTATGTTTAACATTGTTTTGATGAAGACAAAATCTCTTAGGGTCTGTTTGTTTTGAAAGAAGTGTAAAAGAGAGAAAGAGAGACGAGAGAAGTAGAAGAGAAGTGTTATATTTAAGTTGTTTGGCTTACAGCAAAAATAGAAGAGAGAGAACAAACCAACGTGGGACCCACGTTTTTTTACTTCTTCCCAAAACAGCGAAGAAAGTGGACAGAAGCCTTATTTTTGTCTTTCTTTCCATTTATGTCCTTCCATTATATACATACTATACATTAATATGTAGACTGAGTTTTTATTAAAATTTCTAAAGTATTGTTTATTCAATAATACACGGAGGTAGTGAACTGAAGTTCATTTTTTTATTAAAATCAAAGAGATAAATTGACATGTAATTGATATTTGTTGTAATTTAATTTAATTATTAAAAATTAAATTTTATAATTAAATTAAAATTTAAATTAATCTCTTAAAGTAGGGGTAGTTTGGTACTTTTAAAAATAATCAATACTTCTTTCTTCTCAATTTCTTCTATTATTCCCTTATACCAATCAATATATCAAATCAACTCTATTTCTCTTTTATTTCTCTCTCTTAACACTCTTTCTTACATATTTCTCTCTTATCACTTTCTTCTCATTGCCAAACACACCCTTAGTGACAAGAAGTAACAAGAAGGCAAAGATGATCTTCGAGATGAAAACATTTTATTTAGGACTTTGTATTCAAGCAATTGACATTTCATGAGGTATAATGACAATTCTTATCAAATACTAAAGTCTTAGATGCTCAATTAAATCAAAGATCATTGCATACTTTTCTCTTGATCATGACATCTTTAAAAGATCATTTTTTTTCAATTTTTAACAGATGCAAATCGATTTGCATAAAGATACAATCGATTTGCACTTGCATAAAAAATGCTGATTTTTCACATTTTTACACTGTGCAATCGATTTGCATGTTTGTGCGATCGATTGCATGCTGTAGGTTTTCAAAAAATTTGATACGTTGTTCTTGTGCAATCGATTTGCACCCGAACGAAAATGAAAAATCAGTATCTTTCATGACACCTTTTCGTGTCACTCTTCATGGAACCTTTTCATTTCATCTTGGCAATTGTTCATGATATTTTTTCAGACATTACCATGTTTCAAAAGGGTGTTATGTGCTTATAAATACTTGAAATTTCAAATAAAAAATTCACCTCTTTCAATCAAAATTTCAAATTATCAAAATTCACTTTTCAAGTATTTTAACTTTCATTCAAGAAATTTTCGGCATATTTTCACATCATCCAAAACAGAAAATTTTTGAGCAATCTAACACTTTAGTGTTTGTAAATTATTGTTATTGAAAGAGAAGATCAATCTAAGGATTGGTACATTGAAATCTTCATATATTCATTTTATTGAAAATTGTTGTAAAAATTCCTAAGTTCCAAGGATTGTTTGAAATTAGGTGTGTACTATAAGAAAGAGGATTATTTCTTCTTATAGGGTTTATTATAATCCTTGTTGTCCAGGTTGTTGGAAACAAGAGAGTGATTAAGGGAGGATTGTTCTCTTAATTCACTTATTGTAAAATCCAAGAGGATTGTTCTTGGTGTGCTTGTTAGTAAAGAAAGGCTAGGATAGTCTTGTCATAGGATCTAGCATTATTAAAAATCTCTTTCATGTTGAAAGGGGATTGAAGTACTCTCGGACTGTGAGGGAAACCAGGATATATCGTTGTGTCATTTACTTTCCACATTTATCGCATTCATCACATAGTAATAACTTAGGAAAGTAAAACTTGAAACCGTCAAAAATTCAGAAAAATTTCTAAGAACCTAATTCACCCCTTCTTAGGTGTATTCCTAACTTATAAAACATACATGCAATATTGTTTTAGGTAGGAGTGTTCGCAGTACGGTTTTAACGCTAAAAGTCATCTGAACCGCAAGAGGAAAAAATGTGTGATACAATTTGATTCAGTTAACTTTTAGAAATAAAATCAAACCAAACCAAACCAATGTGGTTTAAGTTGATTTGATTGGTTCGATTCTTATAAATTTTTATTGAGCCATACATACACATGTAGAGGACAACACAATTTTATATTTAAAGTCATTCATTGATTACTATAAATATAAGTTTATAATTGCCAAAATAAATATATAATTTGATGCATAAATATGAATTACAAATTTCAATTTTATCTTATTTTTAATGAATATTATACATGAAATTGCATTCTTAAATAAATTTAAAATACTATGCTATGTACTTATAAACAAATGCATGCATGTGACTGCTAAGCTAACGACAATGTAATTTCTTTATATATAAAAAAGATAAGAATAATGTAAATTAAACTTTTATTTTAATCTTATCTTTATTAATATCAACATATTAAAAATATATATTGTTCTGGACTGGACCAATGGCTAAACATGACTCAATCCACCTCTGCTCCCAGAACGACCCAATTGCCTAAGTCCAATCCACAAAGGGGCAAAAGTTACCTTTCTGCCCTTCCAACCAGGCAAGGACTGCATCGCTCCTCCCCGAAAATGCTGTCTGTTCCGCACGGCTTCTTCACTCCCCGAACAGATAAGGGCGTTTGCCCGACACTATGCCTATGTCCGACATAAAGGCTAGTTTTGGGCACCCTGCCCGACATAACGGCTAGTTTTGGGCAGTTAACTATTCTTCGGGAAAACAGTTATTTCGCCCCGAAAATAGGACCGTTGGCCACGCGCTGGGGGCACTATATAAACCCTCTCACTTGAGAGGGTCATGTATCCAATATTCACCCTTGAAACTCATACTTTGTACTTGTCCCTCTTCTCTGACCCTTACTTACTTGAGCGTCAGAGTGCCTTGCAGGTACACCCCCTCCTCATCTTCATACGCCTCGCATCTCAAACGTACTTGGTGGCCCACTTCAACAGGATCTGATCCAGCGTTCACGATCAATGGCGCCGTCTGTAGGAATTTTTGTTCTCCCCATCTTTCTTTCCCCATAAACCAAAGATCAAAACAAACTTTCAAGATCATCATCATGGCCTCTCAAGATCACGCCAAAGGTGCTCTCCAGTCCGTTGTCCTCCCCGTCAGCAAGACTGACGTTGACGGTCCATCATCTCTCCTCAGAGATGCCAGTTTTCTGAGGGACGGGGTCACGGCTTCTCCTTCCCCTACTCCTACTGATCGCAACAACGATCAGCCTTCGTTGGTCGTCCAGCCTGTTCCTATCCCACCCAAAGTCGACCCAGCCGTGGTGGCCCTTCTGGAGGCAATCAACAAAACCGACATCCTGATCCTTCAACAGAACGAAAGGATCTAGGTATTGGAGGAATCCACCCGTCCAAGATCCTCTCCTCCGAGGAAGAACCATCGACGATCCAAGAGCCCGCAACCTCGGCGAGAGGTCGACCGAAGGATGCGCCAAGAGCCGAAATCTCGCATTGTCCGGAAACGTGACCAGGTTTCCCCGCGAAACCAACACTCTCCCGGTCACAAGAGGGCCCGAAGAGACAAGTAGTCACCTCCGGTCAGGTCAAAGGGTCGGGCGCGTTCACCTTCTCCTCAAAGGAGCCGCTGCCATGAGCGAGTAGTGCGGTCCCCGTCACTGACCAGCTCCAGCAGCGATAACGAGCCTCACGACCCATTGTCCCAGGAAATTTTGGCAACCCGTCTCCCCAAGGGCCTGGAGAAGCCCCCAGCACTAGGCACGTACGGCGGTACGACTGACCCTGACGAGCACATCGAAAACATCGATGCGCTGTTGGATTACCGTGGCGTCCCCGACGCCATCAAATGTCGGCTATTTCCAACCACGCTCCGGAAAGGGGCAATGACGTGGTACAAGTAGTTGCCCGAAGAGTCTATTACGTCGTGGAAGCAGCTGGGGAGGATGTTCTCCGGGCATTTCACTACGTCGCGGCGTCACCCCAAGACTGAAGCCTCCCTTGGGGCCATAATCCAAGGAAAGGACGAACCTCTCCAGGCACACATCGAGAGGTTCAACAAAGAAGCGGTACAGGTCCCTACAACGGACGAGATGAAAAAATTTCTACTCGAGCAAGGACTCCGCCCGAGCTCAGAATTTTCTAAAGTCGTCGGCCTAGCACCTCCGAGGAATCTAGATGCCCTCCTCCTCAAGGCACAATCGCACATCCAGTATGAGGAGAAGGAAGCGGCCAACTCCGTCCCAGCTTCTCGCCACCAAGAGAACGCCCGGGCCTCCAGAGACGAAGAAGCCTCGACATCCCGTCGAGGAGAAAGAAAACGCGAAGACCGTCCTCGGGACTCCCGCGACAGCAAGGGCCCCTCCGGACGATTCCACGAATATACCCCCCTGACCGTCTCCAGGGAGAAGATACTGTCCGAGTGCTCAAATTCGGAGTTCAAGCAAGCAGGGGTCCGCTTCCCCAAACAAATATCAGCCAAACCCAACGCCGACAAATCGAAGTACTGTCGTTTCCATAAGAGTCACGGCCACACTACTGAAGACTGCATCCATTTGAAGAATGCTATCGAGATATTGATCAGGGATGGCCACCTGAAACAGTTCACTAAGAAGAAAGACGCTCCTCGGCAAGACGCCCAGGAGTCCAAAAAGGTAGAGGAAGAGGTGCCTTCCTCCGAAGAGGCCAACATCCAGGTCACCATGTCCATATCGCGACCAGAGGACTTCTACGTCCTAGATAAGCTCAGCGCTCCAGCCTACTTCGCGGCCCACTGCCCGTGGGAGACGTTCTCATCCGCCATGGTCATCTCAGGCGGAGGCTTCAATAAAGTCACGGTGGGCTCAGTGAAAAGGAAATTCGAGCACCTTATCAGTACGAGCTCCAGCAAGGTGACCACGCTCGACCAAGCCCAGAAGGGCTCTGTCCCCATCTCCTTCTATCGGGAAGAGCTCCTCGGGGGATCTCCGAACTCGAGCATACCTCTGCTCGTCAGAGCCCGGATGGCGAACTTCGACGTTCGCAGAATCCTCATCGACCAAGGCAGCTCGATCGACATTATGTACTCCCAGCTGTTTTCAACACTTCAGCTGGACGAATCACACCTCACCCCCTATGTGGGGTCTAATTTGCAAGGATTCAACGTATCGGTGACCAAAACCTGGGGGTACGTCAAACTGATCGTCACTTTTGGATCGACAGAGACAACCAGATCCATCAAAGTGCATTTTTTGGTGATCGATTGCCCGTCACTGTACCAATGTATTTTCGAAAGACCAACATTGGCTGAGTTGGTAGTTGTGCCCTCAACCGTCCACCTGAAGATGAAGTATTACCAAGGTAATTAAAACCGGACCGGATATTGAACCGGTATAGACTAGGGTTTAAGGTTTAAAGGTCTTACCGGGTCGGACCGTTATTGTATATGTTATATGATTTAGTACTAGTTATTTATCATATAGATGGGTGACTTTTATTTTCTATAATTTCTTAACTTGAATCAGTTTGAGAAAGACTTAAAAATGCTAGAATTTTGTATCTTATGTAAATATATTAGATGGTGCTTGATTTAGGCCAAAGAATATTAGAATTTAAGAAGAAATGTTTCTTTTTTTTTTAGCGTTGTCAACTTTGTGAAAGGATTATCATAACATTATTAATGAATTATGTTTGACACTCAAATCTTTAGAAAATAAATTGGAGAGTATTATTTATAAAGAGAATTCTAGGCCTTATTATCAAGAAAATTCAAATTCTGAATGGATTAGAGGGATGTCTTCAATTATAAGACTCATTTGGTTCAATAGTATTAAGTTGGTTTTTTTTCCATTTTTTATTATATTTTTCTTTTAAATTTTTTTTTTAAAGAATCTAAAAAAGTTAAAATCCGGTTCAACCCATTTAAATGGACGAAACCCCAGTTTTGAGCGGTTTTCTGGGTTTTTCCCCGGTTCCTTGACAAGCCAGTTTAAAGGGTTTAATTGACCGGACATAGGGCTGATTCTCGGTCTAACCGGTTGAACCGACCGGTCCGGTCCGGTCCGGTTTTCATAACCTTGAGTATTACACTTCAAAGGGGATGGTCGCCACCCTCCACGGCGACATCGAAGTCGCACGACGATGTTTCGAAGCAGCCACGAAGGGACTCAACGCCATCACCTCCAAGCCTAAGGTATCGAGCAAGCCAGCCCTACCCAGCAGTTCCGAGGAAGCCAAGCCTCTGCCTCAGGTCGACTCCATTAACCTCGACAGCCGCTTCCCCGAAGACGATCAGCAGGAGGACCAAGCAGCTTCAACCAGCTCGTCTACCCTGCCCAGCAGAAGCTCCCATCCGATGCGCCCAATCCCGGATGGCAACTTCGAGCTCGTTTTGCTCGGCGATGACCCCTAGCGGGGAGTGAAGATTGGAGCGGACCTCCCCGACATCGCAAAGAAGCAACTCAAAGCCTGCCTCCGTGAGAACGCCGACCTCTTCGCATGGAGAGCCACCGAGATGCCCGGCTTGGACCCATCCGTCGCCTGCCATCAACTTACGATTGACCCGGCCGTCAAAGCAGTAGCACAACGTAGGAGAAATCAGTCTTCGGAGAAAACGGAGGCTGCAGAAAAAGCTGTAAAGGACCTCCTCGAGGCCAAATTTATTTCGGAGGCCAAGTACACCACTTGGCTGTCCAACGTTGTACTTGTGAAAAAATCTAATGGCAAATGGCGAATGTGCATTGACTACACCGATCTTAATAAGGCATGCCCGAAGGATGCCTACCCCCTCCCCAATATTGATAAACTTGTTGATAATTCTGCCGGTTTTAAACTTTTATCATTCATGGACGCCTACTCGGGCTATAACCAAATTCCAATGGCAATGAGCGATAAAAAATACACGGCCTTCATGACCGAATCGGGAAACTATTACTCCCAAGTCTAAGAAATCCATTCAGCCCCTCAACGGGATGCTCGCGTCATTGTCCCATTTCGTGACCAAGTCTGCCCAACACGCCTTACCATTCTTCAAACTCCTCCGCAAGAAGGCAGCGTTCGAATGGACCGAGGAATGTGACAAGGCTCTCCTCCGCCTGAAACTGGCACTTTTTGAACCGCCTGTTCTCTCTCGCCCGGACAACGGCGAAACTTTGTACCTATACCTCGCCGTGGCAACCGAAGCAGTAAGCGCCGCTCTTATTCACGAGACGGGCAGAAGCCCATATATTTTACGAGTAAAGCACTGCAGGGACCAGAGTTGAGATACCAGCAGATCGAAAAAGTGGCGCTGGCCCTCATCAACGCAGCTAGAAGACTGAGCCACTACTTCCTAGCCCACACAATTGTGGTTCGAACAGATCAACCCGTAAAGCAGTTATTGGGACGACCAGACATGGCCGGTAGAATGTTCAAGTGGTCGCTCGAGCTGTCCGAATTCGACATCAGTATGAGAGCAGGAAAGCCCTCAAAGCCCAGGCCCTGGCCGACTTCGTCACAGAAATGACGTTCACAGACTCCCTCACTTGCGGAACACACAAATGGACCATTTTCGTAGACGGGGCCTCCAGCTCGGCGGGAAGCGGGGCAGGCATCATACTGGAAAGCAACGAGGGAATCATCGTTGAAGTTTCACTCACCCTATCCTTCCCCACCTCTAACAACCAGGCAGAGTACGAGGCCTTCCTCGCCGGGTTACGCTTGACCGAAGACCTTGGCGCAGAGGAAGTCGTTATTTGTACAGATTCACAACTCGTGGCCCTTCAAGTCCGAGAGGAATATCAAGCCAAAAACGACAACCTGGCCGAATACTTAGCCCTAGTCAAGAGGAGGATGACGAAGTTCGCAGCGGTAGAGGTAAAACATGTTCCCCGCGAACACAATGTCTGGGCAGACGTTTTGTCCAAACTAGCCAGCACGAAGAAGAAATGTGGAAATAAGTCCGTCATACAAGAAGTACTTCCTCGACCCAGCATTGAGAAGACTTCCCCGATGCTCGACGTACAAGTGATCAGCGATAGCAATTATTGGATGACCCCCGTTTACAACTACCTCGCTAGAGACGAACTCTCATCCGACCCCAAAGAAGCCAGCGTAGTCAGGCGAAGAGCCTGCTCCTACGTCCTGGTCCAAGACAAACTCTACAGGCGAGGGTTCTCCATCCCGTTACTCAAGTGTGTCGAAGAAGAAATGGTCGCCCATATCTTGCGCGAAATTCACGAAGGAATCAACGTCCAACACCTGGGAGGAAGGTCCCTTGCCCGAAAGGCCCTCTGAGCAGGGTACTACTGGCCAACCATGCAGCATGATGCTAGAGAGCACGTAAAGAAATGTGACAAGTGCCAACGACACGGGGACATGCACCTAGCTCCCCCTAATGAGCTCAAGGTTATGTCATCCCCGTGACCATTTTCGTGGTGGGGCCTGGACATCCTAGGACCATTCGTGGTAGGATCAAGTCAGAACAAATACTTAATAGTAGGCGTGGACTACTTCACAAAATGGATAGAAGCGGAGGCTCTAGCCAAGATAACTGCCCTTAACATCCTGCATTTCGACAAACGAAACATCCTCGCGTGTTTTGGCATCCCACAAGCGATAGTCACAGACAATGGGACACAGTTCACAGACAGGAAGTTCCAGGACTTCGTCGCCCAGCTGGGCACGAAGCAACACTTCGCATCCGTCGAACATCCCCAGACAAACGGGAAAGCTGAAGCGGCGAACCGAGTCATCCTTCGAGGCCTCAAACGAAGGCTGGACGAAACGAAGAAAGCTTGGGTCGAGGAGCTACACAGTGTCTTGTGGGCATACCGTACAACTTCACATTCTTCTACCGGGGAAACACCCTTTCGTCTAGCCTATGGGACCGAGGCCGTGATTCCTATCGAAATTCACATACCCTCCAGGCGGACAGAAACACCCCTGGACGAGGAAATGAACGACGAGGCACTAAGGGAGGAACTTGATCTCGTCGAGGAAATTCGAACAGGAGCAACTCTCCGTGAAGCCTCATTAAAAAAAATTTCCATCAGGCACAACGCCAAAGTCATACGACGAGAATTCGACATGGGCAACCTCGTCCTAAGGAGAAACCATAAAGACTCCCGCGAAGGCAAACTAGCCGCTAACTGGGAAGGACCCTATCGCATTCGGGCAAAAACGGAGAATGGGGCCTATCACCTAGAACACCTCAACGGGGAAGAACTTGCTCGACCATGGAATGCCGAAAAGCTGAAACAATACTACAGCTAAGACCTAAACTATCGGTTCGACCCGTCACGACGACGAGCATCGCGTGCCGACCATGATGTACGCCTAGGTACAAGCGTCGTATGCAAGTGAAGCAGAACTCCGCTCAGGAACGAGCCGGGTATCTGCTCGACAGCGGTCCTCGATCGAGCTCAGACCTTGTCTTTAACTCCTTTACGTCATCGGGTTCATCTTCGCCCGGAACATTGGCCGCCCTCAGCTGCTGGACCAACTCCTCATCCGCCTTCTTCTCCGCAGCCAACGTAGAATTCTCCCTCTTCAGCCTAGCCACCTCCTCGTCAGCCTTCTTTCGGACATCGTCAGCACTCTTAACCTCTTCCTTGAGAGATGTCGCGGCAGCCCGAGCAGCCTTGAGTTCAGACTCAGTTGCGGAGTCCCCTTCAGCGTAGATGGCCGCCATCTCTAAAACTCTGACCAGTACGGAGGCATCTTGGGCCACGAGCGCCCTCTTGCTCGGGCGATCCATGCTCTCCAACCGTAGAGACTCTGCCCGTGGCAAAACCAAGGATGTCCCCTCGAAGAATCTCCTATCAAGTATGCAAGGAGGAAGCTCGAACTTCCCTTTCTCTGAGGCCCGGCTGAGATCAACGGCGTCATTCGCCCTCGACCGCTTGGTTCGTGAGGCCAACAGCAGGGGAGATCCCCGGGAAGCAGGAGTGGGAGAAGAGGTCCCCGCAGCGGGCTGAGGAGGAGTGAGAACGCGCGCGTTGGCAAATCGAGACTTGGGGAGAACCGTTCCGGGCTTGTTCCTGGCAAGGGCATTCTTCACCATCCGTTCATGAGCCTGAGGCATCTCACCTGCACAAACAGAATATGAACATGTTAGTCACGAAGAAAAAAAAATAGTTCGGGCAAAATTAGAAAAACTAAGACTACCGAGCAGCTTTTGAGCCTCCGCAGGAGTCTTGCACTCCAGAAGCGCCTTAGTATTAATAAAGTGGTATTCAACCCTCCGGCTGCCATCCTCCTCGAAAATCGGAGACCCCTTCTTCGTCCAGCATTCAGCGAGCCGGAAGGAGTTAACGTACTTCACCAAC
Source organism: Lathyrus tuberosus (assembly GCA_022829125.1). Taxonomy (NCBI): domain Eukaryota; kingdom Viridiplantae; phylum Streptophyta; class Magnoliopsida; order Fabales; family Fabaceae; genus Lathyrus; species Lathyrus tuberosus. Next base: position 6,757,070 of record JALAZF010000031.1, read on the forward strand.
GTCTCGTATGCGACAGCATCCTGCCCGTCTAAGTCGTGCGGCTGGAGAACGTACTCGTTGGGCTCCTTGATAAAATGCCCAGACCCCCAGTGGATAGGGAACTTGTATACTCTCTCGCCGATAAACTTCTCATCCTCATCGCGCATGTCATTACCCTCCTCATCAACCTCGATCTCCCAGGCATACGTGTTATCTTGGGCAGCTTCCGATACGGGCTTGATGATGTAATACCTCTCCTTGAACATTTGTATCGATTCTGAAAAGGGCTTGAACAGCTTGCGAGGCTGTTTCAACGAGACCCAACCATACCTCCTTCCCGTCAGCTGCAATTGGAGATGGAAACGGTGAAAAATAAAGGGAGAGTTGCCCCTATCCTCAAGTACTCGCACGTCAGCTCAAATGCCCGGATAAAGGCCAGCGAGTTCGGGTGCAGCTGCGTTGGGGCCAAATTCAAGTGCACGAACACTGGCCGCTGAAAATCAGTGAACGGCAGCCTCAGTCCCAACTCTTTGAAGGCATATTCATACATGGCGAAGCGATCCCTGTAATCTGTGCAGGCCCTATCATCCTCAGAGGGAAAGTGCACCTTCCACTCCCCCTCTGGTCCGACTTCCGTAAAGACGTCCCTCATGTACGTCGCGAAGGTAGACACATGCCCGGCTGGCTCAGCCACCATCCACTCCTCCGTGGAACCTTCGACAGCATTCTCTTCCATTTCCTCCTCCTCCCCAGCTTCACTGGGGACACTCGAGGACTCTAAGCTACTGCTTTCCGAGGAACTCGCTTCCTCCTCGGATGAATCTATCATTATCTCCCCGTCTGCCCTGTCGTCATCTCGATCACCTGAAAAACAGAGAAAAATGTGAATTCGACGAAGAATCAAATCCACCCTTCCACCGCTAGTCAAGTGAAAGGGCGCGCAAAGGGCTGAGGACGAAGTCCCCACCCTAAGCCCTAACATCGAACAAAAACTCTAAGAGTCTCCCACGAGGAGATGCCCGGAATAAGCCACTTCAGTACGAGGAACTTCCTCGAGCCACTTCCCAGTTTCCGTTTGAAGCTTCACCGCAAACTGCAAAGCTTCACCGGAAACTGGGAATACTCACCGAAAACTTCATCGTTGCTCCGGAATCTGAACAATCACGGCGGTTACGCATGCATCATCATCGCAATGACGCCGGAAACCGCCTGATTCACAAGAATATCCTAAAACCTAGGGCCTCATCGGCGGCGGAAAATGGCACGACCACCGTCCACCACCAACAATCGCCGGAAATTAACCTATTTCATCACCTAAACCTAAACCTAACCGCATGCAAGTTATAAACAACCGTTAAAAGGAATAAAAGAGTGCATAATCTGCGAACTTACTTGGTTAAGAAGAAGAAAGGCGGTTGCCCGGAGGTTGATGCGGTGGTCGGAATAGCTAACGGCGATGACGGGCAAGAGCTCTGAAGAAGACGAAGAGAAACGAGACCGAAAAGTTTAGAATGAAACGAACCTTCCCCTTTTATACAGAGAGGCACGTGCAGTGGCACGCCCTCGTAGGTCATGATGGCTACTAACTAGCCATAATTGCCTAGTAACTGCTACACAGGGCCCTAGGCCCACGTGGCGCCCCTAACGTTTCCAATTCTGACTAACCGTTAGTCTCCCCGCACGACGGGCAATCCGGTCACGGTCATGAATGTCACGAACACCAGGGATCACGGGCATCACGAGACGACCTTCCTCGTCACCAAACGACGACTCCACGCTAGCTCCCCGAAGCCACGAGCTGTCCTTAAGTCATCACTCCCATGCTCGGGAGCAACGACTTGGGGGCTCCTGTTCTGGACTGGACCAATGGCTAGACATGGCTCAATCCACCTCTGCTCCCAGAACGACCCAATTGCCTAAGTCCAATCCACAAAGGAGCAAAAGTTACGTTTCTGCCCTTCCAGCCGGGCAAGGACTGCATCGCTCTTCCCCGGAAATGCTGCCCGTTCTGCACGGCTTCTTCACTCCCTGAACAGATAAGGGCGTTTGCCCGACACTATGTCTATGCCCGACATAACGGCTAGTTTTGGACACTCTGTCCAACATAACAGCTAGGTTTGGACAATTTCTTATTCTTCGGAAAAACGGTTATTTCGCCCCGAAAATAGGACTGTTGGTCACGCGCTGGGGGCACTATATAAACCCTCTCACTTGAGAGGGTCAGATATCCAATATTCACCCTTGAAACTCATACTTTGTACTTGCCCCTCTTCTCTGACCCCTTACTTACTTGAGCATCGGAGTGCCTTGCAGGTACACCCTCCTCCTCCTCTTCATACGCCCAACATCTCAGACGTACTTGGTGGCCCACTTCAACAGAATCTGATCCAGCCTTCACGATCATATATTATTCTCATTTCAAATAAAAATAGTATTTATAAATAAATAATATTTTATTTTTTTACTAATATGTAAATTAAAATAAATATCATACACTTTGTATGATAAAATATAATATAATATTTATTGATTTCTCTAAAATTAAAAAATATATAATGGTAAGTAAGATTTGATTTGGTTGAATTCGAGTCAGAAACCACAAACTGAACCACACGATTTTGTTAAAAACACTTGGTTCGGTTTTGATTAGTAGAACCATAGATTAAAATCCAAACTCATTTTTATCCGGAATGTCTTTCTATTTAAGAAATTTGTTGTATAATTGGTGCTTCCGAATTAAAATTCAGACGGTGCCAAGGGCATATTTGAGATATTTGAGTTTTCATAGGTTAGTGGTCATGGTTGTAGTGAACCATTCCCAAAGATGAAAAGATGATGAACTCCAAAATGTAAAAAGGCACATGTATAGAAAACTGAATCAATTTTAGTATCAAAGCTCAACATAGTGTGTGTAAACCTCTAAAAAAAATAAACTATTGGGAAAAAAAAATAAATTAATATTATGCAAATAATTAGAATCAATTTTGTCAAAATCAATACAATTAAAATTAATTTTCACCACAGCATAAACCAATCACTCGCTAAAGAGTGCATAGCTCGCACCATGAGTTTGAAGCTCTCCCACCGTAATTCTTAGAAGCAACAAATCCACTAATTTTCCTCCGTAAACTTAATTTTTTTTTCAAGTACACAATAAGTAGGATTTTTATCTTATAAACTACTTATACAAATGTTTGAAAAAAATTAATGAACGTAACTTTCAATATGTCTATAAAACTAACTATAGATTCAAAAACACTTTTTGTACTTTTTGTTCACTCTCAAACACATACTATATGTCTATAAAACTAACTATAGATTCAAAAACACTTTTTGTAGTTTTTTTTCACTCTCAAACACATTTCTAAAATGAAGGACTCGATCAATAAAAAAAGTGAATGTTATTGATCCAAAAAGGTGTTCATAGCATTCTTCATAGACTCTAATTTACCACGGGAGAGGATCTAATCCCATACAAAATTTAAGTGTCTAACCTCTTTGTCAATCAAAAGACAGTCTACCCTTACTACTTTTCTCCAAATGCGGATTAATAATTTTTCTCCATTTGCCCCTTGCTGTTTTCTGCGATTCATTGTACCAAAAGGTTTAATTTAAGATAACCACGCATAAGATAGGACATTGTAGTCTGGCAAAATAATCAAAATACTCAAGGAGGTGACCGTCTACTAAACTTTTTCCCCAAAGAGAAAGGAAGATATACAAAGCAATCTACAAACATATTTACTTATTTACAAATTTTGTGAAAAGGTATGTCTTGCAATGTGAGGACTTATTAATCTAACCTTACAGTTAATACTTGATACCACATCACTCCCAATCGGATTCGAAGAAACCAGCATCTTTCATTTCAGAGTAATACACATTCTCCATGTGAAAATCTTCCTCCTGAAATAAAAAAAACAACAATCAGCCAGGCTGTCCACTACAAACAATACTGCATTTTGCATTATAAGAGAAATTAAAACCGCAGCCATCAAGTAAATCACATTGTAACCTGAAAAAAGTCTGCCAGAAATGTAATATACAGCAGTGGAAGATAAAAGGCATGGTAGCACACAACGGTGACGCGATAAAACCTTCAAGAAAAAGTAAAAACAAGCTTTAGAAAAAGAAGCCAGCGAAGAAGGTTCAAAACTATAGTATAAAGTTTTAGAAGAAGCTAACCAAAAAGCAAAACCAGCGCCATGTCCAGTAAGCCCACAAGCAAACAATGCAATTGCATTGAAGATGAACATAATAATAACATACTTGTAGAACGCCGGCCTTGCTGCAAAAGGAAGAGAAAAAAATGCCATCACAGAAATAATAGCAAACAAACATTCGTAACAATCCCTATAATAAACTTACCGGGTAACCTTTCTCTCCACCTAGAATGATACATAAACAATATGAACCCATAAACAACAGTGAGGAGTAGCTTGTGAATAACCCATAAGTTCCACTTCACACGGGGAGTACTGTAATCGGTGTCGATGAACAATGGGACCCCAAATGTAAACAGATAGATAGCCTGACAAAGAAAACATCAAACTATTCATACATAACCACCACAAGGAAAACAAAATTTCTAATGAAAACAAAAGAATTACCTTTAACAAGACATCAAAACCAACAATGATACCAGATATACCAAAAGTTCGTGTCAACGCCTCTCCACCACTTGCATTATTTCCCTGAAGTAAAAACGCCAGCAAGCTCACTTCTAGAAACAGCATTCCAGAAGACGTAAACAGGGACAACAAGTTCCAAGTGAGCTCTTTCCCAGCAGAACACTCCCATGCCTGAATTATCACCGGAACAAATTTAACAAAAGGGATGAAAAAGGATATACAAGTGCAAAAAGCTTCATGTAGTAGCCACTCTGCTTCAGTTCATTACAAACTAATAACTAACTTCCAACTAACTAGAACAGTGGTAACTAAGTAGGCCCTCTACGGATAAACGGATTAACTAAGTAGGCCCTCTACTTACCATATAAGTACTTTTCCATAAGATATTTCCATAAATAAAAAAAAAAGCATTGATTTTCATATGCGAGCTTATAGAAATAAGCTAAGAACAACTAGTCAACTAGATTAGCTTCAATAATCCACTTCTAACAGATTTCAAATACTCTAATATGAATCAACCAAATAGTTGAAGCAATTTCACAACACAACCCTAAACATCTATGATTGCATCAACATTAACCACTTTCATAAAATCATTAAACAAAACCAGCATGCAAAAAAATAAAGAAAGAAAAACCTGAGAAAAGCACCAAGCAAGATTCAGGATGCTGACAAGCCAAAGAGAAGCGTAATATGAGATGATGATGTAAGAGCGGCCATTGGTGAGTTTAAGGAAGCTCTTCCTCGCTTGAAGTGCCAAATACAAAACGAAGAGAAAAGAGGCAACAATCAACACAGCATTGTGCCAGAACCCGTGACAATTGAAAATCCAATCGGTGAATCCCTTTGATAATACTCTAGTGGAAGAATCTGAACCGTGGTTTGTTATTGATAGAACCGATTGGTCAACCATTTGTACGAGAAATGAACGGTTTCTGGAAATGAAAAACCCTAATCCCAAATCTATGCGGAGAATCGGAATCGAGGAGCAGAATAAGATTTAGTAACTAATTTGGGCGAAGTTGAAGATAAAGGTTAAAGAAGAGTAACAACTCGGAGAAATTTGGATAATTGATTTGATTTTGATTTGTTTTAATTGGGTGCGCTTTGGATTTGATTATTCGAGGTGTTCTTAATCTTAATATTTTATAGAAAGATAGATATTAGACAAAACAAGTGTTGAATAGCTGTTGGAGTTATGAGTGTTTAAATATAATTGTTGATATTTTATTGCTAAGCATAATTAGGATTTATTTTATTTTTAAAATAAAAAGTATTTAAAAAGTGTATGATGACATTATTTTTTAACACATAGTTTATTTTAACTTCTTTTGATAACTTGTAATATACGTATAGTTTATTTTGAAGTTATAGCTTGTAATTTATAGTTTATTAATTCATTTTTTATAAGTGTTTGATGACATTATTATTTTTTTAGAACTTATAGTTTATTTTAAGTTTAATTAAATAATGTATATCTTGGAGATTATAATTGATCTTGAAGGAAGATCAGAACCTGAAGTGGATCAAGGAAAACGTCTGTGACGTTGGGCGTGTGAGATGAAAATGGCGGGTGTATCTGCAAGGCACTCCAATGCTAACGTAAGAATCGGAAGAGGAAAAAGGCAAGTACGAAAATATGTGTTTTTTAGGATGATTCAGAATACCTGACCCTCTCAAATGAGAGGGTTTTTATAGTGTCCTCAGCGCATGGCCAACGGTTCCTATTTTCGGGGCGTAATAACTGTTTCCCGAAGAATAGGTAACTACCATAAACTAACCGTTAGGACGGGCAGAGGCGCTCGAAACTAGTCGTTGCCACGGGCAAAGGCGCAGTTGCGGGCACGGGCGTCGTGACTGTTTCTGGATGAGTCGTGCATGACGGGCAGGGATGTCGAGGAGGAGCAGGAGACCTTGTAGGCCCTCTGACCATATGTGACCGGTAGAGGGGCAGAAAGGTAAATGATGCCCTATATTGGCTGGACATAGGCAATTGGGCCGTTTTGGGAGCAGAAGTGGATTGGGTCATGCCTAGTCATTGGTCCAGTCCGGAACAGGAGCCCCCCAAGTCGTTGCTCCCAAGCATGTGAGTGATGACTTAAGGATAACTCGCAGCCCCGGGGAACTCTGAAGGGGTCGTCGTCTGTCGACGAGGTGGAGTTGTCCTTTAATGCCCGGGGGTTTCAGTGCCCATGAGATGCGTAACGTTGTTTGGTCAGCCCGGCGTGCTGGGAGACCAACGGTTGAGGGAGTCTGAAGAGACATGACGCCACGTGTGCCTCGAGCCTTGTGCAGCATTAATTGCGCCATGATGGCTAGGCTAGGGTCATGATGATGCCCCTAGCCGCGCGTGCTCGTGCACGTGCCTTCAGAGTGCTTATAAATAGAGGGAGAAGCTGCTCATTTTGGTTTTTCGCTTCTCTCTCCTTCCTCGTTCTTCTGTCTGAATTTCTAGTCTGTAGTCGCCGTCAGCCATCGTATCTGCCACCATACAAAGCTCCGAGCAAGCTCTTCGACCCTTCAAATCTTCCTTGACCACGTAAGTCACTCGTTTCCAGCTTTGTTTCTAGCTTTTTGCTTTCGTTTTGTTAGAATGCACGTGGCTAGGATGACTTTAGGTAAATACCTGTTTGCCTTGAAAATTAATAAACAACCGATGGTCTCCTAATTTGTGAAAATTAGTTTACTTGCAAGATCGACCATACAAATCCTAGGACAATGTGCTTTAATAGTTTCGACAATATGTATAGAAATCAAACCTTTTATTCATTATGTTCATCATTGTTTTTCATAAATTGATGTGGTTTGGACAGAAATGATAAAGTTTGGTTCTTAAAAGAAATAACGAAAACGTAATAAAAGTGCAGGAATAAAATTGCAGAAACGTAGAATGAATTGCAAATAAATAACTTAAAACTTCATTGAAATGTAAAGAATGAAACTGGTGTTTTTCCAAACGTGCATTTTCTCAATGACAACTCTTTTCTCTCACACGGGTACTTTGAGTATTTTTGAGTAACTTGTACAAATTTTGAATACACACACGGAAATCTAACACTACGACTCCCTATTTATATACAGTCGAAATAACTGCCACTAACGGTCACCGTTTCTAACGAAGACAAATGGCATTCAGCATGCCTTCGCCCCTTAGATGCATTCCACGCGTCTTCCTTTCAAAATAACAATTCCCTCCTTTATTTGAATTTCAAACCTTCGCGTCGAACATCACTTCCTAGTCTTCGGTCGAAAATTCCTCCAAACTCTTAGAAATATTTCTAAGTCTTTTGAGTCTTCTCTTCTAAGCAAGAACATAACTTTCGACTGAACCTCCTTATAACCACGTTTCTGTCGAAGCTTCATAAACTTCAGATATTCTCTTCCTTGGGAGAGAGACTCTCATCCCAGCGTTAGGCGTCGAAATTAGGAGCCAACAAATTGCCCCCCAAAAAATGTCTTTTTCGACATTGCTGGAGAAAAGGGTCATTTTTTTATAGTAACATTCGACGCCTTATTTCCACTTACAAGGATATTTATACAATTAGAACTCCCGTGTTCCAACTGTTCAGTTTCTTCTGAACCACTCTATGACGTCATGGTCATCATGACACACTCTGAAAAGTATATCCTCAAAGCGCACCAAATCACTAGCCATCATCATACCTCATAAAACCTAGGAGATAGTGGGGTATAGGCAGTAACTGCCACCGTCCCATCTATCACCCTTAGCAAGATATGTGTCCCACTACAGCATTAGTCATTTAATGTTGATTTGAGGTCTATTGATCTTCCGTAGCTTTTAAATATTTTCTCCCTAAACCATTTTTTCTTTTTACTCTTCCAAACTCTTTGCTTTCTTTTTCAACTTCTCAGAAAACAAAAACCCAAATCTCTTGTTCTTCAACCATGTCATCTTCAACCTCGAACATTAAAGACTCCAAGAAAATCCAAAAACCAAAGGAGCCGAAGACCCACTCTCAGCTTCCTCCCTTTGCTACGCTTGTTGGGCCCAAGATAGTGAAGAACCTGGTTTTACGCTCTATGGATGCTGTTGGATTTTGAAAATATTCCACTATTGGCTTCCTTCAATCTCCGTCAGTCAAACTATCCACAGCCAAAATTTCAAAAATTTCTTATCAGCGTACCCTAGCTTTGTAGCTTCCAAGTCTGATGGTGATAATCTTGTCGACATGACTCTACCTCTGACTTCAATGGCTTTTTTTAGACTTTCCTTTGATATTCTGTAGCCAGAAGCAATTTGTGCTAAGTTATTTGCCTCCCGGTTCTCTATTCGAGGGATATTTCGAATTGTTACCATATCGAATCTTTTCAAGAGTCGATTGGCCATTACAAAGTACATGATCAAATTTTCTTTGACACATTTGTACTCCTTTGTTATTTGTTTTATGACTAACTCTGAGTCGCCAATTATTTCGACCCGAGTTGCCCCCAATTCCAATAAAATTTCAAGTCCGGCTATTAAAGCCTCATATTCTGCCTCATTGTTTGAACATAGGCCTTCGAATTTATACTTGAATTTTGTTGGAATTTTATTAGGAGAAATAATTAGAACTCCTATACCAGTTCCATTTTTATGACTAGAGTTGTCAAAGTATAACTTCCATGGTTCTAGTTCAATGTAGTTCAAAGACTTTTCATTTATAGCGTGGTCGACTATGAAATCAGCCACCACTTGTCCTTTGACAGCTTTTAGAGGTAAGTATGTCAAAGAATACTCAGTTAATGCTAACGCCCACTTTCCAATTCGACTATGTAAAATTAGTTTGGATAACATGTATTTTATAACATCGAAATGAGAAGAAACGAAAACATCCACTGGTTTTATATAGTGCTTCAATTTCATACATGAAAAGTATAAACATAAACACAATTTTTTGACTATACTATGTCTAGTTTCCGCATCGTTCAAGACCCTACTGAGGTAATAAATGGCTCTTTCGACACCATTATCATCCTCTTGAGCCAACATGCTCCCTAATGTCTTGTCCGACGCAGATATGTATAGCCTCATACTCCTACTTCTACAAGGTAACATCAAAATTGGAGGATGCGCCAAGTACTCCTTGATCTTGCCGAAGGCATCCTGCTGCGCTTGCCCCCATTCGAAGTCATATTTTTTCAGTCGAAGTAGAGGGGAGAAGGCTCGCGTCTTGCCACTAAGGTTGGAGATGAACCTTCTGAGAAAGTTGATCTTGCCAAGTAGAGACTGCAATTCCTTCTTCGTAGACAGCGTTTTCGCTTTCATTATTGCCTTAGCCTTGTTTTGATTGATTTTGATCCCATTCTTATGGACCACAAATCCTAGGAAGTCTCCCGCCTGCACACAAAACGCACATTTGAGAGGATTCATCTTTAAACCAAACTTCCTCATCCTTTCAAAGAACTGTCGAAGATGGTCTATGTGACTTTTCCTGAAACAGACTTAACAATAATATCGTCAATATAAATCTGCATGAAAGTCTCAATGAAATCGTGAAAAATCGAATTCATTGCTCGCTGGTATGTTGCCCCAGCATTCTTTAAGCCAAAAGGCATCGCCACCCATTCGTAGGTGCCTAAGGCTCCAGGGCATCGAAATGCTGTTTTAGGAACATCTTCCTCAGCAATAAAAATTTGATTATAACCAGAGTACCCATCAAGCATACTAAGGTACTCATGGCCTGCGGCAGAATCGACAAGCATTTCTGCCACTGGCATAGGATATTCATCCTCTAGGGTAGCAGAATTCAAATCTCAAAAATCTATGCATACCCTTAGTTTGCCATTTTTCTTTATCACTGGAACTATATTAGCAATCCATTCGACATACCTGGTCGGGTGGATGAACTTGCATCTGAGGAGCCTTTTGACTTCTTCTTTAATATTTGAAAGGATCTCTGGTGCGAATCGCCTTGGAGTTTGCTTAATAGGTTTTCTCCCAGGCTTTATTGGCAAATCCAGACCGGGCATTTCGTCATAGTCCCACGCAAAGCAATCCTTAAACTCCTTCAACAACTGGACTATTTCGACCCTGAGTTGGGGGCTGACTTTTGCACTGATGTAGGTTGGTCTTTTTTCTTCCCCCAACCCCAAGTCAATTTCTTCGAGTGGATCTTGTGCCATCATCTTGATGTCTGGTGCTAATGGATCCTTCTCAAAGCCCAAAGGCTCATCATCATAAATCGTGCCGAGCCTCTGGTTTTGGATTTCTCCCAGATCTTTGTCAGGTGGATCCGGATCAAAGTCCTTTTCAGAACCTTGTTGATCTGCTTCGATCTCATTGGTTTCGGCAGCCATGTACTTTACTTCGGCCTCTAAGGCCGCTTTGAGTTTATTCTCGGCTATATAAGCCGCAATCTTCTTCAGAACTAGTGACTCACTAATTGTCACTAAATTCGCTGCCCCAACCAGTTGGCTGGATGTGTGAGGTTCCAAAAATATAATTTTCTTCGCCAACTACCTCTTTATCCCACTGAAACCCGTGGGTGGGATGAAGGTATAGGAAGCAGAAGGCATTGTCAGTTGGTGTCATGTCAAACGTTGCAGGACTACAAGGAGCAATATGAGCCAGATTTCTGTCAAAGCTTCGCCTGTCGACCTGGTTTACTTCATCCAGAAAGTAGCTCTGGTCAGCCCCTATATTCTCGACAATCCCGTCGGTACGCCATATCGTTATTCTTGTGTGCATCAACGAAGGAACGACACCTATACCGTGTATTCATTCCCTGCCTAGCAGCAGGTCGTAATTTGCCTTTGAGGTAATTACCATAAATATTGTCGGCCTTGTGATGGTTCCGACAGTTAGATCCACTTGTATTACACCCATGGTGGTTCCCACTTTACCCTCGTAATTCGGCAACACCATGTTATGAGGTTTGGTGTCAGAATCATTCTTTCCAATCTTCTTGAGCATGTAATGCAGCATCAAATTGACTGTCGTGCCTCCATCAACCATAATCTTGTTTACCCCTATGTTGCCCACCTTTCCTTTAATGAACAGGGGTTTCAAGTGACTCCTCATCGAATCATCTGGTCTTTCAAAAAATGTGTTTTGTTCTTCTACGCATCCATTATTCATAATGTAATACCAAACAGGCTTGTGCCTGGCCGTTTCGACTTCCATGGCCTCTTCCTCATCTTCGACTTCCATTATCTGGTCATACTCCCTGGGGAGTACTGACACAACGTTGTACATCACGTTGAAAGATGCTTCCGACCCTGAGTTGAAATCATTAGTCTTTTCATCATCTCTAGTTACGTCCTCCTTCGAAGACGCTTATTCTGGAGCAACGAACGACTTTCTATCCTTCAATTCCTATTTCTGGGTCGAGGTTTGAACATTACTGCTAGTTTATGGTTTAGCCATTCATGCATCCTCCTTCTCTGCTTTCTTTCGACGTTGATACCTTCTCTATTGTGACTTTGTCATGGGGTTCTTACCCTTGTAGTTTTTAGATGGGTAAGTCATCCTCTTGGATCTTTGGAACTCTTTTCTATATGATAAGGAAGATCCTCTCTGCACTTCGAAATCTTTCCACTTCCCTTGCCCTTTGGCTTGCCGGATTGGATTGACCCATTTGTCATCTGGAGCCTTATTCGTAGGCTTGAATGTGTTTGGGTACCTTCCTCCTAGTTTTCGCTTGTTTTGGTCTCCTCTCCTAGGGTCGAATCTGTCTCCTCCTGCTGGTTGAGAAGGCCTCCAATTTCCCCTTCTTTTTGCTCTCTCCACTCCTTCTGAGTTTTGTGCTGCCTTTCTGTCAAAGACGGCACTACAACGAGGACAGAGCATTACTTCAGACCTCTTTCTCTGGCATCTGTGGATAAAATCTACCAAGTTTTCTTCTTCTTCTTTAGGGTATGCTAATTTGTGGTATTCCTCACGTCGACGCTCTTCGTCGACTTGCTTCAAAACATTCTGAGACACCTTTACCATGCTCACGTTGGCAGCTGTCTTTGTTGCAATGCTTAATTTGTTTAACTTCAAACTGAGGACTTCATTGACCTCGTGTTCCTTCTTGATACGGTTAAAACCCTCAGTGGTTTCCTTTGTTGGTACCTTTGGACGCAGACCCTTGGTAACCTGTTGGCTGGCGAATTCGACAGCTTTCTCCTTTGGATCCTCCATGGTTCTCCGAAGGAGGCCAACAATAGCCTGTTTGTAGGAATCCTCAGTAGTCCCTTTGTTAACCTGGACGAAACCATCAGTGGTTCCGTTATCGATTTGGACGAAACCATCAGTAGTTTTGTTGTTGATTTTGGTGAAACCCTCAGTAGCTTCGTGGTTGACGCCATCACCGGCCTCACCAATATAATTCTCTATAATCTTTCTGCAAGGTCTTCAGTAACCTTAACCATCACAGCCTGGTTTACGAAGTCATTAGTAACTTCGATCATCACTTTTGTCGGCAGGATCCTCAGTAATCTCCACCATGTTCACGTTACTGTCGAAGCCGTCAGCAGCCTCGATCATATCCATGTTATTGTTGAAGCCTTCAGCAACTTCGATCATGTTCACCACGGATGGCTCAGCATAGTGGGCTTCCGCCACCTGCAAAGGGTTCGAATCTATCTTCATCTGGGGCTTCGACTTTTCGCCGAATTTAAGCCTTCCATCTCTGATTGCATTTTGCAATAGATCCCTGAAAAGGAAACATTGAGACGTTTTATGACCCAAAAAATTATGATATTTGCAAAAACCTCTCTTTTTCTACTGTTCTAAAGGAGGCGCTTTAGCACCAGGTGGCACTATCATTTGGCCATCCTTGACTAACAAATCAAATATTTCGTCAGACTTTGTGACGTCGAACGTATAAGTTCTTTTGGGGAACTTGTCGTTCTTTTCCGGTTCGATTGGGTTTTTCCCATTCGACGGAGCCAAGACTTTACAAGCATATGGCGGACCCTGTTTTAACTCCGCCAAATCAACCTCATGTTCGTTGAAATTCAATGATTCGTTTTCGACGTCGTCCTCGCAAACTCCGACATAGGCTACCTTTTCTTTCTTATTCTTGTTAGCCCTAACTTTTTTGGCTTTTAGTCGTTCGACCTGCCTAACCCTATCAGCCAATTGGGTCATATCTCTTAAGTACTGGGTATCTAATTTCTTTCTAATTGAATAGTCGAGGCCACCCGCGGCCATTTCGACTAACTCGTGTTCGGGCACCTGTGTAAAACACCTTGCCCTGAGCAACCTAAACCTATTCAGGTAGTCATCAATTGGTTCTGAGAACTTTCTCTTGACGCTAGCCAATTCCTTCAAACATATCTTTGTTTGTCCCATGTAGAATTGTTCATGGAACAATCTCTCCAATTGGGTCCAGGTATGTATCGAATTTGCAGGTAGTGTGGTGAACCAAGTAAAAGCGTTTTTTGTTAGAGAACTTGAGAAATATTTCACTTTCAAATTTTCATTGTTCGCTATTTCGCCTGCTTCAATCAACACGCCACATGTTCGACCGTTGATTCACTATTATCCCCTGAAAATTTTGTAAACTTGGGAACTTTCCATCTTGGGGGTAAGTCTTGCTGCAAGATATATTCAGATAAAGGGGAAGTATAACTGGGCCTCTGCCACATTCATCCCATTTCGAACCATAATTCTTTCGACCATGGCTGCCAAATTATTTTCTGCAGGCATGTCGTTATGTCGCATTTGTTGTATAATATTATCAGCATTTTGGTTTCTATTAACTAATACTACCCTTGGTTCTTGTTGGATAGGAATTTCGACTCCTGGTTGTTCGATTACTCCTCCTTGGTTCAACGCGTCCGCCTGAGGGATATTTGGTTGTCGTTGATTTATGGTAGGTTCTTCTTCGACGACTACTCCTGGATTATGGATTACATGTTCCTTTTGGGGAGGTTGAGGAACGCCAAAGAAATCAACAATACGCGTCATTTGCGCTGCCAATTGCTGGTTCGTTTGTGTAGTGTTTTGAATCAAAGGGTTAAATATAACCCCCATCTGTTGGGCTAGCATCTGAACCATATCATGGTTGCTTTCGTCGATTTGTTGCCTGATTACTGCTGCAGAATTATTAGTAATGTTTGGCATATATGTTTGATATCCCGTTCCTAAAGGTTGGCTAATCCTACTCATATGGTTTATACCTGAACCGGATCCTTGTAGAGGTGAAGTTACGTTAACCGTTGGGTCTGTTGTTCCGTCATAAGTGCCCAAAGACAGTGGTTTCTCCAAGCCTTTGGGGAGGTGCATAGCCATGATCTCCTGAGACAACGGGTCGTGGGGCTCGTCGTCGCTACTAGAACTAGTCCATGAAGGGGAGCGGGCACTTCGCTCAGGGACAGGGTGGTGACTTCTGCGGGGAGGCGGTGTTCGTGCCCGACCCTTCGACCTGACGGGGGGTGAACGTTGATCTCTCCGAGTTCTCTTGTTGCTCGGGGAGTGCTGGTTTCGCAGGGAAACGTGGTCATGCTTCTGGACGAAATGGGACTCTGGCTCCTGGCATGCTCGGCAGTCACTCTCACGTCAGAGAGGAGGACTTCTGGATCGTCGGCGATCTTTCCTCGGCTGAGGGGATTTTGGTCGGGCAGATTCTTCCAGCGCTCCAATCCTCTCGTTTTGTTGGAGGATCAAGAGGTTGGTCTTGTTGAGTGCTTCAAGGAGGGCCACCACGGCCGGGTCGGTGTTGGGTGGAGCTGGAATGGGCTAGAGGCCCGGTGAGGGCCGGTCTTCAACACGATCAGTACGAGTGGGGGGAGACACAGTAGCTCCGTCTCTTAAACGACGGGCGTCTCCTCCGAGGAAGGATGTAGATCCGTCAGAGTCAGTTTTGTTGACGGGGAGAAAACAGGATTGCGAACATCTTGGACGTGATCTTGGCAAGCCATGATCAGAGTCTTGGACAGAGAGCTATTTTGGTCTTGAATCTGAGGTGGTTGTTAAGACGGGGATAACAAGTTTCCCACAGACGGCGCCACTGATTTTGAAGGATGGTCAGAACCTGAAGTGGGACAAGGAAAACATCTGTGATACTGGGCGTGTGAGATGAGGAGGGGGTTTACCTACAAGGCACTCCGATGCTAAAGTAAGAATCGGGAGAGGAAAAAGGCAAGTACGAAAGTATGTGTTTCTTAGGATGATTTAGAATACCTGACCCTTTTAAATGAGAGGGTTTTTATAGTGCCCCCAGCGCGTGGTCAACGGATCCTATTTTCGAGGCGTAATAACCGTTTCCCGAAGAATAGGTAACAGCCAAAAACTAGCCGTTAGGACGGGCAGAGGCACCCGAAACTAGCAGTTGCCACGGGCAAAGGCGCAGTTGCGGGCACGGGCGTCGTGACTGTTTCTGGATGGTAGAGTCGTGCATGACAGACAGGAATACCGAGGAGGAGCAGGAGACCTTGTAGGTCCTCTGACCATATGTGCCCGGTAGAGGGGCAGACAGGTAAATGCTGCCCCATATTGGCTGGACATAGGCAATTGGGCCGTTCTGGGAGCAAAAGTGGATTGGGCCATGCCTAGTCATTGGTCCAGTTCGGAACAATAATTTTTTTTATTTTATCTTTTTTATTTTAATTGAAAAAATATTAATTATTAAAATCATTTTCCGTCCTGTATTTTGAGGGTGGGATTCATTTTGATCCCTTAATTTTAAAACGGTCATTTTGATCCTTTAATTTTACTAACTATTTCAAGTTTAACCTCTTTGGCGATTTTATTTAAACGTTGTTAGTTTGACTAACAATTTGTCCTAGTTAGTTGTCACGTAAAAGTAAACCCTATAAACCAACGTTCATTTTCTTCTTCAACGTTACTCTTCTTTATTCTTCTTCTTCAATGTTCTTCTTCAACCTCTTAAATTTTCTTCTTACTCAATCTCTGAAATTAAGGTTTTGTGCATCTTCTTCTTTTGCAACTCCATAAAATACAACAATGTGTTCAACTTTTAGGGTTCGATTAATAGTACGAGTTAATGCATCTCCAAATACACGATCGAAGTAAAAGGATGAATGCTTCAAATTCGTACCTGTATCCAAAAGATTCTGGAATTGGTGGAGAAAAGATGAACACATTGGAATCCATGTGTTATTCATCTTCTTCAAAGAAGCAATGTGGTCCTAGCTATTTTGTGGAAACTTGGTTGGGCGAGTACAATTAATAATTTTGGGAAGTAATTTTGGAGATGTCCATGCTATAAGGTATGAATTTGTAAGTGTTTTTTATGCCTATTTTTTAGTTGTTTCTATTTAACGATTTCGTATATTCACGTAGGGGTATGCTAAAAATGGATGTGATTATTTTGTTTGGTATTATGATGAATTTAAAGATGATAAGGACATATTTGTCATGAAGCAAAAAAAAAATTGATTGGAAATGTTAGCCAAAGAAAATGAAGATCAAAGAGCCAAAACTCATGCACAAGGAAATGAGCTAGAAGACCTTCAAGTGGCTCTCGAGAACACAATGAAATGAAAGAATTTCTAGAAAAATTTATGTTTCTTACTTTTAAGTTTATTAATGTACAAATTGATAATGTAATTTTAGTTGTGTGATTGAAGTTGTAATGAAAGTTTAGATGAGTGAATGAAATGAAATTTTTAAATTTTAGTCTTCCTTGTTGGTTAATACATGTTTATGGTATGGTCTGTACCAGTTTGATTTATAAACATGATATATATCAATTTGATTTGTAAACATGATTTGTACCAATAATTCACCTTAAGTAAACATGTTTTGATGTACTTGTACCAGTAACTCACATTAAGTAAACATGTTCTGGTTATAAACTTGTACCAGTAAACAATGTTGTAAACATGTTTTGATTTGTATCGTTAAACATAATCAGTAAACAAACTTGTAAACACAAGTTATATCATTCAACTTCATTCATAAATTTGCAAGCCCATATAGGATAGAGTAGTAATATAGAGTACCAAAAGGTGTACAAAAATCCCATAAAGGACATAGTACTCGACATAGTACTAAAATACATCAAAATAGAGTACCAAAAAAACAGCATTACATCATTACATTATAACATAGTTCCAAAAGACATCTAACTTAACAGACATCCAAAACAGAGTTCCTAATGGAATATATTTAGTCTTCTTGCTTGGTTGAGATGAACTGAGTCTAGTTCTATGGGCTAAGAAATTCCTTGTTGTACTTAATCTGGTTGTAGGACCTGTTGATCCAACACTTCTGGTTGGTCTCCTTATGCTTAACTTCTTGACAATACTTTTTCCAGTTGCCTATGCAGTATTTCTTCCAAATACCTGTGTAGAAGTTCTTCCACTTTCCTGTGTAGGAGTTCTCCCACTTGACTGTCAAGGACTGGTTCCACTTGCTTGACTTGGTGCAGGTTGACCTTGTGTACCCTGTGTTGTCTGACCCTATGTAAACTGGTTCTGACTTGGTAGAGGTGGAAGCTTACGAATTGCCTTGCTATGACCAATTTTCGTGCACCTACTGCACTTAACATGTAAACTTGTCATCCTCATTTTTCGATCAGTGCCATCAACTTCTCCTTGCTACAAGTTCTTTTTCTTTTTTGGCTTGCCTGGCATTTTTTTTAATATAGGTGGTTGCACATCAGGATAGTATGTTCTTTCCCATATGTTTGACCCATTAACAGGGTAAATAACATGCTTATAAAACTCATGATATTTGTTTTCTTTTATGCATATCAGGAATATAGTAATCTAGCCTCATGTTCATGCCCTTCATGGAAGATATTGCATAAACGCGTGGTAATCCTATAAGTTGCCATTTGCTGCATGAGCAGACATAGTCTTGCAAATTTGCAGAGAAATTGTCACCAGAATTTTCAATGTCCCTAACTTCAAAATATGTTCAGTAGACATTGTGCAATATGAGCAATGCATATCAGTGAATTTGGTGAATATCAATGAGTAAAACTATTTATAGGTAACAGTCAGTGAAATTACCTAACAATTCATAAGTTTGCATATCCACTAACTCTCTCAATTCTAAACATTAAACAATAGATGTATCACCCTAAACCCCCGCGATAATGAATAACAAAATATCAGAGTAAAAATAACACACATAGATTTAGGATGCTACTTCCAACTATTCAACTTCTCATGCATACTAAAAGTAATACATCAACATCGAAATTAAAACATAGTATTTAAACATTTCTACAGCAGCGAAAATTCAACGAAATCCAAAACATGTTCAACCACACATAACATCATCAAATAAAAGAGTAATAACACATAACAAGGTAAATGACTCTAAGCGTTCAGACAACCCGGTGTTACAATCAGAGCAGACGCGACTCGATGACATAAAAGAGAAGACCTCGTCTTCGCTAACTCCAACTCCGAACTACTCATGCGTATCTGCACGTTACCCACATGGAGGTAACATTCAAACAGAAGGGGTGAGATTCTCAAAATCACATAAGAAAAGCATAGTATACGTATGAAAGAAGATAATTCTTATACGGCTCACCCTAACAATACTACATCCACACAAATACGACAACATCAACACAACACGAATGTCCATACAGGCATACAATTTTATGCATCACAACACGACACAATGCAATGCAATGAGACCTACGACTCGACTCAATGCATGTGGTACCAATTCGACCCCTGTTTCATGGTCATAATCCCCGTTGAGATTTCATAATAGTCGCTCACACCCCACATGGGCACACGACATCCGTGATCGCTCATACCCCACACGGGCACACGATCACCCGTAATCGCTCATACCCCACATGGGCACACGATTACCTCAACAACAATAATAACACCAACACGATTCTATTTCAAAGAATCCGGATAAGACGCTCACACCCCACATAGGCACACGTCTTATCACACAACTTATGCAACATGCTATGCACTCAACCACAACATCATACCACATCATAAGCAACCACTATTGCATTTACAAGTTATGCCATAACACAATATGCCATAACTAATCAACAACATCATCATACAACATCATAAGCAATAACCATTACATTTACACGGTATGCCACAATAACTCAACAACAACATCATGCAACATCATAAGCAATAACTATTGCACTCAACAACAACATACAACAACGATGTAAGGCATATGACTAGCATACCACCAATACATTACCTCACGACTGCCCAACATACAGTATATACCTGCTCAAACATGCAAACATTGCAATCCACAACAATGACACGCATTCGCATAATCGAATTCCACATTTCACGGTTCAACACGTCAAAACATACACGGAAACACATATAACCCGTCGAATAGTTGGAATTTTGTCATTGCAAATAATTTTAACAGAAAGTACATAAAACCAGCTTTCCAACAATTCGAACGACGCCTCAAACAGACTTACGGATCAAAAGTTATGATCAAAACCATATTTGGACCCAAAGCTGTCTGGCTGCGACGGGGCATCACGGCGCTCGCCATTGCCCTGCAGAATGCAGACTTCTGCATTTTTCAGCGTTGGAGGCCTTCCGGACCTCCGATTTCGATTCCGTAAAAACCTCCAAACTCAGAATTCGAAATCCTACCTCACACCACAATTATAAGCAACCTAAAATACATATTTGTAGATCTTCCCATCACTCATACATCATAAAATCATCAATCCTTCATGTTTATGTGCCAACCCTCAAAACCCAATAATGGAGGAAAACATATCAACAATCAAAACAGAATTATCATACTCATGGTAAACAAAATTCAACATATCACATCATCAATTCTCATCAATTAGAACACATTCTAACACCACAAACATAACTCAAGTATACACATACAACCACAACAATTCATATAAACACAAATGAACACACATCAACCGATCAATTGTACAATTTCCTCTTTTCAAACCTCTAACATACAAAAACCCCCAATCTCCTAAATCAACACAACCACCTAGGAATGATCATACAAGTTTATCTACCCTCATACAAAGATTATACAACCCTTAGAGATTAAAGAATTCCCACCCTTACCTTAGATGAAGATTCTTCTGATGTCTCTAGGCCCTAGCTCTGCTTCTCCCATTTCCTCAGAGCGGTTCTCCCAAAATGACCGTACCAACAATGACTTCTCATTTCTCTCTAATTCCTTTTTGTCCACTATACCCTTAGGACCCTTAATATGTTTTCCCAACTTCGTCCTCACTTATCCTCGCACAATTACCACTTAGCCCTTCCTTTTATTTTAAAATAATAATAACAATAATATATATATATATATATATATATATATATATATATATATATATATATATATATATATTATTACCAAAATATTGTTAACACATCACATACTTCTAAATACTCTCAGCACCTCCTTAACATCATCAATACCCCACAACACAGGTCATCAGGTATCAAAATGTTCCACCAAAATTCACCGAACTCACGAATACCTATAATAACTTAATTAGCTAAATATCCTAATTATTTTGGGGCTTTACAACTCCCCCACTTAGAATATTTTCGTCCTCGAAAATTCACCGATACGAACAACTCAGGATACGCCCCACGCATCCTGCTCTCCTTCTCCCAAATCATGAAAGGCAACACCATGAGTGACACAAAACAACAACCCACTTCATCAATAACAACAACAAGATGCAATGTCCACACAATGAACTCGACAACCAATTCAAGACGCAACGAATAACCAAGTTACGCACACTCATGTTCACCCCTGAACCAGAACACAACACAATCATTACCATCACCACAGGAATAAGAACATAAAGTTCCACGACACAACATCGTCCTAACTACCTCCACATAACCGGAACACCAACCTCGTAGCCACACAATCATCAAGAAAACAATTCTACGATATACCAATAGGACATGTAACTGGTAGTACACGATTAATATTTAAACCTTTCATCATACCACTTCTATTCCTGCAGGTCATAACGTTCAACCCTTAAACTCCTACCTGTAGCGAGCGATTTTGGACGCGGTTCTTAAGCGCTGGTCGCTCTCTGCGGTTTAAGCTTTAACTACAGGTCGATTCATTTTTTATCCTATTAAAGCTGATGAAGGAAGGGAAATAGATGTCTCCAATTAACCCTGCTTTGCATACTGAGTTTAAACAGCGGTCTGTTAGGTTACGAATGTTATCAATGTGGGGGGGCCTTTGTACTGGTTATTTGTATTTTCGCCAATACGGTTCTTTCTTTCTAGGTCTTTTTAGCGGGGAACAAGGGTTAGGATGTTAGGACTGATGTTTTTGAATTACTGCTTTTGATTAATGGAGATATGGGATTTGGGTTTTTGTTTAGTGTGCTCGCTAAGATTTTTCTTTCAATCTTATGCCTACGTATTCCCGTTTATCCAAAACAAGGAAATCAGAGCGTTCGTAGTTCCTCCTATTCTATGGGAGGAAATGGGTGTTTTGGTGTCTTGTTCAAAGCCCAAGACGTGAAGTTGAAAGTCTGTTTGTATCTTGTTCAAAGCCCAAGATATGAAGCTGAAGGGTCTATTTGTATCTTGTTCAAAACCCAAGATGTGAAGCTAAAAGGGTGTTGACTTTAGAGAGAATTTGTCATCTCTAAAGAGGGGGTTGTATGTCACAACTGTTTATAAAGGAGAATTACTTTAACCGAGATGTGTGAATCCGGCAATGCCATAATTTCCTTTATAGGGGATTTTAACCTGAAGGAGAAGACTTTAACTCAGCATAGAGCAATGCTATCTTTCCTTAGGAATTTCTCATGCTAAAAGAGGGACAGTGGCATGGATGTAGATGATTCAGAGGCTTGCCGCTTACAGCGATTAGATGAAGGGGGAATGAGTTGTTGATGTTTGTGTACTGTGAACGAGGCACAGCTTTGATGCTAAAAGGTTAATTGGATTAACCAGTGGTTTTCTTATACAAAGCCTAAGAGGAGGCTAATATGTGTCTCGTACAAAGCCCGAGAGAGAGGCTAAAAGGTTTTGACTCAACGAGGGAATCTTTTGGTATCTCGTATAAAGCCCGAGATGGAGGCTATTTGATTCAACCAGAGAGTTTTTGTATCTCGTACGAAGCCCGAGATGGAGGCTATAGTTTGTTTGGCTCAATAAGAACCTTTTTGTATCTCGTATAAAGCCCGAGATGGAGGCAAAATGGGTGATTGACTCAACGAGGGAGTCTCTTATGTGTCTCGTACAAAGCCCGAGAGAGAGGCTAAAAGTTGTTTCAGTTAAGTGACAGGTCCAGTATACTAATTTTAAAGAGAAATAGTAGTAGACTCTTTAAAAGGACTGTTCTATGCAAATGACTAAGTTATGTTCCTATACCTCTAGGAGGTCGTCGGGACAATTTGTACGAAGCCCAAGAGGAGGCTGGAAACTTTTAAGAAGCCGATCGGTCCTTGTACGAAGCCCAAGAGGAGGCTATCATTCCCGGAGGAATAGATCATTATACGAAGCCTAAGAGGAGGCTGTGAATACTTCTAAGAAGCCGTAGGGTCCTTGTACTAAGCCCAAGAGGAGGCGGGGGTACTTTTAGGAAGCCTGTGGGTCCTTGTACGATGCCCAAGAGGAGGCCGATGCTTTTAAGAAGCCTGTGGGTCCCCAAACCCCGAGAAATTCAAGGCAAGCTATTCACGAGGAATAGATCAAGTTAGGAAAGTTCGAGAATTTGGAAGAAACTCAGAGATACCATTCACAGAGAATACATTCATCTCTGGGAATAGAGTTTCTTGATAATTCCTAATGAGGACAGCTGAAGAGAAGACTGTATCTGGTGAACCTATTGGGGGATCTAGTTGTCTATTTCTATGACTAAACGAAACGGCGTCACCTAGTTCTAGACGTAGTTGCCGGGGAAACTCGAAATATCTATACTATTATTACACAGTAGATATGAGTTTATGAAAGGAGACTTACAGTGAGCAGCCCCACAATACAGTTTATAATATGAAAGCAGTAAATGAAAGCGATAACCACTTACTCGGTTGTAGAGCTTCCTTGCTGTTTGGTTAGTTGTTCAACAAAGAAAGATTGAAAACAACAGTATATTCAAAATCAAAGGGGAAAGTGCTTTGAAAAAGAAAGATTTGGGGCTTACAGCTCAAGGAGAGGCCCAGGGTTTTATCAGTGAGTGCACTGTTTGAATTTGTACAGAGGGACTTATACAAGTGACTGAGGCCCAAAAAGTTTTCTGTACAAAGGGATGGGTCTTACACCCTTTCAAGAGGCCCAAAAGGTTTAAAGAAAAATAGTGGGGCTTATAACACGAGGGTAAGCCCAGGGTTTTATCGTTTAAAATGGCGATCGCGCCGAGATTTTCTTTTAACGCAGAGGGACTTATACAATAAGTGAGGCCCAAAATGTTTTGGTTAAAAGG
The DNA here is from genome assembly GCA_022829125.1 of Lathyrus tuberosus. Lineage (NCBI taxonomy): Eukaryota > Viridiplantae > Streptophyta > Magnoliopsida > Fabales > Fabaceae > Lathyrus > Lathyrus tuberosus. Next base: position 6,780,998 of record JALAZF010000031.1, read on the forward strand.
GGATTGGGTCTTACACTCTAATAGAGGCCCAAAAAATTTTGAATGAGTCTTATAGCTCGAGGAGAGGCCCAAAAGGTTATTTTTCAAAAGGCGACGATCGCGCCGTTTATTTTTGACGGTATCGGGACTTATACAATACACTGAGGCCCAAAAATGATTTGGTCAAAAAAAGATTGGGTCTTACACTCTATTAGAGGCCCATGAGTGTTTGACAATGATTTGTTTTGAGTGAAAATCAAAGAAACCCTAATTTTATTCTTTAAAAAAATAAATATTTAAAGAAAATCAATGAAAAATACCAAATAGGTTTGAATAAACCACTTGTGATTTTTGTTTAAGGTTAAAAAAATGAGGTATAAATCACAAGAGATATTAAAACTCATTTGGTCTTGATTTTTCAAGATGAATATTCATTTTAAAATGCTTAAAAACAAATAAAAATGAATTTATTCACAAAAATACTAATTATATTAAATAAATAATACAAACTCAATTTTTTTGTGGAATAAAATATTTCAACATTTTTGTGATTTTTTACAAAAAGAACCAATAAAAAATAATTAAAATTGAAAGAGTTATTAATTTTCCAAATAATTAACAAAACATGAAAATAGTTGGAAAAATAGCAAAATGTGAAAAAATCACAAAATGGCACGGGTGGGGTTTGAACCCACGACCTCAAGCATACAAGGCGCGCGCCTTACCACTGGGGTGGTGATACATCCATTGTTTGAAACAAACCAACAAATACACAAGTCATGCCTTGGTTTTGGCTTGCCCAAGGCAAGTTTTGGCTCAAAAACGTGAAGGTCATAACTTTCTCAATTCTTAATGGTTTGAGACAAAATTTATATGCATCTGGGCCAGAATTTCATAAGGAATCCAATGGTGGTGGTAGTTTTTTCAGATCACACTCCCTTCTCAAAACCCGATAGTGGTTTTAAAAATGACCTATAAATGCATTTTCTATGCTACAACTTGGTACAAGCATGGATTACAAGGTGAATTAGCTCAAACACAACATATATGACATGTATGAGATGTTTATGATCAATGGACTTCAAATGCACACATGTTTTGGTGAGTGCAAGTTGAGAGGCTTACCCTTCTTTGAGATTTTGGAGGTTTCTCTGCAATCTGCCAACCCTCTTGCTCCAGATATGATTTTATGCTTTGAACCACCTCAAATGATCCCTTGGATGCTTTTAGGATGATTGGAATCAGCTGGTACCTGCAAAAACACAAACTGTCCCTTTCTTGCAAAAGGGGTTAAAAGTGACCAAAATAGCAACTCCCTCAAATGGTGTTCCAGATGGTGGGAACCATTTGGGACAGTTCAAGGATGATATTTGGAGTGTGTTTGAGGTTTTATCTGGTTTGGAAAGTGACTGAATCAAAACATGGTTTAAAAATGCAAAAAAGTGCTATTTTGAGGTTTTGAGATGTGACTTTGTGATGTTATGATTACATGTCACTTTTGATGGTTTGCACAGCTTACATATGATATATATGAGGTGTGTGTGTGTGATTAGTTTGGGTGGAATTTCTCTCTAGCTCAAAAACTCAGAATTACTTGCTTTGGAAGGCAAGTTTGAGGTGAAAGAAGAGATTTTAAGGAAAGCATCTATTTGATGGCTTTGGTGTACTCAAACTGAATATAATTGAGCTCTATTTATAGTAGAGCAAGTTTGTTTTGGGATCCACAGTGAATGGCAACTGCAGCAGGTGTTTGTTCAATGTTGGCCAATGGAAATGCAAGTCTCCTCTAGCCATTAACTAGAGGTTAGGGCACAGGGCTGTGGTTCCCTTGGTCTTGGATAAGTCTTGACTGATTTCAGATGAGAATGGCTCAGTCCATGCCACCTTGATGCTTCCATTGAATGCTTCAATCCAAATTTGGAGTCTTGTCCCTATTTTGGCCATTCTAGGTTCAACATGCTATTTCTTGTTCCATGGACTTTGGAGGCTTGGCTCAATGATTGTCCCCTTTAGATTCAATCCTCAGATGTGTCCAAGTGGATAGGAGCATTTAAATTTGGCTGATTTTGGTAAATCGAGCAAAATTGCAAATTCTGCCTTGCCTTGACAGATTTCAGCAAGGCAACTTGCCAATGTCATATCTCATGGTGTAGGTTGAATTTGGTAATGTTCTTGACCATTTTGGAAAGCCCTTACATGATACAACAACTGTTTGAACATGTTTGGTTTTGATCTCTTTTGAATCCAAGTGAAAAATCCCCCTACATTTGGCAAAAAGTGAAGACAGATTTGGACTTAGTGAAAATTTCACTAAGTGTTGGAAAAAGTGACATTTTCATTTTTCAGCCATTTTGATCACTCCATAACTCAAAATCCTTAATGAATTGGACTTAGGTCTAGTTGAAGTTTTTGTAGAGGGTAATGAGGGATACAAATCCATATTTGGATGAGAAAAAATGGCTTTGTGGTTTAGGAGTTATGGTCCTCCAAAGTTGGTACCCTTGTCACTTTATTTTTAACTTAGAAAATTTTCTAAGTTTTTATGGTTACCCCTTTTACAAGTTATCCAACTTTTCTTGATTTTTCTTGATGAATGATGATTCAAATTATACATTAACATCATTTTAGGGTTAAAAATCCATTTTGGTGAAAAATCTCAAAAAGTCAAAGTTGACTTTTGTGCACAGTTGACTTTTTATCAAATGAATTCCAAACTGTGCCATTCTTCATGAAATCATGTCCTTGACCTAAATCAAACTTGATGGACATGTTCCATGGGTGTCATAGGGCATATTGAATCATGTCTTAGGGCTTGGGAGCATGTCCTGGTCAAAAGTCAAAGTTACAGTTGACTTTTCCCTTGAAACCCTAATTGTGGTGCAGATGAAATTGAGACTTGTTGCTCAGGCTTCTTGGATTAATCCATTGTTCCAAATGGATCAATATAGTTCATTAGAGACCCTCAAACCCTCTCTTGAGGTCTTGGCTCATGGTTTGTCCCAAAAGTCAACTTAGGGGTGAATTAGGTCAAGAAACCCTAATTCCTGATTTTTGATAAATGCATCCCCTAAGGCAAAATTGACTTGATGATTGGGTCCATGAGGTTCCATGGAGTATATTAGGTTATGTTTTGGATCTTTGGCTTGTGTCCAGATGAAATTTTTTATCTGGAGGCCCTGGTCGACCAAAACCCTAATTTGGTGACACTGTCGATCTTGAGACTTGATCCACCTAGAAGGGAGCAGCCTTGTGCTTAATCCTTGAAGTGGGAGTCCTTTTTGATCCTTTGTGTATGTTTGAGAGGTTAGACAAGTTGAAGATCAAGTCATTCCTTGACTGATCCTTTGTCTAAGGCTCTGAGATGGCTTAAAACCCTAATTTTGATTGTAGTGAATGCTCAACAACCCTTGAGGCATTTGATAAGGCATGATGGTTCATCCATATTGTGATAATGATTGACACAATGATGGGACATATTAGTGGTTAAAATTTGGGGTATGACACTACCGTTCACGCACGCATATTCAAACCGCGCTACATCACGCTTCTGCTGCGCACTCTGATTACTCGCAACTATCAAATCCACCAATTTTACATCCAACTTCTGACTCTCTCTAACATTCACCAGGAGTCATCATTCACCTTTTATATACCCAACCTCTCACTCTACTGCGTTAGCTCACACACCAGATATAGGTCTTTGGACTGCTACTCAATTGTAATTCTCTGACCATCGAAGCAGATATATGAAAAGACTTCCGACCTAACTCATCAAGCACGACATTAACTTTACCAATAGGATAATTCGAGCCAAGGTCATAATTCATCCAGAATTTCCAACCATCCTCATTGTCTCATACTCTATTCCTTCTGACCAAACAGGTGTTCTACACTATTGTGATTACTAAACACTTCGAATCTAGATCCATAAAAATAACACCTCTGGATCTTCAACATAAATACAACCGCAACCAATTCCAACTCTTGAATAGGATAAATCCTCCCATGAATCCGCAATTGTCGTAAGGCATAAGCTACGGCTTCACCATCTTACATTAGTGCACTGTCTAAACTCATCACAGGCACTTCCCAATATGTAACACCCCAAATTTCGTAAGAATATTTATTTTATTTATTTAAATATAATATTTGTGTATTTTGTGAATTTTGGGGGTTTGTGTCGATGTCGGTAATTTTGTGAAGTTTTAGTTATTTAATTAAATAGTATATATTATGAAATATAATGTATTATTATTTATTTTAAATAATATTAGAGGAATTGAGGGTAAGAAGGACATTTGAGGAGGTTTAGTGAGGGCATTATGGAGAAAGCCCAATTTTGAGGCACAAGGGTTAGGGTGAATATAAAGGGAAGATTTTGAGAATAGGATTCATTTTTGGTGAACCGTGGAAAGAAGGAGAGCTCTGAGGAAAAAGGGAAAGGCGAGGATTTCGTGAAGGTTTCCAAAGGCTCAGTAGAGAAAGCTTCGGATCGACAATCTAAGGTATGGGGAGTAATTACCTTTCATTGTTTTCAATATAGGATTCGATGTAATTGAAGTTGATGTTTTGTGTTTGAGGGTTTGTGGGGTTTTTGTGATGAATTGATAATTTTAAGGGTATTTTTGTGAATCGATTAATAAGGATAATTTAATCGGGAAAATAGACGGTGGGGCTGATGTCCCTATCGATGTTGTTTCAACCTGGTGGTGAAAGGGATTTATGGGATTTATGGGAAGCTTGAGAGTTTGAAGATTTAGGGGATTTAAGGTTTCCCTTAGGGTCATGAATCGATCTAATAGACGTAGGTTTTATGCCTTTGATTTTCGTGATGCATTAGGACTGTTGTAGAGGTGTTTTGGGGTCATTTGGGGCTGTAATCGCAGGTACCTCTGAGGCTGTGGAGCTACTGATGCGTAGCAGCGATTTGTTGTAATCGCAGGTTCGCTAAGCGAAACATTCCTTCGCAAGGCGAATGTTCGCCAAGGCTCGCAAAGCGAGCAGCACAGCGAATGCGCGATAACTTGTGTGTGGGTACTGGGATAATTCTGGAGAGAAATTGGGGATTCCCTGGAAGTCTCACAAAGCAAACTTCCCAGCGAGTGGCTTCACAAAGAGAATGTGGTGGCGAGTGTGACAGAGGTGGTTTGCTGGTGTTTTAGTGTGGGGATTGTGGGACTCGCTGTCAGCTTCGCAAAGCGAAGGTTCCGGCGAACTGGTTCGCCTAGCGAACTCAGTAGCGAATGTCTGCTATTCGCGAAATTCTGGTTATGTTGCCGTGTTATTTTGATTGTTTGATGCTGGGGTTTTATGATGAATTACCATGATGTTACTGATGATTGTTATGATGAAAATTTGTGATTAATTGACGAATACGTGATGATGTGCTTTGTATGAAAAATGGCGAATGATGATGCAAGCAGCGATGTTTCTTTGATGATGTATTGTGAGATGTCCATATATGTGATGTCTCGTGATTAGATGATGATATGATGTTATTGATGATTATTAGATGTTTATGTGTGATGTTTGATGATAAAATGACGATGTGAAGTACCATGAGTATATTGATGATTTTACATGACTATCTTGATGCGTGTATTGATGATTTGATGATGATGATTCATGATGTTTTGACGATGTACATGATGATATGATTAACATGAGGTTTTGATGAATGATCATATAAATGATGACTTTTATGGATGAATGATGATGTATATAATGATGTTTATTTGATGATGATGATTATTGACGTTGTGTATCATACATTCATATGCATACTCTGTGACGACGCTTCATTCCCATTGTGTGGATATGAGGTAATTATGACGTGCTCCGGCTCCTATGCGAAATCGATCCTATTGACGGGGATCTTTGGAGGGGTGATGGCCTAGTGTCCATCGATTATGACGATTGGTACCACATGCATGAGTCTTGTTGTGCATTGCATTTATGTGGCATTGATGTGATTTTTGATATAGTTATTCCTGATGTTTTCCTTGATGATGATCCTGATGATGTTGTATATGATGATGACGCCATTTTATGCATATCTTATTTTATATTGATTATAATGAATTGTATTACTCACCCTGCCTGTTTGAATGTTGCCTCCACGTGGGTAACGTGCAGGTGATCAGGTTTAGCCGTGGATACCTTCGAGGACCTTGAAGTTATTTTGCTTTGGTTGATTTAGAGGGTCTTGCTCTGATAGTGTAACATCGGGTTAGGGTCTTTTGATTCGAACCATGTTGACTTCATTATTTTGTTGTTATTTGATGATATGGTTTTAGTTTAAAAACCTTTTTGAGCATTTGTGGTTATGGTGGACCTGCTGCTTATTTTGGGGGCTTTTATCGAAAACCTTTTTTATTATTATGATGTTTGTTGAAAACCTTTTATTTGAAAATTTTGAGTTCCGCTGCCATGGGAATGCTTTTGAGATATTTTGAGGAAAACCCTTTATTTACAGGGCAAGTGTATTATTTTGATTTAAATGAGAAATGTGCACCCTTTGAGGTGATTTTGATGCTTTACTCTGATATTTTGAGTTGTTTCTGCTGCAACATTGTGGGGGTAGAAAAGGGTGTTACATTAGTGGTATCAGAGCAGGTCGGTTCGTCCGGCCAGATTGTTTAATGTTGTCTATTCCCTAGTGTGTGATATGTGTGTGAAAACACTGTCGATGCTTGTTTTGTTTTCCATTTGCAGGTTGGGAATGAAACAAGTGGGGGAGAAGATCGTGCTTCTCCAAGATGCTTTAGGTGTGGAGCATTGGCTAAGTGTGGTGTTGGACGCTGTGATAGTTCGTAGAGATAGTTTATACCGCCTCATGATATCAGCTGTTATTGAAAAATTGAGGAACTGATCACCCTTAATCTCTTGTTGATAATAGACGGGATCATGTTGGATGGGATAAACGTGTCTTGCGAGCTTGAGTAGTGTGCGTAGTGAATTGTTTGGGGTTAAGTCGGGCGCTTACAGATTATTTTGATGAGTCGATGCAGACTAATAGATTTGAAGATGAGGAAAATTAGAGTTTCTTGCCTGTCAGTCGAGCTGGAATATCCCGAGGAGAACGATCAGGTATTGTTGATGTCTGCTTTTTGAAGGATAGAGAACAGGGTGGCGACTAGTGATATGCTGGTGGTGTGTAATTCCCGACAACCACCTGAATCTAATTTCGACGAAGGTGAAGATTTGTTTGTTCTGTGAAGCAAGTGGGTGAGTCTGTGAAAGATAGTGCAAAGGTGTTTATGATGCTGGATTCTTTGAAGTTTAAGAGGATGCGGTGGTGTATGAGCTACCTATGGTGTGTGACTATTTGGAGGTGTTCCCATGAGATATCAGTGATGTACCATCGTAGTGTGGAGTGGAACTTGCTATCGACCTGGTACTTGATGCAAGCTTGATGTCGGTGATTGCATACGAGATGTATGTTTCTGAATTAGGAAAATTGAAGGAATAGCTGGAAGAATTGCTTGGGATGAAGTTGTTCGACCAAGTGTTTCCCTGTGGGGTGCTCCTGTGTGGTCGGTGAAGGAGAAAGATGGAAGTATGAGGTTGTGTGTTTATTATCGGCAGTTGAATAAAGTGACGATCTAGAATAAGTGTCTGCTTCCGAGGATTGAGGATTTGATGGATCAGTTTGTGGTGGTGTTCATCGATGATATCTTGATATATTCTAGAACTGAAGAAGAACATGTCGAGCATTTGAGAACTGTGTTGTAGGTGTTGAAAGAGAAGAAGTTATATGTGAATCTGTCGGAATGCGAGTTCTGGTTGAAGGAAGTAAGTTTTCTTGGCCATGTGATTTCAAGTGGTAGAATTTCTGTTGATCCTTCTAAGATTGATGCGGTGTTGCAGTGGGAGCCGCCGAGGTCTGCTACTGTGTTACGAAGTTTCTGGGATTGGCGGGTAATTACCGTAAGTTATGGGAGTTTTTCTAAGTTGGCATTACCTTTGACTCAGTAGACTCAAAACGGTCAAGCTTTTTATGTGGGATGTAGCTTGTTAAGAGAGTTTTGTAGAATTGAAGAAGAGATTGATGACCGCTCTGGTGTTGCTTTTGACTAATCCGAGTGGATCTTTTGTGGTGTACAGTGATGCGTCGAAGATGGGTCTTGGTGGAGTATTGATGCAGAATGGGCAAGTTGTTGCCTATGCTTTAAGACAATTGCGAGTTCATGAGAGGAATTATCCTACACATGACTTAGAATCGGCCGCTGTGGTGTTTGTGTTGGAGATTTGGACACTTATCTGTTTGGCCCTAAATGTGGAGTGTTCAGCGATCATGAGAGTTTAAAGTACTTGTTTAATCAGAAAGAATTGAACATGAGGCAGAGAAGGTGGTTAGAACTGTTGAAGGATTTTGATTTTTATTTGAATTATCATCCGGGCAAAGCAAATGTGGTGGCCGATGCATTGAGCAGAAAGTCATTGCATATGTCGATGCTTATGGTGAAAGAGTTGGAATTAATTGGACAATTTAGAGATTTGAGTTTGGTTTGTGAGAAGACTCCTGACAGTGGGAAGTTGAGAATGTTGAAGTTGACGAGTGGTATTCTGGAAGAAATCAGAGTGGGGCAGCAATCTGACTTAAAGATGGTTGACCAATGGACTTTGATTAACCAAGATAACGGAGGTGACTTCCGGATTGATGACAATGGTGTGATGAGGTTTTGAGATAGAGTGTGGGTTCCAGATGTTCTAGAGATCGAGGAAAGTGTTTTATGAAGAAGGATATTGCAGAGGTCATTTATGCATGTTTAACTTGTCAGAATTCGAAGTTCGAGCATCAGAAGCCTTTAGGTATGATGTAACCGTCGAGTATTCTCGAGTGGAAGTGGGATAGTATTTTTATGGATTTCGTGTCGGGATTGCTGAGAACTGCTAAGGGAAATGATTCAATTTGGGTGATTGTGGATGAATTAACTAAATCGGCTCATTCTTACCGATGAAGATTAATCATTCTATGCAGAAGTTGGCTGAGATGTGTATTGAGGAAATTGTGAAGTTGCATGGGATACCGTCGAGTATTATGCCAGATAGAGACCCGAGATTTTCTTCGAGGTTTGGGGAGAGTTGCAAGATGCTTTGGGTACTAAGTTGGGGATGATTTTTGCCTATCATCCGCAGACGGATGAACAGACACATAGGACTAGCCAATCTTTGGAGGATTTGCCGAGAGATTGTGTGTTGGATCAAGGTGGATCGTGGGATAGTCGTTTGCAGTTGATCGAGTTTGCTAGTATTGGGATGGTGCTGTATGAAGTTTTGTGTGGAAGGAGGTGTAGGAATTCATTGTGTTGGTATGGGTTGGGCGAGAGTGTTGCACTGGGACCTAAAATTTTGTAAGAGACACCTGAAAAGGTTAAGAGGATCTAAGAAGGAGGAAAGTTGGACTTGGGGTGTGGAGATTAGATGAGGGAGTCGTACCCGACTCTGTTTCCTAGAGGTAATTTTCGAGGGCGAAAATTCTTTAAGTGGGGGAGAGTTGTAACACCCCAAATTTCGTAAGAATATTTATTTAATTTATTTAAATATAATATTCGTGTATTTTGTGAATTTTGGTGGTTTGTGTCGATGTCGGTAATTTTGTGAAGTTTTAGTTATTTAATTAAATAATAGTATATATTATGAAATATAATGTATTATTATTTATTTTAAATAATATTAGAGGAATTGAGGGTAAGACAGACATTTGAGGAGGTTTAGTGAGGGCATTATGGACAAAGCCCAATTTTGAAGCCCAAGGGTTAGGGTGAATATAAAAGGAAGATTTTGAGAATAGGATTCATTTTTGGTGAACCGTGGAAAAAAGGAGAGCTCTGAGGAAAAAGGGAAAGGCGAGGATTTCGTGAAGGTTTCCAAAGGCTCAGTAGAGAAAGCTTCGGATCGACAATCTAAGGTATGGGGAGTAATTACCTTTCATTGTTTTCAATATAGGATTCGATGTAATTGAAGTGGTTGTTTTGTGTTTGAGGGTTTGTGGGGGATTTTTGTGATGAATTGATAATTTTAAGGGTATTTTTGTGAATCGATTAATAAGGATAATTTAATCGGGAAAATAGACAGTGGGGCTGATATCCCTGTCGATGTTGTTTCGACCTTGTGGTGAAAGGGATTTATGGGATTTGTGGGAAGCTTGAAAGTTTGAAGATTTAGGGGATTTAAGGTTTCCCTTAGGGTCATGAATCGACCTAATAGACGTAGGTTTTATGCCTTTGATTTGCGTGATGCATTAAGACTGTTGTAGAGGTGTTTTTGGGTCATTTGGGGCTGTAATCGCATGTACCTCTGAGGCTGTGGAGCTACTGATGCGTAGCAGCGATTTGCTGTAATCGCAGGTTCGCTAAGCGAACCATTCCTTCGCAAGGCGAATGTTCGTCAAGGCTCGCAAAGCGAATGCGCGATAACTTGTGTATAGGTACTGGGATGATTCTGGAGAGAAATTGGGGATTCGCTGAAAGTCTCGCAAAGCGAACTTCCCAGCGAGTGGCTTCGCAAAGCGAATGTGGTGGCGAGTGTGACAGAGGTGGTTTCCTGGTGTTTTAGTGTGGGGACTGTGGGACTCACTGTCAGCTTCGCAAAGCGAAGGTTCCAGCAAACTGGTTCGCCTAGCGAACTCAGTAGCGAACGTCTGCTATTCGCGAAATTCTGGTTATGTTGCCGTGCTATTTTGATTATTTGATGCTGGGGTTTTATGATGAATTACCATGATGTTACTGATGATTGTTATGATGAAATTTTGTGATTAATTGACGAATACGTGATGATGTGCTTCGTATGAAAAATGGCGAGTGATGATGCACGCAACGATGTTTATTTGATGATGACCTGATATGATTGATGTATTGTGAGATGTCCATATATGTGATGTCTCGTGATTAGATGATGATATGATGTTATTGATGATTATTAGATGTTTATGTGTGATGTTTGATGATAAAATGACGATGTGAAGTACCATGAGTATATTGATGATTTTACATGACTATCTTGATGCGTGTATTGATGATTTGACGATGATGATTCATGATTTTTTGACGATGTACATGATGATATGATTAACATGAGGTTTTAATGAATGATGATATAGGTGATGACTTTTGTGGATGAATGATGATGCACATAATGATGTTTATTTGATGATGATGATTATTGACATTGTGTATCATACATTCATATGCATACTCTGTGACGATGCTTCATTCCCATTGTGCGGATATGAGGTAATTATGACATGCTCCGGTTCCTATGCGGAATCGATCCTATTGACGAGGATCTTTGGAGTGGTGATGGCCTAGTGTCCATTGATTATGACGATTGGTACCACATGCATGAGTCTTGTTGTGCATTGCATTTATGTGGCATTGATGTGATTTTTGATATAGTGATTCCTGATGTTTTCCTTGATGATGATCCTGATGATGTTTTATATGATGATGACACCATTTTATGCATATCTTATTTTATATTGATTATAATGAATTGTATTACTCCACGTGGGTAACATACAGGTGATCAGGTTTAGCCGTGGATGCCTTCGAGGACCTTGAAGTTATTTTGCTTTGGTTGATTTAGAGGGTCTTGCTTTGATAGTGTAACATCGGGTTGGGGTCTTTTGAGTCGAACCATGTTGATTTCATTATTTTGTTGTTATTTGATGATATGGTTTTAGTTTAAAAACCTTTTTGAGCATTTGTGGTTATGGTGGATCTGCTGCCTATTTTGGGGGATTTTATCGAAAACCTTTTTTATTATTATGATGTTTGTTGAAAACCTTTTATTTGAAAATTTTGAGTTTCGCTGCCATGGGAAGGCTTTTGAGCTATTTTGATGAAAACCCTTTGTTTACAGTGCAAGTGTATTATTTTGATTTAAATGAGAAATGTGCACCCTTTGAGCTGATTTTGATACTTTACTCTGATATTTTGAGTTGTTTCTACTGCAACATTGTGGGGGTAGAAAAGGGTGTTACACAATACCCCACAAACGGTTTATTAGGCTTAGGCAGAATCAAAACTGGAGCCGTAGTCAACTCCTACTTCAGCTCTCTAAAACTTTCCTCACAACGAACATCCCCACATAAATAACTTACCCTTCACAAGTCAACTGAGATAAAATGCTAACTTGGAAGAGTCTTCCATAACCTGCGGTAATAACCCATTGAGTCCAAAAATCCTCTAACCTCCTTAACCAACTTCGGAGCTTTCTCATTGTAGAACATCATCTACTTTGGATGGGTCCACGACAACACTCTCATCCGAAATAACATAACCAAGAAACTCACCGTTACCAACCAAAAATCACACTTCGATAACTTAACATAAAACTTTATCTCTTTCAATACTTATAACTCAATTCTTAAATACTCTACACGTCCTTTATCTGATTTTATAATAGATCAGAATACCCCAACGAACACCACTTCGAACTCATCCGATTAAGTACGGAAGATATGATTTGTAATCCCCACACACACCCCGAGCGCATTACAAGCACCGAACAACATCATCCTATATTTTAATACTCTAAACCGAGTTTCAAAGATTCCAAGTCATATATTCTTGAAAGTGGATACTTATCCTTAAGCACTTTGGAGGGTTATCAATCTGCATAGAAACACACTTATCCACTGGAGTGCCTACCCATCAAACGGTACACAAATCTCATTTATGTCCATCAGTAGAATAACCTCCCTGTCAACAAACAACCGTTTAGTATGGTTCAACACTCTCCAACGATAGAGATGCAGGAGTAATACTACTACAACCATAACATACGCAACCTTCAAAATTCATCCTGAGTTCGAAACAATTTATCCAAAATAGCTTAACAAACTCTGGTTCTGGTTACCATATTCCATATCAATTCTTCTTACGGGGTTTCGACCCACTCAAGGTTTCTGTTGCCACAAGATTTTAAACCCATAACAAAGTAATACCATCAATACCCCACAACACAGGTCATTAGGTATCAAAACATTCCACCAAAATTCACCAAACTCACGAATATCTATAATAACTTAATTAAATAAATATCCTAATTATTTTGGGGCGTTACAACTCTCCCCCACTTAGAATATTTGTGTCCTCGAAAATTCACCGATACGAACAACTCAGGATACGCCCCACGTATCCTGCTCTCCTACTCCCAAGTCATGAAAGGCAAGGTCATCAGGTATCAAAATATTCCACCAAAATTCACTGAACTCACGAATATCTATAATAAGTTAATTAACTAAATATCCTAATTATTTTGGGGCATTACAATAGACATCAGTGAAAAGAAATGAATCTATAACCAAAATATCAAAAATAATGTATAGTTTGAGAATATTATACCTCTTTCTTATATTAGGAAAAGCATCATCATCAATATAGTGTCCAAATATCATCCTATTTGATGCCCACCTTTACATCATGTATATTATGATTTCTTCAAGCATAGTCATAATTGGCATAGCTCTTGCTTTAATTATGACAATGTTAAAAGCATCTTACATGTTATTCAACAAACTATCACACTTGGTGTCTGTCCATAATGGAGGCTTGCTCCAGAACCTTGATGTCCTTGATTTTTATTTTTGGATTATCTTTCAATGAGTTCTGAATTCTATTACTTAACCATTGTATAGTCATCATCTTCACATTGTAAGCTCTGCTACATTTATGAACATCCACCACTTTCCTCAATTTTCAAGTGTCCTCATATGGTAATTTTGCATAATAGGCATTCCATTGACACCTTTACTTACATATAACATTAACCCTTTATTTGTCATTTTTTGAAAACTTCAAATCCCTAATTGCATGGACTGCATATGTGGTGATTGCTTCCTTGAAATCATCATTGGTAGCAAAATAGGTCCTTGGTTTCCATTTATTGCCTAACATATTTTTTGGAAATTTGAAAACTGGGAATTTCTTCCTATTACATCCATTTTTCTCATCTGTTTCACACCCACTCTCCAATTCCTCACTAGCATCCTCACTTTTAACCTCATTAAAGTCCCTTATTTTATGTTTTTTGCTAGTATCTTCAGTCTCGTCCCAATAATCTAACAAATTTCCATTACCCTTATCTACTAAACCATCTCTGCCTCTATCCTTATCTGAATCCTCAAATTCAACATCTAAGACACTATCATAATGAAAGCTCAATCATATCATCACTATCATCATCAGAACTCCCAAGCCTAACATCTTTTCCCTCTACATTAGTCAACTCAACATCATTAACTCCACCACTATTAGCTTCACTCACATTACCTTCACCCGCATTCATCTTAGTCCCATTATCATCATTCACCCCAACCCCGTTAACTTCATCCCCATTCACCTCAGCCTTATTACCCTTACCCCCATCCATCTCAACATTAGTCACCTTATCAAACATTAACTTTTGTACCTTTTGAGAACTTCCTCATACAATTTTAGAATCAATTCTTCATCTTCATCAAGCTTAACAACATCCTCTGGGTTTATGGTATCTTCCTCTAAAGAATCATCATAATAGTCAGGTTGACAAATAGGATGTTGTACATACATATGAACACTCAAATGTACCTTACATAAATCAACTACATCTTGAGCACCTTTGTCATTAATCAGAGTTAACATACCATATGTGGGGTCCTTGTATAATTTTGTTCCAGCTTCTTTATAACCCAATTATTTAATAATCCCTACCACCTGAAAATAGCTCCACTTATCTACATCACGTCTCACCTCAGAAATTAATCCTTCATAACTAGTATACTTAGCGTCTATAAATTATCTTCCATGGTGAATAAAACACATGAACAAATTCATCCATTTATCACCTAAAATGAAAACTACTTATTCAGAACCAACAAAAATTCTTTTACAAACAACAATACAAAATCGTACAGAGAATCATACAAAACTTACAATTTCAAAAAGAACAAACAAAAACCCTAATATGAAGAGCGTAACCTAAAACGAGTTTTATACATTAAAACAAACATTTTGCAAGAAATATTCCACCTAGTAAATTGAAAATCAATTAAACCCTATCACTACAACAAAAAGGACTTATAACATCTCACCTTAGACAGCGCTTTATTACAAAAGCGCTGCTATAGGTCAAAAACACGGAATCTATTAATTTAATAAAGGAAAAGCGCAAAAAAATATAAGACCTTAGACAGCGCTTTAGTGAAAAGCGCTGTCTAAGGCCTTTTAAATTTTTAAAAAAATTTAATGGAAAATATTAGACAGCGCTTTCCTTAAAAGCGCTGTCTAAGGCCTTTTAAATTTAAAAAAAATATAAGACCTTAGACAGCGCTTTTAAGGAAAGCGCTGTCTAAGGTCTTAAATATTTAAAAAAATAAAAACAAAAGCGCTGTTTAAGGCCAATCTTAGAAAGCGCTTTTAAAGCGCTGTCTAAGGGCCACCTTAGAAAGCGCTTTGTTTAAAAGCGCTGTCTAAGGCCTAATAAAATTAAAATATATGAATATACTCTGTTTTCATTTTCAGTTTTGCGCTCTTTCTTCTCCCTCCCCTGTTGCGAACGGATACTTGCGAACCTGAGCTAAACCCTTGTCGTCGTCCACCGCGCCGTCGTCCACCGTTCCTCCCTCATTTCGCGACTCCGACGACCTTTACTCCACCGTGACCGTCTGTTCCTCTCTCATTTCGCGTTTTCGTCACTCAGTTTGGAAGTTTAAGAGTTTCAGATTATTACACATTTTATAAGGTATGCTGATAATGTTGCTGTTGATAATGTTGTTGTTGATGTTGATAATAATGTTGTTGTTGATGTATTACACATTTTACACGTTTCAGAGTATTACACATTTTACACGTTTCAGAGTTTCAGTTTGGAAGTTTCAGAGTTTCAGAGTTTCAGTTGATAATGTTGCTGATAATGTTGATAATGTTGTTGTTGATGTTGATAATAATGTTGTTGTTGATGTTGATAATAATGTTGTTTATGTTGTTGCTAATGTTGGACTGTTGCTAATGTTGATAATGTTGCTAATGTTGTTAATGTTGTTGCTAATGTTGGACTGTTGTTGGATATAAGAATAAAATATGTGCTAACTTCATTTTTGGTGATATAGGAATAGAATCAATATAATGTGTTAGTTTAGTTTGTTCTTGTTAACATTTTTCTACATTGTTAACTATTGCTATATAATGTGTTTGTTTAGTTTAGTTTAGGTTAGTGTTAGTGTTAGTGTTAGGTTAGTGTTAGTGTTAGTGTTAGTGTTAGTTTAGAACATCTATTATAGTTTGTTCTTGTTAACATTTTTCTACATTGTTAACTATTGCTATATAATGTGTTTGTTTAGTTTAGTTTAGTTTAGGTTAGTGTTAGTGTTAGTGTTAGGTTAGTGTTAGTGTTAGTGTTAGTGTTAGTGTTAGTGTTAATGTTAATAATGTAAATTCTTGAGGTTGTTGTTCTAAAGAACCGAAATTCAAAGCAATTTTGTTAATGAAGTTAATTAAGCTACTAATATAATTTCATGGATGAGGATCTTATAGCGGATGGGTCATATATCAGAAATGACCATAACGAGGGAATTTGGATCCATTCATCCGTCCGCATTGATAAGAAACAAGTAATTCATATTCCAACCAAGAAAAGAAAGAGATGTTAGTGAAAGAGGTAAAATTTGTTATATACTTGATTTCTTTATTATATTTGTTATATATTATGTCATATTTGTTATATTTGATATCCTTGATTTTTTTATTACATTTTTAATATATTATGTTTGATATCCTTGACTTCTTTATTATATTTGTTATATATTATGTCATATTTTTTATATTTGATATCCTTTATTTCTTTATTATATTTGTTATATATTATATTTGATATCCTTGATTTATTTATTACAGGTTAGATGGCTACTAACAATGATGACCCACATGCTGATGATCACGCACATGATGATGATCATCCACATGATGATCAGGTTGGATATCTTATACTTCATCTAACAAATTATATGATTTATAGCTGCCTGGTAAAGTGATTAGCAACGTTTCAACGCAAAAAACTGTTGGTGCTAAGAATACCAGGGTTAGAAAACAACCTATCGGCAAGGTTAGGACGTGCCTTCAGACCTTTCTACAATTAATGACGGATATTCCGACTGGAGGTGTTCGTCTGATAACTATGGAGAAAGATTTGTATGGCTTTGAATTTGACCAGAATGTTGGTAATGAAGACTTCGAGCAAGTTTTCCAACATACAGAATTGGGCGTCACTGTTGTCAATATATACTTGAGGTATATCCGATCTACTTTGGTAATTGAACAACTTATTTACTTTATTTTTCAAATGAATATTCTAATGTTAATGATGTTTTTATTTCAGGTTTCTGTATGACAGTTTTATGCGCCCCCGGGGATTGGAGCAAAGATTTGCATTCTTATGCCCCAGCGCTGTCAACTTAACCGAAATATTGACGAAACCAAATGAGGTCCATGCGTATATACGCAACGTCTTTATGGACAACCAAGAAACGGAAAAGTTGTACTTTTTACCGTTTAATACTGGGTTAGATTTTCATTCTAAATTCATCTATTATATTTTTTTTTGTATTTTGACTTCGTGTAGAAAGTTTCTATCTAACACTTGTTTAATCTTACAGTGGACATTGGTTGTTGGTTGCAATCAATCCTATCCGCGGAGTAGTGTATTATCTGGATTCCTTAGGAAATGATTGGACCACATACCCTGATATGAAGGACTGTATTGACACGTAAGTGAAATTGTTCTAAATAGAAATGTGTATATTTATTTATTTATGTGAATTGTTCTAAATATTCATTTATATTTTATTAGCACTATACAAGCATTCCTAGAACATCGGGGAATCGACCACACCATTACATGGAATTATGTGAAGGTATATTAATTATCACATGTTTTATTATATTAGTGATGCTTACTTGATAAAACTTAGAATTTATCCATATTTTATTTTCATTTGTAGTGTCCTCGGCAACGCAATCAAATAGATTGCGGCTATTTCATGTTGAGATTTATGAGAGACACTATTTCGTTGGATCGAATGGAGATTCCACCCGATGTATGTATTTCTAACTTATGAGTTATTTTAACACATATCTCTCATATTGTCTAATGAAATAGTTAAAACTAAATCAAACTATATGTTATATTATTATGTAGTATTTTGAAGAATTCAGGAGTGCTACTTACACAAAGGCTCTATTGGATGAAATCAAAGAGGAGTGGTGTCAATACATTATGGAGCTCGGAATTTTACAAACTTAAGGTATAATATTATACTCTTACTTTAATTGATGAGAATTTTAATATGTGTAACTTTGGTTGGAGTAATGCTTTGGTTGGATGCAATTTTGGTGTATATACTTTGAATTGCAATTTTGGTGTATATACTTTGAATTACAAACTTTGAATTACAATTTTGGATGCAATTTTGGTGTATATACTTTGAATTACAATTTTGGTGTATATACTTTGAATTGCAATTTTGGTGTATATACTTTGAATTACAAACTTTGAATTACAATTTTGGTGTATATACTTTGAATTACAATTTTTGGTGTATATACTTTGAATTTTAATACTTTGAATTACAATCTTTGTGTTTTCAGGACCTATAATGTAGATTGAAGCAATGTTTTGGTTGGATGCAATTTTGGTGTATATACAATTTTGGTGTATAAGTAATATGTGCATTGTAGAAAAAATGCTTTGGTTGGAAGCAATAACTTTGGTTGGAAGCAATGCTTTGGTTGGATGCAATTTTGGTGAATAAGTAAAATGTGCATTTGTAGAAAAATGTAATGATTTGTAATTATAAATAGGTGTATATACAATTTTGGTTTGTAATTTTAAATATATATATTGGTATGAAATGCCAATTTTGGATATATAATTTTGGTGTAGAAAGGCCAATGGTTTGAATTGCCAATTCTGAAAAAAATTGCTGGTTGAAAATTACAGGTCAAATTCTGGTTGAAAAAACCTGGTAAAATTGTGGTTAAAAAAAAATTATATAAAATTTTTCGTACACCTTAGACAGCGCTTTTGGTGAAAGCGCTGTCTAAGGTCCACTTTAGACAGCGCTTATGGTGAAAGCGCTGTCTAAGGTGTACTAAAAAAGTCAAAAATGGAAGGTCTTAGACAGCGCTTATGGTGAAAGCGCTGTCTAAGGTGTACTAAAAAAGTCAAAAATGGAAGGTCTTAGACAGCGCTTATGGTGAAAGCGCTGTCTAAGGTGTACCAAAAAAGTCAAAAAAGGAAGGTCTTAGACAGCGCTTTTGGAGAAAGCGCTGTCTAAGGTGTACCAAAAAAGTCAAAAAAAGGTAGGGCTTAGACAGCGCTTTTGACGAAAGCGCTGTCTAAAGTAATCCATATAATGTGAAAAAGCGCTGTCTAAAGGTACCATAGACAGCGCTTTTCATTAAATACACGCCCCTTTAGACAGCGCTTTTGGTAATACCAAAAGCGCTGTCTAAACCTATAGCGTCGCTGGTTTATACAGCGCTTTAAAGCGCTGTCTAAAGGCTAAAAAAGCGCTGTCTAAAACCGTTTTTGCGCTAGTGTATATTAGAAAGGGGCGAAATTTGAAAACCCAATAAACCCTACATTTTAAAGAGACAAAACTTTGGACTTACCAGTAAATTTGTCTTCCTCTTTTCAATTCAGCCTTCATTCCTTCTTTCTTAGTCGTTGAATCTTCATTCTCAACCCTTGTGCTCAGCCTTTGTTCTTAGCCTTTATTCCAACCTCTTCATTCTCAAGAGTTCCCTTAGAAAATTTTGAACAAATGAGGTCAATGAGGACAATGAATCCCTAATACCCTTAAGTATTCCAACTCAGCAGAAAAAATCCACATATGCAATTAATAGTCCACCAAAGCAACATTTGGCATCTTCAATTGACTTTGACTAACGCATTTGACCTCAAGGACAAACATGACAGTGTTTTGGATAATTAAAGGGTCAAAATAGCCGTTTTTAAAATTAAGGGACCAAAATGAACTCTGACTAAAAGATACAGGGCGAAAAGGAATATTAAGTTTATTTTTCATGTCATTAAATCTAATGTCTATCTACATTAAAAACCATTAACATTTTTTTTAATGGAACTACTAACTATTATTGAGAACATTTCTTAAGTCATCTCATTTATTTCTTAGACACTCAATAAAAAGTTCAATTTATCCATTTTTTAGAAAGATATTTTCATATGCATGTTGTTTGAAAACATCCTTTCGAACCATGATAGAAACATTTGTTTTTTATCTTCTTGTTTTACATGTTTATCTATGGCACGATAATGGAGCACTTACTCATTTTCATGTTTCACTGTGGAACTTACTCTTGGGTTTTTAGTTTTGAATATGATGAATATTTAATTTTGCATTGTTTTGAATATGGAAACATAATATATATATATATTATGTTTAACTTTAATTTATTTAGTATTGTTCCATGATCTGTTGAACACTAACTCTTAATTATTTTAAATTTGTTTGTTACAGGACCGTCTCGCACTAAAGGTTACATTGCACGAGTCTAAGATGAAGAACTTCCCCAAGACTTCAATGCCTGAGTAGGTCAGGCATATTGTACATGATTTTGAGCTCCTCGCATTTGTCGACTGCTTACTTACCATGCTCGACGCTCCACTTCTTACTGCTTTTATTGAGCGATGGCACAAGGAGACATCGTCCTTTCATCTTCTGTTTGGGGAGATAACTATCACTCCGGATCATCTTTCCTCATTATTCCATCTCTCCATTGTCGACAAATTCTTCACGACCCCTATTATTAGTCATTCGCTTGCATGTATGGTGGTTGTATGCGATTTGGGAGTTTCTGAGGAGGCAGTGCTGGAGGAGTTTGACTTTAACAAGGGTGATCACCTTCATATGTATAGTACGATGAACTTATTGAGGCACAAATGTATGCGGTTGCCGCTAGCGTCTACATGCTACATTTTTTAGCATCTACTCTCTTTGTAGACAAGTATGGTGTTTATGTCAACGCTCAGTGCATGTGATTCTTCAGTAGCCTTGACGATACCAGTTGGGCTTGGGGGCGCGCTGCATTGACCATCCAATATACAACACTTGGAGTTATGACATCCTTTAACACAAGATATCTTGTTGGTTATTTAAGTCTATTAAAAGTATACTTGAAATCTTTATTTGTTGTTTAGTTCTTTTTTAATTGTTACGAATAACATTTCTTATCTATTATTTGTTATATTTGTGTTCTAATATATGTGCTGGATATATGAGCAATTTCCCACCATCTGTTACAAGAGGGTGCAACATTCCTCTATAGGGGCCCCATGGGTGAGAAGTTGGAAAGCCAGGCAGGCACATCCCGGTGGTGTTGCGGAGTACAAGAGGAGGTTTGATACGCTGACTATAAATGATGTCATATAGACACCATACACTAATCACAGAGTCCCACGTGAGTTTGATGACTCTTCTTAATATTTTGGTTGTATCCGGAGGGAGACTTTAGTCGCTAAACACTTGCCTAAGAGGTGTTAGCGACAATATGATTATATCTAGGGCATCCCACGACCAGTTCCAGATATTCCATTTGTGGCAATTGACAGATGGTTTCAGAGTAACATCATCGGTTGTGGTCGTGCCATTAGAGATCACGTGATGGGGGTTCATCACGACTCGCAGTGTGAGGATGGTTACTTGGAGTGGTACCTCTGTAGGGATCTTAGAGGGGGTTTTCAAAATTTTAACCTCTTAACGGAACAATCCCGATAAACGGATCTTGATTAAACCATTAGTCACAAATAAAACACAACGTAATGATCCCGAATTACCTCTCGAAGCGTGCTTTAACTTTGATCACGAACGTGGAAAATACCATCATCTCTACGAAGTCCACGCGAGTACAAAATGGAACGCGGTGCTAGCCGTCTCTTGTTGTGAGAAAATTGACAATTATGATTGGCATGGGAAATAGCTCCACTATTTATAGAGAGCTACTAAAACCCTAATGCTCTTATTTTGAGCATTTTCAAAATAAGCTCAATCTTATTTAATTAAAATTATTTCAATTAAATAAATATCATTTATATTTAATTAATTCTTTTTAAGTAAATTAAATAAAATATTAATTAAATTAAATCATATTTAATTTAACAATTGTCAATTCTAATTTTTTTAATTAAATCAAATTTAATCAAATAAATTATAGGGTTAAATATATGTTACCCCTACCAATATAACGAGTTTTGATTTCACCCCCTATAAGAATTTTTTTTGTTATCCCCTTACCAAATTCAGATTCCCTTAATAAAGACCTGGGGTCACATGTGTGCTGACTTGGCAAGCCAAGTGTTATTTTATTTTATTTTATATTTATTTTTTAATTCCACGTGGATTTTAAATTATTTTTTAATTCCATGTGGATTTTAATTTATTTTTTGTTTACTTTTTAATTTTTATTTCTAATTTTAAAATTTTTTTTATATATATTTTTAATTTTTTTTCATGTTTTTTAAAATTTGTTTTTCGTATTTTTTTAAACTCATGTTTTCTTGAATAATTTATATTTAATATATTTTTTTATTTTAAAAATGAATAAAAATATTATTTATATGTTATTTTTAATCAAATTTATAATAGAAATAGCTATATGTATTTGTAGTATAAAAACAATGAAAATGATATATAAAAAATGGATTAAATATATGTCACCCCTCTGCCAATATTTTCCACAATCACTAACCACTATTCTCTTCAATAACACAAAAAGCCCACACCTACATAATAACCATAAAACACCATTCAAACCACCCGATAACCATATGGAGCCACCCTTGTTTTTCCCCCCAATTTTTATGCAACCATCTCCATGAAATCCCCTCCAAGACTTTCGTGATATCACCAACCAATGACACAACTCACTCTTATCACCTCAAGATCTCCACCATCCTTGTAACAAGTCTTTTCTCAAACAATAAGATATGAGCTTCCACCCATAACCCCTTATCTCTTGGTCAACATAAATATGAGGAAAATAAGATAATGGAAAAGTGACATTCACCACCATTCTTCCTATTCCCAACCATCACCGTACGACCACTAAACATTTTCACACGAGTCAAACTATGCGTACTTCATCCACCTCCATAACTTCTCACTTCTTCCATTTTGATATCACTGTCAAAAACCTCACATATTTTTTCATGAAAAGCACACCAACTTACAGTTCACGTCCTACAACAACTCAAACACACTCACACAACTTTCATATCACATTCATACTCTCCTTCAAACACACATCCTTGAAACACAACCCCATAACTCAAAACTCATTCTTCTTGTTTCGCACAAGAACCTCCCTTGCCTCACGACACACCACAAAACTGAGCCTCCTAAACCACCATAACTTCACACAACTGCCAACCACCCTTCATTCCGTCGTTCACCCTATAACAACAACAACGAAACAATACCACAAATATTTTAAATATATTAAAGAAATATGCATAGAAAACATGAGTTTAAGTAATATATTAAATATTTTAATATATAAAATATAAAAAATAAAAAATAAAAAATATTAAAAATATATATTAAACATAGAAAACATGAGTTTAAGAAATATATTAAATATGTTAAATATTTTTAATATATTAAATATAAAAAATTAAAAATACAAAAAATATATTAAAATAAACATTATATGAGTTTTATTCATTTTTAATACGAAAATATTTTAAAATAAAAAATACGAAAAAAAAATATATATATTAGAAAATATTAAAATAAAAAATATGAAAATATTTTTAATATATTAAATATTTTTATTCATTTTTTAAATAAAAAATATATTAAATATAAATTATTTAAGAAAATATGAGTTTAAAAAAATACGAAAAATCAAATTAAAAAACATTTAAAAGATACGATTTTAAAAAAAAAAATTATAAAAGAATTAAAAAAAATTAAAGCAAAAAATAAATCAAAATCCACGTGGAATTAAAAAATAAAGAGAAAATAAAATAAAATGACATTTGACTTGCCAAGTCAGCACACATGTGACCCATGGTCTTTATTGAGAGAATCTAAATTTGGTAAGAGGGAGTGAAATCAAAACTCGCTACATTGGCAGGGAGTAACATATATTTAACCCTAAATTATATATGTGCTAATGTATTAAACAATTTAAATACTATTAACACATAATTAAATTAAATCTTATTTAATTTAATTGTCAGTTTCACTATCAGTACTCTATGCGTGTGACCCTATAGGTTCTTGCAGCGTTTAAAATAATATTAAATTACCTATTTAATATTATAAATAGTGAGCGGTATCTAGCAATACATCACTACTACCCAAGTGACGAGAATGTCGTGTGATCTGACATAAATTTTATGTTATAATGATCATATGTACAATTACCCTTTTGCCCTTATATCTATATTGAACACAAGACATAGAATATATCACCCTTGTATAGTTCAACATTTTATTCCTTGATCCTGGAGTATACTTGATAACAACAAATAAGCCCAACATCTCATATCGACTTATTTGAGCACGACCATGCATTTTATAATCATACTCTATCAAGGGGCCCACAGATATTACTCTAGTATATGTAGGATGGGAAAATCCCATCTAGGTCACTTATGTCCCTCAACATGATTTGTAAAGTACCCATCACCCATCTTTATGGTCATCTTGTTACGGAAAACGTTTGATTGGCAATAAAGTACTCGATTCCACATCTATGATCCATAAAGGTTTCAGGTCAATGGATGGTATACATCCCTATTACTACGAGAATAACTTAAGACACTTACATAACAAACTATGTAGTATTCTCATGTTGGGTCAATCCTGTATAAATATTACTCCTAATATTTATACCTACGTGAAGGCTTGATATCTCATATCCATGACTTGTGAGATACAATCATTACTGTTGTCCTACATGACCGTAAAGCTTGACTATGGATATGTCGCGGTGAGAATTGGATACCAAGCTATTATATTAATTTGAATCACATTTCTTTGAATTCACCACCGATCTTTATTTTATCCAAAGGAAAGGGTTAAAGATCGAAAAAACCTAATAAGAGATCTAAGGTTCGGGGGTTGGTTACGTCTAGGGAAGGTATTAGCATCCTAAACGTCTGTAGTACTCTACAGGAACCTCTTGTTAGTATTCATGTTATCTATTGTTTGCTTGCTAAAGGTACTGTGCTAAGGGAAAAACCTAGGGGGTTAGTATCTAAGTATACTCGCCAAGACATCGCATCTTGTGCCTACGTATCCTGACGGGAGTGGAATCAGAGTATTCGTAGTTCCCCTCAAAGAGGGTGAGGAACTCTTGACGGTGGTCGAGGTTCCAGGGGGAGGTAGCGTCTTTGGCAAGACACTACATAGAGTGCGGTGACTCTAAAGTTAAAATTAAGTTGAAAATGGTAGAAAGTGTCCATGGCAGAACACATGTATGAAATGCGGTGACTCCGATCCTAAGGTTAGGATAAAGGGAATGGAGGTAAAGTTTCCTAAGCGCGACATATAGTCAACGGGGGGATACCCTTCCTTTGGAATTAGGTACAAGAATAAGAGAAATAGAGAGGAAATCCTCCAGGGTCAAGTGTATGATAAGCAGCGATATATACAATAAATGCTCAAAAACTCGGAAGATAAGATATCGAGAATCAGGGTTTAATCAAATGCATCGAAATGAATATCAGAATTAAAATGGAGTATATGAATTAAAGACTAATTTAAGGTCTAAGATAAATAAAACTTAATTAAACTAAATATCTGATTAAAAACTAAATTAACTGATTTTAAGAAAGAACTAATTAACTAATTATTAAAACAACTAAAAAAATTTCTAACCAAATTAAATTTAATTCAGAATAAAACTAAATAAATTGACATCTAAATAATTATTTAAGTTTATTTCTAATACAACTAATTAGATTAAAACATAAAAAAATTTAATTAAGTAAGGTCTTAAATTAAAAGAGGGAGGGACATGGTTCATGCGTGAGCCCAAACGGAGCCCATTAGGGGAGATGCCGGGTTATAGAATTGGTTGTGGGTCGTGACCCGGTTCGCTCAAAATAGAAAAAAATAAGATACACATTTACTGAACCCTAACCCAAATTCTTTCAACGGTTAAGGTCTTTCCCTCTCTCTCATTCTCACCATTCCCTGTTCATCTTCATCTCTTCGATTCGCTCGCTCACTCTCCAACCATCGCCTTATTCTCTCCTAATCGCTCTCAGCTTTCTCTCTCACAAACCAAAATCGCCTTCGCAGCAACTCTTTTCGCATCGAAAACCTCTCTCCATCCCTCTCTCTCGTTGTCTCCTTCGCCATGCAAACCACCCTTTTCTGTCTTCTCTCACTTCGTCTCTCATCTGCAACAGCTTCGAAGCTCACTTCCCTCTGTTCGCAACACTTTCTCTCGTGACCCACTCTCATCCGCGATCTCATCTCACGGAACCAAACACCGGCGTAAAACAAACATCGTGCTCAAGGGGGATTAACACAAACTTAGCAGCAGCAAACAAAAATTAATCACCACATATGCGATACAAAGGGCAGAGTTAAGCGAAAATACCTATCGGAGTTCGTCCGATGCGTCTTCGACGACGATGCTAATACAAGCTTCATACAGGTACTGTTCTAGCTATTTTTTAACTCTACTGCTTCTTTTGATTTCTGTCGTACCTTTTCCTCGATGTGGCTTTCTTCAAATCATTCGATGTTATGCTCGTGATGTGTAACGATGATTTCGAAACCGTATTCTGATGATTTTTGGTACCTTGCTTGTAACGTGTATGTGGTGTTGCTATTATTCATGTGCATGAACTCTCTGAGGGTGAAGTTCGTGTGAATGTATCTGTGAATTTTTCTCTTATTTTTTCTGATTTTTCTCTCTGTGGATTTTTGTGAAATTGTAGTGTGTATGAGTTTCTCTGGTGTGAAACTCTCAGTTTTTTTTGAAACCGTTTGTGAATTTGTCTCTCTGTGTATCTTTTCTCTGTCAAAACCGCCTTCTGATTGTGGTGTGTATATGTATGATTTTTCTGTGAAATTCTCTGCTATGAAGGTCTGCCCCTGTTATTGTATGATCTTATCCTTTTATAATGCCCTCTAAAACAAATTTTTGATTTTTGCAATGAATACGTGAGATTGTTTGTCGCGTTCTGCCTTGGAAGGAAAATTATATGGTTGTTAATTACTTGATTCCTTGCCATCTTTTATGATTGCTGCCATGAATGTGTGGTTGATTAGTTTCCATCTTCATTTTATACTGTCCTGTGACTTTAAAAAACTTTCTTTTCCAATTGAATCTGTCTTGATTGTGTTGGTAGAAATTAATAATGGCCGGATTCATCTGATTTCTTCATGAATACTTGATCCACATGTTGTTTCTGATTTGGAATTTCTTGATGTTTGCTTTCATAATTAGGTGTTTATGGTCTTAACTGTTATTGTGCATCCTTCCATCAAAGCAGGTGTTAAGAACTTCCTCTCAGATAAGCCAGAAACAAATTGTCGTACTGTTACTGTGGATGACGTAGCTGGACCACTAATAGAAGCTATTTTTGGGATAGTTTTTTTTTGAAGCTGCCAGGTCATAAACTTGCAATACATTTAGCTGTGAGGAAAAAGCTTGGAAACAACGTCCAATATGGTAGGACCAACATAACCACATCAAAGAGCCGTCTAATGAGCAAAAGTTGAAGATATTTGTAGCACAGTTTTCTTCCATTTAGGATTTAGGACGGAAAATCACGTGAAGCGAGTACAAGACCGTTTTTGATTTTTTTATGTCAACTTTATCTTTTGGGAACTTTGACTTGTAATGTGAAATTGATTTGAAAATGAACTCAATTGACCTTTGTAACCTTGAATGCCCTTTTGTTGAAATCTATCTCAACACACATTTTGTAGAGCATCTTGAATTAAATTGAGTAATCACTTAAATCTGTGGAATACCATCCGCACTTAGGGAACTCGATCATGGTTTGAAACGAGCTAGAAATAAATCTAACCAATCTTGAAATATGGCTTAAAAAAACCAACTTCATACAGGGCCTCGAAACGATTTAATCGTTCCTTAAAGCATTATGGCTTAGATTTGTAATTGACACATATACTTGAATCTTTGATCATATCTTGAACTTGGAAATCAGAAAATAATTCAACTTGAAATAATAGCTTGAATTTAAATTCTAAGTTTCACAAAGAGCATGAATTCTGAACTTCACTTTGAGATTTTCTCGCTTACTTGCTTCAGGATTTTAATCCAAACTTACCGCTTCAAGCTTATTGATCAGAAACCATCATCAAGAAGATGATGATCCAACTTCATAGATAATAACACAGTCGAACTTAATCTTTATTATCAGTACAACCAAGGTCTAGATGACAATGACTCAGTGCACAAACCATGAAGATACAACCCATAATATCACTTGCCACGAGATCCATAACCAATCCTCGAATAAACCATGCTCAACACTAATGGGAAGAAATACCCTGATTCTCCTTGAGACATACACAAAGGCCTTTGAGACATTATGAGTAAAAGGACCAATAGGAAACCCTATCACCATTCTGAATCAGAACCAACTGGTAGCGTCTTGAAATTCTTGACAGAGAGAACGAATGTCATTCTTATTTGAGACCAATGTTCCTGCAGAAACCTGTTAGAAATAAGGCGTGAAGATATGCGAGATGATGCACACAGGGGTGGAATCTTATGGTCAAAAATTAGGGTATGACAGATGCCCCTATTTAAGTTTCTTCTATCCAGAGATATGGAGATTGAAATCTTCGTCTCGACAAGATAGGAGAGACTTAAATATAAACATCCACAATTTTTGGCCCTAAGATGCCACAAATGCATATGATATGATATGATATGATAAAAAAAATGCAAAGAGAAGGATCCTATGGGAAATGGTGCCACAGGGGAAAAGGTGTTACAGTTAGAAACAAATTGAAGACATAGCAAAGTATCTGGAAAACATCATCCAAGAATGGCATTGGATGAAAAAGCACCAAACATCCAATAATAGCTTTGGATGAAAGGTAAACTCACAATATCTAAGAAGACAACAGATGAGAATGAGACAAAAATGTAATCCGAGAAGGCATCGGACACAAAGAAACCAGTCATCCAATAATGGCTTTGAATGAAAGGTACACTCACAATATCTGATAATGGCTTCAGATGAAAGTGAGCAAGATAAAGAAACCAGACATCCAATAATGGCTTTGAATGAAAGGTATAATCACAATATCTAATAATGGCTTTAGATGAAGTGAACAAGGTAAAGAAACCTGTCATCCAATAATGGCTTTGAACGAAAGGTGTAATCACAATATCTAATAATGGCTTTAGATGAACGTGAACAAAGACTACATTCAAGAATGGCATTGAATGCAAGGAAACTAGTCATCCAATAATGGCTTTGAATGAAAGGTGTAATAACAATATCTAATAATGGCTTTAGATGAATGTGAACAAAGTCTACATTCAAGAATGGCATTGAATGCAAAAGGAACCAATCATCCAATAATGGCTTTGAATGAAAGGTGAAATCACAATATCTAATAATGGCTTTAGATGACTGTGAACAAAGTAGAGATCCAAGAAAGCATTGGACATGACAAAACCAATTATCCAATAATGGCTTTGGATGAAAGGTGTAATCACAATATCTAATAATGGCTTTAGACAAAGTGAACAAAGACTCGATCTGGAAGAACATCAGAAAGAGGGACACATCCGGAAGAACATCAGATGGTAAAGAAACCAGTCATCCAATAATGGCTTTGAATGAAAGGTATAATCACAGTATCTAATAATGGCTTTAGATAAGTGAACAAAGACTCGATCAGGAAGAACATCAGAAAGAGGGACTCATCCGGAAGAACATTAGATGGTAAAGAAACCAGATATCCAATAATGGCTTTGAATGAAAGGTATAATCACAGTATCTAATAATGGCTTTAGATGACTGTGAACAAAGACTACATTCAAGAATGGCATTGAATGCAAAAGAAAACCAATCATCCAATAATAGCTTTGAATGAAGGGTACGACTCAAAATCTGAGAAGGCATCACATGCAAATGAGACAAAAGCGCAATCCAAGAAGGCATTGGATGTAAAGAAATCATAACGTCCAAGAAAGCATAGAACGAATATGAACAAGGAGATACCCAAAAAAGTATTGGATAGAAGGAATCACAACGTCCAAGAAAGTATTGGATAAATGCAACAAAATCTGTTTGGTAGGTGCCAAGTGAGTTGGACTTTGACAATAAGGTAAGACGTGGATAACAACACGACCCGAGGAGAATGAAAATGAGTGCAAATGAGGATGACACTCTTGCTATGCATATGTATATGAATTATGCAGATGATATATGATTAAATGCAAATGTAGTGCAGACATCGACGACACATATCGACTCTTTTATGGAGAAGACAAGACTGGAAGACTGATTCCTCAACACGGAGATCACTGCCATTCTGCTTGGGGACTAAAGATGTTACTACTGAGCACAATCTCTGCCACACTGGTAAACTGTATCAAATTGATGATCCTTATAGGAAGGATGGAGAGTTGCTTGGGGATTCTTCAAGTAAACTGCCCCGGATTAGCTGACTGTGGTAGATGAAATGATCATTGCTTTAGCTGGATTGATGTTGGAAATGACTGTTTCATTGTGCTCATGGAAAGCTTGCCCCAGTCTGAGTCTTGAATAATCTTCTGGATAAACCAATTATGAGAAGGACTTGCCCCAGAACAACAAATCTTGAACTGGTTCTTCAACAGGATTTGGAAGGAACTTGCCCCTGATTGGATCACTGACCAAGTTTCTCAAATGTTTGAAAATTCCTTAAGCGGAAGCCAGATTGCAAACAAAAGTGTTCATACAAACATAGTAAATACAAAGTTCATGCAACTTTTGAAATCAAAATCATTTTTGGAAAGAGGTAAAACAATAGGGTCACTAGTCAGAACACGGTGGATCAAGACGTTTAAAGGTGAAAGATAAAGCAAAAAGGCGTGATGCCAAAAAAATGATCTGCAAAGATCTTTAAGAGTCAGTTTACGCAACCTCGTTGTAATATGCTTTCAAAATAACCTTGCTTCAATTAGGTCTTTAGAGGGTTATAACGTGGCCTGGTTCACGGTTTAAGAAACAAAGGATAAAGGCTCAAAGTTTATTTGTACCCACCCGATCTTCGCGATGATCTCCAGTCCTACACTCAGTTAACTCAGACTATGCACTCAGGTTCCCATAGGTTAGGGATTGCATTGATGATAGTGATGATGGTTCAGAAGTTAAGGGACTTTTGAGGTGACAGTCACTACTTCCTTATAACTCTTGGTTGTTTTTTTTCATTGAGGATTTCATGGTAAGGATTTAAAGATTTCTCCTTTTTATTATCCCTAACTTTTGCCTGAACTGTTTCTCGTGAATTTTACAGTCAGCGGGATGCCCCAGTTTTTTGTCTGCCTAAGTCTCCTTCACAGGTTTCGACTTAGCGGGCTTTTTCCTTTTTTGATTTTTTTCTTTTTTTTGAAAGAAAGTGACTTCATGGCTTAATGATTACGACGAACCATCATCGGCTTTTGACTTGAAGGACATCTTCGACGCTTGCTTGTTGCGTGCGAAGGAAAATTGAGAATGCAACCTTTTTGTTGAAAGATGTCTTGCATGAAACTCTTATATTTGAATGCACAATCCAGTTAACTGAGAACTACCCTACCCCAGGTTAAGATTGCGGGTTTTTTATTTGTAAAGAAAAGAAACTCCTACTTCAAGGCTCAAAGGGGTTGACAAGGGGTTATCTTCCTTATTTCTCCAGTGTTTGGGAATTGAAACAATGCCTTACATCCTTAGCAAAGTTTTGATTTGAAAGCATACCAACAACAATTATGAGTATAACGTTTTCATCATCCTCCCTCCAATCTTAGCATAAACGAAAAGGAGGTGGAAAAGAGATAATTTTTGTTTTTGTTTTTGTTGTTTTTTTTTTCTTTTTGAGAAGGAAGGCATAAAGATGTAAATAGCAAACACAAATGAATTGAATCCAAAAGTCGCAATGCTCATTTTATTAATTATGAAAGTACAAACATGATTTGAAAGCAACAACTAATACAAGATAAGGAAAATGCAAACAATAAGAAACAAAAGTCTAGTGACTAATCAGAAACAAGAGTGAGCTGTCCTATCTGAAACACTGGCTCTTAAAAGGATAACTGGCTGAGGTCGACCGAAGCTTCACTTAGCATGCTCTGGCAAAGGATTATTCTTGACATTCGGATTGGTGTCACGAAAGGAGAGAATACCAATTCTAATAAGCTCTTGTACTCTAGCCTTCAATGCAAAGCAATGTTCCAAGTCGTGACCTACACCACCTTGATGGTATTCACAATGAAGATCGGTCCTATAGCCGGCTGGAAGAGGATTTGGAGGAGGAGGCAAAGGCCTTGTAGTAATCAAACCTTTCTAAACTAGCCCAGGATAAAGTTCAGTGTATGTCATTGGGATAGGATCAAAATTATTCCTATTATGGTACTGATTATGTCCAACAGTCGGACGTTGAGGAGCTTGAGCTGGTCGTGGAGTAGTAACCATAGGAGTAACAACAGCAATATCAGGGTGGTCAGCATACTGTGGTCGAGGACGAGGCCTTCTGGTTTCAAACATAACAGCATTGGTCTGATCTTCTCTCTTCTTCTGGAAGTTCCCATAGGATTTCTTCGCTCCATTAGAAGATTCAGCAGCTTTGGATACTTTACCATTTTTAAGTCCTTCCTCGAGTCTCTGACCAATAGTAACCAAATCAGTAAAGCTGGAGGAAACACTACCAATCATCTTCTCCCAGTAGAATGGAGACAAGGTGTCCATAAACAATCCAGTTAATTCTTTCTCTGCCAAAGGAGGTTCAACTTGAGAAGCCAACTCTCTCCAGCACTGAGCATATTCCTTGAAAGACTCTTTATCCTTCTGAGACATGTTTTGCAGCTGACGGCGGTCAGGATCCATGTCGAGGTTGTACTTGTATTGCTTCATGAAGGCATTAATAAGATCCTAGAAATAGTGAATGCTGTTCTGTTCAAGATTCATATACCATTTGAGAGACGCTCCACTCAGACTGTCTTGAAAACAATGGATAAGCAACTTCTAATTCTTGGCATGAGCAGCCATCTTTCGGGTATACATGACCAAATGAGCTCTTGGGCAAGAATCACCTTTGTACTTCAAGAAATCGATAGCCTTGAACTTAGCAGGCATAACAAGGTCAGAAACTAAACCCATGTTTTCTGCATCAATGTTGAAGAAATCAGTACCCTCTACGGCTTTAAGTCTCTTGTCTATAGTCTGAAAATGTTCAGGACAATCACGGGTTCAACAAAATCTTCATGGTCTTCACCCTGAGCATTGGCAGCATTGTACTCATAGAGGGGGTTTTCAAAAGGAGGTCGAGTAGTCTGGGCAACAACATGAACCACAGGTCTAGGCTCGGAGAAAACTGGAGCTTGAAACACTGGTCTGGAAGTCTGACCAATCATAGCAGTAGATGCAAGAGGTGGTGAGTAGTTGGGAGGTAAACCAAACTCTGGCCAAGTTGAAGGTGGCACCTGAACAGGCTGAGGATCAACATTTGAAACTTCCTGAATGACAGTCCTTTGGGGTTGCTCTCCTCTAGCAATCAAGACTTGGAGCATTTCAGTGAGCTTTGCCATGCTTGACTTAAGGTCGTCGATCTCCATTTGCATCTCAGCATTGTGTGCTTCTTGCTCTGCCATTATGCGTCTGTAGTTAGCTCTAGTCTGATATCTGTGTGGAGGAATCAGCTTGACAACTCACAGGTAACACTGGAAGATAGAGACAGCTGGAAATGAGTTGCTAGACAACGGATGTATGCAATGAATCATGCAAAGATGCAAATGATATGCAATGCAATGCAAGATAGGATGCAAATCACACATAGCAGGACCAAAGGTTCGAGATCACAGCATGGAGTCTGGGTGACAAACCAACCACAGGGTATGTACTAGGAATTTATTTGTACCTGCCGAACGGGTTCTACAAAGTTCCCGGAGTCTACAATCCATCTTTCGGATATTATCGACTTCCCAAATTACTCGGTTAGTCAATAATATTCTCAAGAGAATCTCGTCCGAGTGTAGTATCGCGTGACAACTATTTGGAAATAGACTCCCGCATAGTCACCGCACTACATTCTAAAAGGCCAAGTGGGGTTAAAGGTACTACGGTCCTCAGTCTCACTGGTTCTTGGTCGAAATTAATATCGTTTTCACAAATGGACTCGTTCAAACAACATTAATTTCAAAAGAACCTAAACTGAGCGATGATTTTCTCAATTCAACTTTTCAGGAATCGACTCCGTCAAAGTATCCTTGACCATATCATCTCCTATCATAATTGCACTCAAGTCCGGGTCTAGGACTCCTCACAACTCAAAGTAGCAACGCTGCACACAGAAAACCCAAGCATAATAGATATATATACAAATATAAAGATATATAGGCAAACAAGCAAATAAATAACATAGATATAAACAAGTTAGGGGGAACCCTCGAAAAATCCCCAGTGAAGTCGCCATTTCTGTCGCGGTGAGAATTGGATACCAAGCTATTATATTAACTTGAATCGCATTTCTTTGAATTCACCACCGGTCTTTATTTTATCCAAAGGAAAGGGTTAAAGATCGAAAAAACCTAATAAGAGATTTAAGGTTCGGGGGTTGGTTACGTCTAGGGAAGGTATTAGCATCCTAAACGTCTGTAGTACTCTACAGGAACCTCTTGTTAGTATTCATGTTATCTATTGTTTGCTTGCTAAAGGTACTGTGCTAAGGGAAAAACCTAGGGGGTTAGTATCTAAGTATACTCGCCAAGACATCGCATCTTGTGCCTACGTATCCTGACGGGAGTGGAATCAGAGTATTCGTAGTTCCCCTCAAAGAGGGTGAGGAACTCTTGACGGTGGTCGAGGTTCCAGGGGGAGGTAGTGTCTTTGGCAAGACACTACATAGAGTGCGGTGACTCTAAAGTTAAAATTAAGTTGAAAATGGTAGAAAGTGTCCATGGCAGAACACATGTATGAAATGCGGTAACTCCGATCCTAAGGTTAGATAAAGGGAATGGAGGTAAAGTTTCCTAAGCGCGACATATAGTCAACGGGGGGATACCCTTCCTTTGGAATTAGGTACAAGAATAAGAGAAATAGAGAGGAAATCCTCCAGGGTCAAGTGTACGATAAGCAGCGATATATACAGTAAATGCTCAAAAACTCGGAAGATAAGATATCGAGAATCAGGGTTTAATCAAATGCATCGAAATGAATATCAAAATTAAAATGGAGTATATGAATTAAAGACTAATTTAAGGTCTAAGATAAATAAAACCTAATTAAACTAAATATCTGATTAAAAACTAAATTAACTGATTTTAAGAAAGAACTAATTAACTAATTATTAAAACAACTAAAAAAATTTCTAACCAAATTAAATTTAATTCAGAATAAAACTAAATAAATTGACATCTAAATAATTATTTAAGTTTATTTCTAATACAACTAATTAGATTAAAACATAAAAAAATTTAATTAAGTCAGGTCTTAAATTAAAAGAGGGAGGGACATGGTTCATGCGTGAGCCCAAACGGAGCCCATTAGGGGAGATGCTGGGATATAGAATTGGTTGCGGGTCGTGACCCGGTTCGCTCAAAATAGAAAAAAACAAGATACACATTTACTGAACCCTAACCCAAATTCTTTCAACGGCTAAGGTCTTTCCATCTCTCTCATTCTCACCATTCCCTGTTCATCTTCATCTCTTCGATTCGCTCGCTCACTCTCCAACCATCGCCTCATTCTCTCCCAATCGCTCTCAGCTTTCTCTCTCACAAACCAAAATCGCCTTCGCAGTAACTCTTTTCACATCGAAAACCTCTCTCCATCCCTCTCTCTCGTTGTCTCCTTCGCAATGCAAACCACCCTTTTCCGTCTTCTCTCACTTCGTCTCTCATCTGCAACGACTTCGAAGCTCACTTCCCTCTGTTCGCAACACTTTCTCTCGTGACCCACTCTCATCCGCGATCTCATCTCGCGAAACCAAACACCGGCGCAAAACAAACATCGCGCTCAAGGGGGATTAACACAAACATAGCAGCAGCAAACAAAAATTAATCACCACATATGCGATACAAAGGGCAGAGTTAAGCGAAAATACCTATCGGAGTTCGTCCGATGCGTCTTCGACGGCGTTGCTAATACAAGCTTCATACAGGTACTGTTCTAGCTATTTTTTTTAACTCTACTGCTTCTTTTGATTTCTGTTGTACCTTTTCCTCGATGTGGCTTTCTTCAAATCATTCGATGTTATGCTCGTGATGTGTAACAATGATTTCGAAATCGTATTCTGATGATTTTTGGTACCTTGCTTGTAACGTGTATGTGGTGTTTCTATTATTCATGTGCATGAACTCTCTGAGGGTGAAGTTCGTGTGAATGTATCTGTGAATTTTTCTCTTATTTTTTCTGATTTTTCTCTCTATGGATTTTTGTGAAATTGTAGTGTGTATGAGTTTCTCTGGTGTGAAACTCTCAGTTTTTTTTGAAACCGTTTGTGAATTTGGCTCTCTGTGTATCTTTTCTCTGTCAAAACCGCCTTCTGATTGTGGTGTGTATATGTATGATTTTTCTGTGAAATTCTCTGCTATAAAGGTCTGCCCCTGTTATTGTATAATCTTGTCCTTTTATAATGCCCTCTGAAACAAATTTCTGATTTTTGCAATGAATACGTGAGATTGTTTGTCGCGTTCTGCCTTGGAAGGAAAATTATATGGTTGTTAATTGCTTGATTCCTTGCCATCTTTTATGATTGCTGCCATGAATGTGTGGTTGATTAGTTTCCATCTTCATTTTATACTGTCCTGTGACTTTAAAAAACTTTCTTTTCCAATTGAATCTGTCTTGATTGTGTTGGTAGAAATTAATAATGGCCGAATTCATCTGATTTCTTCATGAATACTTGATCCACCTGTTGTTTTTGATTTGGAATTTCTTGATGTTTGCTTTCATAATTAGGTGTTTATGGTCTTAACTGTTATTGTGCATCCTTCCATCAAAGCAGGTGTTAAGAACTTCCTCTCAGATAAGCCAGAAACAAACTGTCGTACTGTTACTGTGGATGACGTAGCTGGACCACTAATAGAAGCTATTTTTGGGATAGTTTTTTTTTTGAAGTTGCCAGGTCATAAACTTGCAATACATTTAGCTGTGAGGAAAAAGCTTGGAAACAACGTCCAATATGGTAGGACCAACATAACCACATCAAATAGCCGTCTCATGAGCAAAAGTTGAAGATATTTGCAGCACAGTTCTCTTCCATTTAGGATTTAGGACGGAAAATCACGTGAAGCGAGTACAAGACCGTTTTTGATTTTTTTATGTCAACTTTATCTTTTGGGAACTTTGACTTGTAATGTGAAATTGATTTGAAAATGAACTCAATTGACCTTTGTAACCTTGAATGCCCTTTTGTTGAAATCTATCTCAACACACATTTTGTAGAGCATCTTGAATTAAATTGAGTAATCACTTAAATCTTTGGAATGCCATCCGCACTTAGGGAACTCGATCATAGTTTGAAACGAGCTAGAAATAAATCTAACCAATCTTGAAATATGGCTTAAAAAAACCAACTTCATACAGGGCCTCGAAACGATTTAATCGTTCCTTAAAGCATTATGGCTTGGATTTGGAATTGACATATATACTTGAATCTGTGATCATATCTTGAACTTGGAAATCAGAAAATAATTCAACTTGAAATAATAGCTTGAATTTAAATTATAAGTTTCACAAAGAGCATGAATTCTGAACTTCACTTTGAGATTTTCTCGCTTACTTGCTTCAGGATTTTAATCCAAACTTACCGCTTCAAGCTTATTGATCAGAAACCATCATCAAGAAGATGAGGATCCAACTTCATAGATAATAACACAGTCGAACTTAATCTTTATTATCAATACAACCAAGGTCTAGATGACAATGACTCAGTGCACAAACCATGAAGATACAACCCATAATATCACTTGCCACGAGATCCATAACCAATCCTCGAATAAACCATGCTCAACACTAATGGGAAGAAATACCCTGATTCTCCTTGAGACATACACAAAGGCCTTTGAGATGTTATGAGTAAAAGGACCAATAGGAAACCCTATCACCATTCTGAATCAGAACCAACTGGTAACGTCTTGAAATTCTTGACAGAGAGAACGAATGTCATTCTTATTTGAGACCAATGTTCCTGCAGAAACCTGTTAGAAATAAGGCGTGAAGATATGTGAGATGATGCACACAGGGGTGGAATCTTATGGTAAAAAATTAGGGTATGACAGGATACTTTAAGAATAACATCCTTATGTTTAATGAAGTCTTACGATTAAGTCACACTTAACAGTTCATTAATAGACTAATTATTCTAAGGACTTTATTATATCATATACAAATAACACAATAAATACAATGCCTAATAAGTATGTATATATATATATATATATATATATATATATATATATATATATATATATATATATATATATATATATATATATATATATATATTAACAAACAATATATATCAAGGTAATGATACAAAAGTATATTAACCCAATATTTATTGGCTATTAGGGCTTACTCCAAAAATCTCCCACTAGCACCAGAGCCAAACAAATATTAATTTAACATCTATCTGCCCATTTTGTGCGTCAAGCATCATCTAAGCATGATACTTTATCAGGGTATAAGGAACTCTTTCTTATGTTAGTTATATACACCTCTTCCAATTTCAACTTTCGATCTTCTATCGAAATAAATTAAAGAGTCAAAATATATATACATGGATCGCTAGTGAGATCTAGTTTTCTGAACTTGCAAGTTTAACCCATTATCACCGTGAATGAGATCAATATGATCTGCAATACAAGAAACACAACTTTATTCTTAAGAATTAGTAAAGCGATCCAAATCATACATTTGACCATTGTACTAGAAACGACAACTGTCTAAAGCCTTTTTCAACTTATACAATTATCACCAAGCATAACATTTAATTTATACTGTGATATGAATATAGAGTTCATAAATTTTGGAATAACATCATTGTAACTCCTTTACAATGATTATTCTCATCTACTCTCAAGAAAACGAACACCAGGTCCTTTTAAGATATTCATAGACCTTCTTGATAGTGATTTAGTGATGAACACTTCGATCAGTCTGGTACTTATTATTTATGCTCATAACATATGGTGCAATTAGTGCAGTACATATCATGGTGTCCCTTTTCTCATCCAATGAGGTAAGACATTGTCCATTAGACAAAACATTATGCCACACATGCAATAATCTTTAATGTGAGATTATGCATATTAGGTGTCTCAACACTTCGTCGGAATATGTACTTGTGCTAGGATTGAGATTCAACAACCATCTATCCTTATAGATTCGGATTCCTAACCTTTTAGCAAATCTCACTTAAGCATTTCATCAAAACCATTTCATTAACCATGTCCTACATTGGTGTTGTATATAATTTGTTTTGATGATCAGTATGTCGCCTACATATTATACTAGATTAATGCAAATACTCTCACTAACCTTCTTGCGTGCACAAGATTTAAACTTGACATTTATTAATCCAAGTTTTCACAAAACTTCATTAATAAAATAATTTAATTCTAAGAAGTTTTCTTTAATCCATAAATGGATATAAACAACTTACATACTTTTCCAGTATCTTGTGCCACACGAACTAATTATCCAACAACAACCCCCTTGTTGAATTGGTTCATGTTCCATTCTCATGAAGATATGTATTTCATGGTGCTTGAATTTCTTCAAGTTCTACATCACTCCCACTGACTCCTTTAGATACATATTCTCTAAGGGAACACTTCAGTTCTAGCAACAAAACATATCTGTCCCATAATGTGTTATAGAATATGTGTCCCTTATTTCCATCGAGATACATCTATAAATACATCTTCATCTAAAGTGTGATCAAGTTTACTTAATAAACCTTACAACTCAGATGATCATAAAGACAAGCTAGGTACTCTTACCTCCATATCAAATATGGTGTCTCTACGACTACTTTAAAT
Source organism: Lathyrus tuberosus (assembly GCA_022829125.1). Taxonomy (NCBI): domain Eukaryota; kingdom Viridiplantae; phylum Streptophyta; class Magnoliopsida; order Fabales; family Fabaceae; genus Lathyrus; species Lathyrus tuberosus. The sequence continues at coordinate 6,821,218 of JALAZF010000031.1, forward strand.
GGAATTGGTTATGGGCAAGAATAATTGTATGTAAAATAATTTATAAATAAGAGTCACAAAGATATAATTGAACTATCTTAGATCGAACAATGTCAAACATAATATGATTTAAGTGGTCATTATATTCTTTACATACATATTTACCACAACGAACAATTCATATGGTCTTAATACCTTTTCGAGTTGTTTCCTTCTACTTCATTCTTGAACACTTCTAAAAAGAATTTTAACTCATGTCACATACACAAATCCATAATTACCGAGTTTGTCAGTGATATAAATGAAATAAGAGAAACAAAATTATCTAGAAAATATGTTTAGAGGTCCATATACATTATGCATGGATATAATCAAGATATATCATATGTCCTTTCACTTAGTCGATGATTTAAGACATTAGATATATCTTTCAAAATCAAGACTTGCACATATCAAATGATATAAAACCAAATAAATCCAATAATCTATTCTCATAGACTTTGAAAACGCATCTCTCACTTATTGGACTAAACATTAATGCTATTAATATACATAAGGTTCAAATCTTATTTGATCCATCCTACATTTGTTATAGATGAGCTTATCAAGATCGTATAAATCAAATAAACTACTTGATTTAGTATTGAAACCATTGTTTTAGATAATCATAACAATACTTGTCCATTATCAAAACATGCAATTCTCATCTTCTCAATACAAGACATAGAATTAGTGTTTATTACTAAATGAAACTTAATTATAATTATTTGGTTTCATTACAAGCTCTAATTTAATTCTAATCATAAGCTCTCATAGTCAATGAAATACGTTGTTCCATTCTTGACGTAAGCTGACTCAAATTATAATCAATGTCAAACTTCTTAAAAGACTCCTCACATTCTTATAAATGTGAGATCAACATCTAGTATCACATGCCCAAGATGTAGAAGTAGACAATTTTATTTTCTATAGCAAATTGTATAAAGAAAAATTCTACTTCTTTCTTCTACTTTGACTCTTTTGATAACCATTAATAGTTTTCTTCTTTCAACACATGAAATCATTGTCTTCCTTTAGAACAGTGTTCTTCTTCCAAAATCAAAGGAACATAAAATGAATCTCTTTCCTTTTATAATTCATCTATTTAGCATCAAAAACTACTTTCTTTTCAATAATATGTGGTAGATATATTCAAAAACTCATTCATAAAGAATTTAATCTACCTATCTGAGACAATCTCAAATAGAACTAGTGACCAACTAGTTAGTCTATAAAAAATCCAAATTTTAAGTATCAAAACTATTTTAGATTCATTTTGATTCCTAACTTGTATAGAAAAAACCTTGAAAAGTTTTATGTTTCTCATATCTTGTAATTCTTATTTAAAAGAAAATTCTCGAGGTGAATGATCATATCATTTTTTTATGATGACTACAATTATGAGATATGTTATATCTAGATATTCAACTTGAACCTTCTCATAAGTATCGTTCTTTGAATCTAGTTATATTTGAATGTTAGGAATTGATTGCTTGAGAACATACAATTTTTCTCGTGCTTGAGAAAAATTCTCAATTTTTGTACCAACTCAGAAACTCCTTTCTGATTCTTACATCCTTCATAAGGACATTTCACAGTAAAACATAAAATAAAATGCAAAATAAATTCTAACTACAAACGTGTAAAAAAGTTGTATTAAATTAAATCATTTTAATAAGGACTTTTATTAAAATGCTCCTACTATTTTTGCTCAAACCAAATGACTCTCAACATTTGATTCGGAAAATCCTGTTGGAAGATTTTCTAGCGGGTTGAGATTCGTGTTTCACTTTGTTTTAAGTCCGCATAGGCGGATTACACAAAACTCTGTTTGTTAGTTCCTGGATTGGCTGGAATTTTGGTAAAACAAAGTATATTCAATGTTGATGTCAAGGTGTTGATGTTGCAACATTGAAGTCTTAACACTGGGCTGTGTTAAGTAATTAATTGCTGAAGTTGGATGTCTGATGTCACACAGGTGATGTTGTAACATCAGATCTGCAGAATTAACAATAGCAGGTTGTGATGTTGTTAGGGTTGCGTATTAGCTGGAATTGTGGAGAGCAAGCTGTCTCATTGGATGCGAATATCTTGGGATAGATATTTGCTGCTGCATAGGAGATCTGTTGCAGATTTGTAGGAGATTTAAAAGGTTGAAGATTTAAAAAGATTTTAGGAGAAAATCTGTTTTAGATATTCAGTTTTGAATAACAAATCTGGGAGATATTGTAGCAAGTCCAAGACCAATTCAAAGAGCTATATAAAGCGCACAAGACCAAAGGAAAAAGTGACAGAAAACATTCAGAAGATCAAGAGCTGGAGGCTTAGTGTCTAGAGTTTGTTTAGAGTGCTTGTATTTACACTATTCTAGGGTTTGAATAGGTGTTGAGTTTCTGTCCTCTCTAGAAGCTGTGAAGCAATAGAGAGTGGTTGATTGATCGAAGCTGTGAAGTAAGATCAAGGGTACTCAAAGTAGTTTCTTTGAGTGTTTGTAAGGGATTGAGTGGTGTTCTCATACCTAAGTGGTTTCTTAGGTAGGAAGTCATTAGTAGAGTATAAGTTTAGGAGATTGTCAACGGGTTGTTGAGTCTATAAATTATATCTACAAGTAGTGAATTCCATCCCTGGCTTGGTAGCCCCCAAAGTAGGTTGGTTGTAACTGAACTGGGTCAACAATTCTTGGTGTTATTTTGCTGTTATTGCTGTCCATTGTGCAGAGTGTGTTGTTGTGACATCACACCTTAACATCACACGTCTGATACTAGAATTTCAATTGGTATCAGAGCAGGCATCCTGTCTGTCTCTGGGTGAGATCTAGGGAAGTTACTTTCTGGTGTATAGATGGACAAAGAAGTTGGAGGATTCGTCAACAGACCCCCTATTTTGGATGGATCCAATTATGACTATTGGAAGCCAAGGATGACCACCTTCTTAAAATCCTTGGACAGTAGGGCTTGGAAGGCTGTTATTAAAGAGTGGAAAGTACCTGTTGTATGTGAGAAGGATGATGCTGGTAAAGATAAAGAAGGCACCTCTAAGCCAAAGCCTGAAGAAGAGTGGACCAAGGAGGAAGACGAACTTGCCCTTGGAAATTCCAAAGCTCTAAATGCCATCTTCAATGGAGTGGATAAGAATATCTTCAGGTTAATCAATACCTGTGAAGTTGCTAAGCAAGCATGGGATATCTTGCAGGCTACTCATGAAGGAACATCTAGAGTCAAGATTTCAAGACTTCAGATTTTAACATCAAAATTTGAAAGCCTGAAGATGAAAGAAGATGAGACTATTCATGATTTCCACATGAGTGTTCTTGAGCTGGCCAATGCATCTAGTGCTCTTGGAGAGAAGATGTCAGATGAAAAGCTTGTTAGGAAGATCCTTAGGTCCCTACCTAAGAAGTATAAGATGAAGGTTACTGCCATTGAAGAATCACAAGACATCAGCAAGATGAGAGTAGATGAGCTCATTGGATCTCTTCAAACTTTTGAGCTTGGGTTGAATGAGGAAGAACCAGAAAAGAAGCCAAAAAGTATAGCCCTGGTGTCAAATGATGCAGAAGAAAAAGGAAAGAGTTCTGAATCACAGGAGGATCTATCTCAGGCCATAGTGATGTTGGGAAGACAGTTCACCAAAGTATTCAAGAGAATGAATAATAACTCTAGGCCTAATGTCAAGAACATGACTTCTGACACCAACAAGAAGGATGAAGAGAAAACTACCCAAGATAATGGAGTTCAGTGCTTTGAGTGTGAAGGGTATGGACATGTCAAGAAAGAATGTCCCACCTTCTTGAAAAAGCAGAAGAAGGGCATGACAGTTTCCTGGTCTGACTCAGATAGTGAAAGTGAAGGTGAGTCAGCAAAGCATGTGAGAGCTTTAACAGGAGCTGTGGTTTCTGATGATGATTCTAGTGATGGAGAAGTAACTTATGAGGAGTTAGCATCTACCTATCAAGAGATGTGTTTAAAAAGTGCTGAGATTTGTCAAGAAAACAAGTGCCACAAGCAACAGATTGCTCAGCTAGAGAATGAAAAGACTGATCTTGAAAAGGAAGTTGTGCTAGTTAGAGCTCATCTTGATCAAATGACCAAGTATGTTAGGATGCTGAGCTGTGGTACAGACACACTTGACAAGATTCTTCAGTCAGAAAAAGCTGCTGGAGACAAAGCTGGGATAGGTTATGTGGCTGAGGAAAAGAGAACTTTAGAAGGAAGCACTTCAGGTTCAAAGAAGGAAGTGTCACAACTTTCATCTCAACATCAGCCAAAGAAGCAGGATCCTACCCCTAAGAAAACTGATGTTTCACAAACTAAGAAGATTGAGAAGAAGACTAGTCCCTATCAGAAGAGAAAGCAGCCACAGGGAGCTAGTCAGTATATGCCCCCACAATACCATGAGAGCATGCAAGCTGCTCAGTTCAAACAACACATGTCTCATCAGGTGTCTCAACATCAGGACAACTGGTATAGTTATGGTTATGGATACACCAATGCTGTTCCTTATATATATGGAAGAAGAAAGCCACACCATCATGGGAGACAATCCAGGAAACAACATTCTCAGCCGTCTTATGGGAGAAGATATCAACATAATAGATGGCAGGGCAGTTATGGTAGGAAGAGACCACATTATGGATGGCAGCATAAGCAATCTCATCAGGGCAGAAGATTCAGAGATGAAAGGGTGAGATGATATTATTGTGGAAGGTTTGGACATATGCAGTACTCTTGCTACAAGCTGCATGGATACCCTCAACCTCAAAACAGATGGAGAGAGCACAGGCCCAAAGTTGTTAAACAATGGGTACCTAAGGAGAAGGTGAAGTGCTTGTTGGCTCACTTGGATGACAATGAGGCTAAAGAAGAAACATGGTATTTTGACAGTGGGTGTTCCAAGCACATGTCTGGATGTAGATCCATGTTTGATGATCTTAGTCATTGTCCCTCTCATGAGGTCATATTTGGCAATGGAGAAAAAGGTGTTGTTGCAGGAGTTGGGAAAGTGCAAGGTGATGGTAGACCTGAACTTGACAATGTTCTGTTTGTCAGTGGCTTAAGTGCAAATTTGATCAGCATAAGCCAGTTGTGTGATGAAGGTTACAAGGTAAACTACACTAAGCATGAGTGTGTGGTTTCTGATGAGCATAATCAGGTTGTTAGGAAGGGTGCCAGAATTAAAGACAATTGCTATCAGTGGATTTCTCTTGAAGGAGATTTAACTGGTGATGTTCAAGTTGATGTTATAACATCAGACTATGACATCAGGATGCTGAAAGGTCACTCTGAGTTAGTGAGTCCTGATGTGAACTGTTTAAAAGGAAAGTCTTTATGGAGGGAAAAAAGTCATTGACACTCCAAATCAAGCTCCTTGCTTCAGACCCCCCTTTCCCGGTGGTGCAACATCACGCTTTTTCAAGGCATTGTTCTCGCAACGAATTAACTCCTTCGACTTCAAGAATCAACTCTCACTGAAAAGAGCCATGGCGTCTCCATCCAAGAAACCTGAGTGTCAAAGTTCCACAAAAGGAAGAGCTAGGGTTTCCACTGACAAAGGTTCAACATCCGATCCTATGGACATTGAGCCCCTCTCAACCATTCTTCCTGAATCAGGTAAATCTAGACCTTCTAAACTTGTTCCAAAAAGGGCTGGGACTATTTTTAGAGATAATGAAACAAAAAATCTAGTTACGAGTGTGCTATTTAGTAACAAAACAGCACCTAGGTCATCCACTCCTCAAACTGTTGAGGAAAGGGTAGATGTGGACAAAAGCTTAGGTCAGATTGTTGATAAAATCTTTGAGAAAGGGCTTCCTATAAAGGGTAGATCTAGACCTCTGAGACAAATGCCTGAGGAACATTCTGAAAGGGAAAAGAGCGACATGCAGAGTGCAGCTATGAATCTTCATAGACTTGCTATGTCTGTTATTGAAGATTCTGAAGTAAGAATAGAAGAAGATGATGTGCAGGAGGAAGCTAATGTTAAGGGAGATGTTGGAACATCACCTGATGAAACTACTCCTGATGAAGAAAAGAATGAGGATGTCATCAATGTGGTTGATTTATCTGATGATGAAGTCATTGGAAAAGTTGTTCCAAGTATTGCTAAGAGACTGAAGACCAGGAAAGGAAAGACAGTTGAATCCTCTCCAAAGAAGTCGTCTGAAGGCAAGAAGAAAACTACTGTTGGTCCAACCAAGCCATGGAGCAAAGTGGTTGTGAAATCCAAAAAGAGGAAAATAAGGGAAGACTCTAATTCGGACCTTCATGATGAGGATGATGTACATGACATCACACCTGTCAGAAGGACAATTTTGAAGAGAATCTCTGACAAAGTCCCTGAAGTTCCAGTCGATAACATTTCATTTCATTATGCCAGCAGTGCATCAATATGGAAATCTGTATGTCAGAGAAGACTGGCCCTAGAGAGGGAGCTTGGAAAAGAAGCTTTAGAGATGAAGGATATTATGGAGCTGATTAATGAGGCTGGGTTAGTAAAGACTGTGACCAAGTTTCCCAAGTGCTATGAAAGTCTTGTCAAAGAATTTGTTGTCAACATTTCTGGAAATATTACTGATAAAAAGAGCATGGATTTCATGAAAGTTTATGTCAGAGGGAAGTGCATTAATTTCTCTCTTAGTACTATCAATAAGTATCTAGGAAGAGATGATGAAGAATATAGTGAACTTGAGATGACTGATAATGATATATGTAAAGAGATTACAGCTGGTCAGATAAGGGTTTGGCCATTGAAAGGGAAGTTGCAGGCCAGTAAACTTAGCATCAAGTATGCAATTCTTCACAGAATTGGTGCTGCCAACTGGGTGCCAACAAACCACAAGACTATAATCGCTGTTGGATTGGGCAGGTTTATTTGTGCTGTTGGGAAGAAGACCAAGTTTGACTATGGAAGCTACATCTTTGAGCAAGTGGCGAAACATGCTGAAACAAACGCTATCAAGTTACCCATAGCATTCCCATCTCTTGTGTGTGGAATCATCTTGGAGCAACATCCTAAAACTTTAACAAGCTCAGACATAGCTTGCCAGAGGAAGACAACCTTGTCCCTACACCCTAAACTATTTTCTGGACATCATGTTCCAGACATTCTTCTAACATCAACTGCTGAAGTCAAGAAGAAGACTACAAAGGCTGAACTGATCGAAGAATTGAAGACCATGTGCAAAGACCTTGATGCAGTCATCACTACCAGTTTGATTAGAAAAGAGAGACTTGAAAAGCTGATCCAACAGTTAGAACTGGACAATGGTGATGATGTTGAGAATAATGTTAATGGCTCTGATGAAGATGAAGTTGATGAGTGTGAAAATGCCAGTGGGGATAGCTCAGAGGAGGAGGAAGAGAATCCTGGAGAACAATCTAGTTCAGATGAAGACTAGCTTATTTGCTTCTGCACCTAGTAGTTTTAGTTTCAGTTTGTAGTTTTTTATGTTGGCTTTGTAATTTGAATATTGTGCTGTTTTATGCACTGGTTATGTTTTTAGTTTCCTTCTATGATTTGTTTTGCCTGTTTGCTAACTGAGAGGCTAACAATGAGAGCTAGGGTATATTGACTATAGTTAATAGGGCTTCTAACTAAAGTTTGCCTAATTGTGGCTAAAAAGGGGGAGATAGATTGATGCTGCTAAAAGGTGTTTAGTTGAAAAGTTGTTGCTGCATTAAGGGGGAGTTTTGACTGAACTTTTGAAGATATCATGACATTTGAAGAGTGTAGCCAAGCAGACATCTAGGGGGAGTAAATTGCTGCACATTGTGAGCTACTGAACAACTGTGATGCTGGTTCATGTTTTAGAGGGGGAGCACCAATTGGCTGTTGTCAATAATGAAGATGGTGCTGCAGTAGATCAAGTGATGAAGAATATGTAAAGTGTCAAGCTGCTGCTGATTGAGTATCAAATTTTTGAAGATTATTCCGCTGCTGAAGTCTCTGAAGATGCAGAGATTGTTTTAGCCAAAATTAGCCAAAGGGGGAGATTGTTAGTTCCTGGATTGGCTGGAATTTTGGTAAAACAAAGTATATTCAATGTTGATGTCAAGGTGCTGATGTTGCAACATTGAAGTCTTAACACTGGGCTGTGTTAAGTAATTAATTGCTGAAGTTGGATGTCTGATGTCACACAGGTGATGTTGTAACATCAGATCTGCAGAATTAACAACAACAGGTTGTGATGCTGTTAGGGTTGCGTATTAGCTGGAATTGTGGAGAGCAAGCTGTCTCATTGGATGCGAATATCTTGGGATAGATATTTGCTGCTGCATAGGAGATCTGTTGCAGATTTGTAGGAGATTTAAAAGGTTGAAGATTTAAAAAGATTTTAGGAGAAAATCTGTTTTAGATATTCAGTTTTAAATAACAAATCTGGGAGATATTGTAGCAAGTTCAAGACCAATTCAAAGAGCTATATAAAGCGCACAAGACCAAAGGAAAAAGTGACAGAAAACATTCAGAAGATCAAGAGCTGGAGGCTTAGTGTCTAGAGTTTGTTTAGAGTGCTTGTATTTACACTATTCTAGGGTTTGAATAGGTGTTGAGTTTCTGTCCTCTCTAGAAGCTGTGAAGCAATAGAGAGTGGTTGATTGATCGAAGCTGTGAAGTAAGATCAAGGGTACTCAAAGTGGTTTCTTTGAGTGTTTGTAAGGGATTGAGTGGTGTTCTCATACCTAAGTGGTTTCTTAGGTAGGAAGTCATTAGTAGAGTATAAGTTTAGGAGATTGTCAACGGGTTGTTGAGTTTGTAAATTATATCTACAAGTAGTGAATTCCATCCCTGGCTTGGTAGCCCCCAGAGTAGGTTGGTTGTAACCGAACTGGGTCAACAATTCTTGGTGTTATTTTGCTGTTATTGCTGTCCATTGTGCAGAGTGTGTTGTTGTGACATCACACCTTAACATCACACGTCTGATACTAGAATTTCACTGTTATTTAGGTAGGAACTTTTTTCAATTGTATCTAATACAACTCTCGAATTTTATCAGTTGAGTGAATAACTCCTTATTCTAATCCATCATATAGAATATTCTCAACTCTTGCTTCTAAACATATATAATCATATTATAATTAGTTTAGTTAAGTCAAACCCGAAGATTTAGCAGTTGAATATTACATTTATCCCATCACATCTTACTAATATAAAACATGCACCTCGCGTTAGGCGAAACATATATTATTCGATACTAGTTTTGATGAGTGCTAAATTTTGGAAAGCAATTAACTTAATATTTAATTGAGGGATTATTTTTCTTAATTTTGATCTCACTTATTTGTGTATCTCATACACTTTCATATAATCATACATTTGATGCATTACATGCATAAAATAACATTTGATACGATTATGACCACCTAAAAATGCAAGAACTAAATAAACTACTTTATTACAATTCTTTGACCCACGAGCAAGCTTCTTAAGCTTCTCCACCGACATCATAGTTTAGTGTTGTATTCTCTTCAACTCTGGAACTCAAACACTTATAATATTTAAATAAAATAAATAGTTAAATAGTATAATACACATGTCATATTTAATTAAAATAAATCACATCACACACGACGTATTTAAATAAAATTATTCTGGACTGGACCGACGCCTGCCCATCCGTCGGGCAGACCCAGTCCAATACTGGTGTGGCCCAATAAGACCCAAGTCTACCCAGTTCCAAGCACATGCTATGTCGGGCAGAGGCTGCATACGCCGAGGAGAGGTCACACCTTTCCCCACGATCTCCACGTACTCCTCCTCACGAGGACACGTCACCATGTAACCTCCCACCTTCGAAAGAATCGGTCTGCCCTTTTTCCGGAGATCTCGGGACCGTTACCCCAGGGCGAAGACCACGTGCTGGTCTTCCTTATGCCACATAAGCCCTGGCAGTCACCTAGATTGGGCCTTGCAATCCAGCCTAGTGCAGGTGACCGTTGGCCCCGCGCTGGGGGCAACCTATAAATACCCTCTCGCTTGAGAGGGTCAGGTTACGCAATATTTCCTAACTCACCCATTGCTTTCTGTATTTGCATACTCCCTTTTCCTGACTTTGGCATCGGAGTACCTTGTAGGTACACCCCCAGCCGTTTCATCACCACCGGAGTTGCGGATCTCACGACGTTGCTGGCCACTGGTTCCTTTCTGATCAGGTAAGATCAGTGGCACCGTCTGTGGGAACTCTTGCTTCCCCGTTTTCCTCTTTGTAAAACCAAAGCAACCTCTACTTTTTCTGATGACCATGGCCAGCTCCCAGCCTGGGAACAAGACTCCAGACACCACCTTCACGCAGCTCGACAATGGAGCCCACCGCGAGGATGACGCGGCCGTCCACGTCGAAGAAGGCGACGTAAGGGATGGGCTGACTGCCTCCCCTTCCTCTGACTACACGACCTACAACACCGCCCAACAAGACAGCGGTGGCAGCCGATCGCCGCGCCACCAAGCGCTGATCCGGGCACGGTGGCCCTGTTCGCCTTGATCAACCAGACCAACCAATTGATCGCCCAGCAGAACGTGAGGATCGAAGCACTCGAGAGGGATCGACCATGACGCTCTTCCCCGCGAAGACATCGTCGCCCACCATCTCCCACTCGTTCTCCTTCCCCGCGAAGGACACCGCCGATGGATTCTCGCAGCACCTCCCCGCAACCTGCATGCCGCCGACCGTGCCTGGAACGACCCTAACCGGTGGTCGCCCATAAGCAACATCTCTCCCCTCTTCAGAAGGAGCAACCATGCTCCTCGGCCAAGAAGAGGAGCAGAGCTGACGGTGAAAAGTCGAAGGGTCGTTCGAGGAACTCTCCCCGACGACACGGGTTTGGTCGGGGCCACCACTCCCCCTCACGATCACCAGTAAGGAGTGATGAGGACGACCAGAGGACCCCTCTGTCCAAGAAGATTCTAGACACCTCTATCCCTGTAGGGATGGAAAAGCCTCCTCCCTTGGAGACCTACGATGGTACCGCTGACCCCGACAATCATGTCGAGAGCTTCGAGGCCATGCTCGACTATAGAAATGTCCAGGGAGCTATTAAATGCAGGCTCTTCTCGACTACCCTCGGGAAAGGTTCCATGACTTGGTACAAAAGTCTTGCACCAGAATCCATCACATCCTGGAAGCAACTGAAGAGGCAGTTCTCCAGACATTTTACTGCGTCTCGCCAACATCCGAAGACGTTGGCCTCTTTGGAAAGTATCCTCCAAGGGAGGAACGAATCTCTCAGAGACTACATCAAGAGATTCAAACGCGAAGCTCTCGAGGTCCCCACTACCGACGACATGAAGAAGTTCCTGATCGAGTGGGGAATGCGTTATGGGACTGAGTTTGCCAAGTCTGTGGGCATCCATAGACCTCGCAACTTGGAAGACCTCCTCCACCGAGCCCATTCGTACATCCAGTTCGAGGACTCGGAGGCCGCCCATGTTGCCCGAGACTTGTGACACCAAGAGGGCTCCCGCGGCTCTAAAGATGAAGACTCTACCGTCCCCCAGAGTGGGGGATAAAGAAGACGTGAAGGTCGTCCTAGGGACTCTCGCGAGCCGAGAGGTCCGTCTGGCCGGTTCACGGAGTACACTCTGCTCAACACTCCCCGCGAGCAAATTCTCAACGAGCGCGCCAACTCAGAATTTCACAAAGGAGGTGTCCGCTTTCCGAAGTCGACACCCCCTAAATCAAACACTGACAGGTCCAAATACTGCAGGTTCCATCGGAGCCACAGACATGTCACTGAAGATTACATCCACCTCAAGGATGCGATTGAGATCCTAATCAAGGAGAGGCATCTCAAGTAGTATACCAAGAGGAATTACGCTCCTCGCCAAGATGCCCGGGACACACAAAGCGTCGAGGAGATGACACCCCCTTCGGGGAAAGCCGACTGCAAGTCGCCCTCAGCGTCACTCAACCCGAGGACTTTTACGTCCCCGAGGGAATCGAGGACCCCAAGGCAGTTCGCAGCATGTGGGCGAGCTTCCCCCCTGAAGACTCCGTCACTGCCCGTAACACGTGGGAAAACTTCCCCACGATGATGGTCATATCCGGTGGAGGCTTCGAAAAGGTCTCCGTCGGGTCGATCAAGCGGAAATTTGACGAACTAGAATCTGCGACCTCATCACAAACCACCACTTTTGAGAAGGTGCAAGGGAGATCAAACCCCATCATCTTCAACCTCGAGGAGCTGCCAGGCGGAGAGCCCAACGCCACCATCCCCCTCCTGATCCGGGTGCAGATGGCAAATTTTGACGTCTGCAGAATCCTGGTCGATCAAGGGAATTCAGTGAACATCATGTACGCCCACCTCTTCGAGACCCTCCAGCTCAACGAAAAACATCTGACCCCTTACGTGGGCATGGATCTGCAAGGGTTCAACGGCACCACCACCAAACCGTGGGGCTATGTTGAACGGATGGTCACTTTCGGGAGCGAGGACACTTCCCGACAAGTCAAGACCCATTTCTTGGTGGTCGAATGCCCTTCCCTCTACAATTGCATCATGGGGAGGACCACTCTGGCCGAACTCACGGCAATACCATCTACAGTCCATCTAAAGATGAAGTACTACACGCCTAGAGGTCGGGTCGTCGCTATGCACGAGGACATTGAAGCTACCAGGAGGTGCTTCGACGCTGCAACCAAGGGCCTGAGTTCCATCAACACCAAACCCAAGGCCGGAGAGAAATCATCCCCAACCGCAGTGCAGAAGCCACTCCCGCGCGTCAACGCGGTCGACCTTGATAGTCGGTTCTCTGACGAGCAGGAAGAAGGCAGAGTAGCAGACAACTACCTCCCAACTGAAGGCAGCGGACAGCCTCTCCACCCAATGTGCCCCATCCCAAACGGAGACTTCGAGCTCGTCGCCCTCGGAGACGATCCAGACCAGAGCGTGAAGATTGGCACTGGACTTCCCGACCTGGCGAAGAAGCAGCTGAAGGCATGTCTCTAGGAGAACGCTGATCTATTCGCATGGAACACATCTGAGATGCCTGGCCTCGACCCAGAGGTGGCCTGCCATCAGCTCACTGTAGATTCGGCCGCTAGGGCCATAGTGTAATGTAGGCGTAGGTAGTCTCCCGAAAAAGCGGAGGCTGCTGAAAAAGCTGTAAAAGACCTCTTAGAGACAAATTTCATTTCGGAAGCCGGGTACACAACCTGGCTGTCCAACGTTGAACTTGTCAAAAAGAATAATGAAAAATGGAGGATGTGCGTTGACTATACCGACCTTAACCGGGCATGCCCGAAAGATTCTTATCCTTTGCCTAACATCGACCAGCTGGTCGACAATTCTGCAGGTTTCAAACTATTGTCCTTCATGGACGCCTACTCGGGGTACAACCAAATCCCCATGGCTAAGGCCGACAAGCAGCACACCGCCTTCATGACCGAGTCAGACAATTACTACTACAACGTAATGCCCTTCGGCCTGAAGAACATCGGCGTGACCTACCAGCGGATGATGAACAAAATCTTTCGGGGAGAGATTGGCGACATGCTCGAGGTCTACATGGACGATATGATCATAAAGTTTGCAGAAGAAGTCGACCACGCTGCCCACCTCAAGAGGGTCTTCGACACGGCGAGGAAGTGAAAGATGAGGTTCAACCCCGACAAATGCACATTCGGCGTTCGGGCAGGAAATTTTCTCGGTTTCTACCTCACAGAACGAGGAATCGAGGCAAACCCTGACAAGTGCAGAGCTTTCTCCGAGATCCCGACCCCGAACTCGAAGAAGTCGATACAATCGCTGAACGGGATGCTAACTGCACTTTCCCGCTTCATCGCCAAATCTGCATAGTACGTACTCCCACTTTTCAAGCTTCTACAATAGAAAGCCACGTTCGAATGGACCGAGGAATGTGAGCAAGGGCTCCTTCACCTTAAACAAGTCCTTTCACGACCCCCGGTTCTCTCCCGACCAGAGAATGGGGAGACGCTGTTCCTGTACCTCACCATCACGAGCGAAGCAGTCAGCGCAGTCCTTATCCGGGAAACCCCCGACGGGCAGAAGCCGATTTACTTCACCAGTAAGGCCCTCCAAGGCCCCGAGCTCAGGTATCAGCAGATTGAGAAAGTCGTCTTGGCCCTCGTCACCGCGGATTGAAGGTTGCGACACTACTTCTTGGCCCACTCGGTCGTGGTAAGGACCGAGCAGCCCATAAGACAACTCCTCGGTCGACCAGACATGGTGGAGAGGATGCTCAGATGGTCGCTCGAACTTGCCGAGTTTGACATTCAATATGAGAGAAGAAAGGCCCCGAAGGCTCAGGTGCTAGCCGACTTTATGGCAGAAATGACCCTCCCGGAACCTTTGACCAACGAATCCCAGAAGTGGACGATCTACGTTGACGGGGCATCCAGCTCGAAGGGTAGCGGGGCGGGCATCATCCTTAAAAATAAGGAAGGCATGCTGATCAAAGTTTACATCACATTGTCCTTCCCGACATCGAACAACCAGGCAAAATACGAGGCTTTCCTCGCAGGGCTACGATTGGTTAAGGACCTCTCCGCCAAAGAAGTCAAAATTTTCACCGACTCCCAGCTCGTGGCTTCCCAGGTCCGAGGAGAGTACCAAGCCAAGAACGACAACCTCATCGAATACTTGACCCTGGTGAAGGAAAAGATGAAAAACTTCACCGCAGAAGAATTAACCCACATCCCGCGCGAGCACAATACTCGAGCGAATGTCATGTCGAAACTAGCGAGCACAAAGAAGTAAGGTGGGAATAAATTTGTCATACAAGAAGTGCTTTCGCGCCTGAGAATCTAAAAACCCGTCCCCTCGACTAATGTGAATGCCATCGGGGACAACAACTGCTGGATGCTGCCGGTATACGAGTATCTCACCACTGGAAAGCTGTCCGATGATCCCAAGGAGGCCGAAGTGGTTAAGCGACGGGCATGCTCTTATACAATTGTTGAAGAAAAACTGTACCAACGTGGCTTCTCGATCCCCCTTCTCAGGTGTGTCGTAGAGTCCAAGGTCCCTGGCATACTCTAGGAAATCCATGAAGGGATCAATGCACAACACCTCGGTGGATGGTCATTAGCTCGCAAGGCGTTACGAGACTACTGGCCCACCATGCAACAGGACGCCAAAGAGCACGCCAAGAAGTGCGACAGATGCCAACGACATGGGGACATGCACCTGGCCCTACCCAGTGAGCTCAAAACACTGTCGTCCCCGTGGCCGCTTGCATGGTGGGGGATGGATATCCTCGAGCCCTTCGTCGTGGGGTCATACCAAAATAAGTACTTGATCGTCGGCATGGATTATTTCACAAAGTGGATCGAGGCAGAAGCCCTGGCCAAAATCACAGCTCACAATATACTACGTTTCTACAAGAGGAACATACTCGCCTGGTTCGAAGTTCCCCAACCGATTGTCACCGACAACGGGACATAGTTCACCGACAAGAACTTCCAAGACTTCGTCATCAAACTGGGCACGAAGCAACACTTCACGTCGGTCGAGCATCCTCAAATGAATGGGCAAGCTGAAGCATTAAACAGAGTGATCCTGTGAGGACTGAAACACCGACTAGGCGACGCCAAGAAAACGTGGGTCAAGGAGTTGTACAACATCCTCTGGGCCTACCGAACAACCCCACACTCCACGATCGGGGATACCCCCTTCCGTTTGACTTATGAAACAGAAGCGGTGATCCCCGTGGAAATAAGGGAACCCTCGAGGAGAACAGAATCTCCCCTCGACGAGGAGACAAACGATGAGGCCCTGAGGGAGGAGCTCGACTTTGTCGAGGAGATAAGGTCGGGCGTATCCCTCCGAGAAGCCTCACTTAAGCAGAAAATAACTCTACGTTATAACAACAAAGTTATTAAACATGATTTTCAAGTAGGCACCCTCGTCCTACGAAGGAACCAGAAAGATTCGCAAGAAGGCAAGCTCACCGCGAACCGGGAGGACCCCTACCGCGTCCGCGCGAAAATGGGGACAGGAGCCTACTACCTCAAAAATCTACACGGGGAGGAACTTGCTCGACCATGGAATGCTGAAAAGCTTAAACAATACTACAGTTAAACACTGCCCGCGATACTGCCACGTCGCGATTATGGGGGCGCACTAAGGTATAAGCGCGACTCCCCTCCACGAGACAAGAAGATCAAGGGCCGCGTTGTGTATGCGCGAAGACCCTTGATCTGACGAGGATACCTTGACCGAGCTTCGTCGTCACCGTGCCAATCAGGCAGAACACCCAACTCGTGATGGGAAGTTCACGCCACGAAGCTAAGACCTCGACCGAGCTCTTAGCCTCGTTGAAGGTCAGAACACATCTCCGGTCGCTCGACCAGTTCCCCACACAGTCGAGGATCAACAAAGTCGAGCAAACCCCTAGGTTACTTACCCAAATTACTTAGACAAAAAACAACAAATGTATTAAACATACAAGCATCACACACACAGATAAGCGAAATACAAAGCATTAAACCGGGCAGAAGCCCATTGTGCAAATAATACAAGAATGTCATAAAGCCCCTGGCACGCAGGTCGGGCAAAAGTCATTACAAAAAATGACTCACAGGCCAAACAAAATATGCAAATGGGAAACTAGACGACTGTATTTTCCTCAGGCTGCTCATCTCCCGTAGCCTCGCCGTCATCATCCTCCTCAGATGCCGGCCGAACAATCTGACCTTCGACCACCTCATAGTAAGGGTCAGTCCCTTCAGTGATAAGGTCGGGGTTCACAATCCGGAGCTGCTTCACAGCATTATTAAAGCCCACCTTGGCAGCCACGAGGACATCCTGCTCGGTCTGCCTGAGCTTCGCGATCATTTTTTCCGAAGACGTCAATAGCCTGTCGTCCTCAGTTTCCTCTTCAGCAGGACAGACAACTTGCTTCAACTCAGCAATCCTCGGCAAGAGATCCTTCCTCTCATCATCAGCCTTCTTCAACTTCTCCTCCAACTGCCCCTAAATCTTGACCTGGGCTTCGTTCTGTTTTTTGCATTTTGACAGGTCTTTGCCCACCTTCTCCATTTCGGTCGCGTCCGACGTGAAGCTCTCCTGCAGCTTGGCCAGCTCCGCTGCTGGGCAGGTTTCATCATTCAGGACCAGGGCAGTCGCGCAAATTCGCATCACCGTGGACATGTCCTCTACTAAGGATTTTCTCCTCGAAGACCGATCAGCACCTAAGATGACCTGGGCCTCAGGTCCACCAACACACAAGGAGTTGGTCCCTGAGAAGAAATTCAGCCTCGAGTGACAAGGCGGGAGCATGAAATTTTCAGCAGGAGGGCTCTCAGTCTCGGTAAGATCGACATGCACTTGCTCATTGAGTTGCTGTATTTTTGGGGACCCCTGTGTGTTGGGAGATTGGCTACCCTAGGGAGAGCTGGAGGAGTCCCTGATTGCCGGAATTGGACCTGGGCGTTGCTGTCGGATCTGCTTGACCTGCCCCTTTCCGCTTTTCTTCGAAATCCGAGTAGCCGCCAACTTCTTGATACGTTCCTCCGCGCTCAAAATTGTGCCTGCAAAAGAAAAATAGAAACACGTCAGTAAGCCGAAGACAAAAATGCACAGGGAGATCCAGCCAAAGAGGCGTCTACCACCTAACAGCTTGAGGGCATCCTCGTCGGAAAATGTCTCGAGGAGGGCCCTCGTATTAATCAATCGGGCCTTCTCCAAGATCTTCCCATCGTCACCACGGATAGGCTTTCCGTCCAGGGTCACGAACTTCACAGGGGAGAAACCAGCGACGAACTTAACTATCTCCTCGTGGGCCAGACGATCACCTTCGCACAGTTTGTCGGGACTAAATATATAACTGTCTGTGCCCCACTTAAAGAGCTCCTCCGTCCAGAACAGGGGAAACTTCGTCTCGAGGACCTCCACCCACAGTCCATCTATTTATTTGAACACCCGGCTGTACACTGTCTCCGCGGCTTCGAACGAGACAGGCTTCACGATGTAATACCGGAACTTGAAGTGGCAAACAGAATCCATGTAAGTTTGGAACACCTACTCACCTGCTTGAAGGACACCCATCCATGCTTTCTGCCAATTGTTTGCCTCTGCAGGTGGAATATACTGAAGAATAGAGGTATGGTCACCCCAATGCGGAGGTGCCGGCAGACGAGCTCGTAGGCCTAAATGAAGGCGAGGGCCTTGGGGTGGAGTTGCGATGGTGCCAGGTGCATCCAAATGAACACCTCTCGCTGAAAATCGCTGAAGGGCAGGCGCCAACCCGCCTCGTCGAACATGAACTCATACAGGGAAAATCTCATCCCTCTGAATGACGAGCAGATACAGTGGTACTGTAGAGGCCTATACACCAACCAGTTCTTTGACGAGCCCTCGAGGCGATGCTCGACGGTGGCAAAGATATTGTCCTCTTCACCTGTGATGAACTGAGACGCAACGCCCAGAGGCTCCTCGCTAGCCCATTCCTCTGGTGGCCATCCCTCGACACTGGTGATCGGCACCATCGGGGAATCGGGTTGGTCATCATTATCTATAGATCCCGCTCCTATGGCCGCCATTTTACATGAAAAGCAGAAGGAACTGGTGAATTCGATAATCCATATCAAATTCACCCCTCCACCGCTGATCAAGTGAAAGGGCGAAGAAAGGACACAGGGAACAGCTCGGGCGATGTCCCTTCGTACAGGGACGTCAGGGTCGCGCATCTATCCCGTTCACCCAACGTCATTAGGACATCCGTCGAGCGTCCTCGAGACCTTCATCAGGTCCCCGACGCCTTCGTCCTATGTCCCCGGGGGATTCATCCCACGTCCTCGGGACCTTCCTCGGGTCCCCGGGGTATTCATCCTATCTCCCCGCGAGATTCATCAAAAACCTAAAGAAGCTCCGCCGTTTTCTCTGGAAACTCCGTGACCTCCCCAAGAACTTCATCAGTTCACCTGAGGACCACCGTAGGAAACATAAAATGGAAAGAAAAAGGTCAGAAACTTACTTGAGACAGCGGTTGTGAAGTTCCGGTATGGCGGCGTATGGTGGTGAGACGGTGGCGAAAGCAAAGGAAAGAAGAGAGAAACTTTGAGCAAAGGAGAGGGAAACGTGCAAATGGCACGGGCTGGCTTCTATTTATAAGACCCTTACGGGACTCGAGGCGCCTCTAGGAACTCGAGTACCCTAGCCCTAGCCTAGCCGCCCTATGTAATAATGGCGAGTGACACGTGGCACACAGATTCCCACATTGGTTCTTTCGCTTGCCTTGGTGCCCGAGTCCACATCTTCTCATCTCCCTGCTTCGTCGCCCAACAACGATGTAGGAAACTCAGACATACTTTCATCTCCGAGACTTCTGCCCATCGAGCACTCCTTTGTTTTTGGTCCCCAACATTGTCACCAGCTCGTTATCACGGGAACACTACCCCATACGACGAATCTCCCCGACAAAGGATGAACTTTACCATGTCCTCGACATCCGGGCTGACCCATAAGTCATTACTCCGATACTTTGGAGCAACGACATGGGGGGCTCATATTCTGGACTGGGCCGATGCCTACCTATCCGTCGGGCAGACCCACCCCAATACTGGTGTGGCCCAATAAGACCCAAGTCTACCTAGTGCCGAGCATATGCTATGTCGGGCAAAGGTTGCATACGCCAAGGAGAGGCCACACCTTTCCCCCACGATCTCCACGTACTCCTCCTTACGAGGACACGTCACCATGTAACCTCCCACCTCCGAAAGAATCGGTATGCCCTTCTTCCGGAGATCTCGGGACCGTTGCCCCAGGACGAATACCACGTGCTGGTCTTCCTTACGCCATGTAAGCCCTGACAGTCACCTGGATTGGGCCTTGCAATCCAGCCCAGTGCAGGTGACCGTTGGCCCCGCGCTGGGGGAAGCCTATAAATACCCTCTCGCTTGAGAGGGTCAGGTTACGCAATATTTCCTAACTCACAAATTGCTTTATGTATTTGCTTACTCCCTTTTCCTGACTTTGGCATCGGAGTACCTTACAGGGTACCCCCCCCCCCCCCCCCCCCCCCCCGCCGTTTCATCACCACCGGAGTTGCTGATCTCACGACGTTGCTGGCCACTGGTTCCTTTATGATCAGGTAAGATAAAAAATAAATCACGACACACAGGTCATATTTAAAATAAATAAACACTAAAATCTTAGGTCATAACCGTATACAAAATTATTTTATAATAAATAATAAAATAATTAATAATTTTAGATTATCAATTTATTAAATATTGACGCATCAACACTTGACACTTTTGTGAAACCCTACAGCCACAACTCTTGCGCCGTCACAAAAACCTAATGCTACATGTTCATACCATCATAATAAATAATAATAAACACTTTTATTGTTATTATTATTATATATTAATTATTATTACTATAATAATTATCATAATTAATATATAAAATCAAATCTCACAAGTACCACCGTAATTTGAATCACATCATTCACAATATAATAATGCAATAAGAAAAAAAATCATGTATGTTCTCATTATTGCCATAATTGCAATCATTTGAATGATAAATTTATCAATATGAATAGCTTATTTAATACTCCCTCCAGTCTTTTTTATAAAGAACACTTTACCTTTTTAGATTCATTAAATAATTAATGTATCTGATCTACATTAGAGCAAATACATTAATTATTTAATGAATCTAAAAAGATGAAGTGTTCCTTATAAAAAGAACCGGAGGGAGTATATAAAAATACCATGAAATGTTTATACAGGTATGCATTAAATATCCAATATCAATTAAGACTATGTTAACGAATTTGAAGAAGGATACTAATAAACATGTCATCGTTCATGGTTGTACCAATATTACAGTAATACTAATATGCATAGCACTTAGCATAACTATCTTCAATTGAATTCTTTAAATTCTGCAAATTTCTATTAAGACCTGTTTAACAAATAGCAAATTCTCAATTTTCACGATCATTTTCAACAACATGTGATCAATCATAATTTTGTCATACAAAATTACATCATTATAATTACATCATCATATTATTATTATCATTCAAAAATATTATTTAAATTAATGATTTAATCAAAATCAAATCTCTGATACCACAGTAGCGATTTAAGAGGCGTTTTTCAAAATTTTAACCTCTTAGCGGAACAATCCCGATGAACGAATCTTGATTAAACCATTAATCACAAATGATATATAACATAAGGATCCCAAATTATCTGTTGAAGCGTGCTTTAACTGTGATCACAAAAGTGGAAAATACCATCATCTCTACGAAGTCCACGCGAGTACAAAATTAAATGCGGTGCTAGCTGCCTCTTGCTGTGAGAAAATTGACAATAAGGATTGACATGAAAAATAGCTCATCTATTTATAGAGCTACGAAAACCCTAGTGCTCTTATTGTGAGCTTTTTCAAAATAAGTCAAATCTTATTTAATTAAAACTATTTTAATTAAATAGATATTATTTATATTTAATTAAACATTTTTAATTAAATTAAATCATATTTAATTTAACAACTATTTATTCTCATTTATTTAATTAAATCAAATTTAATCAAATAAATTATATAAGTGATAATGTACTAAACAATTTAAATACTATTAACACATAATTAAATTAAATCTTATTTAATTTAATCATCAATTCCACTATAAGTACTCTATGCCTATGACCCTATAGGTTCTCGCAACGTTGACAATAATATTAAATTACCTATTTAATATTATAAACACTGAGTGGTATCTAGCAATACATCACTGCTACCAAAGTAACGAGAATGTCATGTGATCTGACATAACCTTTATGTGATAATGATCATATGTACAATTACTCATTTGCCCTTATATCTATATTGAACACAAGGCATAGAATGTGTCACCCTTGTATAGTCCAATATTTTATTCCTTGATCCCGTAGTATACTTGATAACAACAAATAAGCCCAACATCTCATATTGACTTATTTGAGAACGACCATGCATTTTATAGTCGTACTCTATCAAGGGGCCCATAGATATTACTCCCTTATATGTAGGACGGGCAAATCCCATCTAGGTCACTCAAGTCCCTCAACATGATTTGTAAAGTACCCATAAACCATCTTTATGGTCATCCTGTTACTGACAACGTTTGATTGGAAATAGAGTACTCGACTCCACATCTAGGGTCCATAGTGGTTTCAGGTCGAAGGGTGGTATACATCACTATTACTATGAGAATAACTTATAACACTTACATAACAAACTATGTAGTATTCTCATGGTGGGTCAATCATGTATAAATATTATTCCTAATATTTATACCTACGTGAAGACTTGATATCACATATCCATGACTTGTGAGATACAATCATAAGCCTACTCACATAATAATCTCTATGCATTATTGTTGTCCTATTTGACCGTAAAACTTGACTACAGATACTTTAAGAATAACGTCTTTATGTTTAATGAGGTCTCACGATTAAGTCACATTTAACATGTCATTAATAAACTAATTATTCTAAAGACTTTATTATGTCATATACAAATAACACAATAAATATAATGCCTAATAAGTATGTATATATATATATATATATATATATATATATATATATATATCAAGGTAATGATACAAAAGCTTATTAAGCCAATATTGATTGGTTATTAGGGCTTACTCCAATAACCTCATTATATCACACTCTCGCATCATCCCACCTATTGAGCATACAAATAATGTTGGGCCTTCCGATGTTGGTGTACCTGTCGATGACGTGTTGTCGTGCCGCCACCTTGAGTTGACACCGATGACCATTAGCGTCTCCAGATGATTGTAGTTATTATGGATAACCTCATGGATTTGATAAACTCATATGGTGAGATTTTTAGTGGATTATGTCGTGCTACACACATAGCTCATGGGGGACCTATTTAGACATTATTGTTACTTTTATGTATTATTTGTATATTACGTGTAACATTACTTATACATCTACACAACACTTTTTATTAGTTAACATTTTGGATATTCTATTGATGCAAAATAAACAAAATTTAACATTTGACAAAGGATTACATAAATTAAACATAACTTAAGAAAATGGTAATAAACAAGAGAACCTAAAAACTGCCAGATGATTTTGGACGTTTCATCATCTTAATTATGTTGTCGGTAGATCTTAAAATCTTCGCATCTAACTCGATCGCCCCCTTTGTTAGCCTACGACAAAATGATCTCCATATAATCATCATATCTTCATTGGTCTTTAACTCAATAAGGTTGTATTTCACTCTTTCATTAGTACCAATCAAATCTTCATAAAACTCGATATTTCTCACCTTTTTGTTATCAGCATCACACCCTCGCGTCATTCCACCTGTTGAGAATACAAATGACATTGGGCCTTCCGATGTTGGGGTACGTGTCGATGACGTGTCACCGTGCTGCCACCTCGAGTTGACACCGATGACCAGCAGTGCCTCTAGATGATTGCAGTTATTGTGGATAACCTCATGGGTTTGATAAACTCAGATGGTGAGGTTTTTAATGGATTATCTCGGGCTACACACATAGCTCATGGGGGGGGGACCTATTTAGACATTATTGTTATTTTTATGTATTATTTGTATATTACGTGTGAAATTCTGGTATAACAGATCCCAGATGTCCTACATGATGTCGAGACATCTGGTCTGACATAAACAGCAAGGTAATTATAGACAATTAAATAAGTTGCTGAAAAGAAAAGTGCACACAGAATTTGTTCACCCAGTTCGGTCTAACAACCTACATCTGGGGGTATACCAAGCCAGGAAGGAAGTCCACTATTAGTAGTATTAAATAACAGACTCAACAATACCAGTTGACAATCTACTCACTTAATCCCTACCCAATGACCCTTCTACCTAAGTCCTCCCTAGGTAAGAGACTTCATCTCACTTCCAATCATCGCAATGATGTCTAGCAGTCAACATCTCAGTTACTGCATCAACAACTTGATTTCCAAAAAATCTTCAATCACATGAAAAGTAGAAGACACACTTCCATGACAATACCTAGACATGACACACATGACTAAGAACAATACTTAGAGTTGCTTAACAGCTTCCTCTAAGAACAATACATCTCTTACCTACAGGCTTTGAGATAAACACGATGACCATCCCATAAACCGGGTGGTTCATCAACCAACACAGCCCTTATAATTTACATGATGGCTGGCTTTTTAAAACTAGGTTACAATGCTTCTATTTATAACCTATTTCCCAACTGGATTTGGGCCTTCAAATCACAACAAATCAGCTGCTACAAATCTGCAAAAGATTCTGCTACTAAATAGATCTTCAATCAAATCTTCAATTAAATCTTCAATTAAATCTTCAATTAAATCTAATTATTCTCCATATCTTTTTGCATGAAAATAGTAACAATATCTGCTCAATATAAGATTGCAACAGAATATATTTGTCCCATGATATTCGCCTGCAATCTCTCCACCAGATCTTCTCAAAACACACTTAAACAAATGCAGCCATAACAAAACACATCAGACTGATGTTCTGATGTTCTGTTAACTGATGTCAAGACATCAGGTTTAACATCAGCATATAAAACTTCAACCCTGCAACAACTAATGTTAGGAACCAATGTTAAGACATCAAACATATGACATCAACATTGTTCAACTTTGTTTTACCAAAATTCCAGCCAATACAAGAACTAACAATCTCCCCCTTTGGCTAATTTTGGCTAAAACAATCTCAACCTACACCAGAGATACCAGCGGAAAAACACCATACAAACTAACATCAACACACAACTAGCAGCAACAACTCTTCCTCAAAACTACAACCAGCAAAACAGCTGAACAAACTACACACTCCCCCTCAAGCCTAGAACCACAACAGACAACTAGGCAACAACTAGGCTAACTCTCCTCCTTTTTAGCCACAATTGGACAAACTCTGAATCTGCCAACCAACATACTCAGAACAAAATCCAGACTCAGTCTTCATCCATCCAGTCAGGAATGCTTCACACAATCATCCACAAGTTCTGAAGCACACTCACAATGCCTTCCACTGAACTCTAAGTAAACTCCTCTTACTTAGAATTAATAACACACATCAAGACAATTGTGACATCTCCCATCAACAAAGACCCTCACAAAGATTTTCCAAAACTGTATAAAATTGTCTTCAGACTTCTCCTCAGAAGCATGTGCGCACAGGATACAAATAATTAGCTTCACATGGCTAGAACCATTCATGTCCACACCAACATTCCATCCAACAACCTAATGTCATAACATGTTATCTGACATTATCTCCTCATAAGAGGCAACCAATCTCCACAAGCTTGATCAACATGCAAGCTTCACAATATATGCGCCTTTGCCGCAGAATCCATAGACAAGTACTCCCCCTGTCATGGTTAACTAATGCTCTATTTGAGCACACTTGCTAAGCACATTCACATACTGTACTTTCACTTTTGGAGAACACAACCAAGTATCCTGACTTGTTTGACACTGCTCACAGACTCCACAAATTCTCTGCTTTACTGAGATCTAATCTCTTCAAGAGATACTTGTAGCAGAAGAAGGAACAACTCTCTAAAAAAATGTTCTGATCAGATCACATCACAATCCCTCTACCATTACATCCACCAGTAGTTGTTGATACTAGTGAAGTCTTCAAAATTAGTAGTCATGCTTTGCCAGAACAAACTACTAAACACAAGACCAGAATCTCCACATTCTAATTCACATAGTCAGAAACATCTCTTCTGACATAAATGCTTGAGCATCAAACTCCACACGCACACTCTCAATCATCTTCCAAATATAACCATCAGCAATCATGATGTTACAACATCACCATTCAACAACATCTTTTGGGGACATCAGCTTTTCATTACCATTCAGAGGACTCATTTCGTATAGAAGTCCTTCAAGAAGCTCCCCATAAAACACACCTGAATACCATGAGCTCGCACACCCTCTCTGAAGCAAATAGTTCAGACTGCAAATTAGTATACTCACATGATTCCCTCTTGGTTTGTTATCTTCACATGCTCCAAAACTCCACATCTTGCCAGGCTGATCAACTACTCTCTAGCATGACTTGACAATAGGGCTATGTCCCCTTCACAGGCTTTTCTTCTGCCTTTAGCGATACACATCCAATCATCTATCTTTGACATTTGGATCAATTGATGAATATCCACATTCAGACTTTCAAGCAATCAATACCTGATCTACTTCAGTCTTCTCTATATTCTCCTTCCAAAGCAGACCTTCTACTTCATCATTCTCCCGTATGATTAGGTAGATTCTCTTTAGATACAATGTAGGTAATCATCCCAGATAATGTCTTATTACAAGTTAGAACATCTTCCACACACCAAAACATCAACACCATGATTCTTGATATGCTCCACCAACTGGACTTACTCTAGCATAGTAATCCAAAGAACCAGAGAAATAAACTCTCATCCACCTTCAAGAAAAATAATCTCCTTGAGTCTTCAACTCATCACCCTTCTGCCCAAGAGTAACTTGTTCCAAGACAATCCTCAATAATAACCAGCTGCCACACTCTAATTATCTTGATTCTTCGAATCCACTTCTGAGATCAACCAAATGCCACAGTTTGATCACCTCATTCATGAATCCTCATATGAAAACAACCAAATGCCACATTTTGACCTTTTTCACGTTTGTCATAACTCTCACAAATATATCTTGATCCACCAAGGAAACTTGATCTTCAAGTCACATGTTCCACTTGCTCAAAAGCAAACACACTTAGACTCCCTAAGCCATGGTGTAATACCCCAATTTTTGACCACTTAGATTTCCCATCATTGTGAAAATCATCATCACAATATGGATGTACCTTTATGCTTCATTAGTCTCCCCAAGGATGGGTGAGCATCCACTACAATCAAAATTAGGGTTTTAAGCCCTCTTTGAGTGCTTAGACAAAGGATCAATCAAGAAATGACATGATCTTCAACTTTTCTAATCTCTCAAACATCCACATAGGATCAAAAGGACTCCTACTTCAAGGATTAAGCACAAGGCTGCTCCCTTCTAGGCGGATCAAGTCTCAAGATCGACAGTGTCACCAAATTAGGGTTTTGGTCGACCAGGGCCTCCAGATGGAAATTTTCATCTGGGCACAAGGCAATGATCCAAAACATAACCTAATATGCTTCATGGAACCTCATGAACCCATGCATCAAGTCAATTTTGCCTCAGGGGATGCATTCATCAAAAATCAGGAATTAGGGTTTCTTGACCCCTAAGTTGACTTTTGGGACAAATCATGAGCCAAGACCTCAAGAGATGATTTGAGGGTCTCTAATATACCATATTGATCCATTTGGAACAATGGATTGATCCAAGAAGCTTGAGCAACAAGTCTTATTTTCATCTGCACCACAATTAGGGTTTTAAGGGAAAAATCAACTGTAACTTTGACTTTTGACCAGGACATGCTCCCAAACCCTAATACATGATTGAATATACCCTATGACACCCATGGAACATGTCCATCAAGTTTGATTTAGGTCAAGGGCATGATTTCTTGAAGGATTGCACAGTTTGGAATTCATCTGATAAAAAGTCAACTGTGCACAAAAGTCAACTTTGACTTTTTGAGATTTTTCACCAAAATGGATTTTTAACCCTAAAATGATGTTAATGTATGATTTGAATCATCATTCATCAAGAAAAATCAAGAAAAGTGAGATAACTTGTAAAAGGGGTAACCATAAAACTTAGAAATTTTTCTAAGTTAAAAATAAAGTGGCAAAGGTACCAACTTTGGAGGACCATAACTCCTAAACCACAAGGCCATTTTTTCTCATCCAAAGATGGATTTGTAGCCCTCATTATCACCTACAAAAACTTCAACTACAAGTCATTCCAATTCATTAAGGATTTTGAGTTATGGAGTGATCAAAGTGGCTAAAAAGTGAAAAAGTCACTTTTTCCAACACTTAGTGAAATTTTCACTAAGTCAGATTCTGCCTCACTTTTTGCCAAATGTAGGGGGATTTTTCACTTGGAATCAAAAGGGATCAAAACCAAACTTGTTTAAACAGTTGTTGTATCATGTAAGAGCTTTCCAAAATGGCCAAGAACATTGCCAAATTCAACCTACACCATGAGATACAACATTGCCAAGTTGCCTTGCTGAAATCTGTCAAGGCAAGACAGAATTTGCAACTTTGGTCGATTTGCCAAAATCAGCCAAATTTAATTGCTCCAATCCACTTGGACACCTCATAAGATTGAATCTAAAGGGGACAATCACTGAGCCAAGCCTCCAAAGTCCATGGAACAAGAAATAGCATGTTGAACCTAGAATGGCCAAAATAGGGACAAGACTTCAAATTTGGAATGAGGCATTCAATGGAACCATCAAGGTGGCATGGACTGAGCCATTCTCATCTGAAATCAGTCAAGACTTATCCAAGACCAAGGGGACCAAAGCTCTGTGCCCTAACCTCTAGTCAATGGCTAGAGGAGACTTGGATTTTCATTTGCCAACATTGGCCAAACCTACTTACCAGCTGCCATTCACTATTCCTTGCAAAACAAACTTGCTCTACTATAAATAGAGCTCAATTGTGGCCAGTTTAAGTACACCAAAGCCATCTAACAGATGCTTTCCTCAAAATCTCTTTCTCTTGGCAAAAATGCCTTTCTTAGCAAGGTAGCTATCGGGTTTTGAGTTTGAGAGCAATTCTGCACAAACCAATCACTCACACACCTCACATACATCACATATGAGCTGATCAAACACTCACATAACTTCTAAAACATCAATTTCATGAAATCATCAGCTGGTTGCTCAAGGTTTTAACCAAAGTGCAGCTGAGGTACCAAAAAATGATCCAGCCAATTTCAATCAAGTCCAACCATCCAAACACAATCCATAGGGTGTAGGGAAGCTGTTCAGATCATCACCACTCATCTGTAACACCTCCAAATCAAAAATCACTTTGCACTTGCTGTCACAGCTTGGAGGTAAGCACATACTTGGTCATCTCTCAATCTATGCATATTTCCTCGCACAATAATTTGGCCATATGTTCATAATCATGCATGGAATGTTTTCCCTCAATTAATTGCATTGTTTGAATCGTGTATCAAAAATCCTAGCCTTCATGCAGAAATTAGGGTTCTTGAGGTCTCTTCGTGATTTCTTGTTGTATGTTTAATTTAAATGAAATTAAAGTACATAGACATGATCGTGAGGTTGAGACGAGCATAATGATATGTGGATTGCATGATATGATTACGTATTCATGGAGATTGGATAGAAAACGCAAATCTGGGCAAACTGAAAAACGCGCGTGTTCTTGGTGTTGTTCTTGGCGCCATTTTTAGAAATTCAAATATTTGAATTTTGTGATTTTGTTTAATTGATTCAAAAATTAATTTCTCTCTGAGTTTTAATGATTTTGAGTTGATTCTTTTTTTAATAATTCACAAAAATGTTAAAATATTTTATTTCCACAAAAAATCCCAAAAATATTATTTATTTCATATAATTGATATTTTTGTAAAGAATTAATATTTTGATTGTTTTTGGCATTTTAAATATTTTTTCTACATTGATTTTGCAACTTTTAATGCTTTCTAATTATTTTGTAGGTCAATACTTAATTTTTGAAGCATTAATCCAAGATCACAATTTGTTTTCCATGTGTTAAACAATTTTTTATCATTTTAATTGAATTTTTTATTCAATTAAATACATTTTGAAAACAAATTAGGGTTTTTGATTAATTCAACCCTCATAACTCTTTTCTTTAAACCTTTTTGGGCCTCTTGAGAGAGTGTAAGACCCATCCCTTTGTACTGAAAACCATTTTGGGCCCCAGTCACTTGTATAAGTCCCTCTGTACAAAATTCAAACAGTGCGCTCACTGATAAAACCCTGGGCCTCTCCTCGAGCTGTAAGCCCCAAATCTTTCTTTTTCAAAGCACTTTCTCCTTTGATTTTGAATATACTGTTGTTTTCAATTTTTCTTTGTTGAACAACTAACCAAATAGCATGGAAGCTCTACAACCGAGTAAGTGTTTACCCGCTTTCATTTACCGCTTTCATATGTATATAACTGTATTGTGGGGCTGCTCACTGTAAGTCTCCTTTCATAAAATCATATCAACTGTGTAATAATAGTATAGATATTTCGAGTTTCCCCGGCAACTACGTCTAGAACTAGGTGACGCCGTTTCACTTACTCGTAAAAATAGACGCCTAGATCCCCAATAGGAGCACCAGATATAGTCTTCTCTTCGGGTGTCCTCCTTAGGAATCATCAAGAAGCTCTACTCCCCAAGATGAATGTATTCTCCGTGAATGGCATCTTTGAGTTTCTTCCCAATTCTCGAACTTTCCTGACTTGATCTATTCCTTGTGGATAGCTTGCCTTGAATGTCTCGGGGTTTGGGTACCCACTACGGTCATAATCTTGGACCTTAACTAAAGGACCCTCTTTAAAAGCTAAAAGTCGCTGGATAGTAAACCTCGCACGTTTACCAGTGGTTCTCATCTTTAAAAGAGTTATCTCTCCTAATGGAAAGGAGATGATAGACCCACGGGCTTCTTAAAAAGCATCGGCCTCCTCTTGGGCATTATTCAAGGACCCTACGGCTTCTTAGAAGTATTCACAGCCTCCTCTTAGGCTTCGTATAATGATCTCTTCCTCCGGGAATGATAGCCTCCTCTTGGGCTTCGTACAAGGACCCGTCGGCTTCTTAAAATCTTCCAGCCTCCTCTTGGGCTTCGTACAAATTGTCCCGACGACCTCCTAGAGGTATAGGAACAGAACCTAATCATCTTAATAGAACAGTCATTTCATAGAGTCTACTACTGTTTCTCACAGCGTAGTACAAAAGATAAAACTCTAGACGCGGACAGTCTAACTTCCTTGAGTCTCAAAGACATTCTCAAGCACCCTTCGTTAAATAGGAAGGAAACCCGCAGACTTGGACAGTCTTAATACCCTTTGGATTTCCTGTTTCCTCAAAAAGAAGGAGATATCCCTGATCCTCAAATCAAACCCCTGAGTACAGTGATGCTCATATAAGAACTGATTTTCTCTTTTAAAATCAGTATATTGGATCTATCACTCAACTGAAACAGTTACAATAGCCTCCATCTCGGGCTTCGTACGAGATACCAAAATTCTCCCCAGTGGAGTCAAAATAACCTTTTCGCCTCTCTCTCGGGCTTCGTACGAGATACAAAAACACTCTCTTAATGAGTATAAAAGATTCTCCAACTGAGTTAACTCTTTGCTAGCCTCCTCTTAGGCTTTGTATAACGATATGCCCCACTGGGTCGAACCCTTTTAGCCTCTTTCTCGGGCATTGTACGAGACACAAATTAGCCTCCTCTTAGGCTTCGTATAAGAAAACCACTGGTTGATCCAATCAACCTTTTAGCATCAAATTTGTGCCTCGTTCACAGTACTCAAACATCAACAACTCCTTCCCCTTCATCTAATCGCTGTAAGCGGCAAGCCTCTGGATCATCTACATCCATGCCACTGTCCCTCTTTTAGCATGAGAAATTCCTAAGGAAAGATGGCATTGCTCTACACTGAGTTAAAGTCTTCTCCTTCAGGATAAAACCCTTTCTTCGGAAATTATGGCATTGCTCGGATCCGCGTATCCCAGTTAAAGTAATTCTCCTCCTCCCCTCTTTAGAGATGACAAATTCTCTCTAAAGTCGAGGTCTTTCAGCTTCACATCTTGGGCTTTGAACAAGATACAAATCACCTTTCGCTTCACGTCTTGGGCTTTGAACAAGACACCAAAAACCAATTTCCTCCCATAGAATAGGAGGAACTACGAACGCTCTGATTTCCCTGTTTCAGTAAACGGGAATACGTAGGCATAAGATCGAAAGAAAAGATCTTATCGAGCGCAATCAACAAAAAAACCCAAATCCCATATCTCCATCAATCAAAAGTAGTAATTCAAAAGCATCAGTCCTAACATCCTAATCCTTGTTCCCCGTCAGAAACCCTTTGCCTAGATTAAAAGAAAGAAAACAGTATTGGCGAAAATACAAATAACCAGTACAAAGGCCCCCTACATTGATAGCATCTGTAACCTAACAGACCTCTGTTTAAACTCAGTATGCAAGCAGGGTTAATTGGAGACATCTATTTCCCTTCCTTATTCAGCTCACAATAGGATAAAAAATGAATCGACCTGTAGTTTTAAGCTCAAACCGCAGAGAGCGACCAGCGTTTAAGAACCGCGTCCAAAATCGCTCGCTACAGAAAAAGTGGCGCCCACCGTGGGGCCCTTGTTTTTCTTTCTTTATGTTTTCCTTGTAAAATGGCAACTCTGCTGGGGAGTCTTTGCCAAGATCTTTTTGCCTTAGGGCATCATCCCTGTTTTCCACGGAAAATGGGAACTCTGCTGAGGAGAAAGATTGACCTATGCTGGTCCATCTCTTAGGCAGGGAACCACAGATTGGGGCTTCCTCCGGGGAACCCATTTCTGTCAGGAACTTAAGAATCATAGCTTTATAAGTCTAGGATGATTAGGACAAATATATATACTGCTTTTCCTAATTGACATACGTGTTTTTTTTTCTGCTAATGGGAATGCGTGTGATGCCGCATGTGGTGAGAATGAGTATACACCTAGAAAAGCCAAACCCTTTCGTAGTGCGGAAGCTATCGGAAATAGCTGTTACGTGATACTACCCTCATTTGAGGCTGGTGATCTATTCTCGGTGAATAGCACTTACTCTAAGATTGCACACAACTCGCTGGCGATCCGCTTGTTGTCTTGCTTTCCTGGGAGGAGCTGATGATAATGAGTACAGGTACAAAAAATCACCCTAGTATAAACCTTTGGGGATGGGTAGAGCCTTGATTTCATGACAACGACCCTTTGACCCCATGTTTTTCTATGTTTTTGTGTGCTGCATTCATGCATTCATCTAAAAAACATTAAAACATTCAAAAAATTTCTCTTCTAGTCTCTCTGTTTTTATTAATGGATTTCGGTAGAAGGAGAACTCACCAGTATACCTTCAAGGTTCCAAAACTAGGGGATTTGAGAAAGTTAGCGAGGATGATCGTTAACCCAGAGGCTTTCAGAGCCAAGCATGGTGGTTTGCTACCACTGTTAAGAGTCCACATGATCAAGGGGATCATGGACACGCTCATTCAATTCTACGATCCGGTTTATCATTGTTTCACATTCCCGGATTACCAGCTTGCACCAACGCTGGAGGAGTATGCTCATCTGACTAATTTACATATCACTGATCGAGCTCCATTTTCTGGACTGGAAGAAATTCCAAAGAATCAGACTATTGCAATAGCAATTCATTTGGACGAGTCTGAGGTCAGGACTCACATGACCACTAAGGGTGGCATCCAAGGTTTGCCAGCCCAGTTCTTGACAAAGAAAGCTCTGTACTTTGCTAGTATAGGGAACGGGACTGCTTTTGAAAGCATCTTTGTCTTGCTCACCTACGGGTTATTTTTGTTTCCCAACATTAATAACTTCGTCGATATCAACGCTATTAAGGTTTTTCTCATTGGAAACCCTGTGCCGACTTTGCTCGCAGATGCGTATCATTCTGTACACTTGGGAAATTTGTACAGCGGAGGGGAGATCACATGCTGTGTACCTTTGCTCTACAAATGGTTTATCTCTCACTTGCCCAAGTCTGCTGCTTTTTGGGATTACAAGAGTGTCTTACGTTGGTCGCAGAAGATCATGTCTCTTACCAATTCTGATATAGATTGGTGTAATAGGATTTATGAGGGAATCAGAATCATTGACCGTTGTGGAAACTTCCCCAGCGTACCCCTCATAGGAACTAAAGGAGGAATCAACTATCATCCGATATTGGTTTTTCGTCAATTTGGATACCCGATGAGACACATCCCACTGGGTGTTCATCTGGAAGGTCTTTTCTTCAAAGAAGGAGAAAACGACAGAGCACTAAAGATGGAAATAGTGCAAGCTTGGAAACATGTTCATAAGAAAGGACGGGAGTCTCTGGGAAAACCGGACTGTGTCTCGGTGGAGCCTTATCTCCATTGGGTACAAACTAGAGCTCTCAAGCTAAAGATGCATTATCCTCGTTACGGAATTCTTCCGCCGAGGGAAATTGTCATGTACTTCATGACGGAAACTGAAAGGCTTCAGGTTACTCTCAACAAAGTTCAAAAGGAAAGAAGATCTTGGAAGAATAAGTACCGCACCCTCGACGTAGAGTGTATCCAAATACAACAATTACTAAAAGAGAAAGATGCTCTGATTGAAATTTTGGAGCAGCATGCTGTGGAAAATCAAGATGACCAAAGGAATTTGCTCACTCCTTTCACTTGGCAAAGGAATGACAACCCGACAACGGCCCAAGAGCCCCGGTCAAAGAAAAGGAAGATACCAGAATCAGCACCCGGTTTCTCCTCAGAGAGGACTCGGGACCCATTAGTTTAGGTTTCTGTTTCTGCACTTTGTAATCTACTGTATTTCTATTTCTGTAATCCTTTGGAATTCAATAAAAAGGGGTTTCCCCACTGTTTGATATTTGCAATCTAATTGTCGAAGTTTATTTTGATTAAACAAAAAAAAAACAATTAATATAATCATTGCATTCATCATTCTCACATCACGTATTCTCCTTACCTACGAATCTCACATTTGTGTCTCGGTTCTAGAGTCAAACTGTCTCATTCATATAATACTCGGGCCAATCGTCAGAAAAAGATGGATGATCTTGAGGAAGAAAACAGAGAGTTGAAAGAAGAAATCGACGCTCTAAGAGAGGATATGAGAAAGCTTCGTAACGACATGCAAGCCATGGAAGAAGCTCAGCTACAAAGAACTGTGATCTCAGAGATCACTTCAACGCCCATCATAGAAAAGTATGATCCTAGGTATCAGATGCCAAAAGATCGTCCTTGGGGCATGCCTGTTAACTATATCCCGGAAGGATACGTTCCGTCGATCACTGAAGATCAGGGAATCGCAACAGAAGCCGCTGGGCCTGAAGGTTACAAACTTCGGGAAAGCGAAGATGCCAGGGGCATACTCAAGACTCCTGAAGGTTACAAACTTCGGGAGGCGCCAAGACTTACTGCCGTAGTCACGGTACCACCCCCTGTGGTGCACACTGTCCCGGAAGGACAGATTCCACCAACACCTTCTGGTAAGAAGGAAACTATGTTCGATAGAATGGATGAATTCCGGGAGCAATTCTTGGAAATGCAGAAAGAGCTGCAAGCCATTCGCGGTCAGGATCTATTTGGAAAGGACGCCGCAGACCTCTGCTTGGTCCCAAATGTGAAAGTCCCGCACAAGTTCCAAGTGCCCGACTTTGAAAAATACAAGGGTAACTCTTGCCCTCAGAGCCATCTGGTGATGTACGCTCGGCGGATGTCAGCTCAGACGGAGAATCAGGACCTACTGATTCACTACTTTCAGGATAGTTTAACCGGTGCCGCACTCAAATGGTACATGGGTTTAAACCGTACTACGATCAGTACATTCAGAGATCTTGGTACTGCCTTCGTCCAACAATACAAGTACAATTTGGACATGGCACCCGACAGAGATCAACTCAGATCAATGTCACAAAAGGACAAGGAAACCTTTAAGGAGTATGCTCAAAGGTGGCGTGAAATTGCCGCTCAAATTTGTCCACCTCTTGAGGAAAAAGAGATGACAAAAATATTCTTAAAGACCTTAAGCTCATTTTACTATGACCGAATGGTTGCCAGTGCACCCAGTGATTTCACCGAAATGGTCGGCATGGGTGTACGTCTTGAGGAAGCCGACCGAGAAGGACGTTTGGTGAAAGACACTGGATCAACGAGTGGTACTAAAAAATACGGTAGTGCTATCCCTAAGAAAAAAGAGCAAGATATTGGGAATATCTCTCTCGGAAAGCAAAGGCGACGTTATCAGCCAGTAGCAGCTGTAACTTCTGCTATCGGCCCCGCGCCTGTTCCTATGTATCAACCTCAGGTGGCGCAGAGCCAACCTGACCAACAAAGGACACAACAGCCTCTTCAGCAGGCTCGTCCTCCATATAACAACAACCGTACAACACGGCCACCAGGATTTGATCCTATACCCGTAACGTACGCAGAGCTGTTTCTGTTACTGCTAGCCAAGGGGCACATCCAGACTAAGTCTCCCCTTTCAGTTCCGGAAAATCCTCCTTTCTGGTTTAAGGTGGATCAAACATGCCCTTATCATCAAGGAGGTTCAGGGCATAACATTGAGACTTGTCTCAATTTCAAATCCGACGTGCAAAAGCTTGTTAGGAGTGGGCTCTTATCTTTCAAAGATACGAATCCCAATGTTCTCACGAACCCGCTGCCTCAACATGAGAAAGCTGCAGTCAATCTAATTGAGAAAGAGACTAACAATGTCTATCAAATTCACGATGTACTCTTATTGAAGACCAACCTGGTCAAGATGCATTGTAGACAGAGCGGATATGGCCATGTGCCACCTCATAGCTATCACCAGTGTGATATCTGCTCTAAAAACAAACAGGGATGCTCTTTCATACAAGAGGCCCTCCGGCGTCAGATGAATCTTGGATGGATCCAAGACTATCATGATAGGAACTCCTATCAAATCAACATGGTTCAGATCTTTGACATTCGCGTGATGAATACCGACCTGGTAGAATTACATGCTGAACAGGTCCGACTCGGATTCTTAATATCACATGATTATCAAAACTGTAAAGCAGGTTGCGAAAACGATCGAGGTTGTGCCCTTGTCCAGGAGGCACTTTAGCACTCGTTAAATCACTGGTGGATGCCAATCTATATGGACGAAGATACTCAGCAGATTAGTATCAATCACAGGAATCCTACTCGTCGTCAAAGTCAGGATGTCTGATCAATGGAAGATAACCTAGTGAGGTTACATTGCATTCAAAGTGGGCGTGGCCAGGTGCCACCACACAACTACGACAGTTGTAGCGTCTGTTCGGAAAGTAACCAAGGGTGTTACCTTGCGAGAACAGCTCTCCAGGGTCTAGTCGATCATGGAGAAATTCGTCCATATCCAAGTTCTGGACCCATCATTTGGTCGCCGAACTACCTTGCCGAGCAAGTT
This sequence comes from Lathyrus tuberosus, assembly GCA_022829125.1. Classification (NCBI taxonomy): domain Eukaryota; kingdom Viridiplantae; phylum Streptophyta; class Magnoliopsida; order Fabales; family Fabaceae; genus Lathyrus; species Lathyrus tuberosus. The sequence continues at coordinate 6,858,308 of JALAZF010000031.1, forward strand.
AAGGATGTTGTCACGATATCTGGTCATCATAGGACCAGGGATGTTTTTGCCATCATTCCTCTACTTGACGAATCTAAAGTTCCCAACCAGGAACGGATCGAGGTTACTTATGATGGTCAGAAAAATCAGAAGGTTCCCATAGTCGTCTATCTACCGGGACCACTACCGTATGAATCAGCTAAGGCAATCCCTTACAAATACGGTGCAACAATAATTGAGAATGGAAAGGAAATTCCATTACCCTCCGTCGTGAATATTGCAGACATCAGTCGTGTAACACGGAGCGGTCGAATCTTCAACCGAGGGGTTGGAGAATCCAACAAAGAAAAGGAACTTCAGGCAGAAATTCCTGATCCACTAGTCGGTCAATCTAGTAATCCCGACCTTTCAAGAAACAAAGATGAGATGCTAAAGCTCATCCAAAGGAGTGAATACAACATTGTTGATCAACTGTTACAGACTCCTTCAAAGATCTCAGTATTATCACTGTTACTCAGTTCAGAAGCACACAGAGAGGCTCTACAGAAAGTCTTGGAGCAAGCCTTTGTGGAACAGGATGTAACAATCAGACAGTTCGATAATATTGTCTCTAACATCACTTCCTGCAACAATTTGGGATTTAGTGATGAAGAATTACCCGAAGAGGGTCGCCGTCATAACATGGCGCTCAACATTACAGTTAACTGCCAGGACGATGCTTTAGCCAACATACTGGTAGACACAGGGTCAGCCCTGAATGTTATGCCGAAGTCCACTTTGATGCAATTATCATTCAAGGGCCCTCCGATGAGAGTCAGCGAGGTCGTCGTCAAAGCATTCGACGGATCTAGAAAAACAGTTATCGGCGAAGTTGATCTTCCCATAACTATTGGTCCTCACACTTTCCAAATCACTTTCCAGGTCATGGACATCCGGGCAACATACAGTTGTTTATTAGGAAGACCTTGGATACATCAGGCTGGAGCGGTTACTTCAACCCTCCACCAAAAGCTAAAGTTCGTCAAGAACGATCAACTTGTCACGGTTTGTGGGGAACAAGCCTTGCTTGTGAGTAACTTATCATCATCTACTTGTGTGGAACCCGAGGAGGTTATTGGAACTCAGTTCCAAGCACTATCGGTGAGCAAGGACAATCATTCCAAGGAAGGAACTTCAATTTCTTCATACAAAGATGCTATCAAAGCGGTAGAGAGTACCGATACGACAGGATGGGGACAGCTTGTCGTTCCTATTGACAATAAAACAAAGAAGGGTCTTGGTTTTTCTGCAACCTGTACCCAGGCAGCTGCCGACGATGAAGGTCTTCATCCCCTTCAAAATTTCTTCCACAGTGGAGGTTTTCTTCACCCAGTGTCTCAGACAGTTCATGCTATCATTAAGGAAGATCCCTCTGACACAGATGAAGAATGGAAGTCCTATCTTAATGAGGACGGTTATATGTCTCAGGAAGAGGTGCCTATGCCTTTTTGCTTTCCTACAGAAAGTCCAAGATTTATACCAAGATCAGATGTCGAAATGATCTACGGAGATTGTGTTCCGGAAGGATGCCGTGCTCCGCCAAATTCATTAGAGGAAGGCACTCCAATGAAAGACAACTTTGATCACAATTACTATGGCCCGATGGATGGCCTGCCAATGTGGCAGCCTTACCCATGAAATTTGGGGCAAGAAAGTCAGCCGAGTAATGAAACTCAGCTGACCATCATTGATCAGAATACCTGTGTCCCCACCATGTCATGGGATCAACACTCAGGTCATTCGGAAATTACTCAACATGAAGATGAATTTGCAACGTTCGCAGGACTTGAATTCATCAACTATGCTTTTCCTGAGGTCAACGTCATCGAGAAAGATGATTCCTCCCGTTCCAAAGAAGTTTGGGACACCCTGGGACAACCAAGTGGAAAATACGACTTTATGGTCAAGTACACCGCTCCCGAAAGCTCTCGTATCAGGCTCGAAGATATCCAGTCAACTGGATGGGGAGATGTACCTGAGAGCACAAATGCTATGCAAAATACAACAGAGGAATCCTCCTACGACAATTCTGCCTGGGAGACAGATTCCAATGATCCTGCTCCACCAGAAATCAGCGTCATTTCTGAAGACAAATCAAGGAAGGTGCCAGACTTTGTGATTCACCGAGGAGTTCGCCGCCAACGGGTTGCTGTCGAGGTTCCGAAGGTCGTTCGCCAGTCAAAGTGATTGCCATCTTTAACCTTTCACCCTGCCCAGGTGAAACGGATGTTTTGATAGGGCTCGTTTTCTGTAAATTTCCCTCTTCGCTTTGCCCAAAGAGACAGAGTTTTGTTTATTAGGGCTGTAGTTTCGAGAGTCGACTTGTTCATTAATAAAATAACGTCGTTCTGTAATTTCCGCATTAATTACTGTTTTCTCTTTTTGCTTTTTCAGAAAATGGTAATCCTAAAAAACATTCAATAATAAAAACAAGCAGTAAAATCAAAACACTGCACACACTTGCATTTTCTCTATCTCTTCTAAACACGAATCATCACGTCATGCAGATTGCTTGTTTTAAACCCAACTGAAACATACGATCCGATGCCTTCTCCCAACTTTGAGTTCCCGGTATTCGGGGTTGAAGAAGAAGTTGACGACGAAATTCCAAGAGAGATCTCCCGACTACTCAGACAAGAGGAAAGGTCCATTGAACCTCACAAAGAACCGTTGGAAACGGTAAACTTGGGTTCAGAGCAAGAGAGAAAAGAAATCAGGATTGGGGCACTGCTCGGTCCAACTGCCAGAGAGGGTTTGATAAAGCTTCTCAAAGAATTCCCCGATGTGTTCGCTTGGTCATATCAGGATATGCCAGGGTTGGATACCAGCATCATGGAGCATCATTTACCGTTAAGATCGGAATGTCCGCCAGTAAAGCAAAGGTTGAGACGGACTCACCCGGACATGGCCATTAAAATCAAAGAGGAGGTACAGAAACAGATCGACGCGGGTTTCCTCGCTACATCTGAATATCCTCAATGGTTAGCCAACATCGTACCCGTTCCCAAAAAGGACGGAAGGGTCAGAATGTGTGTTGATTACAGAGATCTGAACAAGGCTAGTCCAAAGGATGACTTTCCTTTACCACACATTGACATGCTGGTTGACAGCACAGCAAAGTTCAAAGTATTCTCCTTCATGGATGGATTCTCGGGCTATAACCAGATCAAAATGGCGCCGAAAGACATGGAGAAAACTTCGTTCATTACCCCATGAGGTACCTTTTGTTACAAGGTAATGCCGTTCGGTTTGAAGAATGCCGGGGCAACCTATCAAAGGGCCATGACTACTCTGTTTCATGACATGATACACAAAGAAATCGAGGTATATGTCGATGACTTGATTGCAAAATCAAGAACAGAGGATGAGCACGTTGAACATCTGTCAAAATTGTTCGAACGTCTAAGAAAATTCAAGCTCCGCTTGAATCCCAACAAGTGCACCTTCGGTGTCCGTTCAGGGAAACTACTAGGGTTCATCGTCAGCCAGAAAGGAATTGAAGTTGATCCTGACAAGGTCAAGGCCATTCAAGAAATGCCTTCTCCGAAAACTGAAAAACAAGTCAGAGGATTCCTGGGACGTTTGAACTACATCTCCAGATTCATATTCCTTATGACCGCGACATGTGCGCCGATTTTCAAATGGCTAAAGAAGAACCAGGATTGCGTTTGGTCAGAAGACTGCCAAACTGCCTTCAACAGTATCAAGGAATATCTGTTGAATCCTCCGATTCTATCACCTCCAGTGGAAGGAAGACCACTGATCATTTACCTCACAGTCCTAGAGGACTCAATGGGATGTGTACTTGGCCAACAAGACGAAACTAAACGGAAAGAGTCTGCCATTTACTATCTAAGCAAGAAATTCACCGACTGCGAGACTCGGTACATAATGCTTGAAAAAACTTGTTGCGCTTTGGCTTGGGCAGCCAAACGTCTTCGCCAGTACATGATTCATCACACTACTTGGTTGGTCTCCGAAATGGATCCAATCAAGTACGTCTTCGAAAAACCTGCTCTCACGGGAAGGATTGCCCGTTGGCAGATGTTACTATCAGAATATGACATAGAGTACCGCGCTCAGAAAGTCGTTAAAGGAAGTATTTTAGCCGATCATTTGGCTTATCAACCGATTGATGATCAAGAATCAATCGGGTTTGACTTCCCAGACGAAGATGTCATGTATCTAAAAATGAAAGATTGCGATGAACCGCTACCCAGTGAAGGGCCAGAACCAGGTTCCCAGTGGGGACTTATCTTTGACGGAGCAGTCAATCATTATGGAAACGGAATTGGGGCAATCATTGTTACCTCTCAGGGTTCCCACATTCCTTTCACTGCCAGACTTACGTTCAAATGTACGAACAACGAGGCTGAATACGAGGCATGTATCATGGGTCTCGAAGAAGCGATTGATTTAAGGATCAAAAACTTGGACGTATACGGCGACTCAGCCCTAGTGATCAATCAGATAAAAGGAAATTGGAACACATACCAATCAGGATTGATTCCTTACAAAGACTATGCAAGGAGGTTGTTACCCTTCTTCAACAGAGTTGAGTTTCATCACATCCCTCGTGATGAGAATCACATGGCTGACGCTTTAGCCACTATCTCTTCCATGATTAGTGTAGGTCGATGGAATGACATACCTAAGATCGACATAATGCGCCTTGAACGGCCCGCTTACATCTTCGCGATTGAAGCAGTCATAGACGGCAGACCTTGGTATCACGATATCAAATGCTTCCTTAAAAAACAAGAGTACCCATCTGGGGCACTCAGAAAAGATAGAAAGACCCTCAGAAGATTGGCTAGAAACTTCTTCCTGAGCGGTGACACTCTTTATAAGAGAAATTTTGACATGGTCTTGCTCCGATGCGTCGACAGACCAGAAGCAGACATGCTCATGAAATAAATTCATGAAGGATCCTTTGGCACTCATGCCAACGGACACACGATGGCGAGAAAAATTCTCAGGGCCGGGTATTATTGGTTGACCATGGAATCCGACTGCTACAAGTACATGAGGAGGTGTCACAAGTGTCAGATATACTCCGACAAAATTCATGTACCGCCATCACATCTCAAAGTTCTTTCTTCCCCGTGGCCTTTTTCCATATGGGGAATCGACACGATTGGCATGATTGAGCCCAAGGCTTCAAACGGACATCGGTTCATCCTGGTAGCCATTGACTATTTCACCAAGTGGGTCGAAGCAGCGTCATTCGCCAATGTAACCCGACAAGTGGTGGTCCGATTTATCAAAAACAATATCATCTGCCGTTATGGTGTTCCAAGCGAGATCATTACTGATAATGGATCTAACTTGAACAATAAGATGATGAAAGAGTTGTGCGCAGAGTTCAAGATTGAACACCATAACTCATCTCCCTACCGACCCAAGATGAACGGAGCGGTAGAAGCGGCTAACAAGAACATCAAGAAGATTGTTCAAAAGATGGTGGTAACCTATAAAGTTGGCACGAAATGCTACCCTTTGCTCTTCATGGTTATCGCACATCTGTCCGTACTTCAACATGGGCAACCCCTTTCTCTCTAGTATATGGCATGGAGGCAGAGCTCCCCATAGAAGTAGAGATCCCATCAATCCGGGTATTGATGGAAGCAAAGCTCACTGAAGCTGAATGGTGTCAAAGTCGACACGACGAACTGAACCTGATCGAAGAGAAGCGAATCACGGCACTATGCCATGGTCAGTTGTATCAACAGAGAATGAAGAGGGCGTTCGACAAAAAGGTCCGACCTCGTGTCTTCAGGAAAGGAGACCTTGTGCTCAAGAAGATACAATCATTTCTCACTGATTCTCGGGGAAAATGGACCCCAAATTATGATGGCCCCTATGTGGTCACGAAAGCTTTCTCAGGCGGCGCCTTGAGACTTGCAACCATGGACGGAGAGGAATTTGCCTACCCCACGAATGTTGATGTAGTCAAGAAATACTTCACCTAAAACTAAAAAAAAGGTCTCGGTGGATTGAAAACTCGAAAGGGCGGTCCAGGCAAAAGTTAGAGACATGAAAAAAATCATCCCGATGGATTGGAATCTCATAGTACAATTCAGGCAAAAGTTAGGGATAATGGCAAGTAACTATGTTCAACAGAGGCAAGTCCTTCAGCAGCAGTTACATCATCCATCGGAGGAAATCTCCAGTCAAAGGTCATCTTCGACAGAAGCTCAAGATGCCCCAAATTCAAAGTTGGTAGAAGGACAGTGGTCGTTATGTTTCAACGTAGCCCTTTTCCCTGTAAATTACCGTTTTCAAACTTTGTAAATACTCTTTGGAATCACGCGTTTGGCTGATTTCCGTCTTATCAATAAAATTTGAGCCCTTGTGCTTGTGTTTGTAATTCTTTACTTGTTTTAGCTTTACAGAACGACGTTGTTTAAACTTAATCAGCGATTCTTGAAATAAAACAAAAATGAATTTACTTGTTAAAACTTTTTCTTCTTTTAAATTAAAGATGACATTTCTTTTGACTGTTGAACATCAGAAGAACATCGATCGCTTCTCCCGAAGTAAGCGAACTTCAAAGTGCAGAATCAAAGTACTCCTTCTAAGCCAGTACGCCTGAATGAAGGGATCAACTGTGTCAGAGACCTTGTTTCGTCTGACGCGCCTCGGCCGTGTTCTCATCTCCTAAGCCCGATCAACATAGCTCCCAACGGGACTATCTCTCCTAGGCAAGGTGGAATTGCTATTTTTGAATCAACGGTACTTCTTCGCCCCGCGATGGCGGAGTATCCAATTGTGTTCATCCATTAGTCTGTATGTCGCGTCTGTTTCGTCAGCATATACATACATACATCATGCATTTTTTATTTGCATTCATATTTCATATTGCATTGTTATCGCTCTAGCCGGTCTTGTCCCCTAGTGATAAACAATTTTCTCAATCGAGTTTGTCAGTTCTTTCCTCGTCAGGAAGTGTTGCGTCTGCACAATCTCGCCACCAGTGTATCTTTAGATCAGAGTCGGCACGTGGCCACTTTGATAATTTGAACCACTGAAAGATCAGAGAACCTTCAACAGATGTCACTCTTCGCCATTAAAGATGATATCCTTGCTTTCCCGGATTAAGGAAAATCCACAGAGAAAGCCTCGTAATCAGAGATTCGGCAGCATGCCAGTTTTGCTCCGAAAAACCACTGATGAGAAGGTCATTGGCACCTCAAAATTGGACCCCATCATATGGCGTTTCTCCGGGAGGATCCCGAGAAAAGTATGATGAAAGATCCCAAACGAAAACAGTTTCTCAAGAGACTCGCTTTCCCCAGTAGAAACAAATGGCGTCTCCAAAACAGAGAAGTTTGTACAACTCTACAACTCAGATGACTGGGTTCCCCAGCAAGTCTGACATCAAAACTTTTTCCACTCAAATGGCATCTCCCCAGGAAAATTCGGCGAGAAGTTTGAAGGAAAACCGCTACACATAGCGTCCCTTGTCAATAAAGTTTATTGACAAAAGAAACTGAGACCAGTTCTTGGTAGGAAACCAGGGGCGAGGGGAAGTTTATTTCTGAAACTTAGACCAGTTCCTTGGTAGGAAACCAGGATCGAGGGGAAGTTCATTTCAGAGACTGAGACCAGTTCTTGGTAGGAAACCAGGATCGAGGGGAAGTTTATTTCAAAAGAAACTGAGACCAGTTCCTTGGCAGAAGACCAGGATCGAGGGGAAGTTTACCTTTTCTAAAGCATCATTGCTTAGCTAAAGGAGATGAATGCGTAAGCTACCATTCATAACCACCATCAAAATTTCGGGTATTCCGATATTTAATCCTCTTGCACCCCGAATGCCCGAATCCCTTCGTCATTCACACCTTCGGGTCCAAGAAGATTAAATAGAGGCATCTGTAATACCCCAAATTTGGACCACTTAGATTTCCCATCATTGTGAAAATCATCATCACAATATGGATGTACCTTTATGCTTCATTAGTCTCCTCAAGGATGGGTGAGCATCCACTACAATCAAAATTAGGGTTTTAAGCCCTCTCTGAGTGCTTAGACAAAGGATCAATCAAGAAATGACATGATCTTCAACTTGTATAATCTCTCAAACATCCACATAGGATCAAAAGGACTCCTACTTCAAGGATTAAGCACAAGGCTGCTCCCTTCTAGGCGGATCAAGTCTCAAGATCGACAGTGTCACCAAATTAGGGTTTTGGTCGACCAGGGCCTCCAGATGGAAATTTTCATCTGGGCACAAGGCAATGATCCAAAACATAACCTAATATGCTTCATGGAACCTCATGAACCCATGCATCAAGTCAATTTTGCCTCAGGGGATGCATTCATCAAAAATCAGGAATTAGGGTTTCTTGACCTAATTCACCCCTAAGTTGACTTTTGGGACAAACCATGAGCCAAGACCTCAAGAGATGATTTGAGGGTCTCTAATATACCATATTGATCCATTTGGAACAATGGATTGATCCAAGAAGCTTGAGCAACAAGTCTCATTTTCATCTGCACCACAATTAGGGTTTTAAGGGAAAAGTCAACTGTAACTTTGACTTTTGACCAGGACATGCTCCCAAACCCTAATACATGATTGAATATACCCTATGACACCCATGGAACATGTCCATCAAGTTTGATTTAGGTCAAGGGCATGATTTCCTGAAGGATTGCACAGTTTGGAATTCATCTGATAAAAAGTCAACTGTGCACAAAAGTCAACTTTGACTTTTTGAGATTTTTCACCAAAATGGATTTTTAACCCTAAAATGATGTTAATGTATGATTTGAATCATCATTCATCAAGAAAAATCAAGAAAAGTGAGATAACTTGTAAAAGGGGTAACCATAAAACTTAGAAATTTTTCTAAGTTAAAAATAAAGTGGCAAAGGTACCAACTTTGGAGGACCATAACTCCTAAACCACAAGTCCATTTTTTCTCATCCAAAGATGGATTTGTAGCCCTCATTATCACCTACAAAAACTTCAACTACAAGTCATTCCAATTCATTAAGGATTTTGAGTTATGGAGTGATCAAAGTGGCTAAAAAGTGAAAATGTCACTTTTTCCAACACTTAGTGAAATTTTCACTAAGTCAGATTCTGCCTCACTTTTTGCCAAATGTAGGGGTTTTTTCACTTGGAATCAAAAGGGATCAAAACCAAACTTGTTCAAACAGTTGTTGTATCATGTAAGAGCTTTCCAAAATGGCCAAGAACATTGCCAAATTCAACCTACACCATGAGATACAACATTGCCAAGTTGCCTTGCTGAAATCTGTCAAGGCAAGACAGAATTTGCAACTTTGGTCGATTTGCCAAAATCAGCCAAATTTAATTGCTCCAATCCACTTGGACACCTCATAAGATTGAATCTAAAGGGGACAATCACTGAGCCAAGCCTCCAAAGTCCATGGAACAAGAAATAGCATGTTGAACCTAGAATGGCCAAAATAGGGACAAGACTTCAAATGTGGAATGAGGCATTCAATGGAACCATCAAGGTGGCATGGACTGAGCCATTCTCATCTGAAATTATTCAAGACTTATCCAAGACCAAGGGGACCAAAGCTCTGTGCCCTAACCTCTAGTCAATGGCTAGAGGAGACTTGGATTTTCATTTGCCAACATTGGCCAAACCTACTTACCAGCTGCCATTCACTATTCCTTGCAAAACAAACTTGCTCTACTATAAATAGAGCTCAATTGTGGTTAGTTTAAGTACACCAAAGCCATCTAACAGATGCTTTCCTCAAAATCTCTTTCTCTTGGCAAAAATGCCTTTCTTAGCAAGGTAGCTATCGGGTTTTGAGTTTGAGAGCAATTCTGCACAAACCAATCACTCACACACCTCACATACATCACATATGAGCTGATCAAACACTCACATAACTTCTAAAACATCAATTTCATGAAATCATCAGCTGGTTGCTCAAGGTTTTAACCAAAGTGCAGCTGAGGTACCACAAAATGATCCAGCCAATTTCAATCAAGTCCAACCATCCAAACACAATCCATAGGGTGTAGGGAAGCTGTTCAGATCATCACCACTCATCTGTAACACCTCCAAATCAAAAATCACTTTGCACTTGCTGTCACGGCTTGGAGGTAAGCACATACTTGGTCATCTCTCAATCTATGCATATTTCCTCGCACAATAATTTGGCCATATGTTCATAATCATGCATGAAATGTTTTCCCTCAATTAATTGCATTGTTTGAATCGTGTATCAAAAATCCTAGCCTTCATGCAGAAATTAGGGTTCTTGAGGTCTCTTCGTGATTTCTTGTTGTATGTTTAATTTAAATGAAATTAAAGTACATAGACATGATCGTGAGGTTGAGACGAGCATAATGATATGTGGATTGCATGATATGATTACGTATTCATGGAGATTGGATAGAAAACGCAAATCTGGGCAAACTGAAAAACGCGCGTGTTCTTGGTGTTGTTCTTGGCGCCATTTTTAGAAATTCAAATATTTGAATTTTGTGATTTTGTTTAATTGATTCAAAAATTAATTTCTCTCTGAGTTTTAATGATTTTGAGTTGATTCTTTTTTTAATAATTCACAAAAATGTTAAAATATTTTATTTCCACAAAAAATCCCAAAAATATTATTTATTTCATATAATTGATATTTTTGTAAAGAATTAATATTTTGATTGTTTTTGGCATTTTAAATATTTTTTCTACATTGATTTTGCAACTTTTAATGCTTTCTAATTATTTTGTAGGTCAATACTTAATTTTTGAAGCATTAATCCAAGATCACAATTTGTTTTCCATGTGTTAAACAATTTTTTATCATTTTAATTGAATTTTTTATTCAATTAAATACATTTTGAAAACAAATTAGGGTTTTTGATTAATTCAACCCTCATAACTCTTTTCTTTAAACCTTTTTGGGCCTCTTGAGAGAGTGTAAGACCCATCCCTTTGTACTGAAAACCATTTTGGGCCCCAGTCACTTGTATAAGTCCCTCTGTACAAAATTCAAACAGTGCGCTCACTGATAAAACCCTGGGCTTCTCCTCGAGCTGTAAGCCCCAAATCTTTCTTTTTCAAAGTACTTTCTCCTTTGATTTTGAATATACTGTTGTTTTCAATTTTTCTTTGTTGAACAACTAACCAAACAGCATGGAAGCTCTACAACCGAGTAAGTGTTTACCCGCTTTCATTTACCGCTTTCATATGTATATAACTGTATCGTGGGGCTGCTCACTATAAGTCTCCTTTCATAAACTCATATCAACTGTGTAATAATAGTATAGATATTTCGAGTTTCCCCGGCAACTACGTCTAGAACTAGGTGACGCCGTTTCACTTACTCGTAGAAATAGACGCCTAGATCCCCAATAGGAGCACCAGATACAGTCTTCTCTTCGGCTGTCCTCCTTAGGAATCATCAAGAAGCTCTACTCCCCAAGATGAATGTATTCTCCGTGAATGGCATCTTTGAGTTTCTTCCCAATTCTCGAACTTTCCTGACTTGATCTATTCCTTATGGATATCTTGCCTTGAATGTCTCGGGGTTTGGGTACCCACTACGGTCATAATCTTGGACCTTAACTAAGGGACCCTCTTTAAAAGTTAAAAGTCGCTGGATAGTAAACCTCGCACGTTTACCAGTGGTTCTCATCTTTAAAAGAGTTATCTCTCCTAATGGAAAGGAGATGATAGACCCACGGGCTTCTTAAAAAGCATCGGCCTCCTCTTGGGCATTATTCAAGTACCCTACGGCTTCTTAGAAGTATTCACAGCCTCCTCTTAGGCTTCGTATAATGATCTCTTCCTTTGGGAATGATAGCCTCCTCTTGGGCTTCGTACAAGGACCCGTCGGCTTCTTAAAAGCTTTCAGCCTCCTCTTGGGCTTCGTACAAATTGTCCCGACGACCTCCTAGAGGTATAGGAACAGAACCTAATCATCTTAATAGAACAGTCCTTTCATAGAGTCTACTACTGTTTCTCACAGCGTAGTACAAAAGATAAAACTCTAGACGCGGACAGTCTAACTTCCTTGAGTCTCAAAGACATTCTCAAGCACCCTTCGGTTAATAGGAAGGAAACCCGCAGACTCGGACAGTCTTAATACCCTTTGGATTTCCTGTTTCCTCAAAGAGAAGGAGATATCCCTGATCCTCAAATCAAACCCCTGAGTACAGTGATGCTCATATAAGAACTGATTTTCTCTTTTAAAATCAGTATATTGGATCTGTCACTCAACTAAAACAGTTACACTAGCCTCCATCTTGGGCTTCGTACGAGATACCAAAATTCTCCCCAGTGGAGTCAAAATAACCTTTTCGCCTCTCTCTCGGGCTTCGTACGAGATACAAAAACACTCTCTTAATGAGTATAAAAGATTCTCCAACTGAGTCAACTCTTTGCTAGCCTCCTCTTAGGCTTTGTATAACGATATGCCCCACTGGGTCGAACCCTTTTAGCCTCTTTCTCGGGCATTGTACGAGACACAAATTAGCCTCCTCTTAGGCTTCGTATAAGAAAACCACTGGTTGATCCAATCAACCTTTTAGCATCAAATCTGTGCCTCGTTCACAGTACTCAAACATCAACAACTCCTTCCCCTTCATCTAATCGCTGTAAGCGGCAAGCCTCTGGATCATTTACATCCATGCCACTATCCCTCTTTTAGCATGAGAAATTCCTAAGGAAAGATGGCATTGCTCTACACTGAGTTAAAGTCTTCTCCTTCAGGATAAAACCCTTTCTTCAGAAATTATGGCATTGCTCGGATTCGCGTATCCCAGTTAAAGTAATTCTCCTCCTCCCCTCTTTAGAGATGACAAATTCTCTCTAAAGTCGAGGTCTTTCAGCTTCACATCTTGGGCTTTGAACAAGATACAAATCACCTTTCGCTTCACGTCTTGGGCTTTAAACAAGACACCAAAACCCAATTTCCTCCCATAGAATAGGAGGAACTACGAACGCTCTGATTTCCCTGTTTCAGTAAACGGGAATACGTAGGCATAAGATCGAAAGAAAAGATCTTAGCGAGCGCAATCAACAAAAAAACCCAAATCCCATATCTCCATCAATCAAAAGCAGTAATTCAAAAGCATCAGTCCTAACATCCTAATCCTTGTTCCCCGTCAGAAACCCTTTGCCTAGATTAAAAGAAAGAAAACAGTATTGGCGAAAATACAAATAACCAGTACAAAGGCCCCCTACATTGATAGCATCCGTAACCTAACAGACCGCTGTTTAAACTCAGTATGCAAGCAGGGTTAATTGGAGACATCTATTTCCCTTCCTTATTCAGCTCACAATAGGATAAAAAATGAATCGACCTGTAGTTTTAAGCTCAAACCACAGAGAGCGACCAGCGCTTAAGAACCGCGTCCAAAATCGCTCGCTACACATGGTCATGTAGCATCTTCTCCTTCCTGCAGCTCCCGCAAACTGCCATGCGAACGATCTTTTTGAAGCATCCTATTGTTCATTCCTGTAGATCTCCCTATCATTAGCTGATGTGCCACATCACCAGCTGAGACTCCTGATGTTAAGCTAGATGTCAGAACATTATGTCATCCAACTGTTGAATTTAGCTCTACCTTCTGCCACTCAGAAGAACCTCTTCCCTTTGCAGAAACAGATTTCCATGCTCTCATAGACTTGATTCAACAATCAAGTTTGAGTAGACAACCTCCATCCTGCTTAGAAACTCCAAAGACTTCAAACCTACCACATCTGAATCTTCAGAACATAAGTAGTCCAAGACTACCCCATAGCAATACTAAAGAAAGTCATTTCCCTTAGTAGAGCCGTCAGCAGAAAGCCAGAGATAACTGCCACTTATCCTCGACCTTCACAACCAGAGCAACCGCCATGCTCCAAACCACTTAGATCAGAAATAAACTGATCCAAGCTATAACCATCAAGATTATGATGTCTTCATAGTCTTCCATCTTCATCTTCAACAGCACCACCATTTGGACAAGTCATTCACAATACTTTCTAGGAACAGATGCTAAGCAATAATCCTAGGTCAACACCTAGGCGACTTGTGAGCAAATGTAGAACCCCTCCCATGATTCTCCAAACCTCTGATGAAAAGATGTTAAGACAATAGATAAAACATCCTTAATCTTGTCTTTCAAGGATAATTAATTAAATACTTGTGAATTTCACAAATAACAATTGATCCCTGTGGTTTAACCCTTCTTCAGATTCCATCATCTTCTGAATCTTCTTCATGGCAGACCATTATGACAACCCTTCATACCACAAAAACCTTCCAGGTTAGGTCAGTGTCTTGATCTTTTACTCCACCCTGAGCAAAGAACTGAAATGATGTTTCAACATCAGTTCCGACATTAGTCTAAATCACATTAAACATCTCCTATGGATTTGGAGACTACAACCATATTAATCCATACATATCTCTTGTAGGGAACACACGAGAACATATCAACATCTGATCAACTTCCAAGATCAGACCAACAAAACTGCAGTAACTTGCATAACACACTCTTCCAGAAGCTTCTTCTTATAAGCACAAGGATCAGACCTCTTATCTAACTTAAGAGTGATAACTGCCATCCTTCTGCAAAAACATACCATAGACAATTTGCTAAGCCACAAAACAGAAAGAGCTCATGCAAACACCAATTGACCACAGGCTGATTTACACTGCTACTGCACACAAACTCTTGGATGCATCTTCCCTATAAAATTGTTCTCAGGCATTTTAGTTTAAACAAGAATCATTTCCTTCTCTTCTGCTATCAAGATAACTACCTTTTCTTCAACCATCTCCAACTGAAATGCTACAGCATCTCAACAATTGTTCAACTTTACAGCTACAGTGATCCTACAAAGCAACTACAATCTAAAAGGTCTTTGACTTAGCATTTACCACACACTGCTAATGTGTAGCGCGATGTCAAGACATTAGAATTGACATATTAAGCTCAACTTCTTTCTTGATGAAACTTCCTCCTCATTAGGTCACCACAACTAAGCTTAAGAGATAACTTATCAAGATCTTCACTCCCGCATGAAAGATTTGATAGTGATACTCTTTTGCTTTGACTCTACTCTCTTCTTTCACCATCAAGAACCATGATAAATAAGTAATCACTGTCCTGGACAGATTGGTCTTCAATGCCTAATCTTCTTAAAAAACTGAAACTTCCAAGTCATACAGTCTTTAAAAAGATCCATTCACCTTTTGATCACTTCTTTCCCAAAACAAGGATATGAGATAATCCTCAAGAATCTAGCCCAACTACAACATCATAGAATATCATGCTGAGGAGATCAAACCCTAAAGTCTTTCCAAGAGAATACCTTCCTAGAATCTCACCACCAGAGATACAAGAACCAACCAGGGTTACATCAGATACCATGCAGTGGAACACACAACAACTCCTCAACAACCTTCATGCACTACTCAATAGTCTTTGCACACCATCACCATAAACGAAGTGCCAACAAATCAAACTCACAACAGCAGTTCTCCTGAAAACAACAGACATGTCCAAAACATACCCTGTCATGAATAGTCCATCCTTTACTTCAAGGGATCAACTCAGCAAAACTATTTTCCTTGCCCATGAACCAAAAAGTATCTTCCCCAGATCTCATCCAGAAATAGACAGGATGCCAGCTCTGATACCAATTGAAATTCTGGTATAACAGATCCCAGATGTCCTACATGATGTCGAGACATCTGGTCTGACATAAACAGCAAGGTAATTATAGACAATTAAATAAGTTGCTGAAAAGAAAAGTGCACACAGAATTTGTTCACCCAGTTCGGTCTAACAACTTACATCTGGGGGCATACCAAGCCAGGAAGGAAGTCCACTATTAGAAGTATTAAATAACAGACTCAACAATTCCAGTTGACAATCTACTCACCTAATCCCTACCCAATGACCCTTCTACCTAAGTTCTCCCTAGGTAAGAGACTCTATCTCACTTCCAATCATCGCAATGATGTCTAGCAGTCAACATCTCAGTTACTGCATCAACAGCTTGATTTCCAAAAACTCTTCAATCACATAAAAGTAGAAAACACACTTCCATGACAATACCTAGACATGACACACATGACTAAGAACAATACTTAGAGTTGCTTAACAGCTTCCTCTAACAACAGTACATCTCTTACCTACAGGCTTTGAGATAAACACGATGACCATCCCACAAACCGGGTGGTTCATCAACCAACACAGCCCTTATAATTTACATGATGGCTGGCTTTTTAAAACTAGGTTACAATGCTTCTATTTATAACCTATTTCCCAACTGGATTTGGGCCTTCAAATTACAACAAATCAGCTGCTACAAATCTGCAAAAGATTCTGCTACTAAATAGATCTTCAATCAAATCTTCAATTAAATCTTCAATTAAATCTAATTATTCTCCATATCTTTTTGCATGAAAATAGTAACAATATCTGCTCAATATAAGATTGCAATAGAATATATTTGTCCCATGATATTCGCCTGCAATCTCTCCACCAGATCTTCTCAAAACACACTTAAACAAATGCAGCCCTAACAAAACACATCAGACTGATGTTCTAATGTTCTGTCAACTGATGTCAAGACATCAGGTTTAACATCAGCATATAAAACTTCAACCCTGTAACAACTAATGTTAGGAACCAATGTTAAGACATCAGACATATGACATCAACATTGTTTTACCAAAATTCCAGCCAATACAAGAACTAACAACGTGTAACATTACCCATACATCCACATAACACTTTTTATTAGATAACGTTTTGGATCTTCCATTGATGCAAAAATGAACATAATTTAACATTTGACAATGGATTACATAAATTAAACATAACTCAAGAAAAAGATAATAAATAAGAAAACCTAAAAACTACCAGATGACTTTGGACATTTCATCATAATTATGTCGTCGGTAGATCTTGAAATCTTCGCATCTAACTCGATCGCCCCCTTTGTTCGCCTACGTCGAAATGATCTCCATATAACCATCACATCTTCATTGTTCTTCAACTCAATAAGGTTGTATTTCAGACTTCCATTAGTATCAATCAAATCTTCACGAAACTCGATATTTGTCACCTTTCTGTTATCACACTACGCCAAAATTCGCTTTTGGCAGCACTACAAAGACAACGCTTTTATCACAAAGCGCTGCTATAAGTTTTGAAAAAAATTAGCTAAAAAAAAGCGCTGCTAAAGGCCACCTTTAGAAAGTGCTTTCTAAAAGCGCTGCTAAAGGCCGTACATAGACCCCACCTTAGAAAGCACTTTTACAAAAGCGCTGCTAAAGATATAACCTTAGAAAGCGCTTTTAAAAAGCGCTGCTAAAGGGTAACCTTAGAAAGCGCTTTTGAAAAGCGCTGCTAAAGTCCTTAAATTGGCCCCACATTTGAAAGCGCTGCTATAGGCCAATGAAAAGAAAGCGTTTTCTAAGGAAAAAGCGCTGCTAAATCTAGCACCTAAGAAAGCGCTTTCCAGAAGCGCTGCCTTAGGTCATTTAATAATTAAAAATAAAAACATGCTTGTTTTCAGAAGAGCCCTAATCATTTTTTCTAATCATTTTCACTCCTTTCTCTCTCGCAACTGTTCTTCCTTTCTCCTTCCTCCTTTCTCCGAACGCCACTGAACTTTCTCCGACCGGCATCATTCTCTGACCGCCAATGTACTTTCTCCTACTGCCATCGTTCTCTCTCGCGTCTGCTATTTTCGTTTTCGTTGAAACAAGAAGAAGAAGAAGAGGTATGTACCATTTCTGTTCTCTCTCGCCACTGTTGTTGTTGAATGCTGCTTCTATTGTTGTTGTTGATACAATGTTGGTTCTGTAGTTGTTGTTGATACAATGTTGATAAAATATGGTTCTATATTTTCTGAATATGGTTCTGTTGTTGTTGATACAATGTTGGTTCTGTTGTTGTTGATACAATGTTAGTTAGAATATTTGTTGTTTCGTAACTCTCACACCAAGTGTTCGGTGAAATGCTTGAACCAAGTTTAAAATGCAGTTCGGTTATGAGCTTTTAAGTTAGTTGTGTAGTTAGTTTGAAGCGGTTAGCATGAATATTGAAAAATATATTTTGTGAAATTATTTTATATGGAGTGTAGTATGCTTTCACTAGTGTGTACAACGTGCTTCCTTTTCAAATTATTATTGTTCACCATTTTTTTACCAGATGAAGCAATGTCTTCCTGATTGATTGATTGATAGAAGAGTGACATAAGCGTTTATCTATTAAAAAACACTTAATACAATAGATAAAAATTTAAAATAGTATCCTCTTCATTCCAGGATGAGTGTCCTATTCTTTGAAAATGAAAATGAAATTGTTGAAATTAATTGATTCTTGAGACTTCGACTTGTTTCTCCGATATATCTTGGTTGTCCTATTATATACTAAATTTGTCCTGTTATATTTGGCATACACCATCAATTCTAACTTAGTGAATTTGCTATAGGGGTTACTTGTGAAGAGTGAAAGTATGATTGTTTCCAAGAATCTTACACTGTGTTGGTCCAGAAGCTGTTGACTTCCCTACAGGTAAATAGTTTTTATTTTGTTGTTGTTTAGCTTAA
The DNA here is from genome assembly GCA_022829125.1 of Lathyrus tuberosus. Classification (NCBI taxonomy): domain Eukaryota; kingdom Viridiplantae; phylum Streptophyta; class Magnoliopsida; order Fabales; family Fabaceae; genus Lathyrus; species Lathyrus tuberosus. The sequence goes on from JALAZF010000031.1 coordinate 6,876,881, forward strand.
TTAGTAAAACCATGGATAAGAAATGGATGTCTTCAAGTCGATTGTCGAAAGAGTATGAGAATGGGGTAATATAATTCATTAAGTTTGTTGTTGTGCATGCCAAAGACCCCAGTCGAATGACATGTCCTTGCTTGGATTGATGTTATGGGAGTCGGGTTGACGCGGTTCAGTTGGAATCACATTTAATGAGGCATGGAATTGATAGAAGTTATACATGTTGGAATTTGCATGGTGAGAAAAGTAACGAGAATGTTGAATCGGGGGATAATACGACCTGTGCTTCAAACGAAAATTGCATAGATACATACGATTGTGATCGAGTCGAAGAGATTGCAGAAGCACTTGAAGAAGATCTTAAGGATTGTCCCAAAATGTTTGAGAGTTTGGTAAGCAATGCAGAGAAACCATTGTATAATGGTTGCACTAAATTCACAAGATTGTCTGCGGTATTAAAGTTGTACAACGTAAAGGCGGGCAATGGATGGTCGGATAAAAGTTTCACAGAGTTATTAGCCCTTATGAAAGATATGCTTCTAGAGGATAATGTTCTTCCCAATCGAACATATGAGGCCAAAAATATGTTTTGCTCTATTGGCATGAGCTATGATAAGATACATACCTGTCCAAACGATTGTGTTTTGTTTCGAAATGAGTATGCAACGTTAAATAAGTGTCCTAAATGCGGTGTATCTCGATATAAGAAAAAGTTGTCTCCAGCAAAAGTCTTATGGTATTTTCCTATAATTCCGAGATTTAGACGTATGTTTCATAGTGAAACCAATGCAGGACACTTGACTTGGCTTGCAGATGAAAGAATTATTGATGGAAAGTTTCGACATCCGGCAGATTCACCACAGTGGATGAAAATTGATAATGATTGTCCTGAATTTGGAAAAGAAGGAAGAAACCTTCGCTTGGCATTATCTACTGATGGAATGATCCCACACAGTCTTCAAAGTATCTCACATAGCACATGGCCTGTGATTATTATGATTTATAACCTACCTCCATGACTATGTATGAAGCGTAAGTACATGATGTTATCTATGTTAATTTCTGGGCCTAGACAACCAGGAAATGACATAAATGTATACTTGACACCCTTAATCAAAGATTTAAAGGCTTTGTGGGAGAATGGTGTTGAGGTTTATGATGGATATAGGAAAGAAAGTTTCAACTTGAGGGCGATGTTGTTTGGCACAATTAATGATTTTCCAGCATACAGAAATCTATCAGGGTATAGCATAAAAGGTCAATGTGCGTGTCCTATTTGTGAAGATAAAATAGATTGGACACGATTAGAGTTTGGTCAGAAGAATGTCTTTCTCGGTCATCGTTGATTCTTAAATTCTAATCATCATTACCGTGGGTGGAGAAAAGCCTTCAATGGAGCCCCAGAACATGGTAGAGCTCCACCTATATTGACAGGTGATCAAATTTTTGAAAAGGTGAAAGATGTGAATATTCAGTTTGGCAAGCCTTTTGCACATACGCTTGTTAAAAGTGGGTGGAATAAGAGGTCAATTTTTTTTGAATTGCCATATTGGAAGTCGTTGTATGTAAGACATTTTCTCGATGTTATGCATATTGAAAAAAATATATTTGACAGTGTTATTGGTACATTACTCAATATAAAAGGAAAGTCTAAGGATGGCCTTAAAGCAAGAAAGGACTTGATAGCGATGGGGATAAGAACTGAATTAGGACCCTTGAAGAAAGGAAGTCGAACATATCTACCACCTGCTGCCTATACTCTATCTAGAAAGGAGAAAAAAGTATTATGTAAGTTTCTAAGTGAAGTTAAAGTTCCAGAAGGATACTCTTCAGATATTAGAAGACTTGTGTCTATGAAAGATCTCAAGTTAAAGAGTTTAAAGACGCATGATTGCCATGTTATAATGGAACATTTTCTACCAATAGGTATACGTTCTATTCTGCCAGAAAAAGTAAGAAGCGCAATAACTAAATTGTGTTCTTTCTTCAAGTAAATTTGCAGTAAGGTGATCGATCCTGCGATCTTACCAACATTGCAAATAGAAATAGTTATTACTTTGTGTGAGCTTGAAATGTATTTTCCAACCTCGTTTTTTGACATAATGGTGCATCTAGTTGTATATCTTGTGAAAGAGACACAATTATGTGGACCAGCTTATATGAGATGGATGTACCCTGCTGAACGTTATATGAAAATATTAAAAGGGTATGTGAAAAACCGAAGTCGACCCGAGGGTTGTATTGCTGAACGATACATTGTTGAAGAAGCGATTGAGTTTTGTTCTGAATATCTGTCCAATGTTCAATCAATTGGACTCCCCAAATCTCATATTGTCGAAAAAAAAGAAGGAAAAAAGTTAATTGGAAATAAAGTTGTGACAGTATCAAGGTTCGAACGTGATCAAGTGCATTTGTATGTTCTGCACAACGAGAACGAGGTTGAGCTGTATGCTGAAATGCACAAGGATGTTCTCCGAAGTTTAAATCTGAATAGAAATGAAAATTGGATAGTACGAGAGCACAATCGAAGTTTTATACCTTGGTTTAAAGATCATATATATTCAAAGTATTATTCAGATCCCGCTTCAATAACAGAAAGGTTGCGATGTTTAGCATATGGTCCAAGTCAGGTTGTGTTTTCTTATAGCATATACGCAATTAATGGATACACATTTTATACCAAAGAACAAGATGATAAAAGTACTATGTAAAATAGTGGTGTCACCGTGGTAGCTGAAGCAATGCACATTTCAAGTGTGAAGGACTTAAACCCCAAATTTGCAAATCTGTCATATTTTGGGGTTATCGAGCGCATTTGGGTGTTTGATTATGAGAAGTTTTAGGTTCCTATATTTGGTTGCAAGTGGGTTGGAAATAATAATGGCTTATGAATGGATGTCAGGATTTTTGCAAGTAGATCTTAATAGGGTGGGGTACAAAGATGAGCCTTTTATTCTAGCCTCTCAAGCTAAACAGGTGTTCTATGTCACTGATCCGACAAGTACAAAATGGTCTATAGTGCTTTTATCTAACAAAGTAATTGATGAAAACATTGGAGATCAAGGTGATATTGATGTTGAGATTGAATCGTTTACTAGAGATGATCAAGATGAGAATATTATAGCAAATGAATCATATATTAGAAATGATCATAATGAGGGTATTTGGATCAATCCAACCGTCCGTGTTGTTAAGAGACGAGTAGAACATATTCCAACCAAGAAAAGAAAGAGACGTTAGTGCAAAAGGTACTATTTTGTGTTTATTATTTAATAAGTTGAACAATTTATTTACACATTTCAATGAAAATAGTATAATGTTTATTATGTTTTTATTTAAGGTTTTTGTATGACAAATTGATGCGCGGGATTTTATTTCGTGTCTTCCGCACGTATAATATTGGCAACGAGTTAGTTTTTCATTGTAATTTCATTCTAATCTTTGTATATTTATCATTCTAATCTTTGTTATGACACTTGATAAAACAAGACAACTATATATTCTTATTTGTTTTTATTTTGTTAGGGCAATACAAGTGTAGATTGCGGTTATTACGTTTTGAGGTTTATGAGAGAAATCTTTCATTTGGATCAAATAGAGACTCCAATCATGGTATGGATTTATAACTTATGATTTATTTTAATATTTATCTAATATTTCATATAATTTATTACTTTTAACTAAATCATGCATGTTATGTTTTATTATGTAGTACTTTGATGAATACAAGTGTGCTCATTACTTGAAAGATAAATTGGAAGAAATCAAGGAGGAATTGTGTGAATACTGTATTGAGAAAAGAATCATATAAGGTATGAAAGTTGTTGTGTTGATTTATATCAAATGGTTTATGTGTTGAATTATAATGGTGTATATATTTTGGATTATAATGGTATATAATTCCTATGTTTGAATAAAAGCTTATTTGTTAAATAAAGGCTCAATGGTTGAAATATAAGGTCTATGTGTTGAAATAAAGGCTTGTTGAATGTCATATAATGCCTATGTGTTTGAAATAAAGGCTTGAATTATATAGGTTTATGGTATTATTTCCAAAAATATGCTTTCTATAAAAGAAAGAATAGGCAGCGTAACGCTTCCTAAATTCTGATTTATAAAAAAGTGCTTTTAAAAAGCACAATTTACGTGAAGAAAAGACAACGCTTTTTAGAAAAAGCGCTGCCTATAGTTCACAATAGAAAGCGCTTTCCATTAAAAGCGCTGCCTTAAAGTGAAACAAAAAATACATTAGACAGCGCTTTAAAAAGCGCTGTCTAAAGGGGGACAATAGAAAGCGCTTTTTCCTGAAAAAGCGCTGCTTGTAGATGCCAATAGAAAGCATAAAAGGCCAGAAAAAGCGCTGCTAAAGGCCCACTTTAGACAACGCTTTTCTAGAAAAAGTGCTGCTAAAGGCCCACTTTAGAAAGCTCTTTTCCAGAAAAAGCACTGCTAAAGGCCTACATAAGGCAACGCTTTTGCATAAAACAAAAGCGCTGTCTTTACCTATTGCATCGCCACCTTAGGCAGTGCTTTTAAGCGCTCTTAAAAGCCAAAAAAAGCGCTGTCTTTTCCCTTCTGTGGCATAGTGTCAGTATCAAGCAACAATTCATTCAACTTGTATATCAAAGAGGCGAGAGATGTGGTGCCATCCGGAAGTTGGAACTCTACAGGAGATGAAGCTCCATTGAAGTACACTTCTGCCTTAATTAAAAATTGAGGAAGAGACATTTTGAGATATTTTTTTTCAAACAACAGGCGACCCCTATTTATACAACTTTGAATTCATTTTGGACCATACAAAACGCTCGGTTCAATCACAACGGTCTAAAACTGTTGGAAAAATTCTGACCGTTTAAGATTTAGTAAATTTACACTATCGAAAATTTCACTTTGATTGAAATTCCCGGTAAAACATGGTACTTTTTAACATTTTCGGTAAAATTGCAAACTCCCGGAAATTTTAGAAATTTCGGTATAACGGAAATTTTAAATACACTATCAAAAATTTAGGTGGTACCAGAAATTTTGAATTGGTTACCAAAAATTCCTCAAATTTATTTCAAATTTTTAATATAAACACTTATGTAATTATAAAATTATGTGGAGGTGTTAGGTACAACTTGGAGTGGAAAGTTAAATGCTAAAAAAAGAGAATTTCTTATTGTACCATAGATGTTTCTAATGCACCATGTGAATTTCCACATATGTCCCCTGATTCCGGAGATACATCTCTGGATGCATCCCAACACACACTCAACAAAGGCCATTCTGATAGGCACCTCATATATTGGGTTATTTTATAACAAAGATGCATCTCTAGAATAATTTAAGAAAAATAATTTAGTTGTTCAGATCAGTAAATATTTCGGAGATGCATCTCTGAATTATTTTAAGAAAAAAAATATAAGTGTTCAGTTCAGTAGATATTCCAGAGATGCATCTCTGGAATTATGGGCATCATTTTGAAATTTTCTGTCACTATTGCATGTCAGGTATTTCCAGAGATGAATCTCCGGAAATATCTGATATAGTTTCTAGCTGCATGATCACTCCTCCATTGTTGGCATAGATGGTTTTCAACCAAACCCTTCACCCTAAAAACCATTCATTCTCAATCCATTTTTTCACTCCAAATCTTCATCCTTTGGGTTCAACATATCACAGGGAGCAAAAAAATATAAAATTTCAGGTAAAAATTGTTCTTTTCCCTCTGCATTGATCGCATTAATCATTAATTTTTTTCTAAAAAAAAAATTACGTTGTGTCCCGAAATGTATCTCCGGAACAAGTATGAACTTGTCCAGAGATACATTTCTAGAAGTTGTATGTTTTCATTTTTGCAGTCATTTTGCAGCAGTAGCTGACCTTATGTTCTGTTATTGTTTTAATTGTTTTCATTAGATATGATGCACCCTGGTGTTTTTCGAAAACAAGTTGTTTCTCCTAACGTCCAAGGTGTGGTTTTTTCTCTGAATGTTCAAGGGGTTGTTGTGAAGGCGATAGATGTTGGCAATGACTTTAAAAACAAGCAAGATTTTGAATCTCGTGATGAATGCTTGAATGGATTCGTATGGAGGCCTCTAAACTTGGATTTGGGGTGGTTATCAGAATGTCAGATAATGGTTCGTATAAAAGATTCGCCTTTGTGACAATGATGTGCGAAAGAAGTGGGAAATATCAAACTCCTCTCGGGACTTTTTAAAGAGACGACACGAAGGAAGGGGGTTGAATTGTGTTTTCTGTTTTCTTAGTTTGCATCTAATTAGAGTTCAGAATCTAAACTGGTGTCCAGATTCTGGTTAATTCTTAGTAGCAGAATGTTAATGGAAGCAAATAAATAATAGCAGAAGACACACAGATTTATACTGGTTCCTCCCAAACTAAGAGTATTCCATTCCCCTTGATTCATAAGAGATTTTCACTATAATCAAATCATGATTACAATCGCTTATGCATTCTGCATAAGAATTTTACAAATGTTCAGACCCAAGGTCTAAGACTTCTGCTCAAGCTCCTCACTCGAGACTTCTTGCTCAGGTTCCACAAACCCAAGACTTCCTTGCTTAGTCCCTCTGTAATGCCATGTATAATATATACCTAGAATAATACTATACAAGCATTTTATTTGGTACTGACACCATTATAAGTGCCTAATGGCGTAATTCATATACTTGACCATTCTAAAAACATAAACACAACTATGGTACAAGATATGGAAACTAGCCAAAATAATAAAAACTAAGATCAATATACAATATCCTCAATTATATACAACAAATTACACAGCGGAAAACTAAAGCTAAGCTTCTCTTGAAACATCCAAGCATATCTCCACTTGTAAATCAAACCTGCAAACAATGCCTGAAAAATAAAAACAACAATGGGGTGAGATATTAAATCTCAGTGAGTTCCCTGTCTTATGGATTCTCTCAGCTTTACAGGGTTCTAGCCAAATCCTAACTCAAGTCAAGGGGAAGGGAAATGACCATGAGTTCACAATCTCACACTATATGGAAACATGTTCATGAGTCCGTTAACTCAAAATTATCACTTATCGACAACCTTATCAAGGCATCACTTTTTCCCGTCCTCTCCTACGTCTAGAAGTCAGAACGAGTCATGGATCCTTGTAGATTACTTGGCATACGAGATGGATTCGGAACTAAGGGACACATTATCACCTTAATTCGTCACTTCACATGGTCCGTACACAGTCACAAGTCTCTTTACCTTATAGGTTCCATTCGTACTATAATTGGGAATGAAACCTACCAAGTAATCATGCATTCATTCCAGAGGAGCTCTTTACTCATGGAACGACACATTTGGGGAAATGGTTATGATTACGTGATTTCACATACAACCGTGATTGTATTCAACAATTTCTAGGCCACTTTCGCCTTAAGGCCTCATTTGCCTTTTCTCACTAATTACCATGGTTTACACATGTTCCATACTAGTGTCTTATTCTTTTCTATACCATTCGGTATTTGGACACACGTCTTGGCCTTGCATGCGCGAGCGTCGTCGTTTAGGTTATCTATCAATTTCCTAGCCACATTACTAGGTTCTAATATAGATTCATGGTAAAGTTCCTCACTCTTCCTATTCCATATTTTAAACATGTTATCACTCAATTTCCTTTTACAATAAGAGATTAGATGTAACACAACACAATAGAATAACCAAATGCATAAAATAAATCGATCCATAAGATTAACACAATTCTTGGGTTCCCTCCGATTTATTTAATCGGGTATCGAAATTGATATTTTTCACTTTTATCCTGTAGGATATTTTCATAGCTTTCCAACGACTATTACCTTGCTTCGATCGGAATCACGATCCAAAAGATATGAATTTTTAAACATTTTTCAAAACTCACTACATTGGTAACCGGTTACCTCAAAATGAGTAACCAGTTACTCAAGTTTCACTGTTTAAAACAAAATCAAAATCATAGTTAGAGACACATTTTGGTAACCGGTTACCTCAAAATGAGTAACCGGTTACTTAGTTCATTTTTCACGTAAGACCTCAATTTTTCCTGTATGTAACCGGTTACCTCAAAGTGAGTAACCGGTTACCACTGAACCAAAAGTATAAAAACCTGTTTTTAATGGTGTAAACTCAAACCAAAACCAATTAAAACATGTTGGAACTTAACAACAAGTATCACCGATTATTTCTACATATAACCCTACTATATTATGCGGTTTGTTTCACGTTTTATCTGTTAGAAACATCGATTTCACACAAATTATTCATTTTCTCAATTTCTAACTTAAGTTCTAAACAACTCCAATTTCTAGAACTTAAGTCTCTAACTAGAACCCACCTGATAATCGAAGAGGAGGTTGAAGAACATGATGAATAATGATCCAAGTTTCTTCTTCTTCCATGAACTTCTTCTTCTATTCTCTTTTCCCTTTTCTCTCTTTCTCCTCTTCTCTTCTTTCTCTTATTATCTCTTATATATATATATATATATATATATATATATATATATATATATATATAAATCCAATAGAATAAAATATCTCCAATTGATATTTTGTCATCTAACACCAATTGAACAATTATTAGAGTTACCTTAAAATCCTCTCTTGGACTAATAAATAATGATCTGCCTCTTTAATAAAATAATTGATCTCTTCAGAGTTCACCCGTTGCTCTATTGATCCCAATGTCAATACTTAAAGAATTCCATTATTCTGATTGATCATAGATAGAGTACATAGACACTCATTTGATCTCATCTGATATCCGATTGAGCGTTTAGATAATATGGGGTATTACACCCTCAGACCCAAGACTTCTGCTCAAGTCCCTCGGACCCAAGACTTCTGCTCCAAGTCCCATGAAACGAGCCTCCCTGCTTGAACCCCTCAGGTTCAAGACTTACTGCTCCAATTCCATGTACTAAGCTCACTTCCTCAAGCCACGCAGATTCAAGACTTATGCTCCAGGTCCCATGAAACGAGCCTCCTTGCTTGAACCCCTTAGGTTCAAGACTTACTACTCCAGTTTCATGTACCGAGCCAACCTGCTCAATCAATCTACTTGATTAAGACTTTCAAAGCTCAAGCACATAGCAAGAGACTTACATGGCTCAAGCATCTTGTCTTGATAATTCCTTGCTAGTGTCCCAATGACACAAGACTTATGCTCAATCAACCTAGTTGATTAAGAATTTCACAGATCAAGTACATAGCAAGAGACTTACGTGGCTCAAGCATCTTGGTTTGAGACTTCCATCTAAATTGCTAAACAAGCTCAAGAGAATAGAGAACAAGGTGTACATGATACAAGTATCAGAGGTACGGGAAATCACCATAACAAAGACCTAAAGCACTTAAGATTTCTAAGATATTAAATGTATAAGAAATCTAAGGCTTTTACAATTACAACCTACAACAGAAAATCTGCATATACAAGTGTGTTGATAATTGCTGATCATGTTACTCCTTCTTCTAGTTGATCCTTATTAAAGATTAAGTTTGAACCTTCAACCATATTTATAGCCTTTTCTGAAACTAGCCGTTGAAGAGGTAACTTGATCAAGAGTCTTTGCTGTTACTCCATAGTACAAGAGACGTTGAAGATAGATACACCAGAAGATCTTGATCCAATGTGTAACATGTTTAACCTTTGATTCTTCAAGAGATTCTGTATTATTAGATCCGTTGAGAGTAGATATCCATAAAGCATCTCAAACTTTCTTGAGCCTTGCAATCTGTAGACCCTAACTGACAAACTGATTTGATAATACAACTTGCTTTCTGCAGTATGAACAACTTTAGCTTTATCACCAACTCTGAATGATACCAGAAGTCAATTTGCATTCACTAAGTGTATAGACAATTATTTTGCTTCTTCTAATGTTGAGACCTTCAACTTCAGACTTTATGCCAGTCATCACTTAGCATGTGTTCTTCAGATTCTGCCACCAGAAGCTAGCAATTCAGCAACTCTCAAAGTGTGTTTAATGTAAAACAAATTTTAACTATATTATTTACAAGTATTAGAACCTGCACAGATGTAACACACATTAAATATTTCAATACTTTGTTATCATCAAAGCCCGAGGAAAATATGTCATGAACATAACTTGTTTTATTAATCTCCCCCTTTTTTATGATGACAAACACAAGTATTTAAAGAACAATGTTGGGCAGTTATAATTTTCTCTGCAACATCAGGGTATGAGGTTTGTAACCACCCCTGAGTCTAATAGTACAAAGCTGAGTTCTATAGACTTCATACTAAGTACTACTTTAACAAAAAAGTAATTCAGTTTTCTTAGTAACATCGGAGTTTGAGGTTTTTAAGCTCCCTCTGAGTCAAATAGTTCCAAGGTTGAGGTTTGTAAGCTCCCCCTTAGTTCCATATTTAAGAAAATCAAAAATAATATTTTAACTTCATTTGGCAACATCAGAATACGAGGTTTGTAAGCTCCTTCTGAGTCTGATAGGATAAGGTTGAGGTTTGTAAGCTCCTCCTTAGTTCTATGTACAAGAAATTTAAAATGTGTCGCCTGAGCAAGATAACCATAATAACAGGAATATAAATAACAAAATTATAATTGACCAATATGTACAACTGAATAGATACTCAATGGGTTCAGTTTCTAATTAAATACTTACCATTATTTCTCCCTCTTTTGTGACATCAAAAAGAAATAAAAAGAGAAAAAGAAAAGAATTACAGTCATAAATTCATCATAGGCCATCATTACAGGATCGGTTTTCAAGAAATGAAAACGATCAAGTAACATGGGGTCATTAAGATATGTTCAGTGCATATAGAATACTTATTGGTCATAACGATTTCAAGAATCAGGCGAATGATTTTATCAAAACATTTGGATTACCCGGAAGCTATTATAAAAGCAATCAAAATCTAGTTCATTTTTATCAACATCCACCAGAGTCATGGAGTCATCAGCTGAGAGCAACACAATTTTTGTTGTAACAGAGGTTACACAGAACTCTACAAGCATGAATATCCAAAACCCTCAGAAGCCAGCAGCTTCAGAAGCTTCTGCTACTTGTCATATGCCTTCTTCCCTGAATACTTCGGATGAGACTTTGTCAGCAATACTTCAAAGACCTACAGAAGTAGGTCCATCAGTAGCTATTTTGAAGCTACAAAAGATATCTATGAAAAAGACAAAGAGGAAGAGGCTCAATGAGATGTTTCACCGCTTTGTTGTTCCAGAAGTAGAAAAGGGGAACATTGATGCAAATGAGCCAGATTATGATTATGGCAATACCTTCTGTTATAAGGCGTTGGATGACATAGATAGAGCTTAGTCTTAGATCAAACCAGTTTCTTATATTATTATGTAATCCTTTAAGCTCGATTAATGAAAAGAAGTTATTTTGACCAATAAATATTATGCAATCATACGAAGATCTTATTTACCCATTAGATAATATGATAAGCACAAATGAAGTAAAATTGACACAAGAAGCAACAGTTAAAACACATTAACTATAATATCCATGGCTGTTAAAGAATCTTTAATAGGTTAGATTGTTAGATAACATTTCCAAGATTTATTATTTAAGATATTGATTAGACTTAATCAATATTAAAACAACAGATACTTGGAACAATGTATATAACACTTGTATATAAGAACTCATTGCAGACTTACTTTCATAATCACTTAATCCTCAAAACACCAAGATGTATAAATAGAAACAAATATGGAAATAGAAAGCAAAGCAGCAACTGAAGGATCTATGACTTTAGAAGCTCTCACCTCTTCAACATCCTTTGTGAAGACACATAGAAAAAGAAGATCTTTTGGGTCCAGACGCAGAAATCAACTAACAAAAGGAGGCTTTGGAGTTTGCCAAGGAAAATTGGTAAGATTACTTAGATAATCTGGACATGTCAGATGATCCTAGGGAATACCTTATGGCCAATCCAATAGACTAGAATATCTAAATAATTTGTAATACCTTCATTCTTATTAATGATAAAAGTTACACACATTAAGTTCTTACTCCTATTACTTTTAATTCTTTTGAACAACCAAAAGTAAATATATTCAATAATTAAACTGCACAACAACATGAACAAAATTTGAATTAATAATAAGATAACTTAATACAAAGGTTCTATGAAGAAATCTAACATCAAAATCTTTCATAGCTAGCTTCAAACTTGTCTTTCCAAATTTTAGACAAATCAACCTCGAAACTTATGATAACTCCCTGCTGAACAAGTAACTCCGAAAGAACTCGTCCAAAAGAAATGAAGAAAATATTTCCCTTGTGAAAGGAAGAAAGAGTCTTCTTCAAATAGTCAAACATAACTTGAAGAAGATTAATCTGCAAGTCTGAATTGAGAAGTAGTTGCATATCTTTTTCAATAGGGTCCACGAGGTCTAAATCCTTATCCTTAGGAAGTAAGCTTGAATTCAGAATCTAATTCCAAACAACTACATCAGGATGAAGATTTGAGACCACTGATGTATTAGATAGATCTACAAAGATACGCCAAGTAGGAAGATAGTGTTCCCAAATAAGAGTTCCTGGGATTTCTCCTATCTCCTCATAATTAATCACATTAGCAATCGCTTTAGCGGTTACTATTATAGAAACACCAGTTACTTTAGAAAGAATAGCACACTCAGAATTTAGCTTAATAATGGAAGCATTAATCCAAAACTCTTTGACAAGATCTGGATAAGTGAAACCACAGAGCATATCAAAGTATCCATTCCATCCTTGTTCAGACACAGTATTCCAGAAGTTAAAGCCTATCTTAATGTTTAAATTATGGGTAAATGAGGGTTTTGTATATCGTCTCCACAAAGATTGTCGTGATATCGCTTGCCGCTCTGCAGTTTAAAATGTTTCAAAATTTGTTTTCAAAGTTTGTTTGTTTTGGATCATAAGTTTGTCACGATTTTTGTAGAAAATATTTAAATTCTAAAAGATGTTTGTTTAACAAGATATATCAAAGATAGATTTCGTCAACCTAACTTGTATATATTCGATTAATCAAGCATGTGAAATCATATCCGATTAATATAATCACGTATCCTCTCAATACAGTCTATGTCTAAAGCGGTGTCGTGAATATTATTGTATCCGTCATTAGATGATGT